>CM053028.1:472925767-473558267 GCA_028564925.1 Lithobates sylvaticus
GACCCTGCGAGACGTTTAACTCGCAGGCCAGCCTGTCTGTTGAGGCTATGTCGCAGTCAACCTAGCGCATAGCTGTGGTCTGCACATACTCGCTGACTGGACTGGAGAGACCACTGGATCTAGATTATCCAGCTGTCGCCCAGCCCGGCAGTGGATTGCAGATCTTCCAGGAGAATGCATGGAAGAAAGGAGACAAAAGGTAACATTTGCTAGGACCAAAAGATCCCAGCAAGGAGCTAGTCCCCTACTCCTGACTAGACAGAAATAAACTGAATACCTAGAGCAGGGGGGGGGGGTTATATACTTATACAAAAAAACCTGGTGTGTTCCTGTCAAGACTGGCAGGAACCAGAGGACCACATGAGTGACACAACATACAAGAAAAGAAGGCCTAAATTATGATAAAAATATACTTTATTGTAAATACAAAAAAGAGAACGATGTGGTCAAATGTGATCCAAAATTGGATCAGTTAAATGAATGTGGCATGTGCAATTACAAAGACACCATGTAATTCATCCTTGCCACTGGTGAGTACATGGTACAGCAACAAATAAGACAATACAAATACACTGAACAAAAATTACCGACAACATATAACGGTGCGTCCGGACGTCGAAAATCTGAGTGTGGAAGACCTGCACACTGTGGGCGTGAGTGTGTGCAGTATGCAGTGACTGCTTGAGTATCAGGAAATCCACACACAGATCCCTGGAAGGCTCGAGCCCATAGTGGGGACGGGGAGGCTGGGAAGATGGGAGGGAGGAGGGTCGTAGAAGACGGGTGGGAGAGAGTTCAATAGATGCACACTGTAAATAGCAATGTAAGGAACAGAGCAGCTGTAAAGTATCCTGGCAGTGTTCACGATTAAGTTGGGAAAGTATTATTGATAACAGCAGTAATGTTCCTCTCTCTTCATTGATAATGAATATTCAATTTCAAGCAGGCAGACACAAAAAGAACCTCTGGCACAGATGTGGACCAACAACACCGCAGAAAAGTCTAAACTGCATGGGACCGAATTCATCCATTGACAGTGTATGTATTAATTAATCCGCCCTGTACCAGCATCTAACTGCAGGGTAAACATCAAAGTCCACTGTGTACTCCAACGTGTAAAGATACCTTCAAATAGATGGCTGTGGAGTGGACCTTAGGTGCTAGGTATCCACAGTGGATTAGCTGCCTGACAAAAGTCCCGTTCGGCACTTATCTCACGGGGATTTTTTTGGTGCTGCAATCAGCTCTCAAGGCAGAAGGTGTTTGGGTAATTTCCCCCAAACCAGTGTGTCTGTCCCAGAGAATATGAAAAATAGGGAGTACCTGGCGGTGTTTGATGTCCGTGTGGATACTGATGAAATATTGGTAGGTCCGAATAGGTGCCCTGCATTCAATATCTTCGTGTCTCCTGCTTATCATGGAATGCCATGATGCTCCGTAGCGTCTCCTCTGTCTCTAACCCGGCCCGGGCTGACTTCCGGGAGGTGTGATGGCGTCTCAGGACGTAATGACGTCAACGCGTTTCGCAATTACAGTTGCGTAGCTTCGTCTGGACGGGGGTTATATACTGACTGAGGACAGCCCATGGGCTTAACCAGGTTTTTTGTTCTGCCTAGTCCTACTCCTGCAGAGGCAATATAACCCAATGGTCTAGATTAAGGAGACGCTGTGTCCGCGATGAACTTAAGAGAAATTACAATGTTGCAGTCTGATCACTGGTGGGGTATGGGGGGGGGGGGGGGGGATTGAGAAAATGCCTGCCTGCCAGTCTGATGGGATCAAAGAGACCTAGGCATAGACATTTAAATGGAGGGAGGGTTACTTCTTATTTTTTTGTTTAAGGAACTTTTTTTTATATCAGGAATGTGTACAAGCAGACATGCAAATTTACTGAAAGGTCCACTTAATCATATACAGCTTTTAAAATACAAGTATTTTTGTGATAGTATGATGAGTTTTTTTCATACAGTGAAAAAACCCAATTGCCAGTGAATGTGTCATAATAAAAAGTACCTTGGGATTCTTCCGTCTTGAAGACCCTGAAAAGTCGGGTTGCCAGAAAACCAAACTCTCTCTCACATGCATCAGAGAGAGTGGCGATCATTTCTGCCATGGAGGTCTCTCCACCAACACTAGAGAGCCTATTATAATCTGTAAAGAGGAACCTGAAGAAACAGATAAAAAAAAAATACACACCAGTATAAATATTATAATTGTTATTAAACACCACAGGTATGTCTCACTTCTGTATCACAAGTAAAGTCATGACTGAATTTGAATTGATAGGCCCTTAGCTGAAATGCAAAAATGACTCTTCGAGGAACTACACATGAGGCTTCTATATAAAAATGTCACACCAAGACAATTTCCAAGCTTCCAAGCTGGACCAGTATAACTATGCAAAAAGAAAAATCAATACCTCAATTTCAGCTTTTACTGCAGGAGAGGGAAATCAGGTCACCTGGCCTGCAGGAAAGGGCAGGGATGTGTAAATCTCAGAACCGAATGCTGAGAAATTATAAATATGTTGACAGATAAAACAGCTCCCATATATGCATTTCATATGTTTTTAGCGGTTTGACTGGAGATCCATTTTAAAACATGACGGGGAAAAAAAGGCATTTTGACATGCATGTAAATTAAATAATCAGAGAACAGTTAGGGACCCAGGCTTGCAATTTATAGATCCTGGGTTAAAGGCTGGTACCTTTAGATGATTGAACACTGGCAAAGCTTTGAAGGACATGGACCCTGGACATCCCCTTATAACCCTACCCCACACTGAGTGCTGAGTTATGTAGCAAGCAGAATTAGAAGGAAAGGTGGCCTGTGTCCAGTACTGCACTCCAAGATATGTTATTTAAATGGAAGTCAAAATTCCTTTTATGCTAATCATAAAGTATAGGACAAAAGGCTTGATATTCACATATACTCTTGGACATACCCAAGCAACGAATAAGAAGGGTGGGCAACATCAAGGCAAACAGAACAATGCCAACAGGCCCAAACAGAACAAGGGTCAAGTTACCCAACTTCAGAGTCTGAAAGCTGCATCCACAAATTATTGTGCAACGACCTGGTAGAACTTTGAAAAGGTTTGAACAGGTGACCAAGTGGCAGCCTCACAAAGCTGGTCAACAGGAGGCTTGATGCCGGAAAGCCCAGGAAACTCGCACTAATCTGGTGGAGTGAGCATGTAATAATGCAGGAGTCGAGTCGTCCTTGTCTAAGAGTATGCTCTTGAGATGAGCTGTCCGATTTATCTAGCAATGGTGGATTTAGATGCAGGCTACACCTTGTGAGGTACTGGCGGTAGTCCGTTTTCCTGATAGACTCAAGGGCTCTGACCACATCCATGCAATGAAGAGAAATTTCATTTGGGTGCTTTGGAGTAGGGCACAAAAAGAGAAGGTCTATGTTGTCATTGAGGTGGAAGACTGATTAACACCTTAGAAAGAAAGGAGGGCACAAGACTACCTTGAAGAATGGAAAAAAGCTCCCTACAAGAGAGCCACCAGCTCAGACATGTCTGACAGACATGGACACCAAGAAGGCTACTTTGCAGAATATATCTCAGAGGCGTGAAAATATTTTCTATATTCACCCAATCATCATAAATAGACCATTCTATTTGCTCATGATTGAGAAATGTCTTTTTAGATTTAGCAGGTCACTTTGTACACTAAGGGGCATAGCAGGACAGAGGAGAATCAAGTGCAGTAATGCTGATGCTTTTGTGCACAGCAGAAGTGAATATATCCACACTGGCAAGCATATTGCTCATGTGAAAAACATATCAGGTATAAAGAGAGTCTAGAAGGGAGAGAAGTCTTCTGCGAGCCTCTTCCAACACTGCCTTTGGTTCTTCTTCATTCCTTTTAGTGCCTGCTTTTATATCTAGACTGAACTCAGGTAAAGACAGTGGAGCTGGAGAAGGAGCCTTGCATTTTGAGCTCTGGACACTGGATTGCAGTATTAAGGGCCCTTTCACACTTGTACAACTTTTCCTACGACTTGTCGTTCCCCGTGATTTCCAATGACTACCATGTATATTGGTACGACTTCAAGTTGTGCCGACTTCAAAGTAGTCCCTGCACTACTTGGGTCTGACTTTGATGCGAGTTACACCAGCAGTCCCTGAAATCGCAGCAAAATCGTGGCCGCAAAATCGCACTACTTTGAAGCCACACAAGTGGGAAAGGGGCCTAAAGCTGTTGTCCATGGAATTGTGACATAGTGGCAGATAGGCCATGTGTTGCGTGCTTGAGATCAAGCTAGAAACACATGAATAGATTGGTGTTAAAATAGAGCCCTGTTTGGGTGCAAGGGAAACATTGTCACTCCGAGTTTCCATATTTTGTGGGCCTTAGGCAGAGCGAATGCTTGACTAAGCTTTTGCCATTGCTCCCTTGCACCTGGTTTCCACTATAGCTATGGGTGAGGGTATACCCCTGTGCTCTTGGAGTAGGGTGCAAAAGTAGGGTAAACGTGTACTAAAAAGAGCATGCAGCAACCTGGATGCCAAACATCCTGTAGTGAAGACCTCATGGCAGAATGGCCCGAGTACCTTATAAAGGGCTATAGACAGAAGTGGCAGTAAAGTGTGCGACCTGTGGTGTAATGTTACAACTGGTCATCCACTTGAGACGGACCTCTGAGTGGTTGAATTTTAGCACCACGGTTTGACAATTTTACACTGTAAAAGTAAATAAATTCTAAACTCATTGTAATTTTCCTTTTATTTTATGTAAACTCAAATTATTCGAGACACATGTGATATAATGGCACGGAGGCTACAGTAACAGTCAGAAATACAGGGTGATCCTGTCTTACCTGTCCATGTCACTGGTCCCAATAAAGGGTCCAGGTTTCCACAATCATGGTAGGCATGACCCCCTAAGGGGTCTTCAGGGTTTGTTTTCCATAAGGATGAACCATGGCTCTGGACCAGTAAGCAACATTACAGGCTGTCCCCATTATGCAGGCTCTGTATACAGTTCCCATGATTTTACTGAGGGCACACTGATCCGGATGCACTGCTTCTATTGTAATATTAGACGACGACTGAGAAGTTTAAGTGCCGATTTCAAATTCAAAGTAAAATAATAAAACTAGTCAAGCTAAGAGTGATTCCTCGATAAAAGAAGCGGTTCATCACCTTAGGACACTAGCATAAAACTATGGACTCACGGAGTAGGGTAGGGTTATAGACGAATGCCCAGAGGGTGGGTATTTCAAAGCTTTGCCAGTGTCCATTCACCTGACGATAACCTATAGCCCAGGATCTATAAATATAAAGGCTGTGTCCTGAGTGTAAGATTAAAATAAAAAGTTAATGAAACAAATCAGAAGTCTGGTTCAGAACACCACATTACAGCCAAGGTAAATATTTTGTGTTTTCCACACAAGCATTTAGTTGGTTCCTATAACATCATCTCACCTGACAGGCAAAGCCTTGGTGGTCTGCTCTGGGAGCTCTGGAGGGTTCACAAACATCAGTTTCAAAAGCAGTTCTAGATAACCAATATGTCGCGCAAGTCTGGTACTCAATACCCAAGCCCAGTTCCAATTTTCTCCTTCTCGTCGCCCACCAAAATACACTGCAGCTGAAAAAAGATGCATATGGTCCAATACAGTTACATACCTAAACTTATTAGAAAGCAAAACAGCTTTTTCTATTTTAAGCTAATCTCCTACATAATTCAAAAGTATGACAAGGTATAAAAAAGGACTAGCTAAAGATGAATTTTTTAATATTGCAATAAATGGTTCTAAAACATTAGGCTATCTTGCACTACAAATCAGCAGCTCTGGATGTGCATTTAGCCATTGGACTATAAACAAATGACTGACATGGCTTCTCCCACTATCATTTTTGGGATACGTGATGGGATGGGGGAATGTCAATAGCTTTGATCTTAGATGGCTCTACATACTGATCCGTCTGGAGGGCTAGGATTTTAGTCCCTTCTCACCATAATCTTAATGATTATATTGTCTTCATGCTGTGAATAAAGTATGTCAAAAAGGTGGGGATAGAAAGAGAGGGAAGGTGAAATGGCCAGGTAGACAAATCATTTGACTAAACTTGGCGGGTATCAAATTGATAAAAAAAAAATTCAAACAATGGTATCTAAAAAGATTACACAGATTGGAATCTGCTTGAGTTCAAATAGCCTGTGAGATTTGTATTCAACTGACTGGATGAGAACATAAGTGGGATGCCTGGGGAAATGACTGTAGAACCATACCATAGTCACAATTCAGCCGCTTTGGAAGAAGTATGAAGTATGTGAGCTTCAGAAGGGCAAATATGGTTTCATTATGGTTGTGAGGCTGCCGATTTATTTTATTTTTTTACATTTTCTTAGATATGAAATAATGAAAAGAAAAAGTGGCCACACACCGTGACTAAAATTCAAACATCTACATGTGTGAGAGGCAGCCAGTATCACAGCTATAAATGAAACAGTAACAATAATGTAGAAACTTACTGAAGAATATATAGAGGACAGCCAGCAGGCTGAGTGACACAGATATCCCCAACTTGGCATCTACACTGAATGACAGAAGCAAGCCAACAGTGCTACACAACATCAAAATGAGGAAAACAATGAGCCAAGAGAACTGGAAGAGGGGCTCAATCTGCTGGCCTGCAAATGTCTTCATTTCATCTAAGAGAAGAAGGAACAATACAGGACATCAGACATGAAATGCAATGCCTCCTTTACACAATACCATGTTACACAATGTAAGGCTAGGTTCACATTTATGCGAGTACGGGAGTGTGTGTAAATCACCCATTCCTGCATGCGTTTGTACACAAAACGTGTTGCTTTATAGAAAACACGGGGGGGGGGGGTACCATCAACTTTTAAAAAGGCACCCAGGTAGAGTGTAAAAAATGCTGCAGTTTTCCACACATGGAAATGCATGGTGCTAAAGAACCATGCGATTTTCGTATGGTCGTAATTTTAAAAAAGGTGCAGTGACCTTTTATTTGCAGGAACAACTGTAAGGTTTTAGGAGATGGGAAAAGGTGGGGTAGCCTGACTTTGTCACAACTTCTCATGGGGGCCTTTTCAAGTCATATTTTAAAACTTAGTTTTTTTTGATTTAAACCCAAAATGGTTTTATCAATATCTTCAACTAAGACATGCCATATACTCAGAAGGCTTAACCCTCCCTCACTTCCTTCTTTTCCATCCCGCTCTTTGACACTTTGGTCCAGGCTACCAAGACCAAGGGTCGTATTTAGGAAGTATATCTGGCTCTTTTAGACAGATTTCTATCGAAGTTTCCCTTGAAGAGTAGGAAGTAGTAAGAAGTGGATGCTGGGAAAGAAGATTGAGAAGGCATTTTACAATCTGTGCAAATTGTCTCTTTATCCCTCTCACATAATTTGCCTCAAATATTTTTTCTCCATAGAGTCCATCATACCCCCTTATTTTTACATAAGATTGGAGCTAGAGCTGACCCTTGCTGTGACTGATGTGGCCATTTGAATGGATCTTTCATACATCTTTTATGTCTAAATTAAAGAAATTCTGGGCTGATGTAGTGCTTTGGCAGCCAATTTATGTGTAGAACCTCTCACTTGTCTCTTAGGTTATTTTGATACATCTTCTATGGACACAGTTTCAATTTCTAAAGCACGGTTGGTTGCTGGTAGGATAATTGCTTTGAAGTAGACCTCACCTTGCCAATCTTCTCTTTCCGAATGGATTACTGAACTTAAAAGCATTTCTTTTGTAAAGCATACTTACTACCTGTGCAATGCCACATCTAAATTAGAAGCTATTTAGTCTCATTGGGCGGACTGTATGATCTCCGTTATTATTTGAGAATAGAGTTGTTGGTTTTGATTTCATATTGAAAAATCCAAAAATTTTAAACTATGGTATATCTTTTTTAGTATGTATTACAACCCAAATGTTTCAACGGGAATGCGGTCAACGTACGGCACTGTTATGGGACTCTTTTTTGTTTCCTTTTCTGTTGTGCAACGCTGTCCTCAACAGCGGAGAAACTGAAAGCCCAATTGTACCTTCCTCAGAAATTCGAGTTCAGGGAAGCTATCCAATTCTTATTGACCAATCCTACTTTTTGTTCTGACTTCTAAATCCACAGCAGCATTTGTACAATCTGTGGTTTGGGAGGGGGACTGCAGCAGGGAACCAGTCACTATCTAGCCAGACTTCTAGTCCGAAATCAGCAAAGTCTAAGCTTCCTGCTGATTGGCCAGTTTTAGCTCTTACTCATCGGTGGGAGATGGAAGTGTGTCAGATCCCTAGAGAGGTCGCCGCTTTCACACAGAGAAAAAGTCATTCTCTGCAGTATTCTGGCAAGGTACAGGCTTTTCTACTCAAAGAAAATCAACTGCGAGTCTTTGCACACCCTTTGTTTTGAAGCACTTTGACCAGCTAATATAAACTGACATTTCATTTGGGCTTTAATGGTGTATATATACTTTATTTCTCCAGAGTGGCGGTCAGCAAAAACACACACATTCACTCAGTACTGCTAATAAACAGTTCTAATCATATATTTTCACATAACACGCTCCCCTAGTTGTTCTGGTAGGTGCAGTTGAAGTGGAGCTGAATCCAGATCTCCTGGCAGATACATTACCTTCAAGCTTTTTAAGCAAAAATGACTTTCCACTTCCCCACTGAGCATAAAGTCCAACACAGATCGGAGGCTGCATGGTGGGCTCACTGAGTATGTCAGCCAGGGCACTGCTGTACAGATCATAACCCAGCATATCGCCATCTGATTCAGTAGGAGAAAGGTGCCCTGTGCCAAACAAGAGACAGATTAAACATGGCTGGAAGAAAATAGCCTCATATAAAGTACACAGTTCATTTAAGGAGAAGGAATGCTATAAAGAACCATTCAGCTATTAACCCTGGGTCACACTGCTGTGACTTGTAATGCAAATTGCAACACAAAGTTGCATGACAAGTCAAAACATTTGTTTCAATTGCAACAGCTCCAATCAATGCGACTCAAATCACAGAGACTTCAAAAAAGGTTCCTGTGCTACTTTAATGTGACTTCAATATGACTTGGAGTCCCATAGACTTTAATGCTGCATGAAAGTCACACGACAATGGGGTTGCAGCAGTGCGAACCGAGCCTTCATCTAAATTTGGGAAGTATCTAATGGTAGAAATGATAGGAAGAAGAGGAGATCACACATTTACACAATGCAAACTTTATTACCTTACCCTCTTCTGTGCTGTACAAATTGATAAGAAGCTATGTCAGTACACTTTTCTAAATCAGTGCAATGTGGGAGGAAATACTGCTGTAATCAGAAGCTTCCCACCAACAGCAACCCTCTAGGTAGGAACAACCATGTGCAATCTACAAACAGTTTAAAGTGTTACTAAACCCACAACAGTAAAATCTGTCTGCATATGCAGTATAGCATACTCACTGTGGAACTTAAAGCGGAGTTTCATCCAAAAATGAAACTTCCGCTTTTCGGATCCCCCCCCCCCTCCAGAGTCACATTCGGCATCTTTCAGGAGGGAGCAGATACCTGTATAATGCAGGTATTTGTTCCAACTTCCGGGCATAGATTGATGCAGTATTCATGGCTATCTATGCCATGTCCGGCCCCTCCTCCGCCCCACCCCCCTGCTGTCTTCTGGGAGACACACAGATCCCAGAAGACAGTAGGGACCGGTGAGATTGCGCATGTGCAGTATGGAACCAGGCTGTGCACCTGCAAGGCTTCACTTCCCGATTCCCTTACCAAAGATGCCGGCGCCTCCAGCCGGGAGCTGAGGGACAGATCGGCTTTGGTTGAGTACATTGCGGGTGCCCTGGGCAGGTAAGTGTCCTATAGTAAAAGTTAACATCTGCAGTATTTGTAGCCGCTAACTTTACAATTTTTTTTCTTCTTTCGGTGGAACTCCGCTTTAAGGGGTTAATCCTCTGTATTGTGTAAAAAAACTTTGATCTTGTAGGCACATGGCCTCACCCTCCTGCAGGGTCTCTCTGGGCAAGGCCAGATGAGAGACTGTCTGCAGCCCAGTGCCCATTAACTAAAAAAGAACACAGTGGGTGGGAGGTCACATCTTGATTGATGGATAATCCACCTCCCATAACAGCATGAGGACACCACAGGCTGTAGTGGAAATCCCCTCCTACTTGAAAACTGAGCACTCGGGCGGACCCTGCAGTTTATCACGTGACCGTGATATACAGATAACCCCAAAAAAAAAAAAAAAAAAGTATATAGTGGCTGTATTTTAATGTAAAAAGAAGATTTATAAGCTGGGGGAGATTAACTATTTACATATTACTGGGTTTAGTAACACTTTAAAGTGCAAGTTGACCTGGACTGCGGCAATCTCCCGTTCTGAGCCCCGGTATATCCATGTCAGGCGTTTGGGGCTTAGAAAGCCCCTCAGCTGAAATTCCAAAACATACCTTATCAGGCGGGACGTTTCTGAGCAATCCAATTAGTCAGCGCCGACCAATCGGAAGTCGCATAGCCCATCCTGTCAGCTGGGAAGACGACGCGTCGATGCCGAGGGGATTTCTAAGCCCCGGACTCCTGATGTGGACATACTGGGGCTCAGAACAGGAGATTGCCACGGTCCAGGTCAGCAGGTTCGGGGGTCCTTTGTAAGTTCACCTCACGGATTTTTCTGTAAAGGTGAACTTACCCTTTAAGCAAAAAGGGATTTCCCAAGGCAAAGCCATAGACCATCAAGAGCACAGCGATGCTACAGCCAGAGACAGCACTGGAAGTGTTAAAGGTGACAGATAAATGTTTAGGGATGCTGGACGGGTGGTCAGACATTTAGAAATAAAGTGGTCATAAAGGCTGAAGAATGCATGAAGATAAAAATAAATAAAGTGTGCAACTCCCCCCTCCCCCAATTTTTACATGACCCCCCCCCCCCCCCACACAGCATTGGGAGCCATTGGGGGGCGGGGCTAAGCCACACTCTGTGTCTTATGGACACACAGAGGTGTCACCGGAGCGAGCGCAACAGAGTGCTCCCATAGCAAGCGGCTGGCATGCTATGGGGGCACTTGGCAAAAAAGAGGGGCCAGGAGCGACAGTGGGGGACCCAAGAAGAGGAGGATTGGGGCTGCTCTGTGCAAAACGATTACACAGAGCAGGTAAGTATTATATGTTTGTTATTTAATGAGCCTTTAGGCTACTTTCACACTGGGGCCATCGAGCGTTACCGCTCTTGCGGTGCTTTAGCATCGCTTTTCGGCCGCTAGAAGGGGTTAAAAGCACATGTGTTGTGACGCTTTGGAAGCGCTGCCCATTCATTTTAATGAGCAGGGCGTCTTGGGAGCGCTGTATACGTCGCTTCCAAACCACCCCAAAGTTGCTGCTTACAGAACTTCTCTTAACGTCCCGCAAGCGCACCGCCCCAGTGTGAGAAGTCACACTGAAATGAATGGGGGCGGTTTTAGGCGTTATTTAGAGGCTATTTCTAGCGCCAAAACAACTGAAAACCACCTCAGTGTGAAAGCAGCCTTAAGATTGCTTTAAAAACTTATATTTTTAGAAAATCCTAATCCAGAATTTTTGAAGTTAAATTTCTAGAAGTTTTGCGATAAAAAACAATTCTGTATTTTATCTGTGCATTTAATAGTTTTCCTGGAGATCAGATCTACTTCACATAGTACTGTACACACAGGAGCGATAGCATTATTTTGTATTATAAATTAAGCAGAATGTCGCTTTCATAAAAGGCATCAACGATTGTCAGCCACCTCTGCTGATTTTAATGGTAATGCTCTGTAACCTTAATATCAACCAGAGCATTTATGGCATGTTAGCTGGGCACTGGGGAAGCCATAGTGGAGGTTTCTGTATCCCAAAATGCACTGCGAAATAGAGAACTAGGATAGAGCAGCTCCTGTCACTCCCTCTTTGTACAGAGCAGCGATGTGGTAATACCATTTGCCTCTGTATGCAGGCAAAAGCATCAACCAGCCAGCAATACAGCGTACTCCTGAACTCTGTACATCATGTACCCAGCAGGGGCTGCCTAAAGCCACCGCAAACACCCAACTTTTCCTCTGGCAAGAGGGCAAAAATTATGATTTTGCACATAAAGTGCCTTGAAAAATATTCATGCCCTTTTGAGTTTTCCACTATTTGTCATGTAACAACCAAAAACTTAAATGTATTTTATTGGGATTTTATGTGATAGACCAACTGGAACTGGCATATAATTGTTAAGTGAAAGGAAAATCATAAATGGTTTTCAACATTTTTTACAAATAAGTGTGTGAAAAGTGTGGCGTGCAATACTTTGTAGAACTACCTTTCACTGCAATTACAGCTGCAAGTCTTTTTGGGTACGTCTCTACCAGCTTTGCACATCTAGAGTGAGTGACATTTCTGTCCATTCTTGGTAAGTTTGCAGCCATACTCTTTCCATTTTCAGATGATGGATTGAACAGTGCTCCATGAGATGTTAAAAGCTCTACAACTCAATCTCTGACCTGTCTGGTGTGTTCCCTGGCCTTCATAATGCTGTTTGTTTACTAAAGTTCTAACAAACCTCTGAGGGCTTTACAGAACAGCTGTATTTATACGTAGATTAAATTACACACAGGTGGACTCTATTTACTAATTAGGTGACTTCTGAAGGCAATTGGTTCCACTAGATTTTAGTTAGTGGTATCAGAGTAAAGGGGGCTGAATACAAATTTACACCACACTTTTCAGATATTTGTAAAAAAAATTGAAAACCATTTATCATTTTCCTTCCACTTCACAATTATGTGCCACTTTGTGTTCGTCTATCACAGTGATGGTGAACCTTGTTGAGCATCATGGGAAAAGTAGTTCCAAAACACCTGGAGTGCCAAGGTGATCAGACTTTGATTGACAGCAGCGGGAGCCAATGGCTGCGCTGCCATCGATCTATCCAAGCAAGAGCCAGGACCCCATGGAGAGAGGGACAGCACGTCCCCACTGAGGAGATGAAGGGGCTCAGGTAAGTAAAACGGGGGGGGGGGGGGGGCTGTAGGGCGGGTGACTGCCAGGTGTTTTTTCACCTTAATGCATAGGAGGTGAAGGTGAAAAAGGTTATAGGTTGGGGTAGTTGCCATTTGTTTGTACCAAAAAGCATACTATCACACCACAACCTAATCACCTCATAGTAGATCATTTTCTTCACATCACTTCTCCATTAAGCACTTCCCACTAAAAAGACAAAACTTTCATGGACATTTATAAAGCACACTTAAAAAGCTTTTTCAATGCTTCAAAAACATGTAAAAATTCTATATAAAAAAAAAAATATTTTTTTATTATTATATTATATTATATATTAATGAGTATTGCTTCTTTCTCATAAAGAACACATGTGAATGAGCCTTAACAGGGCTAAGGCTGATGCAGCACTGATACATTGACAAAACGGATCATTTCAGACTATTTAATAGTAATGCTGAAGAGGTTTTGTAGCTTGTCCAAGTCACTCCAGTTTAATGAATGTCAAGAAAATACCAAAGCATTAATAGCCACACAGGAGGGTCTCAAAAAATTGAAGTGGTGGCCTAGAGAAGCTAAGAAACATCTTCCATATTGCAAAACAGTCCAGTTAAATATGACTAACTACTACTAGATACCTTATATCGTGACCTGAATAAATGAGATGCTTTACAGACATTTCAGAATATTAACCGAAACTGAACGAAAACCTCTGTATCATCCCTTTATCATTATAATTTATGTTAAGTAAAAAATGCTTCAAATGACTCTGTACAGCAGCGAAATGCAATTAGCGGACCTCCAGCTGTTGCAGAACTACAAGTTCCATGAAGCATAGCAAGACTGACAGCCACAAGCATGACACCCAGAGGCAGAGGCATGATGGGACTTGTAGTTTTGCAATAGTTGGAGGTCTGCCAATTGCATATCCCTGATGTACAGTTTAAACAGCCATTGTGAGCCTAATTAATATTTACCACAATGTAGCCTTAGTAACACTTGTAAAACTGCCTTCTTGTAGGTGACAGGCAAGTATACAGAGGTATTGCATATTAATGCAAGCCAACAAAACAACCATACATACTGGCTCCAAATATCTGGGTAAGAATGCTCTTCTGGTGGCTGCAGTCTATGTTATATGGAGTCTCTCCTGCCTTATTTGGCCTGTACAGTAATCTGCCATCTTTTGGGTTCCTAAGAAGCAATTCTGCAAGTTTCCGACTTCTGCCTCTGATGGCAATATGTAGAGGAGTGTCTCCTTTCTGAAAGAAAGTATGTTGTTAAAAATCCCCAGTGATATCTAAAATGACACAAATGCGTTCTCAGCCTTTAAAAAGAGGAAGTAAAGGCAATGAAAAAAAAATGCAACCTGCAAGGCAAAGGCATAATGAGCTAGTATGCATAGCATACTAGCTCATTATGAATAACTTACCCGTGAACGAAGCCCCCCAAAGCGGTCCTCCTTCTCCACCGCTGCCATGTATCCTGGAGTGACTTCCGGGTCTCGCTGCACAGGCACTGTGATTTGCCAGAGCCGCGATGCCTTCACTCTCACGCATGCGCACGGAAGTCGCCACAAGCGGCATATCACCGTTAGCAGAGGCCTGCTCGGTGCGCCGTAGACAGCGGTGCCTGTCTTTTTGCAAATATCTCCTAAACCATGTAGGTTTAGGAGATATTTACTGGACCTAGAGGTAAGCCTTAATTTAGGCTTACCTCTAGGTCAAAGTGGTCTGTAAGGGTTTACAACCACTTTACTGTAGAAGGTTTTTTCTCCTCTATTACTTTTTCTGTGAGCAACCCACAATGTGGAATTTTCTTTTACCATAGACTGGACTGGTGTTTCTCTTACCTTATCAATTGCAGAAACCTTAGCTCCCTTATCCAGCAGGAGCTCCACAATTTCAATATTTCTCATCTTTGTGGATTTTATCAAAGGTGTTTCTCCATCCTGCATAACATATGGAATAAAACAGAAAAAAAAAAAAAAAAAAAGTAAATTTTATTACATACAAACCTTACTGCAGGAAAAAGTAAACAATAAAACCGAGGCCAGGGGTGTTTCTACAACTGCCTGGGCTCACAGCTTCCTTTAGGGATGGATGATGCCAAGTGTCACTTTGCTGGAACGTGGATTAGTGACCACTTTTTATGCAAGACACGGAGCAGGGCTCGAGCGTGTAGAAAGCAGGTAGTGCATTAAGAATAAAAATGCACAAGAGGGGAAAGAAACTGTGCATAATATACTGCCACCATACAAAGTTTCTTAGTAAAGCAGATTTACAGCAAATAAACAGGTATCGCTGGGTCACTATACATAGTAGGCACATGGCTCTTTGCCTTATGAAAAAGCTTAATAATGCAGTATTTCTAAAACACATTTGTTCTTTTAGCTAGCAATTTTGTAAATATTTCCTCCTATTCTGCCTTTTCAAAGCTGTAGGCACAGGCCAAGAACAGTTTACATATTGAATTGTTTACACCCCATTCACACTTAATGCGGCTTTGAAATTGCGATACTTCAGTGCGATTTCAAAGCCACTGGTCACTGCAATTTTCATGTGCGGCTGGCTGACATCTGTGCGACTTCATTCAGATTGCACATAAAATCACCAAAAATGCTGATTTTTCTAATCAGAGCAAGTCAGAGTCGCACCGATTTGAACGGAGATTTCCATAGGCACAAATAGGGTGCGACTTGTCACACGTTTTTAAACTGACAAACTGCATGACTAGTCGCACCGTTCTGAACGGGGGCTTACATTGATTGCAAGAAGCAGGCAACAGTTGCACACATTTAGTTACAAAGTAGAAAGCAAATGTCTCTATTCAGGACTGCTAACAAGGAAGGCTTCAGGGATCCCTCTAAACATGCAAGTGCTGCAATCTCATGGAATGGGTAGCATCAGCTAAACAAACGCAGGGGCCGACTGCTTCTAGCAGTTGGTGGTCTCTACTGACAATAAGAACATGTTCTCCAGTGGTGACTGCTGTGTGCAGGAGAGAACAGACAACGGCTGGGAAATTCCTCAGAAGTGACGTCACCCATAGACTTGCTATGGGGCTTTCATTGTCGGCTGCTTCTCCTGCACACGCCTCCACATGGTCATCGTGGGACCGGACCGGAGTGTCTGCAGAACAGGTAAGTATAGTGGATTTTTTTTTCTCTACAGGGCTGAATAGATTAGGCTTAGAATGTGGATAAAATACATAGTAAACATAGAAGTGTTTTCACAGCTTTGAGCATGTAAGAAAAGTTCTGAAAGTGCAGGGAAAGCAGGTATTTTCAAAGCGGCTTGGTACAGATCAAAAGAAAACCTGCTGCCAATGTATTTTAAAAGAATCTGTTGTAAAACTATAGGCAAACCCCCACCCCCATTTTGGATAGAGCAAGAGGGTTAATAACCTGTTATTTTTTTTTTCTTTCGCTATCTGTGTCCTGTTTGAGAGATGCTTTCACTTCCTGTCTTATAGCCAAACAGAATGCGAGAGGAAGTCCCTGCAAATTCAAAGAATCCCTTGGGGACCCCCAGGTCACCAGAGCTAGTGTCCCCATTGAAGATTTCCCCTCTTACTTTTCTGGGGAAACCCAAAATGTTTTATTTTCTTTTACTTTCAATGCTTAATGGTAAACAGGACAAATAGAGGGTGAAGCTAATTAACGGGCACAGACAATGATAAACATCTGACAGGGGTTCTAATCCCTCTCCACTCTATCCAAAACTTAAAACAAAATATGGTTTTGCCTTTAGTTCTACTTTAAACTTACAAAAAAAAAAAAAGGAACTTCAGGTTCTTTCCTACCACAAAAAAAAAAAGTGTAAACATATTACCTTTGTGCAGAATTCGGTGTCTGGATTACACTGTAGGATATCCCGAACCATGCTGGCGTTGCCTTTCTCAACAGCCCAATATAAGGCAGTTTTATTATCCTAGAAAAATTACATTTTAAGTTTAGCATTTATTCAAATAGGTATAAAATTATAAATTAAAAGCCATTTTCTATTAACAAAACATTGGCATTTTAAGGGAAATAGAGACTATTAAAATAGACACTTTTCAAAATCCCACTGCACACTTATAACCCATTTCAAACACATCTCTGATTAAACCCAATCAGTCCCCCAGCACAACCTGGAACATAAAGACCAAAAGACATTTACCTGCCCTCTGATGTCGATATCAGCATACTTGTTCAGTAGAGCCCGTACAATTTCAACATGACCTCCTCGAACCGCTCCGATCAGTACAGTATCTCCATTCTGCATGGAAGAATATAAATGAGCTCTAGGTTTTCAAACAGATAATCTTTCAGCTTCTTTCCAAAAGGTAGATCTTTACAGTTTTAGAATAACCATGACATGTATAACACTATCTTTGTTTCACATCTAATCATTCCAATAAATGCACATATAAAGAAAGAAATCTTTGTTTAATCCTAGACTGGACAGATTATTCCAGTTGATGTGATGGGCTGTTACTCTATGGAGTGTACGGCCTATTGTCATCCTATGTACAGATACTCAGTCTCTGCTGTGGAACTCTGCAGCTCCTCCAATGTTACCTTAGGTCTCTGTGCTGCCTCTCTGATCAATGCCCTCCTTACTCCTCCCCTGATCCTGTTCAGGGAAATGGAGCTTTTTTTTTTAATGGGGGGGATCGGAAGTGGAAGTTCTCCACCCTACCTCCTCTCTCCCTCCTGCAGTTTTCTGTACACGCAACAGGTCCCAGACGACTGCTGGACCATTCATAATGTGCACAACGGACACCCGGCTGTGAAGCCGCAAGCTGTTACAGCCAGGTGCCCATAGTTAAGATGCCAGCGCCAGGGACAAAGGACACAGGTTGAAAACGGCTGGGCACAGAGCTGAATCGTGGGACAAGCGAGTGGCTATTTATTAAAAGTGTTGCAGCCGCGGCCCCAGCTTCCAAGTCCACAAGTGGCGGCCATCTTACTCCACCTGGCTGCAGTATTTACACAAGCGCCTGGTCTCCCTATCCTCTCGAGCCTGGATCTCTCCATACACTCCATATAGATACAAGAGCTGCCCAGCAGGTTCAGCTGACACCTGTGGTCCTCATGGAAAAAAAAAAAAAAACCTCCTCAGGGGGCGTGGCCAACCATGGATGGCTAAAGATATGTGCTGCTGACCCCCGTGATCACCCATAGCTGACAGGCTATCTTTCAGCCATAGCACATCTTTGAACAGCATGTCTACAGAGGTGCAACAGGGCACAATCCAGCGATACCTGCTCCGCACATCTCAGTCGGCTCCCCGGACGCCCAAAGACAAGATGGCGCCCACAAGAAACACAGGGAAGAGCAAGCCTCTTCCCCCTGCTCAGCCGGCAAAACAGATAGCAGTGAGGAATCGGATGACCCCCCCCGGCCCTGCATTCAGACCCACTGGCTGTGGTAGCCAGGTCAGTGACCCCTGTTGCACTGCTCCCTGACACAGACCCTGCAGATACGACCCCTAAGGCCTCAGAAGGATCATCCAGATCGGAGGCCTCGGCCCTCCTGTCGGCTTTCCGGGCAGAGTTTGAGTCCTGAGCGGTCAAAGATCTCCAGGCCCTCCATCAGCGGGTCCCCACTACTGAGACCGCAGTGCCTGCTCTAACTGACACTCATACTGGGCCTCCAGTGAGCACTTCATACGGCAACATCAATTGCGCATAGAAGAGAATATGGAGAAAATAGGAGCTGCACAAATATACGGATACAAGGTATACCAGAGTTTACGACTGGAACAGACCTAAAACAGTCTGTCATTTCCATCCTCAACATAGTCCTGGGAAGAGAAGTTTCATCTCTCATTGAAATAGACCGAGTGCACAGAGTAGGAGGGCTGAGGAGGGATCATAGTGCACCGCTTACTTCTTTTCTCCTGGACAGGTCGATGTTGGGAACCCCACTTTTTTATTCTTGTGTTGTCTCGCTTTACAGTTTCCTTCTTTGTGCCAACTGTTTTCAGCTGTATATGTTACTGTGGGCAACGAAATTACCTGTTCCATACTTTAATGCCTCGCGATAATCGGTGCAACAAATTGTCGAGCCTCTTTCCTGCCCTTTGCTGGTTTGCTATACTGGGGTTTGGGAGGGACTATGGGATCGTAAAATTTTTGATATCTGATTTGGCTATGCAATTATTGAGATTCTAATATACTTTGCTGAACTGGTCCAATCTGTATGTGTTTAGAGCAGATGTCCCACCTGGACACAGGCGGAGGGGCCGATGGGTGGACCTGCTGGGTCCACGGTCCATTGCCACTGTCCTTGTGGGCACCTATAGCTCTCCCTGTACGATTTCTCCTACAGCGCTTAGTTTCACCCTAAAATGTTAACTCCTACTGTTATTGATTTTAGTATCGTTACTCAGATTTATGTTTCCAAGGTCCCTGTTGGAATTTATGGATAACGTATGTTGAAAATTATTACCTTCCCCACATGTTATTTCATGGACTGATAACTTTTCTGTAAAGGAGAGAGGGCGATCTTGATCAGGACTATTCGCCCACACAGACCGCCACCCTCCTTCACAAAGGATCCAATGTGTGTTCTACTGTTTAAATGCCTTATTACACACTGATGTGCCTCAATTAAGCTTATATATGCCTGTTATGCTACTGGGCTCACGGCTCAGACTATTTCTAGACCTCCCACCCTTAATAGGCTTGGCACAAACTGTGCTTAATTACGTGATTTTTCAAGTGGTGTCCCGTCCTCACGGACCCGTTAGTTTGTTAGGCTCCTTATTTAGGTGTCCCCCCCTTCCTAGTTTTTGCCCTGCTATATTTCTGCCATAGTGCAGGTTTTCGCCTTGCCTTCCCCATCCCTCTTCCTCTCTCCGCTGTCTATAATCTGTTTTTCTTTTTCACATTCCACTACAGCCCATATAGTACTATCTTTTCCAGAAATGTTGCTCCTACAATGTAAATGGCCTCAATATTGCATCCAAAAGGGGGCAAATCCTCTACCAAATGCATAAAACAGGTCAATGTGTTACTACTACAGGAAACCAATTTCCACACAAACTCCACCCCTTCCTGCTCCAACAGGTACTTTAACAGATGGTTCCACAGTACAAACCCTTCTCTGAAATCTAAAGGCGATTCTGTTGCCTTCCACAAAATGCTTCCAATTGAGCTAATAGACCAGCTCTCGGACCCTCAGGGAAGGTATGTGTTCGTGAAGTTCTCTCTATGGGGTACAAAATTCACTATCGCTAACCTTTACCTACCAAATCCTAATCAAATATCATCTGCTCTGCGGTACATGAGGATCTTGTCGGACTTTGCTGAAGGTAAACTAATCTTAGGCGGGGACTAATGCCCCCTTGGATCCACTTCTAGACCCATCAACCTCTCGCTCATCCATCTCCTTTACTAAGCTGAGGGCATTCAAATGGGCTATTAACAACCTTTGTCTAATCGACATTTGGCGGGTTCTGTTTCCAAAAATCCGCAACTATACTCATTTCCCACAGGTCCATCACTCCTATAGGTCGTATTGACTATTTTATTATTGATCATAGCTGTTTGGATTGGTCACCTGATTGCGAGATAGGGAATAGACATGGAGGCTGAATGACTCGCTCCTCACGAACCCTGACTGTTCCCACAGGGTTTCGCAAACCATTTCCAATTTCTTAGCAGACCATGCCTCGAACGATACCCTGCTACCCTTACAGTGGAAGGCACTTAAAGCTGCCCTGCGGGGAATCTTTACTCAGATAGGATTCGGCCTAAAAAAGGCGCGATCAGCCCCAATAACGTCAGCCATGCAAAAGCTTTGCGACCTTGTAACCCAACATAAACAAGCCCCAAAGGTAGTGACCCTTACAGAGGTCTCAACGGCTCCATCCCAACTCAAAGAATTATATGAGGCTTCAGCTCGTAACTATGCAGACAGACTTGTCCTTCATCAGTACTTATTCTAAGACAAATGCGGCAGACCTTTGGCTCGCTCCCTCCACCCGAACACGTCTTCCACATTTATACCCCACATTCGGGCCCCATCTGGGGAAATGATCAGTGAGCCTTCTAAGATAACAAACATTCCAGGATTTCTACCAATCACTATACAATCTACTGCCCGGCATCTCTTCTAGTCCCCCCCCCCCCTTACTCCTGAGACTGATAGACAGTCTTATATTGAGGAAACAGCGTTCCCTACATTGGATGGCGATACTGCATAGGAGCTGGAGCAGGTAGTTACAGCAGACAAGGTCGTAGGAGCCATAGCAGCCACCCCATCAGGTAAAAGCCCGGGTCCCGATGGTTTCACTCCTAAATTCTACAAAACATTTGCTCCCCTACTGATCCCCTTCTTAGTTAAGGTGTTCAACTCCCTATCGGAAGGCTCGGTCTTTCCCCCACAAACGCTTGAAGCCCACATTGCCATTATCCCAAAACCAGATAAGGACCCAACTTTGTGCGCTAATTATAGACCCATCTCTTTAAATGGAGTGGAATAAAACTATATGCCAAAATTCTAGCCAATAGATTTCAGCTGCTGCTCCCCCGCCTCATACACCTGGATCAGGTGGGTTTTGCAAGTGGTCGCGAGGCAAGGGATAACACCTTGAAAACCCTGCTTCTTACTGACTATGCTCGCACCCATGATGTCCCTCTATGCCTTTTGACGGTCGATGCAGAAAAAGCATTCGACCGGGTTGACTGGCAATTTCTCCAGATGTCTCTGATGCAGATAGGTCTGGGCTCCAATATGCTGAATGGTCCCTCTGCTCTCAGGTCCTCTAACGTCAAGACCAATGCAGGGGAGGATTGGGCAAGTAAAAGAACTGCTTTCCCTGTGACCTAGACCCAAACGAGCATTTAACCCTTGCAGCCTCCTTACAAGGTAAATAAATATGTTGGCTTTAAAAAGAGAGACTTAGGAGGTCAACATCCAGAATGCCCCAAACCTTTTCTGACTGAGAAAAAAATAAAAAAAGGATGAAGGAAGGATAGTCACGCCCTCCTCTTTGTCCACACCTCTTTCTTCAATGATACAGGTGCACAATAAGGGATGCAAAGTTGACTTTTCCATGCAAAACCACCCCCTGAATCTGGCTCTAGCATCGCCTAGGATACACTTTACAGTATTAAGAAACTGTGGTCTAGCATTGCATTTGATTAGCTAAACACAAAGCATGTCTTCCAAATAGATTGAATAAAATAAAAAAAAATAAAAAAAAAACACAAAAAAAAAAAAAATAATAAAAGCTCACCCGATCAGGTATATTGACATAAGTTCCAGCATCAAGAAGATCCTGCACAATCTCCGTATGACCCTCCTTGGCTGCGATTGCCAAAGCAGTGTTCCCATCTTTGTCAGTCAAATTCACATTGGGGTTTCGCTTTAAAATCTCCTTTACGGTCTCAGTGTAGCCACCTTTAACAGCCACAATCAGAGCGGTCATCGAATTCTAGAGAATTGAAAGTAAAAAAAAAAAAAAAGTAAACAATTATCAAGTTTACTCAATAGCTTAGGTGAAGGGAAACTTATCTAACAACTTTAATTCGTTTTTTCTTTTTGTTTACAAACTATTTTTATTGGGTACAAAAAAAAAAAAAAAAATGCTACAAAAAAGTGTTATCACATGCCAAGAGAAATACATTACATGAGGTTTGCAAGTAAGGACGATTATAATAAAGTATACAGTAGTTGATAGATGTACTTTGTTATAGTTGACTAACATGTTTATAACATTCAAGGAAATTACTGTTAACTTATATTTTCCAATGATCTCTGAAACAGAGCATTATTATTCAGGGTTTAAGAAGTGTTTAGACTGATTGAACCATGGTAATTAGTTTTTCTTTAATGGGAAATGAAAGGTGTTTTTTTTTTTACACAAACAAACATAGTAGTCACATACAACTAAAGCCCCGTACAAATTGGCCTGAATGTCGAGAGACACGGCCGGTTCAAATAAATAAAAATTCAGCCCATGTGTAAGGACTCCTGATCAGCGCTCTTAACCAATGGTGGAGAGCCCTGATCCAAGTGTTCTGGCAGGGGGGCCGTCTCCATGTCAGAACACAACAGCTCAGCTAGGAAGACCGCTGGATTGCATGAAAAAAAAAAAAAAAAAAAACTATAGGGTGTACCCGGCTTAATACAGGAAAAGAAGAGGATAATCTAGAACTCCCCATGTAGGCTTAGGCTGGTGTTTTTAAAGGCAGAATTCAACATCAAAAATTATGAAAAGTATTAGGCCAATCTACCAGCAAATGTTTCAATTGTTTCAGTAGAAACTGCTGGTGGTAGGTTGCCTTGATACATCTTGTTATGCTTTTCATTTCCAATAATGTATTATATTCCAATAAAAAAAAAGGAGGGGTATAAAAAAAAAACTGTGGGATTGACACATATGGTCACCCTTTTAATTGACAGAGGACTGTATTTTGAAAAGGATTTAAGTCTGTATGAAAACCGATGTGTGTATGGGCATCATAGTTGACATTCTAAATCTTCTCATTTTTATTTTAGAATCCCAGCAGCTTTGTTTGGGTAACTAACAGTAAGATTTCAGATACTTACAGCTCCCTCCTGATCAACATCGGCCCCCATCTGCAACAGAGACTTGACGCTCTCCAGGTGCCCCTTTCTCGCAGCCCAGACAAGCGGAGTGGTTCCATACTACAGATACAATGAAAAAGGGAACATTTTCATAAAAATATCACAACAGATACAGGAGGCTTAGTCAGGTATAGAGGACAAAACACTGGTTAAATAGATGGCACCAGTAATAAAGCTTTTTTACTGCTCCCTGAATGCTTAGCATAGCAGCCTACAATGGATAATATGGACAGAGCTGTTCACATTTGAAAAATATGTACTGTTTGCATCCCTTCGCGTTGCTGTGTGGCAAAAACAGTTACATTTTGAGTCTGGGAGGAGTTGAAGCTTGTCAACTCCCTCCATTTAAGTCTATGGTAACGTTTGGTAAACGTGCCTATAGCATTCACAGCGTGTTTGACAAGTGTTAATTAACCACTTCCTGACCAGCCGCCGCAGTTTTTCTGCTGTAGGTTGGCTCGGCAAATCAACGTTCCCTTATGTCGCTTCGCCTTTTGGCCACTAGGGGGCCTGCATGCCCAGAGCCGATGCAAGTGCCCGGCGACCGCAATCACTCGTGAGAGCGAGAACCGGTTCTCTCAGGGGAGAGGAGACAGATCTAGGGGTCATACCAAGTATAAATACCGATCTCTCTCTTCCCCTAGTCAGTCCCATCCCCCCTACAGTTAGAACACACCTAGGGAACACAGTTAACCCCTTATACGCCCCCTAGTGTTAATCCTTTCTCAGCCAGTGACATTTATACAGTAATCAGTGCATTTTTATAGCACTGGTCGCTGTATATTGTTAATGGTCCCAAAAATGTGTCAAAAGTGTCCAATTTGTCCACTGCAATATCGTAGTCCCGATAAAAAAAAAAAAAAAAAAAAAAAACTGCAGATCACCGCCATTACTAGTAAAAAATAAAATAAACGTATTATATATATATATATATATATATATATATATATATATATATATATATATATATATATATACACACACATACATACACACATATACACGCTATAACTTTTGCGGAAACCAATCAATATACGCTTTTTGCTATTTTTTTTACCAAAAATAATCGGCCTAAACGGAGTAAAAAAATGTTTTTTTTGAAATTTTGGATATTGATTATAGCAAAAAGTAAGAGATAGTGTTTTTATCAAGATTGTCACTCTTCTTGTTTATAGCGCAAAAACTAAAAACTGCAGAGGTGACCAAACACCACCAAAAGAAAGCGTTATTTGTGGGGGGAAAAAATTGTTTGGGTACAGCGTCGCACGAGCAATTGTCAGTTAAAGCGATGCAGTGCCGCATCGCAAAAAAATGGCCTGGTCATTGAGCAGCCAAATCTTCCAGGCTGAAGTGGTTAAATATCAGTGAGGTGGAGGAAAAAAATTCAAGTTGGACTTACTGGTAACTTGTTTTCCAGGAGTCTTTCAGAACAGCACCTGACCGGAGAGAGTGGCTCCTCCCACTTGCCAACAGGAAACATCTTCCAAACTTTAAAGGGAGGCTCCTTCCCACAGGTTGCCAGTAGTAGTAGTGAACCTCCGGCCCCAAGCTGGAACACAATCGTATGGTTAGTCACAGCATACAAAAACACAATAGGGCGGGTTGTTGCTGTCCTGAAAGACTCCTGGAAAATAAGTTACCGGCAAGTCTAACTTGAATTTTCCCTAAACGTCTTTCAGGACAGCACCTGAGAGGATAAAGGAGTTACCCCCCTAGGGAGGGACCACAGCCCGCACCCTTGGAATATTCACCTGGGGTACACCTTTCCCCCATTCCAGCTAATTCCACTGGTATTGAGAAAAATACAGAAGGAAAGTGTCGCTTCTCTAGGTTGACAACCCAAACTAGACTTTCCAGGTAACTGGTTTTAATGTGCACGCTTTGCTCCAAACGAGCCACTGACTGGTCTATTAGCCATAGATCGTCTAGGTACGCCAAGACTGTTATGCCCCGTTTCCTTAACCTGGCTAGAGGTGGGGCCAGAACCTTTGTAAACACCCGGGGTGCTGTATATAGTCCGAAGGGCAAGGCTACAAACTGAAAATGCTGCTTTTCTACCTCAAACCACAGAAACCTTTGGTGAGCAGGAAATATAGGGACATGCAGATATACATCCCTAAAGTCGATAGACGCCAGAAGTTCTCCTCCTTGCTACGTCCTACACACGGCGCCGCGCCTAGGCCCCGCCCCATCCGTCAACCCGCCCCCCCCCCCCCCTTTAGTTTGAATTTTCAAAAAACGTTCCAACGCGGGTGGGCGGCCTTCGGGTCTGCATCACCAGGGGGAGGAGGGGAGAGGCAGACTAATGACGCCAGGCAGGAAAAAAAAAAACCTATGGGCGCCGAAAACCGGGACCTCCGCACCCCCCGCAGGGGGGTGGGAATTTGGGGGGGGTAACAATTGTTGATTTCCTAACCCACTTGGTCCCTCCAGGGGGGAGAAATGCAGGATGGCAGATCTTACCTCAAGAAGAATAGAATCCCCACTGTGCAAGCTGCTGCTGCCACACACAGACTGACACTGAGCTGAAGAGAAGGCAACAAATTAAGGTATGTGCATATACTCCCTCTAGTGGAGAATTAAGGCATGACAACATTTTTTGCTAAAGAAGAAAACCATAGGTGGACTTTTATAGTTCCTAGGCTTCTTCCTTACCTTATCCCGACGCAGGATTCTACTGAATTAACAGACAGATACAACCTTCACCTATCACGGCGGGCTGTGTTATCAAACCTTTAAGGACCGGGTCCCTTTTTATCGGGATTCCACTCCCTTGGACCTATAAAAGCACCCCGCCAGGAAAAACTTTAGGTAATGTAAGCATGACCAAAGCCCTGGGTCCATCCCTGCAAGGAGAAGTGTTACAGACAAAACCTCGTTCTTCATGCAAGGCCCGGGTACCATCCACCCTGGCCTCAGTGGCACTTTGGATGGATCCGGTCTGTGGAGGCTATTTAAATCCAGCAGGGATCCCTCCAGTGCAGCAATTCTTCACTCGTGACCAACACCTTAGACACTGGCAAAAAAAATGGGAGGTACTCCTGGTAGGAGGAGGGGTTATTTATATAGGGAGTGAATTTCCTGTATTGGGTATACCAGTGTCCATCACCTGAAGGTGTCTATATATCCACATAGTGATTACTATAGTGCTCTGTGTCCCGTGACATACGATAAAGAAAGTACGATAAAGAAAGTACGATTTTTAGGCTCACCGAGACCTGCGTACATCCTGTCATGCAGAGACAATTCTTTTCTCTCCTCTTCTAGGCCCAGAGTAGTATAAATTGCTTTTAACAGGCCATCTACCTGTTCTAAAGACAGCTTGTATTTAGAAGGTGTATTCTTCATTACTTACTCTGATTCTTCCTTAGAATGAGAGGGGGGGAATGTCCCTTTTGGGTAAGAAAACCTGTTTCAGTCTCCCCCGTTGTGACTGATAGTGAGCCCTGAGAGAATTGTGAGGTAGCTGGCTGACTTGGGGATGGATTGGCTAGGGAAGAGTGAAACGATTGAATGGTGGCATCTAGTTCTTTTTTTAACTGATGCAATCAAATCGCTGCATGCAGAAGAAACTTCCTCTAACTAGAGAGTCAATACATATTTGACATAAGGTCTTCTTCCAGCCTTCAGGTAGTTTTGCATGAAGGACACTTCCTTTTAGCCACCGGATCAGAGCTCTGCTGTGACACCAAAAAAAAAAAAAAAAAAAAACATCCCAACCTGACCAAGGCTCATCACAGGTGCATAGTGAGAAACAACAGTCGCATCATGTGCCCAGACAGGCCCCTGCCATCGGGTGTGTGTGTGTGTGTGTGTGTGTGTGTGTGTGTGTGTGTGTGTGTGTGTGTGTGTGTGTGTGTGTGTGTGTGTGTGTGTGTCTAGGGCGCCGGTTCCAGACTCCAATAGCTCCGCTGCACCGGACTGGAACTGGCAAAATATGCACCAGCCCCATTCCTCCCTTCTCCCCCTGCGCCTTCTGGCAAACATTACGATGCACGCCTGCTCTGTGGACGCTGCCCCCTTCCCGATACCTCACTTCCGGTGGATGCAGTCACTGACTGCCATTTCCAAGATGCCGGTGGAGTTTAGAGAAGGCTGGCGGTTGAAAAGAAAAATATGATGTCCGCCTCCACCTCACCGCTACAAAGGAGTGGCGCCCGCAGCAGTACCGGCTCTCCCAGAGCACTCCAAAGAGGGAGAAGGAGCCCATCAGTCAGTGCTTTGTGGAATGGGAGGCACAAGCTCTGGAGGTAAAACAAAAAACTGAGCAGAAAGCCTGGACTCTCAGGACAGCACTTAAGAGTTCCTGACTCCCCACTAAGTGTTCCCTGCCGGAGGAAACCTAAAAACTGGCAACGTGGGAAGGAGCCTCCTTTTAAAGTTCGAAGGAAGATGCGTTTCCTGTTGGCAAGTGGGAGGAGCCACTCTTTCCGGTCAGGTGCTGTCCTGAAAGACTTTAAGGGGAAAATTACTTTGAGGGTGTCCGGGGTGCATTTTATTAATGCATTCTAAAACGCATGTTTATGTTAGGTTTCATTTGCAAATTCAATTGTGCTGAATCCTCAAGAAATGAGGGTTGCAGTGTTGGCAATAGATATATTCTGGTATATTTGTTCTCAATCATCGAACTCAGACATACCACACAAATCTTAAAAGGACAGAGGCCCAAAACATTAGTAGAGTTTATATCAGAGGCAAGATCACATGCCATCTTGGCTGTTTTCTTTCACTGAACAGCACTTAAAGTGATAGAGTTTTCTCACGTTACAAAACACAACCACACGTCTTAAAGCCCAAGTCAATTGTTTTATTGTAATGCAATCAAGCTGCATAAAAGTTAAAAAAGGACTAAGGTGCTGCATGAATATCTCTCAGGCTAACAGCATGCTGGAGATACACAACAGTGCTCAACAGAGCACAGCAAACTGGACCCAACACGCTTCATGCATACTGCTCTTATTTGTTTTATTAATAAGCAACGTTGTTGATTAGAGCACTGTACAGGGGAACATCAATTTCTTGGTCCTTCGTCATGCTCAGTGCTTCCTCCTGCAAACCCCTACATCACTACCGTGTCCTGTAGTAACTTAGGGTCAAGCAGGAGGATCCATGTAGCATAGTAGGGGACAATGAGATCAACACTACTTAAAAGTTTTTCTGAACAGAAGACTTCAGTGGAGAATTTCTCTTCACTAGAACAGAGATACATAATTGGTAGGGTTGAATAAAGACACCAGTCCATCCAGAGTTCAGCAGCATAAGCAGTGGGAGAGGTACAGTGCCTTGAAAAAGTATTCATAACCCTTGAAATTTTACACATTTTGTCATGTTACAACCAAAAATGTAAATGTATTTTATTGAGATTTTATGTGACAGACCAACACAAAGTGGCACATAATTGTGAAGTGGAAGGAAAATGATCAATGGTTATGGTTTTCCACATATTTTACCAAAAAAATAAAAATCTGTGAAAAGTGTGGCGTGCATTTGTATTCAACCCCCTGATACTTTGTAGAACCACCTTTCACTGCAATTAAAGCTGCAAGTGTTTTTGTGGATGTCTCTACCAGCTTTGCACATCTAGAGTGACATTTTTGCCCATTCTTCTTTGCAAAATAGCTCAAGCTCTGTCAGATTTGATGGAGAGTGTCTAAACAGCAATTTTCAAGTCTTGCCACAGATTCTCAATTGGATTTAGGTCTGGACTATGACTGGGCCATTCTAACACAAATATACTTTGATCTAAAACCATTCCATTGTAGCTCTGGCTGTATGTTTAGGGTCGTTAACCTGCTGGAAGGTGAACCTGCAGCTCCTCCAGAGTTACCATGGACCTCTTGGCTACTTCTCTGATGAATGCTCTCCTTGCCCGGCTTGTCAGTTTAGGTGGACGGCCATGTCTTGGTAGGTTTGCAGTTGTGCCATAGTTTTTCCATTTTCGAATGATGGATTGAACAGTGCCCCATGAGATGCCTAAAGCCTGGGATATTTTTTAAAAACCTAACCCTGCTTTAAACCTTCTCCACAACTTTATCCCTGACCTGTCTGGTGTGTTAATTGGCCTTTGTGAAGCTGTTTGTTCACGAAGGATCGCTAAGAAACCTCTGAGGGCTTCACAGAACAGCTGTCTTTATACTGAGATTAAATAACACACAGGTGGACACTATTTACTAATTAGTTGACTTCTGAAGGCAATTGGTTCCACTAGATTCAAGTTATAGGTATCAGGTTAAAGGGGGCTGAAAATGCACGCCAAAAAACTTTTCAGATATTTGTAAAAAATTTGGAAAACCATTCATCATCCTTCTTCCACTTCACAATTATGTGCCACTTTGTGTTGGTATATCACATAAAATCCCAATAAAACACATTCATGTTTTTGGTTGCAACATGACAAAATGTGGAAAATTTCAAGGGGTATGAATACTTTTTCAAGGCACTAATTTCTTCTTTACAGGAACATCTTTTATCCACAGTTTGAATTATAAGGATTTGGTACATTGTGTGTAATTTATTGCCTAAATTTGCAGCACCCGGAACTAAGACCTAAGCCTCAAATCTTTTAAAGCAGAAATAAAGGGGGGAAAAAAAATGTAATTGCTAGCAGGCAGGCTCTTTATTGCAGAATAAATCAAACTTACCTGCCTGTCCACAAGCTGCAAAATCAGTTTTTTTTTTTTTGCTATAAAAAAGTAAATTACTTAGAACCCCCAAACATATATATTTTTAAAGCAGAGGCACTAGAGCAGGCACCACTAAATGGCGGACTGAGGCAATGTCCCACCCGGACCGGCCGTGGTCGCGCCATTTAGGATCTGCTTTTTCCCCTCAGCCGCCGCTAGCTCTGTTGTCTTTGCAGAGCCCCCCCAGCCATTGGTTTGCTGCACTTCCGATGTCAAATGCGGTGTCAGCTTTTTACAGTTTACCAGTTTAGAGTTACAAAGGAGACCTAGAGCTAGAATTCTTGCTCTTGCTATAACGTTCGCAGCAATACCTCATGTGTGCTGCAAACACCCTTTAGAAAAGCATGCACAACCTATATATGCGTTTGCCTTTGCACACAAGCACAGGGGGACCCCTCCCGCTGCTTGAAAGTTTAGGGAATAGCCGGCTGAAAATTTTATTATTGCTGAGTTGTAGCCATGGCCCCAGTAAACCACTTCAAAACCTTGACGTAGATATACACATATTGCCGTCTTAAAAGCAGTTGTAAACCACTGAACACAAAAAAAAAAAAAAATGGCATAATGTGCTAGTATGCATTGCATAATAGCACATTATAAAATACTTGCCTTAGAACAAAGCCCTCCCCCAGCAGCGCCCGCACCCCGCTGCGATGGCTGACATCTTTCCCCGTTTTTTTTTTACAGGTTTGCGGGCTCCGGCGCTGCGAGTGGCCAGAGCCGCAATGACGTCACTCCTGCGCGCAGGAGCAGTTTCCGGCACTGGCTCTGAAGATCCGGACCTTCAGAGCACATGATGTCATCGGCTGCATGCACTCTGAATATCTCCTTTAAGTTTAGGAGATATTCACAGTACCTACAGGTAAGCCTTATTATAGGCTTACCTGTGGGTATACGTGGTGTAACAGAGTTTACAACCACTTTAAAGTGGTAAAATGTACTGTGAGCTGTGTGTGTGCAGCTCAGTGTACATTCTTGGCACACCTTGATGCCGGCATAAATGAAGATGTCAACAGAAAAGCTCATGGGCCTCCTATCGCTGGAGCATAGGCAAGTATTTGTGGGCTTTAGTTCCACTTTAAATTAACCTTGGATAAGTGGAGTTCACAGATAGGGATTCCTCAAACCAAGCACAGGAAACAAAGTAAAAAAAGTCAGTGGTACATGAAATTTCATAAGTGACCTATCTTCACTTAATTCAACAACACAGAAAATGTCCCGATTGTTCCTGACAGTTGCCCTTTTAAGAAAGGCCTTTGCCATTTCATTTCCAGAACCTGAATGTCAATTCCCCACAAACATCCTGCATTCCAGAGTGACTGCTGAGGTTTTCGGTCACCCACCTTATCAGAGCAGTTGACCTTGGCTCCGTACTGCAGTAAAAGCTTCAATATATCAGAGTGGCCTCTCCCGGCTGCCCAGATGATTGGACACACACTGTATTGCTGAAAGAGACCAGAAGAAAAGTAATAATTAAAGGCAAGTGCTTCATGGTGAATACTGAGAACAATTTCAGGATCTCACTGAGAAAAACCAAGAGAGTAGCCACAAATCACTACCTGTGAGCCAGTATATACTTACAGGTAACTTGAGGTTGTCTGGACTTAGAAGGCACCAGTGGCTACATGCATGAAGGTAATTGTGGAAAATACAACAGCTTGTGTCGCGCACATCAAAATGACTCAGTCAGTCAATTTGATGTTACCCATAAAAACTTTAACTGCTATGAAAAAGCACAGGACTTTAGGAACGCTTGTTTTCTAAATACAGGGGGTCCCCTACTTACAAACATCCGACTTACAAACGACTCCTACTTACAAACGGAGGGAGACAACAGGAAGTGAGAGGAAATCCACCCCTAGGAAGGGAAATTCATTCCTGTAAGAGTTAATATGGGAAAAAGGTGTCTCCACTGATGCTTTATCACCAGTCCATGTTTCCCTATCAACCCAACATTTTCAAAATCCAATTGTCGTTGGGACAGAAGGTGAGGTGAAATCTTCTGAACAGGGGCACAGACAGCAAAACAAATGTTACAGGGGTGATAAACCAGGGCTTGACAAATTTGCTTGGAATCTAGGAGCCAGCTAAAAAAGTTAGGAGCCATTTTTTTTTTTTAACTTCTTGAGATCCGCGCTGTAGCCGTCGTTCTGCTTTGCCGGGACCACGTCCTATGACGTTGTCCCCTGTACGAGCGGCCTGCGCGCGCCCCCTGCTCTGTGATCAGCGAGTCTGCGAGACTCGCTGGATCACCGATCCGAGTAAGGGGTCGATTCCCGACCCCTTACCACGTGATCAGCTGTCAGCCAATGACAGCTGATAGCGTGACGTCAACACAGCCGGTAATCGGCTATTTTTTTTTCCTCGCCCTGACAGCGCGAGGAGAAAAAAAAGCCGATCAATAACGACCGACAATGGTTCATTTTTATATTGAAAAAAAAGCTATCTTAAAAATGTACACAGACGACTACAACCAAAGTATATATATATATATATATATATATATATATATATATATATATATATATATATATATATATATATATATATATGTATATGTGTGTGTGTGTGCATTTTGGTTCTATTCGCCTGTGTAAATGGAGGCAGCAGGCAGGGCTCCATTAGCATTGCTGGATGTCATACCAACGGCCACCACTAGATGGCGCCAAGATCTTAGAAGGAAGCATAGGCTTGCAGAAGGCCGCAAAGCCGCGGCCTCGATTACCGGCCGGCGCGGCCCGACGCTATCGCGGGCCGAGGAGGGGGGTCCGCACCGAGACAGGATACCCCAGATGGGCTGCCCCGGGCGCCAGGTCACTAATTCTAGTCGCCATGGCGCCCTGGCGCCTGGGGATTGTCGAGCTCTGTGATAAACCCTTCTTTATGTTATCTAAAAAACTTAAAAATAGATTTTTTGGCTGAAGCTACATTTAAAAAATGTACCTGTTCCGACTTACAAACAGATTCAACTTAAGAACAAACCTACAGTCCCTATCTTGTTTGTAACCCGGGGACCCCCTGTATGTGCACTCTGGACAGTCATTTCCACTTTAGCTTTACTATCTGAGTGAATGACCTGGAATAATCATGCAGCCAGTGAAGTGTGAAAAGGTATGAACGCCCATATCTTTCAAATCACTTACATGTCTCAGGACAGTGGCTCACTAGGTAGTGAAGACAGGATTATGCTCACAGTCCTAAACCTGCACAGACCAGCAATAGAAACTCCAATATTATAACCCTCACTGGTTTACCTATGACAGGTAGTATACAGTAAGGGCCTGTGTCTTTGGTTGATGGGCTTTTATATACATTCCATTTGTACAAGACAAGTTTGAGACACCTCTGAGATTTTAGCGGTTCAATAACAAAGGCATTTTACCTGCTTTGACCTCCAAAGCTGCACTAACCAGCTTAAAAGCTGTTTTTTTCTATTGGCTTGTATGGACACAATAATCCATAGATGCAAACCTACAATGTAGCTTGCGTGCCTAAGGCCCCATGCACATGAGACGCTGTTAAACGCGCATTCAGAGGCAGTTGGACACTTTTTTCAACTGCCCCTGAACGCATGCAATGTTATGTGTCCATGTACACAGTCTCGTTTTTTCCCGTTTTTATGCAGTTGCGTTTAACATCGTTTTTCCAGAAGCAAAAAAATGGGTTCAGACACTTTGCTTTTCCACGTTTCAGACGCAAAATGCGGCTAAACGCGGCACCCGCGTTTATAAAGGAACCCAATTTTTTGGACCAGAAAACTCAGAAATATGATGGTAAACCATAAAAAAATACTAAAAAAATTTGTTTAAAATGTCGTAATTACTTTAGATAGTTCATAGAGCATATATACTTACTGATGCAATGCCATAAAATAAACTCTAGTTTTTTAGGTAGCTTAGACAATGAGGAATGCCTCCACTTCTTTGCCCCAACCCTTCATCCAATTTCTAATCTAATCAGTGACTCCACCTAGTCTGACCAAAGCATAGCAATGTCTTTTTTTCACAAAGAAAAACCTGCATACCAATGTCTAGTCAGCCACAACCCCCCACCATGTTTCCATGTTGAACACCCATCCTTCATGAACCTGAAACTTTTCCACAAGCCACCCCCTTCCCCGAAGCTAGGCTTGTCCACGCCTCATCAAGAGCAACATCAGGAGCATTTCCTGACAAATATTCAATATGTGATCCATTTCCAAAAAAAAAACAAACACAGAAAGAGAGGCAAATGCAAGTTTACAACTGCTCTCTCTGCTGCTGCTCACTCTGATCAAAATGGCAGAAATAGTTAATACATGCTTTCTGAGCTTGGGGAGGGTCTATATGATTTTCTCTTTAAAAACGCTTATAGACGCAAACGCGGTAAAACGCAGATTTCTGCTTTTTAAAACATGCGTTCAGCAGAGTTTGCATCGGCGTCTCGTGTGCATGGGGCCTAAATGACACATGCCCTCAGTCAATTCTCCATGAAAACATGGCTTGCGTTTCCAATTCAAATATCCAGAGCCTCGGCCCATTTTCCATGCCATCATCTAAATCAGGTTAATCTATTGCAACATAAGCTCTAATATGATTTGTAAAAACAAAATAAGCAAACTATGCCAAGCGTTATTTTTTTTAAACCTGCAATAATTTTAAGTTATTCCTCAATCTTTTCATTTACTAAAAAGGGTATTTCATTCCTAAACTGGACAGTTTCCCTCCAACACCATCATCATTATCCATCAGATCCTCGCTCGCTTTTTGTATTCTTCTGAGCCAAATATAATGAAGCTTATCTGGCTTGGCCTCGACATTGACAATGCAGTTACACCTTCAGGTGACACTGCAAATGAAATCTGAAACTCACCCCCCAAAAAATAAAATTAATTAATAAATGAATGAATTCATAAATAAATAAATGAATGAATGAATGAATTAAAATTTAATTAAATTAAATTAAAAAAAAAACAACAACACACCACACACACACCAGAAGGGGCACCCAAAAGAGCCAGTAGTCAATAAGAAAACTTTTCAACAGAAGGGTATGTATTGTGAGACATATTTTTCTCAATTAGAAATAGCCACACAAATGAAAACCAAGAATGCAGTGCAAAAGCAGTGAAACAATATGAATTGGTTACTAATGAAGTAAGGATATTTCATATCAACAGGATATTAAAAAAATTTAAAATTGAAAATGATCTGATTTATACCCAATACGGTTTTAAAACCTCCAAAAGATGTTAACGGGGAAGACAATAGATGACTTACCAAGCCAGTTATGTTTGGGTTTGCTCCCTTTGAGAGTAGAAGCTCCACCACATCAGTGCGTCCTTTGTAAGAAGCCCACATAAGAGCAGTCCATCCTCCCTAACAAGGGACAAGAAAAAAAGCACCATTAAAAAGTAAGACCATGGGATTGGCTACATTTGTAAATCATTGAATATCTAATGCCACGTACACACGGTCGTAATTCTCGTCGGAAAAGCTCTTGTCGGAAAAAGCTCTTGTCGGAAAAAGCTCTTGTCGGAATTCCGCAAAAACTGTCTTGCCTACACATGGTCACACCAAATTCCAACGGTCAATAACACCACGCCTTAAAAAACGTTTGACTGCACAATAAAAAGGGAAGTTTAATGCTTCTGAGCATGCGTCGAATTGTTTCCGAGCATCCGTCGCAATTTGGCGTGTCGGAATTGCACACACACGATCAGAAAATCTGGTGAGAAAGGTTTTCCGTCGGAAAAATTAAGAACAGGTTCTCAATCCAAAGTCCGTCGGAAATTACGACAGAAAAAGACCGATGGGCATACACACGGTCGGAAAATCCGATGAAAAGCTCCCATCGGACTGTTGCCATCGGAAATTCCGACCGCGTGTACGCCGCATTAGTGTTTTTTCCAGCTGCTATGAGTAATCAAGAGAGCATATTCTAGTTATTTTTTACAGAGAACATGCCCTACTTGCCTCACTGCTTACAGAGAAACACAAAACACTTTACATTAGGCATGTCACTTGCATGCATATATCCATTTCCTCTATGGAAAGAAGGGAAGGAATATTAATGCCCATGTGTCAATCACAGAGCTATTTCAGAGCTGAAAAGAGGATTGTATTGGGTTCCAGCAGGTTTGCCTGTGGGCAGATTTCTAACAAGCAGCTTCTTAAAATCCCTTGTAGTCTAATTTGATACAATTAGCTATACCATGATCACAAAAACATTTTAGCAATAGCGATCCTATATGAACACAACAGATACCATATCACGATGTTCCAGGTTGGCATTGCTTTCCAGGAGCTCTTTAACAATCTCCAAATGTCCCTCTTTGGCAGCAGAAATGAGGGCAGTCCAGTTATCCTAAGAGAAAAAAAAAAACTCAGATTTAGTAAAGTAGACAAAAAGGACAATACAGCATCTACAAACACCTACCAAATAGTCATGCCAGATAGACATGGAAGCACGGTAATCTGTGCCAGTCTCCTCTGAAGAGCGGTGCTATCGGCTGTGTTGACGGGAGATATTCGGCTAATTACAGTATACACCCATAGTGGAATTATAGTATGCAGGATAAGTGTATGTTCAGGAGACAAGGCATTATGCAGCTTCTACTAAATCAGTTATGCTAAATATGACTAAGAAAAATCACCACAAAGTCTGGGGTGTCATAGCCACCCATTCTGTGTAATGAAGCAAGCTTAGCATTTTCTGTAAAATTGACACAAAGGTTAGAAATGTAAGCAGCTGAAGACATGCAAGCCAGATACTTAACATATGGCATGAATAGCTGTTAAAGTGTTACTAAACCCAGGACCCTGCATTCACTATATCTGGTCTACCACGGTACACAGAACATGGAAATGCAATTATTTTAGTCATCATAAACTGCTAAATAACTTTTCCCATCAGCAGTGTATAGCAGTCTTTTGACTCCCATCAGTGCCTGGTTAAAGCTTGTAGGAGGAGATTTCATACTGCATTGAGCTGTTCTATAAAGATGCAGAGCCGATCATTGATTGGTTCTAATTAAGCAGAATAGACATTTGACCTTTAGGTTGTCACATTTCCACTAAATGTATACCAGTTTACTAGATTATGCAATGGTTTGAGCGATGTTCGCTCCATATACAGTTTGTTTTCTGTATTGTTTGTTGTGTGTGAAAATAAATAAAATTCTACTTTAAAAAAAATAAAAATAAAGATGCAGAGCCACTCACCCTCTGTCTCAACAGTGTGGATTGGCCCTGTGCTGATCAAATGCACTCTCCCAAGAAAAAAAAAAAAACTCTAGCAATACACACCAAACTGAGCATGTGCAGCCTGCCTCCAGGGGCGGGCTGGGACGGGGGGCAGGGTGAAAATGTCCCCCCAGGCCACCCAACTTATAATCAAAACAGCAGCTGTCTGCTGACATTTTTTTTTTTAGGAAGTCGGACGCTGATTGGCTGTGTTGCTGCTGCGCTGCATTCTGGGAGTTGTAGTCCGGACCACACTCAAGTGTGGGTAGAGACTGGAGGGAACTGAGTAGCGCAGCAGGTAACTACAACTCCCAGGCAGGGAGACCCGTCACTTCACAGGGGGCCCGGCCAGCCAGCAACTTCAAGCTGTCATTCTCCTGCTGCTCCGTTACAGGCAGCCGCACTTGCTTTGTGTTAACTCTCGTACTTGCTGCAATGTATCAAATCCTCTTCACTCCTATAACCTTGCTCTCCTTCCGGGGACACATCACCTTTGTTTCTGTTCAGTTTCTTTCATTTATTCCAGGCTGATTTCACTCCTGCTTCATCCCCCTCCCTCTGTGTACTCCTCTCTCCCGCCCGGTACAATCTTGCGGTAGGTAAGTCACACGCTCCTTGCACCAATCCACTTATCTTTTTCCCATTCATTTTATCCTCTCCCCCGTTTTGTAATTCTGCTCTCCTCATATAAATCACTGTAGCCTCTGGTCTCAGCTCTGGGCATTCCACAGATGTACTTGGGCTGACACCCTTTCCTTCCCAGCTTACGCTTATCTAATACAATAGTTCTGTCAGAATCATGCATCTAGCACATGCAGCCCCTCACTCTCCATTAACTTAAACTACCGAATTAGGGCTTTTTCACACTAGTGCAGTTACTGGCGTTTTTTCCACACTGGAAGAACACCAGTCACTGCTAGAGTACATAGAATACAACTGTTTTCTATGTGCCCCGTTTACACTGCAGCACCGTCCATCTGCAATAAAACACAGTAATGCTACATTTTATCACAGTGCACTGGATGGCACTGACATAGTTATCAGTCATTCTCAAACTGACAGCAACGCAGCAGCATTTTTTCCTTCCAGTGACCCCACAGCACGTCACAAATATTATGGCACTATTACCCCCATTCCCTCCTCCACCTGGGGGGGGCGCAGTTTGCCATCTTTGCCTGGGCACTGGATGACCTTGTCCCTGCACTACACAGAGGGATTCACCTGCAGAAAAGACTCAGGAATGGTACAGTACATGATGCCCTGGAGGTCCTGCTGGGAGCTGGCCATGCCCTGTGGGTCCTGCTGGAACTAATCATGGCCTGTTGGCAGTGGCGGCTGGTGCCAAAATATTTTGGGGGGGTGCAAACAAACTGAAAAAAATTTTGAAAAAAATAAAATCATCAAACGCAGCCACTGTGCCCATCGCAGCGATGGGCACAGTGGCTGCGTTTGATGATTTTATTGTGAGTGTGCCCCTCGCCCGCTCGCCTTCTGCCCCGCACTTACCCTGTCTTGTGGGGCAGCGGGTGACGGCAACTAGCGGGTCCTTCATGAGTCTCCTGCACTTGTTCTCCCATCCTCTAGCGGTGCCTGTTTCAGCCAATCAGGTGACAGGTAACAAGACCTGAGCAACCTGATTGGCTGTGAGGCGGGTCAGTGTTAGAGAACCGAATACATTGCTTCCCTAACACACCAATGAGTAATCAGCGAATGCACAGCAGTGCGCCCGCTGTTTACCCCTTTGGAAGCCTATTAGAGCCCATGGCTCTAATCAGAAAGCTTATTTGAGCCTATGGCCTATGGCTCAAAGAAACCCTGCCGCTGTAATTCATATGCCCGGTGCCCGACAAGGAATCGGGCACATGAATTGGGGGCGGCAGCTGCGACCAAAAGATAGATTCATCCAATGCATGAATCTATGTGAGAGAGCGAGTGACATGAGAGGGGGGGCGGCGCTCCTGTGCCCTTTATGGACGCACCGCCGCTGCCTGTTGGTCCTGCTGTGAGCTGGCTATGGACAGTGGCCAGCAGGACGCACAGGCTGGGAGCTGGCCATGGACCTGTGGGTCCTGCTGGCCATTGACCTGTAGGTCCTGCTGGCCATTGACCTGTAGGTCCTGCTGGGAGCTGACCATAGCCTGTAGGGCTCTGCTGGCCACTAGCCATGGGTAACCTGGTAATACCAGGTGGGCATAGATAGTGAACTGATTCGGGGTTAAAGTGGGCCACTTGACTGGACTTGCCCCCCAGGCCTACGGCTGTCAGCCATCCCCTGCCTGCCTCCATGTACTGTCTTATCGGGACCTGTTTTGGAGTCAGTGGAAGAGGAGGATCTGTGCATACAGGATCAAACAGCCTTTTGCACTTGCAGTGCACATCCTAGAGATTCTCATGGGCTCCCAGAGGCACCATACTTGGTTATATCAGGTTAAATGGGTTTCAGAATCCATTTTCAGTCTAGCCACTAGCACAAAAGCTAAATTCCAGGAATTTCTTTTTTTTTTTTGCACAAATGTTACATTGCTCCAGCTTGGTCCATTGTAAGTATGCATATTCCATACCTGGCTGATCACTGTGAAAGAGGAAAAATTACCATAGTAGCTGCTGCTACTACAGTGCGTTGTCTTCCAAGTCCTGTGCTGAATGCCTGCTATGCTCCATAGCAACCACAGGAGGTCATCCGTTCAGTACGGGCACCATCCATAGAATAGGAGTATTTTCCTTGTCTCCTTGGGGAGATAAAGTGTATGTGATCCCTATAATTTGAGATCATTCCTGTCTGGTAAGAGGCCTTATTGTCTGGAGCATGGAGCACTTTGATGAATTTATTTGTTATAGACTTTGAATGTGCGATCTGTTGATATATTTTTAGACTGCACCTTATAAAAAAAAATGAAGTATTGATTTATATAGGTTTATGAATTTGTAAATAGCTTTTTTGATTTTGACAATTTTCATTAATTATGTGAACTAGTGCGCAATGTTTCAATCATGGGTATTGAGTTGTAAATTAGTTTTCATTTAAAGAGACAACACACTTTATTTTGATAACCATGCTGGGACCAGTAGTTCCTCTACAGTAAGAATACTGCAGGCACATTGTGAGACACTTACCACATCATCTAGATTAGAGTTTGCCCCCTTCTCTAGTAGCTCCAGGAGCACCTCCATGTTGCCTTGTTCTGCTGCAATCATTAGGGGGGTCTGTCCATTCTGAAAGACATAACACAGCATTAGCTTTTCTAGCCTAACAAAACAAAAACAAAACCTGTTCAATGTCAACAGGGATATATTATTCAAGGAAGACAACGATAATCAAGAGCAAAAAAGTTTTAGATCTAAATGTTCCATACTTTTTTCAGTTTAAAAAAAAAGCAGTATGCACAGTTAATCTTTATAGGGGGATACCCCTCCAAATACAACGTTTACATTGTTGTATCAGACTACCCTACTTGACATCACTGAGCCCCTGTGTGGGCAATTGCATTCTACTTGATGTTATGGTGTGATAATGATTGTTGGCGGTATTATTTCACCTGATCGACTATGCTGCCCCCTCCCTCTACCTTCCCCTTTTTCTTTGGCCGACCATTGATTGGGTCCTCCCTATCACCCCCTTCCCTCACCCTCCCTTATTTTCTTTATCATTTATACTCTGTTCATATTACTGAAAGTGCTATATCCGATACCATTATTACTTGCACTGGTTTCTGAAGTACAGATTATGCAGCTACGCTGTACTCCTGTCATCATCGTGTCTGTCCACGTCATGTTCCTATACTACACCTCTTATTTTTCAATAAAGTTTTTTTTTTTTTTTTATTAAAAAAGAAAAACCCCAGCATGCACGAAGACCGCAATTTCTGCTTTTAGGCCAAGCATAAACCTTACAATGTGATAGGTCAATCTTCTATATAAAGAATGAATTCAATTTAGATCCAGTATGTAGGCCATCACACTACAAGGTTGTTCGTAAAGTTGGGCAAACTGTTCGGGCCGAGCAAAAGTTCGGCCCGAACATCACCTGTTCAGCGAACACCCGAATTTGCAGGGTGTTTGGCGGGTGTGCGCAGAGCGTTCTCCTGGAAGTGGGAGCAGGTGCCTGTCAAAAAAACAGGTACTTGCCCCCACCCCCGAAAGGTGGTAAATGTGGCACGGGAGGTGAGGGTGGCTTACTTTTGGGTAGAGCTCCACTTTAAGGATAAAAGGAGCTGCATTGAGGATTCCTTTTTGGATGTAGGATTGGTAGGATGGGATGGGATTGATGGAATGGGGTGAATTTATCCGTTTATTTTATGAAGATTGATAAATCAGTGCTTTGTGTGGAAGCAGGTATCCTGGTGATTTGCCATGTGTCAACATTCTGTGTACAACTATTATATTAGGATATTCCATTTGGCAATAAGCTGAGATACAGTTTGTCAATTATGATATCTTAATTATGGTTGTTTAGGTTTTCTTTGTTGGGGGAGTGAACTTAATTCATTTAAATCAACTGAATTAATTTCATTTACTGGGGTTTTTTTTTGTTATGGTTTCCTTATTTTTTATGAAGCCAACACTGCAGTGTTTTTCATCTGTAGTCAATTACCATTAATTGTTCTATTCGGTTGCTGTGTGTCATGAGTAAACATCTTATGGCATAAAAGCATTAACAGGCTTCCCTGATTATCTGTGATGTTGTCTCTATGATGTTTTCAGTTTTAACTGTTTGAATACAGAAACTGAAGTATTATATGGCAGTTGGTGTGCGGTTAGAAGTCTCCTACTTTCATGAGATTTTACAGAGATTGCACAATCAGATACTACTGTGTGTCCAGCTTTTGTTGAATACAGCAGCAAATTAAAACATTTTTTTTTCATTTTAAACCTGCATCAGGAAAAGGGCAGATGGAACCCGACTACTGCTGAGCAGAAATCGATTTTCCCTTTCCAAATCATATATTGACTTATGTTATTAATTCATGTTTCCTACTAAGCTAATGCCACCTAGTGGGCACATTCCCTTTACACCAAGGTAAGCCTACTTCTTGAAATCATTTCTTTAATACTAAAAGAATAAAACACACACACACACAGGAGCACTGCAGGAAACATTAGATTCGGACAGGAATTGCACTGCATGCCTGCTAAAATCACATGCGATTCATTGCAGTGCTATTTGTGCCCAATCATTTTGTATGGGCTCAAATCGCACTGCAAAAGGTATCAGCGAGTTCTTGTGTACAAGTATTGGTACTCAGGCTCACCTGTTAAAAAAACGCTACCAGTGCAATCCTAGTTAATACATATCAAAGAACATAGGACATCAGGCAAGGAAACTTTTTGGTAATTCTATTTAACACAACGAGAAAAGATTTGGGGGGGGGGGGGCCGGCCCATTGACAGAGCGCAGTAGTGAACCGGCTGTGAAGCCGCAAGCAATCGACAGCCAATTAAAAAATGGGCCAGGGTGGTGACACCGCTGGATTCCTGGACAGGCAAGTTTCCCAATATTCAAACTCAGCAGCTAGAGTATTTGTAACTTTAGATTTTTTTCTGAAAGAGCCTGGAGGGAGACCCTCAATAATGCCATGTATTAGAGATATGCGTATCAGGATAAACTTACTACTCTGCTGGAGAGAGATAGTAGAGGGTACAAATGCAGGCGCAAGAAGCCCACAATATGCACAGCAGAAACTTTTGGATTTTCCATCACTTTCGGTCTTGGCAAAAATGGTCACTAGAACAAATAGAGGGGTCAACCCAAGAGTGGGCATAGGCCGTAAAAAAAAAAAAAAAAAAAAAAAAAAAAAAAAAAAAAAAAAAAAAAACACACACACACACACACACACACACACACACACACACACACACACACACACACACACACACACACACACACACACACACACACACACACACACACACACACACACACACACACACACACACACACACGGTCTAAACCAGTAATGGCGAACCTTGGCACCCCAGATGTTTTGGAACTACATTCCCCATGATGCTCCTGCCCTCTGCAGTGTAGTTGAGCATCATGGGAAATGTACTTCCAAAACATCTGGGGTGCCAAGGTTCGCCATCACTGGGCTAAACCTTTCAGCACTCAAAAAGAAAAAAAAAATAGAAAAATCTCCATATCAGAAAAGACAACATGACCCCACTATCTAAGCATCTTGAGTCAGGGGCACCTGTTCAGTTTCAATGATACGTACATAAACCTTGTACGCCCAACTGACACTCAAGTCTTCCTATGGTATTATGAAGGCTGACCACCCTGCCTTTTCTTTTTTGGTTGAAGACCATTCGACTTGCCGGAGGACCAGCGAGATACATACAGAAACCTCCTAGCTTACATATGGCTCTTCCCTACTCTCCTTTTACGTGTATATCCTGTCCGCTCACCTGTTTACCCCTCCCAGGTAGTCCCACAATAAAAAGGTGACCCTGGGGGTTGTATGGGAAGATCCTCCATGCAGGTTTGTGTGCAACTCTGCCCCGAGCTACATCACCAAGCTTATCTCCAAATATCACCCAAACCATCCTCTCCGCTCCTCCCAAGACATTCTGCTCTCTAGCTCCCTCGTCTCCTCCTGCCATGCTCGTCTCCAGAGCCTCTCCCATCCTCTGGAACTCACTACCCCATTCGGTCCGGCTATCTTCTACTCTGACCACTTTTAGGCGATCCCTGAAAACTCATCTCTTCAGGGTGGCCTATCCTGCCTTTAGCCAACAACCAAATCTTCTACTCCAGTCATCAGTTAACCCCTCACAGTCTACCTTTTGTTTCACCAGCCCCTCCCTCTTAGATTGTAAGCTAGCAGGAGCTAAACCTCTTGTTTTGACTTGTACTGTTGGTGTAGTGTCTCCCTACATTGTAAAGTGCTGCACAAACTGTTTACGTTATATAAATCGTGTATAATAATAATAACTGTACTGCTCCAAAAATGCCCACTCTGGGGAGGGGTCATGTTATTGCCAAGTTTCCCTTGGAAAGTGTTAGTAAGAAACAATGGAGCATATTGTTGAAGAGACCAATTCTTGTATCGTTACATCTTCAGTCATGTTATTTTTTAAGATTAATATGCTGCTGCAGATATGTACGTATACAGATTTATCTGTTGTCCATTTTGTGTGTGAATTTGTGTGTAAATTTGGTCCATGCACTTTTGGAAAATTATACATTGAAACTTGAATCCATTGTGCCCCCATGATCTGTGCCCCAGTTCCTGTAGATGCTGCTGCAATGCATACCGTATATACCCATGAGTTCAGATTGGCTGTGGATGGTAAAATGCACAAGCAGAGAAATGAGTCACCAGTAACAGAACTGGTTGTATCACATGGCTCCAATGACTAACTCCAAGTTAATGGGAAGAATATAGAAAACACTGGATCATGATGATATCTGTAGTCCCACCGCAGTTAGGGATCTACTGGACTGATCATCCTGGCCAAACAAAACAGCATCATCACAATAACTACATCATGATGTTTGTGGAATGTTATTGTAGAACTTCTTATTTTAAAGCAGAATTTTAGTCTCCCCCATACCAGAAGGCTGATAGGAGCTGCAGTTGCTCCTAGACAACTGTGCCTTCCACCCACCCCTCCTGCCTTCTCCTGTTTTGAACTCATCATACTAATATAACACATTCACTGTGCGCTGTGAATGGGCGGGTAAGCCGCACAACTTGTGAGTAGCAGCAGCTTCTGTTCACTTTAAGGTGCTGTATCCCCACCAAAAATAAATCACCTAAGCTTTATTGTTATCCCAAAAAAGATAGGGCTGTCACTTGTACGACATGTAATTATTTTTTTGCCTTTATTGAACAGCATCAGAAAGCTGCCAGCAATCAAGCTATATTAGAAATGCAGTTCATACTGGGAATCACATACCTCATTCCTCTCATCCACATCCTTGTATTTTTCCAACAGAGCTTTCAGAGCAGCAATGTTGCCCTCTTCCACATAGGACAAGAGGTTCTGAGCACCCAGGCTGGCCATGGTTTCAGTCTATTTCTACAGCTAGGCAATCTAGGAAAAAAAGAATACATGGTGTGAAATCTCTTGCATTTGGATGAACATAACAAGAAAAGGCATAATGAGTGCAAAAGTTCAAAATAAATATTAAATAATCAAAAGTAAATACATTATTGATTAACCAAGACATGCCAAAACATAAATGCCAGCAAATACCCAAATTAGAAAATGGGTCCAAGGTACACACTGCTGAAATAATAGAGACTGAATTACACAGCTCTATTCTCCTTATCGTGTTAGGTGCAGAACATTTTATGTGCAGAACATTTTACACACATTACCATTCATCCCTATAGAGCAGTATGCAATTAGCGGACCTCCAGCTGTTGTAAAACTACAAGTCCCATCATGCCTCTGCCTCTGGGTGTCATGCTTGTGGCTGTCAGAGTCTTGCTATGCCTCATGGGACTTGTAGTTCTGCAACAGCTGGAGGTCTGCTAATTGCATATTCTCTGCTATAGAAACTTTGCTCATTTTTTCAACATAATTTATTTTTAATCGTTAGGGCCCTTTCACCCGGGCTGTCCGATCAGGTCCGCCTGTCAGTTTTTTAAGCGCACCTGATCAGACCTTCCATTCACCCCTATGGAGCATGGCGGACCGGATATGATTGATAGAAAAAAAAAACAGACAGGCCCCCCCCCCCCCCCCCCCGATTTCATCATAGTTGAGAGCGGGACTGGGTCCGTCTCCACTCAGTGAGCTGAGAAGGACCTGTCATCTGCCTGCTCAGCGGAGTGATCCCCCGCTGAGCAAGCAGATCCCATCCCATGGAGGCGCCTGTGTGAAAGGGGCCTATAGCTGCTAGCCTCAATAAATAGATAGGAAGATATATTATATTTACTTGTTTAAAAATTTTTTCTTTGTTTTTTCCTGGTTTCTGGCCTAGGCCAAAAATGATGTCATACATCCTAGGGCAGTGGTGGGCGAACCTTGGCACCCCAGATGTTTTGAACTACATTTTCCATGATGCTCATACACTCTGCAGTGGAGTATCATGGAAAATGTAGTTCCAAAACATCTGGAGTGCCAAGGTTCGCCATCACTGCCCTAGGAGTGTTCAGACTTTTTTCCTGGTTCAATAAATATTAATTCAACAGTTTTACAAAAGTACAACAGCATGTAACATAAATGCAGCTAGGAAAAGCATTTTCTTTTTTTGGGGGGGGGGCTTTCTCAGCTAAGCACACCATTCAGCCTGCATGCCTGAGCCAAGGGCAGATGGCTTCCAGGAAGTAAATGCTGCACGAGTAATCTGTTCTTACTCAAGATGGCCACAGCTAGAATTTAAAAGTGATTTCTCAACAAAATAAAAGCAGTTTGCATTAAAAAAAAATCGTAACCACTTCACGCATATCGCCGTACCAGTACATCAGCTTGAGGAATTGAATGTATTGGTACAGTTTTTCTAGAGTTTGCGGTCGGCTATTTTGTGATAACGGCCAATCCGCATCTGCAGGTCCTCGGCCGATATCCAAAGCAGCGGGGGAGGGGAGGTCCCCCCCCTCTCGCCGCTCTTCCCGGGCCTCCTGTCCCTCCGGGAGACCCGATCCACGATCCGGCACATCCGCCGGCTAGGCTGTCACCCGAATGAAGCCGGATTCAGCTTCGATCGGGTCTCCATAGTAAAATTCCGGAAGCTCCCGGTTTACTCGGCTGCCAATGATGCAGATTTTGAAAAAACGTCAGTGTTCAGAATAACAGATTTTGGCGAATACTTTGAAGTGCAAAGGAGGGATTTGGGGTCCATAAAGAGTACCAGTCACAAGGGATGTTTACAATCAGTGCTGATTGGCCCCTGTGGTGATCACATGCACCCTCCCAAGAAAAACTCTAGAAATACACACCAAACTGAGCATGTGCACAGGGACTCCAAAGGCTCTGTCTTATCAGGAGATGGATTGGGACAGTAAAAGTGGAGGATCAGAGAAGACAGGATCAAACAGCCTTTTTACACAATGCAGAAGATTCCACAGCGAGTATAAAAACATGCATATTGGCTTAAAAAGAAAGTGCTGCTCCTAGAGGAGTTTAGCATTTTGCCTTCAGAAGCAACTGTCATCTTTTGTTTCCATGCACACTAGGCAGTCTAGAGCAGGGCTTGACAAATTTGCTTAGAATCTAGGAGCCAGCTTAAAAAGTTAGGAGCCAGTTATTTACATCCTCTGCCCAGCGCCTAGAACTGCATGTCTGGGGCATCGGGCAATAAGAATTGCTCATGCCTGATGCCAAGCGGAAAAAGAACAATATTTAAAAAAAAAAAAAAAAAAAATCAACTTTTGTTTTGTTTGTTATAAGATTTTGCAAATACGTTTTTTTTTCTCTCCATCACTGATGTGCTCTGATAGGCTGCACTAATGGGCACTGATGGGGTGGCATTGAGGTTGGAACTGATGGGCACCAATAGGCAGCACTGACAGGTGGTACTGATGGGCAATGGCAGATGGCACTGGATGGCAGCACTAACTGGCATTGGCAGGTGGCACTGGCAGGTTTCACAGGCGATAGTTTAACTGTGAAACTGCAGCTCTGCGGTGTGTGAATGTACTGGGTACTTCTGACTTAAGAACTGGATACAAAACTTAAAACAGTTCTGAGTGTCAGTGTGCTGTGATTGGGCTGATTGGTTGCAGGGAGGAGCTGAGCTCTCACTCTAGGATCATATTACCAGGCCTGCTCTGCTATGAAACTGTATGGAGAGAGGAGCTGACAAATTCAGCATGTCGGAGGTGGGCGGGACCCGGGGTGGGCGGGACCCAGCAGCTATCCAGCCAATGATTGGGCTGTTTAAGAAAGGGGCGGGGCCACATACACATAGCGGGCCTTCCCAGATCCCATTGGCTGGTGTTGGATAGCAGGGCCCCGCCCACCTCCGACATCCAACCTCAATTTTGACAACTTCTCTCCATACAGTGTCACACACCGCGGTGCTGTTCTGCCAACAGTGTGTGGAGAAGGGAGGAGGAGGATGTCAGCGGCTGCTGAGCCGCTCTGTTCCTGCTCCATCCCCACAGCCCGCCCTGTAGCAGAGGCACCTGTCAGTGACAAAAACCCAGGCGCCAGGGCACAATTTCTAGTCGCAATGGCGACCTGGCGCCTGGGATTTGTTGAGCCCTGGTCTAGGAGGTCCTTTTTTTTTTCTAAGCGTAGAAAAAAAAAAAAAAACCTTATGTTTTGTGTTTGAGAGTTTATTTTTTTTTGCTTTTTTTCTGCTAGAAAAACAAAATGCTAAAAACACTCCTAAAAACTAGTGCAAAAAAACGAAATGCATGTTTTCTTTTTTCGTGCCAATGGCATTGGGTTTTTTTTTTTCCTGCCAAGGTCATTGGGTTTTTTTTTTTTTCTGCCAAGGGCATTGGGTTTTTTTTTTTTTTTAAAGGAGAGTTTTGTGGATCACAGGCGTGCAGTTCATTCACCAGACAACGGGCTGAAGTCCACTGTTGGCTGACGTTACAGAGCCAGTCCAGGCCCGGGCAAGATCGCGACAGTGGAGTTGGGATCTGCCCAAATGTCTGGACCGGCACCTGGCTCAGCCTCTCAGAGAGCCTGAGCCAGCTGCTCCCCCCCCCCCCCCCTCCACAGCCCAGCACTCCAGTGGGCGTGGGGAGGGGGCAGAGCAGAAAGCTACTGACTGACAGTCACCAGCTCTCTGCTCACAGAGCTAAAAGAACCGAGTGATTGCTTTTCAGTGTTAGAGACGCAGGGTGAGTAATTCTTTAAAAAAATTAAAATAAATAAAACCCCATACATCTCTTAAGCTAATGTGCATGGAGCCCAATTATAGCAATTTACACACTATAGAGCCCTAGAAATCAGGACTACACAATAGAGAAAAAAAATAAAAAGTGTTGTAATCTATATTTAATTACAATGCATCACAGCAAAATGATTACACTAAACTGAAAAAATGGCTACTGCAAATTATACACCATTATTGTTGGTTTCACTGCCTTACTGAATAAGTCAATGCACCTACCCAACATGACCTGACCAATGGGCATGGACACCATCATATGATAAATTAATAGAACACAAATCTACTAAAAAAAACTTGCATACAATTCTGCATTAAAAAAATCTGACTAATGCAAAAAATACAATTATAATTTCAAACAAGATGCTCAGACTGTGAAAGTCAGCTTGTCTAATACATATCACAATGGTTCAGCTTTGGGAATAAATTCATGTCACAGTAACAGCAGCACTTCTGTGAAGTTAATGGATTGCCATGGAAACAATCCTCCCAGAGTTAGGAGATTATATATGGATATTAGCATACTGTCACTCAGGTCACCTGCTGTCACGGACAATTACCGTATTTATCGGCGTATAACACGCACTTTTTTCCCCCTTAAAATCAGAGGAAAATCGTGGGTGCGTGTTATACGCCGATACCCGCCGATCTCCCGCTGATTTTTTCTTATGGGGAGCGAGCGGAGCCGATATTCCGAAAGCCGCGTGTATTTTCGCCTATTTTCGGCTCCTCTCGCAGTTCCGCCCACCTCCACTGATTGCGAGAGGAGCCGAGCGCCGACAACATAAAGAAATCCAAGTTCGGCTATTTTCGGCTCCTCTCGCAGTCCCGCCCCTGTCTGCGAGCAGAGCCGAGACTAGCCGAACTCGGATTCCTGTATGTTGTCAGCGCTCGGCTCCTCTCGCAATCAGTGGAGGTGGGCGGAACTGCGAGAGGAGCCGAAAATAGCCGAAAATACACGCGGCTTTCAATATGTCACGCGGCGCTCGTCCTCCCACTCAGCGCCAAATTTAAATGGGCAACGCTCCAAATATACAGGGCAACCCTGCAAATGTACTGGGCAAGCCTGCAAAGGCACTGGGCAAGGCTGTACTGGGCAAGGCTTCAATAGCACTGGACAAGGCTGCACTGGGCAAGGCTGTACTGGGCAAGGCTTCAATAGCACTGGACAAGGCTGCACTGGGCAAGGCTGCAAGGATGGACAGGGCTGCACTGGGAAAAGCTGCAAGGATGGACAAGGCTGCAGATGGACACTGGACAAGGCTGCAATGATGGGCATTTAAATGTAAGTTTTTTTTCCTTAAACTTCCCTCCTTAAAGTTTTTTTCCTTAATATTCCCTCCTAAACTTGGGGTGCGTGTTATACACCAGCGCGTGTTATACGCCAGCGCGTGTTATACGCCGATAAATACGGTACAATGACAAGGAATAGCGCTCTCATTACACCCCTCCACTTTTACATGTACAACTAAAAGTTATAAATACTTCTTTTATACTGTTTACACGGAGAAAGTCCGCCTGACTCACCTGCCCTCACTGACCGGCTCATCAATTGATCAATATTTGCTCATTATTGGTGTAATATTTGAACTAGTTACTAATTACACATTGCTTGATAAGACAGCCGTGATAAGAAATAATGCCATGCCAATCTAAGATCTGTTTGATGGCTGCTTATGTAGTTGTATACAGCACTGTAAAAAGGAGGAAAAAAGAACTGGCTATCATAGACAAATTATTACATTGGAGGGAGTGGACGGCGTATGCATCACTGGGATCTTTCATCAGGTGCACATGGCATAGGCAGTGATATGACAGATCTCCAAACCATGCATCTACTATAGGGAGTACCACTCACTCATGTCAGCAATCATAAGACAAGTAGAAACCTCCGATTAAAAAAAAAAAAAAAAAAAAACTATATATGAACAGCATGGATTTACCGTATATACTCAAGTATAAGCGGAGTTTTTCAGCACATTTTTTGGTGATGAAAGTGCCCCCCCCCCCTTATACTCGAGTCAAGCACTTTTCTGCAGCAGAAAATGACATTTTCCGACCCGACTTTGTGCAAACCCAGTGGAACTAGCACTACAACATCCCCAAATTTGGGGTTCCTAGCAGCAAGTGGCCCGAGATACAGGGCCCCAAAGTCGGTCAACTGTGTCCATCTACAGCAATGTCCTTTCGGGACCCTTTGGGTCAAGAGACCCCAAATTTTGGCTGCAGATAAGGGGCATCTAGGAACCCTACTACTACTCCTAGTTTGAAGTTCGGGGACCTATGGCTGCAAATGGGCACAGTAAGGCATGCAAATGGGCACAGTGAGGCATGCAAATGGGCACAGTGAGGCATGCAAATGGGCACAGTTGACTCTTTTCCACTTACAGTAGTTGCGCATTTCTCACCCTAGGCTTATACTCGAGTCAATACGTTTTCCCGTTTTTTTTGTGGTAAAATTAGGTGCCTTGGCTTATATTTGGGTCGGCTTATACTCGAATATAAACTAGAGGTAAGCAATATGAAAATAGGAGTCAAGGAACACGACCTTCCAGAGAAAATGACAAAATGCCCCAAAAACATTCAGCACCTTCTGTAACTTTTCCGTTGAATCGGCTGCCTGGAATTTGTTTCTCCACCAATACCGATTGGATTAACTTGGCCTCAATTTAGAAGAGAGAGCAGCATCACTTTTGGTGAGGACACCAATGGTTTTTGGTTAATTAAACCTTGAGGAATGATTACAAGTTGAGAAACTGACTTATTCCCTATGTAATCTCATTCCAAAGTGAACATTAATCACACCGTTAAAAAAAAAAAAAAAAAAAAAGAAAAAAAAAAAAAGAAAGAAGAGAGAAGATGTGTAAATGCTCTGTGCATTGTGGTGTGCTAACAAGATCTGGAACATTTGTTTGGCATTGAGGCTCACTAAATGCCAATTAGCCCAACTCCAGAAAACTGGGAGAGTCTGTGCCTGTACTGCAAGGCTGCTTGTTTTAGTCAGAAAGCTGATGGAGGCAGAAATTACTTCTGATTGGCCACAGCATCCTGGACATCTGACAGCTCCTTTGACAGGCTGAGCCTCCCACGTATCTCCTTGTGGCTCGCCTGGATTCCTGCTTCAGCTTTACAGCACTTTCTCCAGCGGTTCCACACTGAGCTGCTGTACACCGGTCACCAGCGAGATCTATGAGTACAATACGGTTTCATTTGAACCCTTTTATTGAATAAACAGAAATTATGTAAACAAACACCACACTTGGCTAGTGCAAATCCAAAAATCATATCAAAAGATACATAACCAGTGTGTGTGTGTATATATATATATATATATATATATATATATATATATATATATATATATATATATATATATATATATATATATATATATATATATCAGCAATATGTATAAAAAGTCACAATAGTGAAGAAAAGTGCTTGCCCCACAATGCAAATCTATAAACTGTGTTCCACTATTCAGTGTGCAGACCGAGTGCCCCACATGAATGTACACTCACCCTGGATGGTGACCACCTATCTGGATTGTGATCATTTGCTCCTTGATGGGGAAAGAAACCCCTTTTTTTATTGCATTCAAGTATAAATATGAGATCTGAGGTCTTTCTGACCCCAGATCTCATATTTAAGAGGTCCTGTCATGCTGGCGGGGATGTTTACATTCCTTGTAATAGGAATAAAAATGACAATTTTTTGTGTAAAAATAAAAAGGTAAAATAAATAAACGCGCCCCGTCCTGCCAAGCTGGCGTGCAGAAGCAAGCGCATACGTGAGTAGCGCCCGCATATGAAAACAGTGTTCAAACCCCACATGTGAGGTATCACCGCGATCGGTAGAGTGAGAGCAATAATTCCAGCCCTAGATCTCCTCTGTAACTTAAAACATGCAACCTGTAGAATTTTTTTTTAAACGTTGCCTATGGAGATTTTTAAGGGTAAAAGTTTGTCGCCATTCCACGAGCAGGCGCAATTTTGAAGCGTGAGATGTTGGGTATCAATTTACTCGGCGTAACATTTGTGGACAGCCTTCCCAGAAGAGTCAAAGCCGTTATAGCTGCAAAGGGTGTGGGCCAACTCAATAGTGAACCATATGTGCCAAGACAGGGATGACATTAAAGTTCACGTGCGTGTAAAGGCAGGCACTCCAATACTTTTAGAAATATCGTGTAGTTGTCAATTAGATTCAGATATGTAGACAGGGTCACAAGGAGTGAACAGACTATGATGGGGTGTAAGCTTTATTTGAAAATAAATATCCCCACAACTTAAGAATAATAAATATAGATATATATCCCTTTAGATGTCTTTCTCCCAGACTCTGCCAATAAAGCACCTGAACTCACATGTCCTCAATAAGGCCCCTTTCACACTGGGGCGGGAGCCGCGGTGACGGTAAAGCAGCGCTATATTTAGCGCTGCTTTACCGTCGTTTTAGCCGCGGTATTCGGCCGCTCGCGGGGCAGTTTTACCCCCGCAGGTGGCCGAAAAAGGGTTAAAATCCCCGCAAAGCACCGCCGTAGCGGCGCTTTGCGGCGGTATTGCCGCGGTGTCCCATTCAAATCAATGGGAAGGAGCGGTATAGGAGCGGTGAATACACCGCTCCAAAGATGCTGCTAGCAGGACTTTTTTTACCGTCCTGCTAGCGCACTGCTCCAGCGTAAAAGCCCGCCGGCTTTCACACTATTGTGAATGGGGCCGTTTTTTTCAGGTGGTGTACAGGCGCTATTTTTAGCGATGTACCGCCTGAAAACCGCCCCAGTGTGAAAGGGGCCCAAGGATGGGCTCAGGCGTGTTAACAATTCCACGTGCCCGCCAGGAAGCTTACACTGTGCATCGCTAATCACAGGTAGTAGACAAAAATGTCTCACTGCAGTGTCAGCTTCCTGGCGGGCACGTGGAGTTGCAAACACACCTGAGCCCATCCTTAGTCCTCACTCTTTAAACTGATCGATGCTGGATGTAACCCAAGCCAATAGACTGAGGACATATAGTGGCAGAAAGGAATCACTGCAAGGGACAGCACCTGAAAGAAGCCAGTATTGCAGTCTAAGCTGCTTTTTTGTTTGCTTGGTGTTAAGCTTTAAGCACCTACTGCTGGTTGGAAGAAAAAAAAAAAGCCGACCTTCCATGATAAAACAAAAGCTTTCCATGGTTTGATTCGACATAACCTGCACAGGCAATCAGCATGGCACAGCAGAGGCAGGAGCAGACAGTTTGTATGCAGTCAGATAATGGCATGCCATCCCATAGCTCTGCCATCGCAAATGGGAAATGGCAAAACTGACAGCCTGAGCATTTCAAAAACGACCAACTTAAATAAAAAAATAAAAAAAGTGTTTTTTATTAGACTGACATTCCACATACAAAAAGGAACTTGTGTGGTAGACAGGTCTTCGGAAAGAATGAGCAGATGCCACTTTGAGGAAACATTTTACAGGAAGCGCAAGATATGATACATCATGTTAAAGTGGAACGTTTTTATTCTTTTAAATATTCAAAAAAATCTCACCAATTGTCCCCCCAGCTCCTTTACCTGCTTCCTCTAGAGACCCCTCACTACAACTTACAGCTGTTCCCAAGACAGAGGCTAGCAGTATTTTAAAGTGACTGTAGAGAGAAATGTATAGGCAGCCATTTCTGACCTCTCCTTCGGGAATACTAGACCCCTGGCTGCATATAAAACACACATATTACGGCTTTGAAGTCGTGTCTGCTGAGTCAGTTTCTCCTCTGTGTTGCACCATAAGCCTGATTGACCCATTAGGTTTATACCTATATTTGGGTTCAATCTTTCCGGTAAGCCTTCTGACTCTGGTGGTGGACCACAAATCAGCAAGTCTGGGCACATCTTGTCCTTAAATCCCACTGACGCTCAGTCTACCCTTCAATTGCTTTGAATCACGCTTTGGATATTTCTATCATACTGTTTGGCTCACCTTTCACTGTTTGTTTTAAATATTAGTGATTCGTTTTTTTGGACACTATTTTTGGACACTATTAATACTTTTTTATTTGCACATTTTTTATTATTATATTTGGTTTATCACTGTCCTTTCAAGGGTATAATATACATGTGCACTTTGATTTATACATACAATTTTTTCAATCTCAGTTCATCCTGAGATTATTTATTAGTGCTGCACTTACCGTATTTATCGGCATATAACACGCATGTTTCCCCCCCCCCCCCGTTTTTCGTGGGTGCGTGTTATACGCTGATCCCCCGCTGATTGTATGAAACGAGTGTGTGGAGCCGAAATACAGAAAGCCGAGAGTACTGCAGCTATTCTCGGCTCCTCTCGCAGTCCCGCCCACCTCCACTGACTGCGAGAGGAACGGCTTTCTGTATCTCGGCTCCGCTCGATCCAATTGGCGCCAAATTTAAATCAGAGAAATGCTGAAGAGACTGGCAAGGCTGCAGATGGACACTGGGCAAGGCTGCAATGATGGACACTGGGCAAGGCTGCAGGTGGACACTGGGCAAGGCTGCAGGTGGACACTGGGCAAGGCTGCAGGTGGACACTGCGCAAGGCTGCAGGTGGACACTGCGCAAGGCTGCAGGTGGACACTGCGCAAGGCTGCAGGTGGACACTGCGCAAGGCTGCAGGTGGACACTGCGCAAGGCTGCAGGTGGACACTGCGCAAGGCTGCAGGTGGACACTGCGCAAGGCTGCAGGTGGACACTGGGCAAGGCTGCAGGTGGACACTGGGCAAGGCTGCAGGTGGACACTGGGCAAGGCTGCAGGTGGACACTGGGCAAGGCTGCAGGTGGACACTGGGCAAGGCTGCAGGTGGACACTGGGCAAGGCTGCAGGTGGACACTGGGCAAGGCTGCAGGTGGACACTGCGCAAGGCTGCAGGTGGACACTGCGCAAGGCTGCAGGTGGACACTGCGCAAGGCTGCAGGTGGACACTGCGCAAGGCTGCAGGTGGACACTGCGCAAGGCTGCAGGTGGACACTGGGCAAGGCTGCAGGTGGACACTGGGCAAGGCTGCAGGTGGACACTGGGCAAGGCTGCAATGATGGACAAGGCTGCAGATGGACACTGATAAGGCTGCATTGATGGGCATTTAAATACGTTTTTTTCCTTAAACTTCCCTCCTAAACTTGCGTGTTATACGCAGATAAATATGGTACCTTCCACGTGTTATCTAATTTTTTCTTTTATAGACAGTGCAGTATATTGGTTTTATTTTATAAATGTAAAAGAATTTATCAGAAAAAAAATAAATAAACATACAGCAAGGAAAGTGTTGTATGTATTAATGCTTTTGAAAACTGAACCTACTTGGTATGCAAATTAAAATGTACAAAAAACTACTAGAATTTCGGATCGGGATGCGAGCGTGTCCTTTGTGTGCCTACTGTGCGAAGAAGCCACAACAGGGGATTATACAGTATTAGTACAGCATCAGCTCAGAATGTCCTCCCTTACAGCATCGACCCAGCCTTTGTCAGATATCTCTGAAAGACACACGTCAAAGACTTCCATATACTCATTGTGTAAACTGCAGCCACTTCAACCAACCAATCACAATCCAAGCTTTGCTAGTTTGTAAAACAGAAGCAGATATCTGGTAATAAAGGTGACAGCCCTCTGCACTTCATAACTGCGCTCTGTACATTTCATTAGCTGAAAGTGATGAAAGTGGAACATATTTTTAGAAACATTAAGACGTTACTGGCAATGTCCTTGGTATTGACTAATGGTCAACTGCAGAGTCATTTTTGTTATTGTTTTTTTATCTCTATTGTAGTCAATGAATGCCTAAGCTACAGGAAAAGCAAATATTGTTTTAATAGACGAGTTGTGTGTATTTCTTCCAGATCTGTGCTGTAATTCAGTGTGAAACGTTTGTGTACAGGAGCTTCCTATAAGGCTCTGTTCACACCTAGGCATATAATGATTTAAAAAAAAAAAAAAATCAGATTTTTATTTAAATCAGATTTTTTGGGATTTTTTATAAAATGCTTTTGGAGTAAAAATCTATTTAAAGATAGTTTTCTATTTAAGATGCATTATTAATTTAGTTTATAGTTTATTCAGCATGAGGCTGTATATTCTGCAATATTTACATTTTTGGTAAAGTCATTCAATGAATCCAAGCTCCACAAGCTGAGATAACATGCACTGCATTCACACAATTTCACAGTAACCATGAGATAAAACAAAGTTCAGGAATATTCCTTTATCCCATTGTTTTGCAAATCTATGTACACTACAAACTGTATGATGATTGAATCAGTTCTGATATCGCTGTTTTACTACCCAGACTATTATTCTAAAATAGGAAACATTCATTTTGTTTGCAAATATTAAAGGGGTTGTAAACCTACATGTTTTTTCACCTTAACGCATCAAGGTGAAAAAACACCTGACAGTGACTGGCCCCCCAGCACCCCCCCCCCCCATTTTAGTTACCCGAGCCCTAGACCTTGAACCACAGGGATGCACTGTCTCTGCCCAGGGTTCTCAGCTCTTGATTGGATAGACTGATAGCAGAGACGCCACTGGCTCCCGCTGCTGACTATCAAATCCAATGATGCGGGCGCCGGGGCAGAGTCCTGCATTCAGCCTCTACGAACACCGGAAAAAACGAACCCTTACAATCACTTAAAAGATTCTAACTACCAGCAAGAATAAGTCCTTAGATTTAAAGAGCGCCTGTCATTTCAGATTCATCATGGCAGCGCCTGTTAGTGGGCATCCACTCACCTGCAACCGCCACGTCCCTCACGTTGTTGTGTCACTGCCACATCACCAGACGTCCCATTAAAGTGAATGGGACTGTCGGTGAGTCAACGGGGGGGGGGGGGGTCAGAGGAGGAGCCGCTATGGGACAGAGAGATGACAGTTGCTCTTTAAAGAAAATGGAGTTGATTTATATCAATCCTTTTTACTAGTGATTTAAATCATGGATTCAAGTCGACTTGATTTAAATCAAATCCACCATACACCTAGGTGTTTTGTTTTCAGGCGGAAAGTCACAAGATTTTTGCTGCAATTTTGTACAGGTCAAAAGGTCACCAATGTAAAAAGCTGAAACTGCCTGTAATCTGCCAAAAAAGAAGCTCCTGTACTTTTTTGAGCTTCAGGCGTTTTGCTTCAGATGACAAAACGCTCAGATGTGAACGGGGACCATTGAAATGAATGGGATCTGTCTTGTTGGGCATTTTTAGAGCTGAGGCTTCCAGCAGAAAAACACCCAAAAACGCCTAGGTGTGAACGGAGCCTAACAGAGACCAATCACTGCTACTTTCTCTTTGCGCAGTGTGGTCAGTCCTGTATCTGCCTCTTCCTGTAGTGGGTGGAATCCGTTGGGTCCCTCCCACAGCTCTACTCTCTGCATAGGTTATATACAGCACAGGGATGACATCCCCACTACTTTTCCAAGGTATTATCTGGATTTGAAGGCATTTGGTGTACAGTTTATATCATTTGTGCTAATTGAGCAGTATATTTCAATTCATATCCTTGCATTGGGCTAAATACTCAGATTTCTGTGGCTCGGGACTGCTTATGAACTTTGAGAGAAAACTATTGATGATTTATTGCACTGCACTTTAACTGTGCAACTGCTCCCCCAAAGCCTCTTCTCTGAGACATTCTAGTCGGCAGTTGCTCAATGACATTATCAATGCAGAGCCAAGTACAATGCCCAACCATGCGTATGTAGCTTTGCGAGGTAGGAATCTTAGATTGTAAGCTCCTTAAGGACAAGGACTGATGTGAATGTACACTCTGAAGCGCTGAATTGTTATATACCTTACATAACGTGATTGTAAACCCTTACATATACCCAGCAAAATGTCTGGCCTCAGGTTATACACAGAGATGAAAACTGATTTCTACACAAGTTGTACCCGTTTAGCTGCAGTTTTCTCTTCAATTGTAAAAAGTTCAGAATTGATAAAGCTTGTCTGAGCTGTCAGAAAACAGGGGGTGGAGAGCTGAAGTTACACACTGCAGAGCTCATTGAGGAGCTCTGAGAGCTGATTGGAGGGAAGGGACACACCCCCCTTGACACAGCACACAGGAAAAGAGCTGAGGCCGTCAATCAGGTGGAGCTTCCTCCCCTTGTCACCTTTTTCCTTGGTGTCAGGAAAACTTGTCAGAAGAGATTCATATCGAGAGCAGAGGAAAGAAGCAGTGGACAGAAATGGCACTTAGTGCTTTTATTTGTGACAAGTACACACTATAGAGCAGGGGTCTTCAAACTACGGCCCTCCAGTTGTTCAGGAACTACAATTCCCATCATGCCTAGTCATGTCTGAATGTCAGAGTTTTACAATGCTTCATGGGACGTGTAGTTCCACAACAGCTGGAGGGCCATACTTGGAGGATCCCTGCTATAGAGGGATTCCCACTCTCCCTCATAGACATGTCATTTATCTTGCGAAGAATGCAGCCGTATGAGTGAAGGCCAACCCAAATTGGACATGAGCAAAGCTGTAAACAAAGCTATTTGTTTTTTTATGGTGGAATCCCAAAGTCACATTTCATGTCTGAGGTTTAAGACCACTTTAATACTGGAACCTACCGAGCTGATTAATCCACTAGGTCTTTGGGATTCCACCATAAAAAACATAGCTTGGTTTATAGCTTTGCTAATGTCCAATTTGGGTTGGCCTTCACTCATACGGCTGCATTCTTCACAAGATGAATGACATGTCTGAGGGAGAGTGGGAATCCCCTATAATGGTCACAGCAGGTACAGAAAGCCTCTAGGCTCAGAAAACAAAGAGCAGAGAGCTAACCACCACTGATCACAGGAGGCTGGAAGAAACAGAGGGATCAATACCCCGGCCTCTATAGTATCCATTGTCATATGTATTTTGTCTATGACAAACATCATTGCTGACAATTCTGTCCGTTTAGAAAGCTGCTCCTGGCAACTATTCCACCAAATTTCCCCACATGTCATGTAATGTGAAAGGAGCTAAATCGATTACACTAATCTGTAAAAACTCTCGTATATTCATGTTTGACATCTCAACAGACCTTTAAACGCCTCGCCACCCACTAAAGCGTCTCATTTTGGGGGTGAACATTTGAGCCTCCAATCTCCATCATGAATTTATTATGATAAGATCACTTGAGCCTCCAATCTCCATCATGAATTTATTATTATAAGATCACTTGTTGCATATCGTACACCGATGACTGTCAGACAAAGTACCTAGGAATACTGTGGTCAATTCATACTGGACTTTCTTGCATTTTGTGGTTAAAAATAACATTTTAATTGTTATATATATATATATATATATATATATATATAAATAAAAGAAATTAGTAAAAGACCTTTTTTTTGTCTTTGAAGCTAAAAACGGATAACAACGGATAACAAACAGGCTGCGATGGATTATGTTCAATGAAGGAAAGATGAAGGACAGAGGATACGGGAGAGGACCACACCCAGGATGACACACCGGGAGGTGACAATGACAAGTGGAGGACATAGAAAACAACTAATGCCATCAGCAAGCAGAGACGGAGCATAATGTGTCATGTAATCAGTATAAAGGTTTATAATAAACAAGACACCAAAGTTGCGGTCTGCTTATACAAGAACACGCAACGTTCAGTGCAGGGCAGAAAATGGGCTCTGTTATATGTTGTTGACTAGGGAATACCATTGTATGTTCATAAATAAGAGCAAAATAAAAAAGAATTTCTTAATACAAAAAGGATAAAAAAAACGAATAAATAAATCAGGTGCAGTGTATTCTGATAAGCTGGACTCAACAATTAATCAAATCTATTCACACACAGCCTGATGACAGACGGGCAGTTCTACCACAAGAGATAAATCACCCGCAGCAGGATGGCTGTGAGGTGTCCGGTCTGTGTATGGAATCGCTCCCTTTATAGCCACACGCAGCGGTGTGCCCTTCTTTCGCTGGCATGAACGCTGCTAAATCGTAATCTCACTGCTCCAGAGGGCACAATTACATAGGACAGACAGGGCACCTCTTAACAATCCTGCCGATTTTGACAACTGCCCAGCGGCAGAGTCACCTGTCTGCATTCAGCCTCACGCCATGATTTGCACAACTGCCAATCACAAGACATCTTACTTGTTTTAACATAGTAGACCAGGGGTAAGACATCTTGGCACTCCAGCTGTGCTGAAACTATAAATCAGGCATATGCAATTAGCGGACCTCCAGCTGTTTCAAAACTACAAGTCCCATCATGCCTCTGCCTCTCTGTGTCATGCTTGTGGCGGTCAGTGTCTTGCTATGCCTCATGGGACTTGTAGTTCTGCAACAGCTGGAGGTCCGCTAATTGCATATCCCTGCTATAAATCATCCCACTTCTCCTGAGAGTCATGCCTGTGGCTGGCAGAATCTTGAAATGCCCCTTGGGACTTGTAGTTCCACAACAGCTGGAGTGCATGAGGTTGCCTACCCCTGTAGTAGACTATGGATAAAAAATATGTTACATATAGATCCTAAAAATTTCCATGTAACAAATGAACATTCTTTTTCCATCAGGAAGGCAAAGCAAGCACAAAGGATGTATGTAGTCAAAAACAATGAACATAGTACCACTTGAATGCCCCCCACACCTGTGTCAGTCAGATGTGAAAAGACTGGTGCAAGACAGACCTGATCAGCATTTCAGTCTCTAGTAGACTTCAACAAAATGGTGGCCGTCTGCACACAGAATCCAACTCCCTATTGCATAAATGTGAATGAGATGGGTAAAAGGTGGCTCCAACTCCGGTTTTCCATCTTTATAGAGAAATCTTTTCTATGATTAAAAGGGATGTTAAAGTCTTGTTTGTTTGGTTTTTTGGTTTAAAAATAACAAACATGTTATACTTACCTGCTCAGTTGCAGTGGATTTGCACCGAGCAGCCCATATCCTCCTCTTCTCGGGTCCCTTGCCGATGCCTTCTGGCCCCTCCCAGCTGCCGAGTGCCCCAGCAGCAAGCAGCTTGCTATAGGGGCACCCAAGCTGCTGCTCTGTGTCCATTCAGATATCGAACCGCAGTTCGGCCCAACCTCCTCTCTCCCTCATTGGCTCACTGACTTTGATTGACAGCAGAGGGAGCTACTGCTGTGTCCCAGCCAATTAGGAGGGAAAGTCCCGGAAAGTCGAGGCTCTCGTGCGACATCGCTGGATCGAGATGGGGCTCAGGTAAGTATTGGGGGGGGGGGGGCTGCTGCACACAGAGGGTTTTTTATCTCAATGCATAGAATGCATCAAGTTAAAAATCTTCTGCCTTTAGAACCACTTTAAGCCTCAAAAAAGGGTGAATCACGTGTGGCGAGTTCTCCAGAGGTGGGGAACAGGAGCTTAAAGGATAAGTCCATTGCACCCACAAACAGCAGATCGCGGGTGCCATGCAGGACTCCTACAGACTGTCAGTGTAAGCTGTCTGCCCGTACCTTGTACAGGCAGGAAGAATAAATGGACCACAAGAGCACTCAACAGCGCCATGGTAGGTCATTGAGAACTACAAGCAGACAGCCACAAAGGCAGTCAGTGCTTGTAGTTCATTCACAGAACTTTGAGAATGAATGACGGGCTGCCTTGTCGGCGTGTTTTTTTTTTTTTTAAATGAGACAGTGAACGAGAGGAGAAGATCCCCCACTCGCTGTCACAACAGGGGATCGGGGAGGTGCGGGGGCCGGTGCTACAATAACATGTAACACCCTGAATATGGATAGAACAAGTTACAAAAAGGTGACCTTATCCTTTAAGCCATCTTTAACCAATCTCATTCAAGTTTATGCAACAGGGAGCTGGTGTCTGTGTGCAGACAGCCACAAATTTGTTGAAGCACAACTGATGTTCTTGGACAGATGAAGGTGTTCCATGTACTGTAAAGTGGTCAACATGTCACATATATACAATGATGGGGCCCAGATAAAGCAATCCTACCAACCTGTCCAGAGGCCGCATGGGACTGGGTTGTCCAAATATCACTTGTCATTGCAGGTGCACATAAGTAGGGTCAATGGAATTCATCGTAAAATACAGAACAAAGGAAAGCTCCAGACAGCAAAAAATTCAGATTACCCATGTACTAATAAAAACACAGTATATTCACCCCACACACATATGCCAACAGCCAGCACAAAAATGTATGCCCAGTCTATGGCAGTACCCCAATAGATGTGCTCTAGATATTAATGTGCACGTCGCCAAGAGGGCAATTTAACAGCTCCTTTACCTAAAATGCATTATTTTGCCTTTCCTGGTTCCACCTATCCCGTCATGTATATATGAATGACATTTTCAAATATAACCTGTTGTCATTACAACTTATTTTAGACACAGTGATGTCACTTTTTAGCGGACAGATTGGATGCTGGCGGTGTCAGCGGACACATCTGCCGACTCCACTGAGAACAATAAAGGGTCCGATTGGGTCCACCTGAAAAACTGACAGATGGACCTAATCTGTCTGCTGGTGTAACATGAACCTAAAGATGGGGGTTGTGTGTAGAAGAACCTGTGTGATGTTCTGGGAACACCAAGGTCCCCTTTATCAGAGACCTGTCATCCATAGCTGTTGTCTTAATAAAGTGAGACTGACACTGTGCCACTGGATGATCTGATATCTGTACAAGTAAAAGACTTGTGCCATTGAACGGTCTGATAGCTGTACAAGCAGGATGGATATAAAGCAACGATTTTGTTTAAAAAAAAAATTAAAAAAATGCTTTTGGAGTAAAAATCTGATTAAAAGATAGTTTGCCCATTTAAGATACATTAATAATTTGGTTTATTCAGCATGAAATGGAGCTTAGTTATGTAGCATGAGGCTGTATATTCTGCAATATTTACATTTTTGGTAAAGTCGTTCAATGAATCCAAGGTCTGCAAGCTGAGATAACATGCACTGCATTGATGCATTCACACAATTTTACAGTAACCATGCGATAAACCAAAGTTCAGGAATATTCCATTGTTTTGCAAATCTATGTACACTACAAACTATATTATTAAATCGGTTCTGATAACGCTGTTTTACTAACCTGACAGCTAATTATTCTAAATAGGAAACCTTCATTTTGTTTGCAAATATTAAAGATTCTAACTACCAGCAAGAATAAGTCCTTACATTTAAAGAGCACCTGTCATTTCAGATCCATCATTGCAGCGCCCGTTAGCAGGCATCCACTCACCTGCTGTCGCCACGTCCCTCACCTTGTTGTGTCACTGCTGCTTCACCAACCGTCCCATTAAAGTGAATGGGACTGTCGGTGAGACAACAGCGGGTCAGAGGAGGAGCTGCTGCTGGACAGAAATGATAGTTGCTCTTTAAAAATTATGACTTAAATCGAGTTGATTTATATCAATTCTTTTTACTAGTGATTTAAATCAAATACACCCTGTGTACAAGTAAAGGAGCTGTGCCATTGGACGGTCTAATATCTGTACAAGTAAAGGAGCTGTGCCATTGGACGGTCTAATATCTGTACAAGTAAAGGAGCTGTGCCATTGGACGGTCTAATATCTGTACAAGTAAAGGAGTCCTCTCTGTGTTATTAGAGAGGTATTTGGGACCCAGAATTTCAGAGGCCCTGAAGTGACATTTGGGTGGGAAAAGAGCCTCTACCCCTGACTATAGGAACTCCAGTCCCCAAAGGGTTTAGAGCAGGGGTCCTCAAACTATGGCCCTCCAGTTGTTCAGGAACTACAATTCCCATCATGCTTAGTCATGTCTGTGAATGGCAGAGTTTTACAATGCCTCATGGGATGTGTAGTTCCGAAACAGCTGGAGGGCCGTAGTTTGAAGATCCCTGGTTTAGAGCCTCCAGGAAGAAGCACTTAAAACAGGAAGTAGTATTAGGTGTGGTGGTGTGACTAGGAGTTGGAGAGAGACATCTGTTTGGTGTGCTGCATGGATGCTGGAAGCTGCCAGATAGCTAGACTGGGACGGAGCTAACCCTGGGGTAAAGTTCTCATCTACGAACTGGGTTTTCTTACATTTTGTTTAGGCTGTTGTGCTGAAGACAAGCAGACTGTGTTTCAAGTTTGTTTTGCTGCTGGAAGCGTTTCTTTGCGTTTGCCTAAAGGAAAATAAACAGCTCTGTTTAAAGTTAAACGGTTTTGCACATGGTCCCGTGGAGCTATAACCCCCAAACTTTACAATAGGGAATTAACATTTTAATTGGACTATCCAATATTACGTATGACGCGCCGATGGGTGATTGGATACATGTATACGTAAAGGAGCCCTGTCACTGGACATCGGTATAGGTAAAGGAGCTGTGTTATTGAATGATCAGACACCTGTATAGGTAAAGCTGTGTTATTGAATGATCAGACACCTGTATAGGTAAAGGAGCTGTGTTATTGGATGATCGGACATGTGTATAGGTAAAGGAGCTGTGTTATTGAATGATCAGACACCTGTATAGGTAAAGGAGCTGTGTTATTGGACGATCGGACATGTGTCTAGGTAAAGGAGCTGTGTTATTGGACGATCGGACATGTGTCTAGGTAAAGGAGCTGTGTTATTGGACGATCGGACATGTGTGTAGGTAAAGGAGCTGTGTTATTGGACGATCGGACATGTGTGTAGGTAAAGGAGCTGTATAATTGGACGATCGAACGTGTGTGTAGGTAAAGGAGCTGTATAATTGGACGATCGAACGTGTGTGTAGGTAAAGGAGCTGTACAATTGGACGATCGGACATGTGTGTAGGTAAAGGAGCTGTGTTATTGGACATGTGTGTATTTAAAGGAGCTGTGTTATTGGACGATCGGACGTGTGTATGTGTTTGTAAGCGTGTCAGGACCCCCACAGGGCAAAGACCGCACTATACCACAGATGGACACCAGTGGTAAAAAAAAGCGCCCTGAGGCGATTCAGTTCGCATAGGTAGCGCTATACAAGTCATTCATTCATTCATGTGTGTAGTGTGGCGGTAGGACCCTGTGCTACCTGTAGGATTGCTGGTTTACACCAGATTTTGGAGAGAAAGGCACGCTGATTGCACAGCTGTGTGCTGGGCTATTTCGTTTTGACCTGACTATGGCTCAGGGTTCCCCACCCAACAGACAGGAAGTCTGTGCATGGGAGTCAGGTGGACTCCCATACCTCCAAGAGGAGTCAGAGGCTGCATGGGGCAGCCAGAGTATGCATGTCTGCAGGAGGCAGACGTACTTGGTGACAGAGCAGCAAGGCACTGATCAGGAGTGAGCTAGGAGAGAGCTTCAATCTAGGAAACTCTTTTGGGTCTGAGGAGCAGACCTAAGGCCTGAATCACCCGTATAGGAACAATATAAGCCAGGAGGCTAAAGTATTGAGGTGCAAGATACAGTAATGGTGGAACCCCCCTGCGTGGGTACTGATGTCTTTGTACTTTTTCGTGCTTTTAAATAAAAGTGGGCTATCAGGCCCTTAAAAATACAGTTTTGTACTGGCGTACTCACTGGAAAACGCACCCACGTTTGAGTCCGATAACCCCAATCTTACAGTAGGTAAAGGAGCTGTGTTATTGGATGATCGGACATGTGTGTAGGTAAAGGAGCTGTGTTATTGGACGATCGGACATGTGTATAGGTAAAGGAGCTGTGTTATTGGACGATCGGACATGTGTATAGGTAAAGGAGCTGTGTTATTGGACGATCGGACATGTGTATAGGTAAAGGAGCTGTGTTATTGGACGATCGGACATGTGTATAGGTAAAGGAGCTGTGTTATTGGACGATCGGACATGTGTATAGGTAAAGGAGCTGTGTTATTGGACGATCGGACATGTGTATAGGTAAAGGAGCTGTGTTATTGGACGATCGGACATGTGTATAGGTAAAGGAGCTGTGTTATTGGACGATCGGACATGTGTGTAGGTAAAGGAGCTGTGTTATTGGACGATCGGACATGTGTATAGGTAAAGGAGCTGTGTTATTGGACGATCGGACATGTGTATAGGTAAAGGAGCTGTGTTATTGGACGATCGGACATGTGTATAGGTAAAGGAGCTGTGTTATTGGACGATCGGACATGTGTATAGGTAAAGGAGCTGTGTTATTGGATGATCGGACATGTGTATAGGTAAAGGAGCTGTGTTATTGGACGATCGGACATGTGTATAGGTAAAGGAGCTGTGTTATTGGACGATCGGACATGTGTATAGGTAAAGGAGCTGTGTTATTGGACGATCGGACATGTGTATAGGTAAAGGAGCTGTGTTATTGGATGATCGGACATGTGTGTAGGTAAAGGAGCTGTGTTATTGGATGATCGGACATGTGTGTAGGTAAAGGAGCTGTGTTATTGGATGATCGGACATCTGTGTAGGTAAAGGAGCTGTGTTATTGGATGATCGGACATCTGTATAGGTAAAGGAGCTGTGTTATTGGATGATCGGACATCTGTATAGGTAAAGGAGCTGTGTTATTGGATGATCGGACATGTGTGTAGGTAAAGGAGCTGCGTTATTGGATGATCGGACATGTGTGTAGGTAAAGGAGCTGTGTTATTGGACGATCGGACATGTGTATAGGTAAAGGAGCTGTGTTATTGGATGATCGGACATGTGTGTAGGTAAAGGAGCTGTGTTATTGGACGATCGGACATGTGTATAGGTAAAGGAGCTGTGTTATTGGATGATCGGACATCTGTATAGGTAAAGGAGCTGTGTTATTGGATGATCAGACACCTGTATAGGTAAAAGAGTGGCGTCATTGGACGACTGGACATCTGTATAGGTAAAGGAGCTGTATCATTGGCTGATCGGACATGTGAATAGGAAAAGGAGCTGTGTTATTGGACGATGGGACAGGAGCTGTCACTAGAGAATCCACCTCTGTATAAATAAAGGAGCGGTGTCCCTACAGAGGTCAGCCTTAGGTGACACCCCATTATTCTCCATGTCACCCCACAAGGACTGGACATGTCTCCCATACATCAGACCATAGATGGCCATAACTGGTCCCCTGCCCCCATCCTCCCTGGGAAGTCTATCCCCAGCAATGACAAACACAGAAGGCGACTCCCCTCTAATACAGTCTCCAAGTCACCCCTTGTCTCTCAGGAAAATCCCCCTTCATTCCCCCGGAGTCCTGTCATCTCACCGAATGTCACCGGACCTCCTCAGGGACTCGCACCTTCCACACGTCACAGCCCGGCTCAGCAACAAGCAGCCATCTTGTCTCTCAGACTGGGAGACAAACAGAGCTACAGTTCATCACGTGACATAGAAGCCGAACGCCAGCCGGGGGGCGGAGCTGTCACCGGTGGAACATCCAGTGAGAGAACACGAGGGGCGTGGTAGAGCCAGCGGCTCAGGCGAGGAAATGAGCATAAAGGTGTTTCCATGGCAACTGAGCCTCCTCTGTATCCTCCTCAGAGAGGACAATAGGATGCAGAATACCGAACCTGGCTCTGTGTACCCTCTATAATAAAGACGTGTGTGGACAGTGACAGACTGTCCTCCATGTTCTGTGCCTGTAGCCAGCTGCTGTTTCCTCAAAAGGAGCCACACCTATTACATTGCCATTTACCATGGAGCATCTGTGGAGGATGTGCAGTGCAATATAGGTAGGACTAGAGCCTGCAGGCACACAACCTTCTACAAGGCCCATACGTGGCGCAAGCAAGCGATTGAGGGTCCATGTACACGAGGCGCCTGAGGAAAAAAAAGCAGCATAAGAAACTCTCATAAATACTTGTAGGCAGCTGCAGTCTACCTTCTCCACTGCAGGTGGCGCTCTTCTGATGTGGCACTGCAGCTGGAGAGGAAGTCCAGAGGAACATTGTTCCTCTATGGTTTCCTGGGTCACTAGGGAAGCTATCCCATTGGATCCCGCTGCTCCATGTTACTTTAGCAGCCATCTTGGGTCAGGCAGAGCCATTTAAGGCCCTGGCTCCCAGACTTGGTGCGCAATTTGCGAATAGTTAGAGTAGGGAGGGATACCTCGTCTGGTAGGGACAGAACTAGAGGCAGAGAAAGGTTCCTCACAATGAGGGGAAGTATAGGGCACGCCACTTCTCTGGACATTTTCCTGTCAGGCCCCTCCTGACAGGCGCTGTGAGTTCAATTGAAATCTGTTCTCTGTACGTTGTTGGACCTGTGTGTTCCCGGTTGGGTTGTCTTCCCACTGGGTTTATTGTGAACTGTCTTTGCATTATTTCAAAATAAGTTCTTTTATCACACTTGGGCTGTGTGTGTTATTGGAAAAAGTAGATAATGTTGTGCTTAAAGTGCTAATGTGCATGTGGTTAGTCAACCATATAGTGACAAATGGTGTGTTAATAAATAAATAATGAAGTTAAAATCATATAATATTAGGAGCACATAAATAGGATCAAAAACATATATAAACATATCAAAAACATATATCGTGACCAAATATAACTGAATAAAATGGTTTCAGTCTATAGGTGCATGTGAGTGATCCACATGTGAGTATAAAGTGATCCAGTAGCAAAAATAAATAATAAATAAAATCAAACTTTGCGTTTGATACAAAGTGACTGTGTGATGGGTGAATCATATAGTAGAGTCCATGTGAATGGTGAAATTCCTAATGTGGTGGCAATTTCTTGCGATCCTCCAGGCGCACTAAAAGTGCTTTAAGTGCGATGATGGTGGTTCGATGGCGTCAAGGCCCATAAGAATGCAGCTTACCGGAACTCACAGACTTGGGAAGGCGTATGCCTCGCAAGTCGTGATAGGCTTAGGTAAAGATGCTTGTGGGTCGTTGTTCCCCAATCTGTTCCAAGGCTTCCCTCAAGGTATGTGGCAATGGACAAAAGGTGGACGTCAAAACGCACCGTATGGTCATGCGCGTTCACATATACCGGGATAGGGTAAAAACAGAGCTCGCATAGCGTAATAACGTTTAAAAGGGAACAATTTATTGATAAAACAAAGTAAATGCTCACATTTGAGTAGAAGAAGTAAGGCAAGGTTTTTGCATTGGTAGTAGCGTAGTGCTGGTGCTGTGGTCCACCCAACGCGTTTCGTCCTCTAAGACGTCATCTGGGGTCATCTGATACCCCAGGTGACGTCTTAGAGGACGAAACACGTCGGTATATGTGAACGCGCATGACCATACGGAGCGTTTTGACATCCACCTTTTGTCCATTGCCACATACCTTGAGGGAAGCCTTGGAACAGATTGGGGAACAACGACCCACAAGCATCTTTACCTAAGCCTATCACGACTTGCGAGGCATACGCCTTCCCAAGTCTGTGAGTTCCGGTAAGCTGCATTCTTATGGGCCTTGACGCCATCTAACCACCATCATCGCACTTAAAGCACTTTTAGTGCGGCTGGAGGATCGCACGAAATTGCCACCGCATTAGGAATTTCACCATTCACATGGACTCTACTATATGATTCACCCATCACACAGTCACTTTGTATCAAACGCAAAGTTTGATTTTATTTATTATTTATTTTCGCTACTGGATCACTTTATACTCACATGTGGATCACTCACATGCACCTATAGACTGAAACTCGGTTTTATTATCATCACCATTTTATTCAGTTATATATGGTCACGTTTTTACGATATATGTTTTTGATCCTATTTATGTGCTCCTAATATTATATGATTTTAACTTCATTATTTATTTATTAACACACCATTTATCACTATATGGCTGACTAACCGCATGCACATTAGCACTTTAAGCGCAACATTATCTACTTTTTCCATTTACCTACCGTTAGTCTTTCGGCAAATGTTTGCTGCTTTTTCCACATACTAACCAGTAATCACAGCGCAATATTCCCCCCTTTCTTCCTTGTGTGTGTTATTACCACTGCACCATGCTCCACCCATAGTTGCCAACATTGTAAAAAAAAATTTAGGGACACTTTTCTGGCTGTAGGCAAAGTCACATTCAAATTAGGGGGCGGGGCATGCGTTTGTGGGTGTGGCATAAAAACAAAAAATGCGGGGTGTGGTTAGAGTCTGAGATGAATGAGGGATGGAGAGGGAAAGGGGGGGGGAGGGATGGGGGGGCAGAAGCCCCAGATCCTACACCACAATAGAGTTTAGCAATCAGCAGATAAAGATACTCCAAACACCTGGTGTTAGCACTTCAATCATCCTGGCACCATGGTTGTTATGGTGTCAGGATGATTGAAGCGCATTATTTCTATTATTGCATTGTAATATAAAATGAAATCATTCAACCCATAATGCAGAATCAGTGATAGCCCTGAATGTGTCACCTGCCACCGTTGCCTGCCACCAGATGTCATCTGGTTCCCCCAGCAGAGTCCCTCCTTACATCAGGTGCCCCTAGCGGAGTCCGTCCTTACATCAGCTACCCCCAGCAGAGTCCGTCCTTACATCAGGTGCCCCCAGCAGAGTCCGTCCTTACATCAGGTGCCCTCATCAGCGGAGCCTTCCTCACATCTGTGTCCCCAGCAGCGGAGCCCCTCCTTACATCTGTGTTCCCAGCAGCGGAATCCTCCTTACATCTGTGTCCCCATCAGCAGAGCCCCTCCTTACATCTGTGTCCCCATCAGCAGAGCCCCTCCTTACATCTGTGTCCCCAGCAGCGGAGTCCCCCTTACATCTGGTGTCCCCATCAGCAGAGCCCTCCTTACATCTGGTGTCCCCATCAGCGGAGCCCTCCTTACATCTGGTGTCCCCATCAGCGGAGCCCTCCTTACATCTGGTGTCCCCATCAGCGGAGTCCCTCCTTACATCTGGTGTCCCCATCAGCGGAGCCCTCCTTACATCTGGTGTCCCCATCAGCAGAGCCCTCCTTACATCTGTGTCCCCATCAGTCCTCCTTACATCTGTGTCCCCATCAGTCCTCCTTACATCTGTGTCCCCATCAGTCCTCCTTACATCTGTGTCCCCATCAGGTCTTCTTACATCTGGTGTCCCCATCAGTCCTCCTTACATCTGTGTCCCCATCAGTCCTCCTTACATCTGGTGTCCCCATCAGTCCTCCTTACATCTGGTGTCCCCATCAGTCCTCCTTACATCTGGTGTCCCCATCAGTCCTCCTTACATCTGTGTCCCCATCAGTCCTCCTTACATGTGGTGTCCCCATCAGTCCTCCTTACATGTGGTGTCCCCATCAGTCCTCCTTACATGTGGTGTCCCCATCAGTCCTCCTTACATGTGGTGTCCCCATCAGTCCTCCTTACATGTGGTGTCCCCATCAGTCCTCCTTACATGTGGTGTCCCCATTAGTAATCCTTACATGTGGTGTCCCCATTAGTAATCCTTACATGTGGTGTCCCCATTAGTAATCCTTACATGTGGTGTCCCCATTAGTAATCCTTACATGTGGTGTCCCCATTAGTCCACCTTACATGTGGTGTCCCCATTAGTCCTCCTTACATGTGATGTCCCCATTAGTCCTCCTTACATATGGTGTCCCCAACAGCAAAATCCTCCTCACATCAGCGTCCATCCCCAGCAGCGGAGCCAGTGTTGTACAAAATCTCTCGACCTATGCAGAAGCTCTACCGCATCACTTCCGGTGCAGCTCCGCCACTCATACAGCTGTTGGCGGGGCTTTACCGCGCACCTGCGACTTCACTGCACTTAATCGCGAATACGCGGGAGCTATCCCCAGTCAAAAATTATGGTCTCGAGAGGGCGAGCGGACAGAGGCGGAGAGATGGTTACAATGTCAGCACCAGCGCGACCCACCCCACCCCACTAACTATGTCCATATGAAAAATTATGGACTTGAGTGGGTGGGCAGAGGCGGAGAGTTGGTGAGAGGGGGAGATAGAGCGGAGCTTGGAGAGGGGGGCAGGCCCCCTGTGCATAGCACTGTTTATGTACATTGTTCTGCCATCAAACGCATTCACTGTGCCCATCTGACACTTTGCCCATCAAACGCAGCCACTGTGCCCATCAAACGCAGCCACTGTACCCATCTGCCACTTTGCCCATCAAACACAGCCACTGTGCCCACCTGCCACTGTGCCCTTCAAACGCATCCACTGTGCCCATCTGCCACTGTGCCCATCAAACGCAGCCACTGTGCCCATCAAACGCATCCACTGTACCCATCTGCCACTTTGCCCATCAAACGCAGCAACTGTGCCCACCTGCCACTTTGCCCATCAAACGCAGCCCCTCCCACCAAATCTCCGCCTCTGCCCGCCCGCTCAAGTCCATAATTTTTTTTGACCATGGACATGGTTAGTGGGGTGGCTGGTGCTGGTGCTGACGTTCTAACCATCTCTCTGCCTCCGCCCACCCGCCCGCTTGAGACCATAATTTTCCTTGACTGCGGATAGCTCCGGCGCATGCGTGATTAAGGGCAGTTAAGTCACGCCTGTGTGGTAAAGCCCCGCCAACAGCTGTATGAGTTACGGAGCTGCACCGCGAGCTTCTGCATAGGTCAAGAGATTTTTTACACATGGTTTCTCATGTGTTCAGTGGAGAGGGGAGGGGCCTCCCCTCTCCACTGAACACAAGGGGATTAGTCCTCACGGCGGCAGTGGCGGCCATCTTCTTGTAGCCCGCTGGCTGTTTTTGCTAAAACATTCCCGATTTTTCCAAGGGCAAAAAGCAAAATCCCAGACGAGGGTCCCAAAATCGTGATTGTCCCGGGAAAATCGGGACTGTTGGCAAGTATGGCTGCACCCCACCTACACTTGGCGGCAGCTGGCAGGATATGTCCCTTGCAGTGGATGCAGGCGGATTGGGTTCAGATATGGCTAGAATAGGCTTTGTCCCTTATATTGAAGTTCAATGGCTCTAACATTCCATTGGCAGAGTGGGAGGAGAGACTTGAGAGTCTGCATGAGGATCCAGCCTGGCTGGTTGCGGAGCTGGCTATTGACGCCTTAGAGGATGAGCCCGCCACACGGTGATGGCACTGCCAGAGGACAAGCAGGCTCTAAACCTCTCTGGAGATGTTCCTGTTTGGGCACGAGATGGCCAGGCCTCACTTTGCCAATCATGGGGATGCACAGGTGTGTATCTCCGTGCCAGCAGTCCCATTGATGTCTATTGGGACTCAGTCGCTACTCCTACTGTGACATCTGTGCAGGTATTGGTGCATGAAACCAAACTGGTGCATTCGGGCTATGCACCAACACATATGTCTTATTGGGAGCAGCGGAAGAAAAAGATTACAGCGCACACATACTAAAATGACAGTTAAATCCTGCAAGGTTAATTAAAACACCTGAACATATTCAGGCAATAAGCAAAAATATGGGGATTTGGTCACACCATATGGCCATACAGTGCTTAAGCCCACTACTGCATTAAAGTACCCCATTATTAGTGGGTCCTACACTATTCATAAAATGAAAGATGAGCCTGATCAGTGCCAATTAAAGTTTGCAGTTTTTGACATACATAGGCATTCTGTGTCTCTTATTTTTCTTTTTTACTAGTAAATGTTTTTTGAATGAGTACTGTCTGCTTCAGAGAAAAGGGAGAGTGCAAAATTGTAAGTGCACCCAGGCGCCGCAGAGGTGGGGGCGCCGAAGCTCCGGAGTGCTGCTCCCCTCCCTCCTCGTCTGTGTCCAGAGGCGGAGGTGGAGCGCATGTAGTGGGTGCTGCGGTTCCTCATCCCGCCAGCAACTGACAAGAGCGAATACCGCTCTCGCTGTCCCCGGAATCCTTGCTGTCTGAGTACTGCTGTGGAGCCTAGTACCGGAACACGTTCCGGTACTAGACTCCACTAATCTTTCTTAGTTGAGTCCGTTGCGCATTGGAGCAGTCTCCTGTCTGCCCCGCCCCCTCTGCGTGTGTTGGCTCTTCTCTTCTGGGTTGGCCGGAGCTGCTGCCAATCATCCAGTGCACTCCCAGAAATGCTGTTTGAGTGCCCCCCTCCTAGTAACCAAAGATGCCGCGTATGCCCCAAGTGCACCAAGCTACAGGGATCTATTGGACAGGTACTGATCTATGGGGACACCTGCTGTGGGGGCGGGGGGGGGGGGCTCTGATGGGGGACCCCTGCTGTGGGGGGCTCTGATGGGGGACACCTGCTGGGGGGGGCTCTGATGGGGGACACCTGCTGGGGGGGGGCTCTGATGGGCACTTTGATATAAGCTGCGCGAGCCGCAGGTCACTCTCTCTCCCCAGAATGTCCCTCATTCTCAACTTTAAAAGTTGGGAGGTATGCAGGAGCGGATCAGGGGAGGAGAGACTGCCACCACCGTCCCTGTTATCAACTGGAAGAGGGTTCTCTGTGTTTACTGCCCATCCCCCTCCCTCCTTCTGTCAGAGAAGGAGAGCGAAGCAGCCAGAGATGGAAGCGCCTATGTCTGAGTGGAGAGAGAGCAGCTGCGGGCTCTTAGACCCCTCCTCCCTCTCCTCCTCGCACTCCCTCTCCTCCTCGCACTGCTAGTTAGCAGCGCTTGCCAGGTCAGCTGCCCGCTATGTTTCTTCTCCCTCCTTCATATTGGCCAGGGAAGAAATACAATAAAAAGGGAGCAGAGAAGAGGATTGTGGGACATGTAGTCCCGAGGACTGGTGGCCCCATTGTGACCCGGAAACTGCTACCCACACAGCATGCTCAGCTGAATAAGAGAGGGGGGGAGAGAGAGCGCAAGGAGCCCGGGAAAGCTTTTGGGGAAGTGCACCCAGGACTCCAAGGAGATGACAGTGCTGAGGGGACGCCATCAGAAAGAGAATCCTGCTGCCCTGTGCCACCAGAGGGAAAGCCGCACAGCCTGGCGCCATCCCTGGTGAAGAAAGGAATGGAGTCATTGCCAGAATACAGCTCTGAGCACTACCCAGCGGAGTCGCCACGGGCAACCCAGAGTCAGCTGACTCCTGATCAGAAGAACTGATGTTGCTGTACCGCCGGGTCTGGTGAGAGGGCTGGTCGGTCATTATCTACTGCCATCCTTAGGAACTGCAGTCTCTGATCATCTCCTGTATTATGTCTGCAGTCTCTGACCCTCTCCTATACTATGTCTGCAGTCTCTGACCCTCTCCTGTACTATGTCTGCAGTCTCTGACCATCTCTTGTAGTATGTCTGCAGTCTCTGACCATCTCCTGTATCATGTCTGCAGTATGTCTGGGGGCTCTTTCTAACAGACTCTCTAACAGAAGCCCTCTCTGTGTGCATTAGAGAGACCCCCCTCCAGGTCCCATTAGTGTTCTCATTTTCTTTATTGTTAAAAGATCATGGGAGGATCCCAGGGTAATGAAGACTTCTTAGGGGAGCATCTCTGTGTTTGAGTCATAGCCATAGAAACATTTGTAAAGGGGAGGCGTTGGTAAGATGACCATGTCCATGTGGGGGCGCCAGAAGTATTTCTGCACCCAGGCGTCTGTGACCCTAGGATCGGCCCTGCCTATGGGCCATCCTACCGAATCCGCACACCGGCCACCTCACCTGTACGCACTCAGCCCCCCCCCCCAAACCTGTATATATGTCTGAAAGGGTAATAAATCAAGATTAGGGGTATTTGTCTGCTTTGGTTTACCGTTACATCCGATACCAGATCTGGGAGATTTGCCCTTTGAGATAAAGAAACATATACACAGCAGGTTTCTCTCCGAGCAAATCTAATCTTTATTCTTGGGTGTCGATATAAGAGGGCTTTTCAGAAAGTACCGCCCTTTAACAGATTATCCAATCATATACAGAGACGCACAAGTACAGTCTGACGCCCACAGTGAAACTAATTATTTCTACAATATCACGTGCTTTACGAGAAATGAAACTCAACAAGAAGATTACAGTATTATGGAAAACGAAACTAGAATAGCATGACTTGAGCATATTTCATAAAATGGATGTTAGAGACACACAAAATGGAAGCTGACTATAATACAAAGAAGTAGTTAAACTAAATATCCCTTCAATCCCCTCTTAGATCATATAAGATGATCTCTACATTCTATGTTGTGCTTTAATACTTCTTTGGGGCTGTGGCATAGATTGCCTGATGACTCTTCATGTATGTCATGTGAGATAGAACCTTATCATCAGGAGATCGAAGGTGCGCAATTATGTAAGTGCAACATTTAAAACAGAGGTAAAGAATCAGAGCAAGGATAAGTACCATAACAAGGACAATGTCTTTTAACCATAAAAATATACCTCCAAGCTCAAATCCTACATTGGCAAATGGGCTCCATGTTTTAGCAAAGTCCCTAGCTTCCTGCTGGAGTTGGCCTCTAGTGGATGTCCCCCTTTTATAATCCCCTACCATTCCCATGACAGATAACAAGGATACAAGGTAACACCATCCCTTAACATGGAGGGGCACCCAGGGATAACACACTTTCCTACAACATACATGGATACTTTGTCCCAGTGCAAAAGGTCTCTTAGCGACAAACTCATGAGTGCACTTGTCCTGTGTTGCGATTTATAAATTAGTGTAATATTTCACCTACATTTTTAGAGAAAATGAAAAAGTTATGCAAAGTACAGTTTAACCCTGGGTCAATTACTTGAAACAGTGAGCAGGCAGGGGCAGAGACTCCTGATTCGCACATGGAGATATTAAATATTGACCTGCTGCAGAAAGAGGGTTAGTCTGTGTCTCATTCCCTAAATTAAAACATCAAACAGGGGAATGACTTCTACCTGCTATTGGAAAGGTAACAATGTTGTTTATGTACAGAGTGGATATGTTAGTCAAGAATACAGGAGGAGTCTCATTGAGAAAACATTTAAAGGTACAGCCAAAAGGGCAATTCGGGCAGTACTAGGATGTAATATTATTATTATTATTATTATACAGGATTTATATAACCGTTTGCGCAGCGCTTAATATGCTACATATTTAACATTCTTCATACCCTGATTTTTTAGCATAAGCATACTTAAATTTTAGCAAAAGCATCTTATCAGTAAAACTATCTCCAATCTCTCTCTTGGTTCTAGCTTGTGTCAATATAATGTTCTTGTGTGTGTGTGTGTGTGTGTGTGTTTGTGTTCCCACAGATACTTTTAATTGCACCCAAATCTTCAGGGTGGTAGATACAGTTAGTGGTGATCCAGGTGGGTAGGAACACTGTCAGAGAGATCAGGATTAGTGGGCAGAATGCCTTGTCAGAAGTCTGTGGTGAAGTAAGCGAGGTCATCTTCTCTGGCCGGACCTGCTTTCCCAGGAACTCCTTCATCTGCTTGGACTTCTGCTTGAGGGCCTCCTGTATCCAAGATCTCCTTCTTGCTCTTGGGGCTTTGGGCAACCTTTTTCACTCTGTTGGCATGGATCCAGGACTGGCAATTTTTCACTAGGATGACTGTTCTGGTCACTGCAACCACTGTGGTAGGAGGTCCAAAGGGATACTCTTGCTTCTTATTTCTGTTCAGCTGTTGGACCACCACGGTGTCTCCCAATTTGAAGGGGTGAGTCGTTTCCTGTGAAGAAAAAGAAAAAGGTGCGAGCAACATTTCTCTCAACTGTTTACAATGTTTCAACCAATTACCTTACATATTCTTCCTGTAATAAGTCTAAATCTCCCTTTTCTATCATTAAATGTGCTCTGGCCCATGGGGTGGGGAAAGGTCGACCCATCAAGACATCAAAAGGTGAATACACTGTTGTCTTGGAATGGTCATTCTTATTTCTGCCAGGACTGCTGGGAGGACCTTCTTCCAGTTGGCAAAGGTTCCTCCTGTGGCCTTTCTTATTTTGTCTTTTTTTATTGTTCTGTTTATTCTTTCTACTATCCCTGAGCTTTGAGGGTGTTAGGGAATGTGAAACTTCCGTTCTATCTTGAAATTTTTTTTACCCAGTCCTGGCAGACCATTGATACAAATGTAGGTCCATTGTCTGTCTGAGTTTATAAGAAGTGGGCATCCCCATCGAGGAATGATTTCCTGAACGAGGATCCTCACTACTGTTTGTGCATCTTCTTTTGTGGTGACAAAAAGTTCAACTCAACTTGAGAACTTGTCCACAATTTCCAAAAAATATTCCTGTCTTTTGCCTAGTTTGGGCATGTGTGTGAAGTCAATCTGCAAATGTGTAAAAGGAATTGTTGGATATATCAGGTGTTCATGTTCGGCCTTGTGTGGGTTGTTCCTGATACATGTGATGCATCTTGCTACATAAAATTGGCCAGGAAAGTTCTGTAATGTAAAAGTCTTTCTCCAATAGTTCACACGTGGCTTTCCAGCCTCTGTGACCTATTCCATGGAACTGGGAAATAAAAATGATGCATAAAAAGTGATGCACTAGCTACAAAAAGTGATGCACTAGCTACTGGTATACATGGCTTCCCCTCTTTGCAGAGAAATCCAGTCTTTGGATCTTTCTGCACACCTATTTTGTCCCAACCTCTGAGATCAGCTTCGTTTGCCATACCTGCAAATCTGAAAGAACCTGATCAAAAAACAAAAAACAACAATTCTGGTACTAGCATGGGCATTTGGATCTGTGCATTTTGTGAAGTAGCAGCTTGTTTAGCAGCTAATCAGCCAGAGCATTTCCCTTGGCTATCTGTTTGTTGGCCTGTGTATGCTCTGCAGTGTTGTGGAAGATACAGACCTGGGTGATGTGTCTTGGTGAATGAGGTTTATGCAATCATGTTGTGGCACAACCTCATTCTGCTCTCCTTTTATTCCTAAAAGGGCATTTGTATTGGTGCTGGTCCTGAAGTGGGAGAAGCATATTTGATGTGCAATTTTTGATTGGACATCAAGATCAACTCATAGCCGCTCAACCTTTTGAGCAGACATGTGCTGCGTATGTACATTTTTCATACATTGTGGGTGGTGTTAAGTGTAGTGTCGTGCCCCAGAGTGAAAGAAGTGGCCATCTCAAAACCATCATCGAATAGGATGCCTCTGAGACACACAGGCATGCCTTGAACCTGCACCGGAACCATCTTTGAAAAAAATAATAGGGCACAACTTGCCTCCATGCTCCTGAGCGAGGACACCTGACACGTCCTTACAATTTTCCCTTGCAAACAAATGAAACATTTTTCCTGCAAACTAATTAAACATTTTTCCTAGTTAGGGAGGCCGAGCCCTGGAGCCATTACCATAGCATTTTTCAAATACACAAAAGCATTGCACATTTCATTTGACCATTTTATACAATCTGGCATGTGTAAACCTGTGGCTTGTCTCAGGAGATTGTAGTAGGAACAGTCAGGTACTCATTGGCAGCAGTAACCAATCATAATTACCAAGAAAGGTGAACATGTCTTTCTTAGCAAGTGGGCGGGGCAGACCCACAAGAGCCATAGCTATTCTGTGATTGACTTTCCTTTCTCCTTTTGAGAGTACAAAACCAAAATATTCAACCTTTTCTGACACCATTGCAATTTTTCTTTGACACTTTGTGACCACTTTCAAAAATACATTTCAAAAGATCTCTCCCATCCTCCAGGGCGGCCACCCGAGTAGAACTGCAGACGAGGAATTCATCCACATACTGCAGCAGGGATGAACAATGTCCTGGTATCCAAGCTCTGAGAGTAGTTTGGAATAGGCTACAAGGGAGTCTATATATAGCCCTGGGGCATTCTGCACCATGTTAGTTGGCGGTTTTAAAAAAAACATAAAGCAAAGATTGGTTGTGCCTCCTCATCCACAGGGACGGAAATAAAAATGCGTTCCATAAATCAATCACAATAAAATACTCTGCATCGTAATTTATGGCGGTAAATATTGATGGCACATCAGGCACTTTTGGGGCAATCGGTACCACTAGGCCATCGATGGCCCTCAGGTCTTGTACAAACCTATAGTCACAATTGCCTTCTTTACTTTCTTACCTTCTCTTTTGTTAATATAGAACAAGGTAATTTCCCTTTAAGATCCCTTTTATAAAAAGAAATCTTCTTTTGTTTCAAACTCACTCATTCTGCTATTCTCTGTGTCCTTGTGTCTGCTCCTATCTGGTTTATGGAATGTGAGGGGGAAGGAAGCGGGCGCCTGCTAAAGGCATGGAGAAAGTTAATTTAACCTCTAAATTCACCATTCCATGGCTCTGCTAACCTATCTTGTGCAGCTTTTGGGCTAGGATGCCATAGGGAGCCCCGGGCCAGCCAGAGATCTCCCACAGCATCTTATTTATAGACAAGCTTCATACATTATTATTTACAACCAAACAAATTTTTTTTTTTTTTATTTCTTTCAAATTATTTTTTCTTTTTGGCAGAGTGCCAACAGGTTCAAACAGTACTTGCAAGTTCTGTACTGCCAATGCCGCAAACAATTCTTCACAATATCTATTAGCTTAGTGAGATATAAGTACTTGAACCATGTTGGCAAAAAGCCAAACATCCCAATCTTCACTTTCCCTGCATAGCAGCAAAATGAATCATTACCTTTAAGAAAATATTACTAACACTGCTATTTTTCTGCTAACTTTCTAGTCAAAACATTCATACATAAATCATTAAGAATAAACATCAATACATCACCGGATACTGTAGCATTACTCTGTGTTTCGATCGGGAACTTCCATCAATCACAAAAGAACCCGGAATTCATAGGAAGGCACGTCTGTCGCTCTTAAATCTATGATAACACGGAGCAGTGGAAGGCGTTGTCTTACCTTACAAACGCTGACAAATTCCACACAGACATTTTACAAGTTAGCTTATCATCTACGCAAAGATAAGAAAGCAAAGAGATCGTTTTTTTCCAGCAAACCATAGCAGACTTTTTGTTTTGTTTTGTAATTACAGTACTGTATTATCATTGACCTATGGTCAATCCTGGCACCCACCCGGGGTCCACATTAACGACTGTCCACCCACGAACAGACGGCTGCCGCAGACTTATAATGAGGACTACACAGAATCCTCCCTGTTCACACTGAACAGATGCTTTCTTATAAAGCATTTTGCTATTACTCAGAATAGCTCTTATCTAATGGGCTTCCTAAAGCCCATCCAGCCCCCCCAGGGCTGGCGCTGTTGTCTCAACAGCGCTTGACTTTCTTCAAAGTCTAAAAACTATTTCTACATAAATCACAGGTCCCGTTAAAGGAACGATTTCTAAATAGAGGTCACGGTGAGAGAAGATATATATCAAGTCTACTCACCCGCGACGTATAGTAATCGATCCCGGAACAAGCCCCCAAACTGAAAGGGTAATAAATCAAGATTAGGGGTATTTGTCTGCTTTGGTTTACCGTTACATCCGATACCAGATCTGGGAGATTTGCCCTTTGAGATAAAGAAACATATACACAGCAGGTTTCTCTCCGAGCAAATCTAATCTTTATTCTTGGGTGTCGATATAAGAGGGCTTTTCAGAAAGTACCGCCCTTTAACAGATTATCCAATCATATACAGAGACGCACAAGTACAGTCTGACGCCCACAGTGAAACTAATTATTTCTACAATATCACGTGCTTTACGAGAAATGAAACTCAACAAGAAGATTACAGTATTATGGAAAACGAAACTAGAATAGCATGACTTGAGCATATTTCATAAAATGGATGTTAGAGACACACAAAATGGAAGCTGACTATAATACAAAGAAGTAGTTAAACTAAATATCCCTTCAATGTCCGCCCCTCACACCTCTATATTTGTCAGCCCCCCCAAGCCTGTATATATGTCACGCCCCCCACACACACCTGTATATATTGTAGCCTCCCTCATACACACCTGTATATTTGTCCCCCCCCAAACCTGTATATATGTCAGCCCCCCCCACCCCACACACCTATATATATGGCAGCCCCCTCGGCCCTCACACACACCTGTATATATGTCAGCCCCCCATACACACACACACACCTGTATATATGGCAGCCCCCCTCACACATACCTGTATATATGTCAGCCCCCCCTCCAAACACACACCTGTATACTGTATATGTCAGCCCCCCCTCACACACCTGTATATATTTAAGCCCCCCCACACACACCTGTATATATGTCAGCGCCCCCCCATACACACACCTGTATACTGTAAATATCAGCGCCCCCCCACACACACCTGTATATATGTCAGCGCCCCCCCCCCCATACACACACACACACACCTGTATATATGTGTCAGAAACCATGAAATCAGACCAAGACAATCACACTTGTTTAGTAATAAAAGTAAATAGAAGAAACGTAGTCAACACATAGCCAGAGTTCAGGAACCGGAATGGATAGTCAGCCAAGCCAGACGTCAGGGAACAATGTAATGGAACAGCAAGCAGGATCTGGAGCCAGAAGGGATGTCAGCCAAGCAAGTCTTTTAACAGGTATGCAGGAGAGCATCTCTGTGATATTGACTAAGGCGAAGGCAGAGATCCTCTGGGGTGGACAGCTTAAGTAGCAGGATATCATCAACAGGTACCTGTGGAGAAATAGGAGCTGGCAATTAGCCGACAGCTGAGCGGCCAGCTCAGAGAAGGAAGGGCTGAGCTCAGCCCTGACAATATGTCAGTGCCCCCCCCCACACACACCTGTATATATTTCAACGCTCCCCCCCACACACACCTGTATATATGTCAGCGCCCCCCCACACTTCCATAATTACCCCTCAACTTACACAGGGGGAACTACTGTAATTATCCATCAGTTTAAATGGAGGGCACTTCAGTAATTACCTGTCAGCTTAAATGAGGGGGTCTACCATAATTACCCGTCAGCTGACATGGAGGTTACTACTTACATTAGAGTCCACACAGAGGCCCCCCTTACACCAGAGTCTGCACAGAGCCCCCCCCTTACATCAGAGTCTGCACAGAGCCCCCCCTTACATCAGAGTCTGCACAGAGCCCCCCTTACATCAGAGTCCACACAGAGGCCCCCCTTACATCAGAGTCTGCACAGAGCCCCCCCCCTTACATCAGAGTCTGCACAGAGCCCCCCCTTACATCAAAGTCTGCACAGAGCCCCCCCTTACATCAGAGTCCACACAGAGGCCCCCTTACATCAGAGTCTGCACAGAGCCCCCCCTTACATCAGAGTCTGCACAGAGCCCCCCCTTACATCAGAGTCTGCACAGAGCCCCCCCTTACATCAGAGTCTGCACAGAGCCCCCCCCCCCCCTTACACCAGAGTCTGCACAGAGCCCTCCTTACATCAGAGTCTGCACAGAGGAGGGAATGCTGTAATTATCCATCAGTTTAAATGGAGGGCACTTCAGTAATTACCTGTCAGCTTAAATGAGGGGGTCTACCATAATTACCCGTCAGCTGACATGGAGGTTACTACTTACATTAGAGTCCACACAGAGGCCCCCCTTACACCAGAGTCTGCACAGAGCCCCCCCCCCTTACATCAGAGTCTGCACAGAGCCCCCCCTTACATCAGAGTCCGCACAGAGGCCCCCCTTACATCAGAGTCCACACAGAGGCCCCCCTTACATCAGAGTCTGCACAGAGCCCCCCCCCTTACATCAGAGTCTGCACAGAGCCCCCCCTTACATCAGAGTCTGCACAGAGCCCCCCCTTACATCAGAGTCTGCACAGAGCCCCCCCCCCCCCCCTTACATCAGAGTCTGCACAGAGCCCCCCCTTACATCAGAGTCTGCACAGAGCCCCCCCCCCCCTACATCAGAGTCTGCACAGAGGAGGGAATGCTGTGACTCTGGTGTAAAGGAGGTCTCTGCTCTTTAAAGCCTGCCCCCCAACGATAACATACACCCCACATATAATACTACCCCCCATATACTATTAGCCCCCACTAATTATATACAGCCCAGATACAATACTGACACCCCATTCATAATATACACCCCACATGTAATACGGACACCCCGCTGATTATAGCCGGCAGGCGGAGAGCAGAGAGATGACATCATCTCTCACCGCCCGCCCTGCATCACTGCAGTTCCGCCCTCATTGTACAGCCGCGGGGAGCAGAGAGATTACATCATCTCTCTGCTGCCTGCCTTCACTTGACAATCTGCACCTTAGCAGGCCAATGACATTAAGCAACATGTGGCACCCTGGCAGGTGATGTGACAGTCAGCAACATGTGGTAGCCGTGGCAAGTGTAATCCAGAACATGTGGCAGGCGACGTGGCAAGTGTAATCCGCAATGTGTGGCAGGTAACGTGGCAAGTGTAATCCGCATTGTGTGGCAGGTGACGTGGCAAGTGACAATCAGGAACATGTGGTAGGTGACGTGGCAAGTGACAATCAGCAACATGTGGCAGGCGACGTGGCAAGTGTAATCCGCAACGTGTGGCAGGTGACGTGGCAAGTGACAATCAGGAACATGTGGTAGGTGACGTGGCAAGTGACAATCAGCAACATGTGGCAGGCGACGTGGCAAGTGTAATCCGCAATGTGTGGCAGGTGACTTGGCAAGTGACAATCAGGAACATGTGGTAGGTGACGTGGCAAGTGTAATCCGCATTGTGTGGCAGGTGACGTGGCAAGTGACAATCAGGAACATGTGGTAGGTGACGTGGCAAGTAATCCGCATTGTGTGGCAGGTGACGTGGCAAGTGACAATCAGGAACATGTGGCAAGTGACAATCAGCAACATGTGGCAGGTGACGTGGCAAGTGTAATCCGCAATGTGTGGCAGGTGACGTGGCAAGAGACAAGCTGCATCTGAAGGCAGGTCGACTTGGAAAGTGACACACTAGGGGCTCCCACTGATTCTGCATTATGGTGAGTTGAACTATTTCATTTTATATTACAATGTAATAATAGAAATAATGCGCTTTAATCATCCTGACACCATAACAACCATGGTGCCGTGATGATGAAAGCGCCAACACCAGCCATTCCCCCGATAAATTGCCAGCAATTTTGGCAGTGCCCCTCCCGAGACTAGGCTCTGGATCCGCCTCTGTATGTGGCCAGGCTGTGTAAAAGTCTCACACATGTGGTATCGCCATACTCAGGAGGAGTAGCAGAATATATTTTAGGGTGTCATTTGTGGAATGTACATGCCATGTGAGAGAAATAACCTGTTATAATGACAATTTGGTGTGAAAAAAAAATAAAAATAAAATAAATCTTAATTTTGCAAAGAAAAGTTGGAAAAAATTACAACTTCAAAAAACTCACCATGCATCTTACTAAATACCTTGGAATGTCTACTTTCCAAAAAGGGATCATTTTGTGGGTATTTGTACTTTCCTGGCTTGTTAGGCCCCTTTCACACGTGCGGACCGTTCGTCCGTTTTTTCATACGTCCGTTTACGGATCAAAACGGACATCAATGCTTCTCTATGGGATAGCGGACGTTAGCGGATAATCATCCGCTAACGTCCGTTAACATCCGTCTCTGTTAAACTCCATTTTTCTGGACGGAAGAAAACCCTATTTTATCTTCCATAAAAAAAACGGAACGGACGATCCGTTCACATCCGATCCGCTGACATCCGTTTTTCATCAAAATATGTAGTTTTATATGCATACATTACAAATAACCTATGAGCCAAAAACAAGGAATCATGGGAAAATTCCCATAATTCATGAAAAACTGTTTTTACATTTTTTTTTTAAAAACGGATAAAAAACTGACATAAATGGATAAAAAAACTGACATAAACGGATGAAAAACGGACATAAACGGACAAAAAACGGATGACAACAGATGTAAAACGGAAATGAAAACTGATGTTTACTGACAACAACTGATAATAAAAAAACGTGACTGAACTGATCTAATGTACGGTGCGCATGTGTGAAAGGGGCCTTAGGGTCTCAAGAAATTAGATCTACTGATCTAGGCCTCAGGACATCAGATGTGATCAATTTTCAGTGATTGGCACCACAGCTTGTAGACTCTATAACTTTCACACAGACCAAATAATATCCACTAATTTGGGTTATTTTTACCAAAGATATGTAGCAGTATAAATTTTGGCCGAAAATTATTGAAGAAAAATTAGATATTTGCAAAATGTTATAATAGAAATGAATAAAAATTAAATTTTTTACAAAATTTTCATTTATAGCACAGAAAATAAACAACCCAGAGGTGATCAAATACCACCAAAAGAAAGCTCTATTTGTGTGAAAAAAGGACAAAAATTTCATACGGGTACAGTGTTGCATGACTGAGTAATTGTCATTCAAAGTGTGAGAGCACCGAAAGCTGAAAATTGGTCTGGGCAGGAAGGGGGTTTAAGTGCCCAGTGGTCAAGTGGTTAAGTGCAGTAGGACTGATGATTTTAATGCACCCCAATTAGGGCTACTCACATAGGTACAATAAAAACAGGGTCATCATAGATGCCAGGCTGAAAAGAAGCTCACATGAACCGCCAGATGTCTTGCTGTGTGTGCCATGGTGTCCCAGACCCTTATCTTCATGACGACCCTGTTTTTGTTGTACCTATGTGTGTAGCCCTAATTGGGGTGCATTAAAATCATCAGGCCTACTTCACTTAGGGGCGCTTCACTTTTTGTTCTTGCTTCCCATGATTTTTAGAGCCAGCTTCAGCTCTTGGATCAGCTTGCCCTAATGAAGGACTTTTTGGACTTTTAACCAATGTTTATTTAGTTGTTGGCTTTATAGAGAGGTTTTGCCTCTGCGCCTACATCCTACTGCACTTAGGGGCGCTTCTCCTTTTGTGCTTATTTGTCAGCTTCCCAATGGGATAGCTCAGGCAGGTTTGGACTCACACCTGAACCCACCTGAGCTCATCCCTAAGGCCTGATTCACACCTGTGCATTTTTAGTGTTTTTTGCATTTTGCAGATTTGCACTACAGTCCATTTAACATGGTTTCCTATGGAACACGTTCTGTAGTGCAAATCTGCAAAGTGCAAAAAGCACTAAAACTGCATAGGCGTGAATCCAGACTAAAGGCCCATACACACGATCGGACTTTTTGACAACCAACATGCAAATTAGCTGTTTTGGACCAACATCCGACCGTGTGTACGCTCCATCGGACCAACTTTTTCCAGGTTTCATCGGACTTTTGTTGGCTGTGCGAACGGACCAACTTTCTTTCAACAAAAGTCCGATGGACCAAAGTCCAACCGTGTGTACACTAAACCAACGGACTTTTGTACAAACCAATGCAGAACCAATGCAAAAGATCAGACAACAATACAGAAGTTGACCAAAGGTGGCGGTAAAGAGCAGAAAAACCAAGTGATTTGGTGAAAGTTGGCTGAAAAAGTCCTGCCGTGTGTATGCAATACCAACTTGGGGCCAACGCCCTTTGGACAAAAATCCACGGGAAAGTTGGTCCACGGTCCGATCGTGTGTATGAGGCTTAATGGTGGTCTATGCCTGAGCAATGGCCACTAAAGGCCCATACACACGATCTGACTTTTTGACAACAAACATACAAATTTGCTGTTGTAAGGCAACATATGACTGTGTGTACGCTCCATCGGACAAACTTTTTCGGTTTTCATCTGACTTTTGTTGGCTGTGCGAACGGACAAACTTTCCGGCAACAAAAGTCTGATGGAGCAAAGTCCGATGGTGTGTACAGAAAACAATAGGACTTTTGTACAAAGTACAAACACGCATGCTCAGAACCAATGCAAAAGATCAGACAACAATACAGAAGTTGACCAAAGGTGGCGGTAAAGAGCAGAATAACCATGTGATTTGGTGAAAGTTGGCTGAAAAAGTCCTGCCTTGTGTATGCAATACAAGTTCACAGCTGACACCCTTTGTACAAAAATCCACGGGAAAGTCTGTACAAAGTCTGATCGTGTGTATGAGGCTGGAAGTGCATGTAATAGGGTGCAATGCAGGAGAACGATTAGGAGACAGGAACAGATTGTTGTCACCCCATAACCTGAAGCACCTGAACAAGGACCATCAGGACAGGAAATATTTTAATGAAAGCTGCAGATATAAAAAGGTTAAAAAAACTTTTGAATTTACACTAGGATGTTAAGGATCATATATAGGGCTTTCATGATTGGGTTTAAATAAACATAAGACATAACGGATTAGAAAGCAGACTCACCTTGTGAGGCAACATACATCACTCACTGCGACAGACCAGTAGATAAAACTTTATTCAACATATATTTACAATGAGGATTATAAAATTATCATTACAATAGGCCAAAAGAAGGGACAGTATATTATAACACAGAACATAAGATCTTAATGCTGATTTTGATTCTGGGCATTTTCGGTGGTCTAATGGATACAAGAAAATATTAAAATGATTTCAGTTTTCTTGTAAAATAAAACTTTAATACAGACGCGCTTATTACAAGATTACAGGTTGTAGATGTTTGCTGGTAATATCCTGAAACAATGATTTTATGCCATTGAGCCACACACCCAGGTGATATTTTGACTGCATGTAAAAATTCCAGATAATGATGGAAATGATGTGTGGTAACTGGAAGAAAAGAAAGCGTTGGCCGTGCCACCAACATATCCCACTAAGGTCTCATGCACACGGAGACTTAAAATTCCCTTTTTGGCACCCAGGAAGCTGCACATGCCACGTACAGCCACCCATAGGTGTGCGCAGCTTATTGCATCAGGGTGTGCACCCCAAAGCTCATACAAACATGCCTTTCTCTGCAGCCTCAGTTGCACTGGACAGTGAATGAATGGGAAGCGCTCTATGCTGAACGGCTTGCTGTTCATTCACAAATTGAAGCATAGTAAACACAGTTTACTATGCTTTAGTTATGAATGAACACATACCTCCCAACTTTTTGAGATGGGAATGAGGGACACCTGTCAACAAAAGTATGCACACCTCTTGCCACGCCCCCTTAAAGGAGAATTGTACAAAAAAAACAAGATTGGTTAAACCCACAAGTGCTTTTTTTTACCACTACTATTCCTTTATATTGGCTTTTGGAATTTACAAATGCAGCAATTTAGAAATCAGATGAAAGGTTTAGCGCTGGGAAATACTTTTTGATAGATAAAAAGTGAATTTTATATACAACTATATAGATCAGACCAAAATGAGGGACAAATGAGGAGGAATGAGGACAGAGGGACATTGCTCCACATCAGGGACAGTCCCTCCAAATCAGGGACAGTTGGGAGGTATAATGAACGCAGTGAGTGTGTTCATTTAGAAAAGAATGGGGCCAGTAAATTACATATTTACTAGCCCCTTTCCCCGTTCTCCATTCTGAATCATCCCCCATGACAGCGCGGGGGGGAGGAAGGAAACCAGCAGCACTGCGGAGGAAGGTGCAACATGGAGGGAAACCTGCCAGAAGGGAGAGTCAGCGCCCCACAAAGAGATTAGGCCCAGGCACACCCGGAAAACCCGCTGCACACGCCTATGCAGCCACCAACACAAGTGAATAGATGAGTGGCATATTCAAGGGAGAAGCATTGTGCGCACATATATGGGAAAACACCAATGCAGAGGCTATTGGCGCTTACCCAAGCATGGATGCGTACACCCATCCACTTGTATTGATGGCTGCACATGGCATGCGCAGCTCCCTGGGTGTCAGAAAGTCTCAGCACACAGGAGCTGCTTAGGCTACATACACATATAGGGGTAGAATGGGTTGGCTGCCGGTAACAATCACTGGATTCTTGCTGGCGGTTCTAATGCCTGCACAAACTGTGTGTGAACAGCAGCAGCTCTCCGATTTGTACTGTGAGCTGCTAACAGTGTGCACCCAGTGTTGGGGTTTCTGCACACAAACTGCCTGCAGCTAGTTTGTATGCAGCCTTTGAATGCAGCGCTCTCTGTGGCCCCGGTCGCCTGGGTGAATGTACCCCAAGTATCCATGTACATAAGGCCTTAAGGTTTCATGTTCTAGTCTGCCCAGAAAACAGAGACACAATTTGATTTTGTTGGCATGGACAGCACAGGCACTTTTTTTTCCTCCATTGACGATAAATCAGGCGCAGTATTTCAAGTTTCAACAGTCCCCGATGAAAACATCGCAAATGCTTGAGAGGCAAGGTTATTTCAATAATCAGTAGACACCTATATATTGGAATGTAATGTTCTTCTCAAGTATCACATTCATCACCTAACATAAAGCCTGTCATTTCAATGAAACAGAGCTGGCCGATGCTGTGCTTCTTCTGAAAATGCCAGTTGCCTGGCTGTTATTTGGATCCACTACCTTTAAAGCCAGGCAAACAGTCAAATACACAGATGAAATATATACATGGGAGGTTGTTTTACCTGCCAAAGGATTTGTAATGTCAATCTATCCAGTTATGAGATTTACACAGCCCTGCCAGGCAGCACACCTCTGACTGGTAGTGGAGGGGACCTGAACTTTCTCTGCTGCAGTTCGGCATGAACGCTAAGAAAACAGATAAATTCACAGATTACCATATATACTCGAGTATAAGCCGAGTTTTCCAGCAAATTTTTTTGTGCTGAAAATACCCCCCTCGGCTTATACTCAAGTCAAGCATTTTTCTGCTGCAGAAAATGAAATTTTCCGAACCGACTTTGGGACCCCATATCTCTGGGCCACTTAGTGCTAGGAACCCCAGCTTTGGATATGTTGTAGTGCTAGTTCCTAGCACTTAGTGGCCCCGAGATACGGGGCCCCAAAGTCAGTCAACTGTGTCCATCTGCAGCAATGTCATTTCAGGACCCTTTGGGTCCAGAAACCCCAAATTTTGGCTGCTAGGTTGCATCTAGGAACACTTAACTACCGAGTTTGAAGTTCGGGGGACCTATGGCTGCAAATGGACACAGTGATGCTGCAAATGGGCATTGTTGACCGTCTTTTCCACTTACAGTAGCTGCGCATTTCTCACCCTAGTCTTATACTCGAGTCAATCCGTTTTCCCAGTTTTTTGTGGTAAAATTAGGTGCCTCGGCTTATATTCGAGTATATATGGTAAATACATTTGTAGGGTCTGTTTTGCCTGCCTGAGATATATAAAGATATGCCCCACAGGAGAGGGGAACTGGTCCTTCTCTGTTGCAGTTTCACTTTCACTTTCAAGTCCCCTCCATTCTATTTGTGGAAAGCAAAAGGATAAGTAGTACGATGATTAGCTCAATTATCTGTCACTCAGCTTTTTCCTCCTACCAACATGCCCCTTGCACTGCAGCTACCTTTGCTCCCCCCCCAAAGGTCTGCTGTATAGACTATACAGTAGATTGCAAGGCTGGTACATATCCATATCATATTCAGGCACTTAAGCTGCTTGCTAATGATGTATAAATGATTACAGAGCTGCAATAATTTCTGTCCTTTATATTTGCCTGGCATTTAGCTTTAAGTAACACTTAGGCCCCTTTCACACGTGCGTATTTCATCCATCTGTTTTCGGATGAAATACGGACATACATGCATCCCTATGGGATAGCGGGTGTTAGCGGATGAACATCCGCTGACACCCGATATCATCCGTCCCCGCTATGGTCCGATTCTGCAGACGGAGGAAAGTCCTATTTTTCTATCCGCCTGCAGAGCGGATCGGATGAACACGGACAGATGGTCCGTGTTCATCCGATCCCCCATAGAGGAGAGCAGAGATCTGACAGGGCGGTCCCTGCCCTGTCATCCGCCGGCTCAGGGGGGATCAACGGAGCGATCCCCGCTGAGCAAGCGGATGTTCACGGGGTGGATCATTACGGATCCGTCCTGTGTGAAAGGGGCCTTACAGGTCTTGTTCATATCCCCGGCCTATGATTGTACAGTAAAGGAGAAGAAGCACCTTGATGAGCTCATCCCCTCTGCTCTCTTATCAGCATGGTCATTGTTAACACATGAGCACTGCGGCAAAATGAATTGGCTCCTCATGCTGCTTCTCCGTCTCTCAGTCTGGGCTTTGCTGTACAGGTTCTTACATATTGCCCGCATTTAAAAAAATATACAGATCAGGAAATGTAGAAAAATCAAAAGGTTTTTATCTGTATACTTGTTCTAGGATGTTCACTTAGAATATTAAAGCAAGTGAGAAATGACAGCCAGGTTAAAAGCATTTTCAGGGTCACTTCAGCAACGGAAACCTCCATGCCTCTCTCAAGACAGTTTTTTTTTTAAAGTGAAGATATCTGATCCCCATCCAGGCTGTGTACACAAAACACAAACTCTTCCCTCTACCTTTGAAGGTTTATTGGATGAGGATGGACAGGTGTGAAATTTAACTGAATGATGGAGTCAGTATGGTCCAGGTTCCCCCATCCATATTCATTTTAGTGTAGTGCAAAGCAAACTATGGTGCTCAACAAACTGAAGTCTGACTTTGAAGCTACAATGGTCCCACTGCACTGCTAGATTTCACCAGAAGATGGCGGTGCTAATTCAATTTAGCTGCATTAGACACATCTGTGTCAGTGTAGAAGATTGTCACAAGCAAACAGGTTATTTACATTTGAACTTGAAATCCACTTTGAGGTACCGCCATCGATTTGGTCACATTCAGGTTGCCTGTGGGATGTGTAATCAACCTTTGTAGGTACCATTGTCAGAAGAAATGGCCATCAGCCGTGTTGAACCTTGTCTCTACACACCATCATTTTCCTGTGCCAGTGGTGCTACTCACAGCCTATTCATGGCATCAGGACAGACATACTTCTAGCGCAAGAGGGAACAAAAGATCTTTTGACAGTTGGATTGTTGGATCACAACATTCAATCTGGCTAAGGCCTGTCAATCTGTTAAAAGAACTTTAATGCAGATGTGATTGATCAGTTAACTTATATAAGATCACACTTCCTGAACGTCATCCTTTTCTTTGTTAATTGGAGTAGCAGCAGAACCTGCAATAAACACTAAGAGCAACTTCCTTTAATTAAAGCGGAAGTAAACCCATCGATTTAACAGTCTAAAAAAAAAGGAATGACGTGAATGCTAACTGCACATTGGCTGTGCTCTCAACCAAACAGTTAAACCATCCAATGGCTGGTGTCATAACAGATCACATGTGCAGCACTGTGGCAGTTGAAGATTAAACAGAGGCAAAGATGGCAGCTTCCTTGGCTGAAAACGATAGGGGGGTTTACTTCCACTTTAAAGGTGGTGGAATAGTAAGGATTTAGTGTTGCATCAAATGGTATTGTGTGTAATGGTTGCTACATTGTCTGGAACCCTGGAGTACTGGGTTGTCAGAGGCAGGCTTTAATTCTAGCTATAGGCCCTAGCCTTCATGGTGATTTATTCCCCCCCTATATATACCCCAGGCACACTGGTCTTTTAGCCACGATGTATGAGGCTCTGGCGTTTTAGATGTGGATGGAAGGTATAGGTGCACCACCCAGCCTGTAAAAGTCTATGAAAGGCTGACAACTGGCACAGCTGTACGGGGCTGGACAATACACTAAGCGGGACTTATATTTAGGGTATGCAACCAAGGACAAATGCACCGGAACACAAGTATTTAGCGTCACTGTGCATGAGGGTATATTGGGGGCACTTTACTAAAACTGGAGAACTCAGAATTTGGTGCAGCTGTGCATGGAAGCCAATCAGCTTCTAACTACAGCTTGTTCACTTAAAGCAGGGTTTCTCAACCAGGGTTCAGTGGAACCCTGGCATTCCTTCAAAGGTTGCTAGGGGTTCCTTGAGCAATAAGAAATTTCTGCCTCTCAGAAAAGTACCCACTGATACCATTGATCTTTTTAGCTACAGTATCTGTAAGGAGGGAATTCTTCCCAAAGACCACATGTGTAAGGATCATTCTTCCCACCGATCATCACACTAATGTATGAGTTCTAGATATAGTAAGGCCCCTTTTACACAGGACGAATCCGTATTGATCCGCCCTGTGAAGATCCGCTGCTCAGCGGGGATCACTCAGCTGATCCCCGCTAAGCCGGCGGATGACAAGGCGGTCCCTGCACACTGTGCAGGGACCGCCCTGTCAGATCTCCGCTCTCCCCTATGGGGGATCGGATGAACACGGACCGTCTGTCCGTGTTCATCCGATCCGCTCTGCAGACGGATGGAAAAATAGGGTTTTCCTCCGTCTGCAGAATTGGACAATAGCGGAGGCGGACGATAGCGGGTGTCAGCGGATGCTCATCCACTCATCCACTGACACCCGCTATCCCATAGGGGTGCATGTATGTCCGTTTTTCATCCGAAAACGGATGGATGAAAAACGGACATACGGTCCGCATGTGTGAAAGGGGCCTAAATTTTAGTAGGGGTTCCCTAAGATTGGAAACTTTTTTCAAGGGTTCCTCTGCATTGAAAAGGTTGAGAAAGGCTGACTTAAAGTGTTTCGAAACCTTGGACCCTGCATTTACTATATCTGCTCTCCTACAGCAGTGGTTCTCAACCTCAGTCCTCAAGTACCCCCAACAGGCCATGTTTTGGGAACTTCCCTTAGATAAAATAGTTATTATCAATACCATGTCATTGATATTAATTTAAAGCAGCTGTGCAAAGTAAAGGAAAACCTGAAAACATGGCCTGTCGGGGGGTACTCGAGGACTAACGTTGAGAACCATTGTCCTATAGTACACAGAACATGTTAATGTAATTATTTTAGTAAATACAAACTGCTAAATACCTTTTCTCATCAGCAGTATATAGCAGTCTTGGGCCTTCTATCAGTGTCTGGTAAATCTTGTAGGAGGACACATGCTTTACTGCATATACAGACTGATTTTTACTGTCGTGGATTTAGCAACACTTTAAAGTGGATGTAAACCCCCAAAAAACAGGGACTATAAGTAGAGAGCACATGGACTGGAAGCATTGAACTAATAGTACCATTACTTACACGATATTCAGAGATCTATATCCTGGAAAGGACTGTGCAGTTAAAGGGGAACTAAATCCTCTTATCCTTTAGCACACTAGTAACTGTGATGCCACGTACACACGACCGGACTTTCTGGCAGACTAGGTCCGTCGGTCTTCCCGACTGACTTTTGGCAGAAGTCCGACGGACTTTATGAACGGACGGACTTGCACACACACAAACAGTCCGTTCGTTTTAAACGTGATGACGTAAACGTGACTAAACAAGGAAGTTTAATAGCCAGTAGCCAATAGCTGCCCTTGCGTCATATTTGGTCCGTCGGACCAGCACACAGACGAACGGTTTTCCCGATTTTAAGTCCGTCGGATAGATTTGAAACATGTTCTATTTCTAGGTCTGCCGGACTTTTTTCCCCGAAAAGGAACGGACTAGCCCACACACGATCGTATTGTCCGACGGACTAATCCCGTCGGACCTAGTCTGCCGAAAAGTCCGGTCGTGTGTACGCGGCATGACAGTTATCATTCAACTCATGCCTTGAAAGTAATTGTTTTAGTAAACAGCTGAATCAGTGGGTTTAGTCCTGCTTTAAAGCGAAACTAAATCTATCAATTTAACTACTTTCCAAAACAGTTACATTCAAGGCATGCTGTGAATGATAACTGTCACAGCTGCTTGTGCTTTCAATCAAACTGTTAAGCCATCAAATGGCAACTGCACCATGGCAACTGCAGATCAAACAGAGGCTAAGCTGGCAGCTTCCTTGACTGTTAGGTCTCTTTCACACAAGCAGACCGATCAGGTCTGCCTGTTCGCTTTTCAGGCAGACCAGATCGGACCACAAACTTTTCTCCATGGGGAGGCGAATGTAAACAGACATGTGTCCGTTTGCATCTGATCTAGTTTGCCAAAAACACGCCCCATCTGTCTAGCGGATCATATTGGATCACAGTCGGATGGAAACAGACAGGCAGTCTGTGTTCATCAGACCACCCCATAGAGAATAGCAGGCTGTGTCCGTGTCTGCTCTACATCAGCGGAGCGGACACAGACCTGTCATCCGCCTACTCAGCGGGGATTAGCTGACCAATCCCCCGCTGAGCAGACGGATCCACTTGATGGAGTCCTCCCCGTGTGAAAAGGGGCCTAAAGGAGAGGAGGATTTAGGTCAGTGTAATAAAAGAATAAGTGCACTTTCAGAGAAAGAGCATTTAGTTAAGGTAATCTAATCAATACCCTCTATCTGAAGCCAGGAGATACAGGGACATGGGCCCCATAGACTTCTATGGGGCTCTAATATGCAGACATGGCCAGAACACAGAGAACTTGTGGCATGGGATCTTAAGAATCCTAGGAGGCCGCAGCCATCAGATTGAACCAAGTATGCTTCTCTGAAGGGGAAGGGGTGCTGGGGTAAATTAGGTACCCTTAAAGGGACAAATTGGGTTAGTCTTTTTAACACTTTACACAATATATGGCCAAAAGTATGTGGACACCTGACCATTACTCCTTTATGAGCTTGGTAGACATCATGATCTAAAACCATAAACGCCATATGGGCCTTTCCACAAGGTTTTTAGAGTGTATCAGTAGGAATTTGTGTCCGATTAGCCAAAAAATAACTTGTTAAGTCAGGTGCTGTGTTGGACAAGAAGACCACTCCCCAACCAGCCTTCTAATACATCCCAAAGGTATTCAGAGAGGTTGACGTCAGCATGCATGCCTTCCCACCAAATCATCAATCCATGCTTTTATGAAGATGGCTTTGTGCACAGTGGCACAGTCATGCTGGAATAGAAAAGAGCCGTCAACATTTTTATTTTATTTTCATTGCTATTTGAAACTGGTTATCACTTTGACAAGTATTTCCGAATTTGCTTCCTCTCCACCCTGGCAGCAATAGTCTATGTACAAAACACTCCAAAGATCATATTTCCTGCTCATATGACTGGCTTACTTCTTTTCCCCAAAATCTTTTGAGATACGATTTCTGGCATTCCAAGCATTTAAATTAGGTAGTTAATGTGAGACTTTCATCTTTGGTGATATACTGGGAATATGTCTAAATGGGTGCTGGGAATGCAATATTTCTCTCACTGATCATGATTATTATAGCAGACATATCCCCTACTTGGCCCTCAATTTGAGGGTTACTGCAATAGTCTGTCTCTGTATCTACAGAAATAGGTAAAAAAAAGTTGCAATGAAGTTTGGTCTTCAAAAAAAAATCTTGAAGCTATACAACCGATCTAGAAGAAATTGTTTTTCCTTGACAAAAGTGTTATCCTAACTCAAAATATATGCTATATGGCCTTATGTACGCCTTCTTGGATGGTAGTGCAAGCGAGAAAGCAGACCACTATCACAAGCAATCTGCTTATTCCAATGTTCAAGCCAATAAGCAAGTTAATCCAAAAAATATATTACTCTTTTTTACTCTTACTGCAGGAAAGAGCTTGGTTCCACAATGTTGAACGCAAACAACTGTCCCCTCCTTACAATTTGGTTCTAGAATATATTCATTTCTCCTGCAAGTGAATTTAACACACAGGACCAAACAGAATCTGGAGCAGATGTGCATGGCAATCAATCAGCTTCTAGCTTTGGTTTTCAGGTTCGGTTCACACTACCCCGACTCCAAAAGTCGCGCAACTTTCAGTGCAAGTTTGGAGTCCGACTTTGATGTGACTTTTTACACTCTGCGGCATTGAAGTCATATCAATGTCAGAAAAAAGTAATGCAGGAACCTTTTCTAAAGTTGGACAGTCGTTTCAGTTAAAGCGAGCTGCACCCGCACCAAAAATATTAAAAGTCAGCAGCTACAAATACTGCAGCTGCTGACTTTTAATAAATGGACACTTACCTGTTCCAGGTTCCAGCGGTGTCGGCAGAATGTGACGAGCGAGCGCTCGTCTCTCGCTGCCCCGCCGCCATCCTCTGTCAGGGAATCAGGAAGTGAAGACGCAACGTCTTCACTGCCCGGTTCCCTACTGCGCATGTGCGAGTCGCCCTGCGCTTCTCTATTGGTCCTCGCTGTGTCCTGGGAACTGTGTTTCCCAAGACACAACGGGGCATCCTCGGATATGGGCGGGGATGCTAGTCCTGGAAGTGGGTGCAGATACCTGTATTATACAGGTATCTGCACCCCCTTCCCCCCTGAAAGGTGCCAATTGTGGCACCGGAGGGGGGGAGGAATCCGATAAGCGGAAGTTCCACTTTAGGGTGGAGCTCCGCTTTAAGACAGCTCTCATAGGGAAACATTGAATTTCACATGTCATCCGACTAGGGGTCGCACAAGTCGGATCCTATGTGGCATCAGTGTGAACCAAGCCTCAAAGCTTAACTGAACAAGCTGAGGCTAGGGAAGCTGATTGGTTACTATGCCCAGCTGCTCCAGATCATGTCTGCACCAGTTTTAGTAAGTTTACTAGTTTGACTGCTACAGGATTCAAAACTACCAATATGTACCTATCTATTATGGCAAATGAACAATAACATGGCTTAGCATTTAGATGGATATTTGTAAGGTCCATATTTGTTGCCGTTTCTCCAGGTATACATTAATTAAAAACCTAAAAATTGAATAAACAAAAATATAGGGCTTGTGTTGATAGATTTTAAGAGGCCACTAAGCTTCATCAGCATGCAATGGGTAGAGGGTATGATGATGGGTACAGCATGTAATAAAAAATTTGTATCACAACAGAGTGGTACTGTGGATATGACACTTTTGTATAAATTGCTAAGTCACGATAATTGGATTGAAAAAATAAAAACTCAGCTCTACGCAACATGTAGAGCTGAGTTTTTATGATACACTACCTCTTCAAATTTTTCAATATTGTAGAGTTTTCTGTCTGGTCCTCCGAATTTTCCGATTGGTATATGTATGTAGGTGGTGCATTGTTTAGGCTCATAGGCACATTTTGTGAATAATTAATGACATTTTATGTAATTGTCTTGATTTTATTTTTGTAATAAATATATTTTTCATTTATACTTGTGTTATGCCTATAAAGTCCATCATCCAAAAATTTAATTTTTTTCGATGGGTACAGCATGACACCAATGGGTCTTGGACAGCCTCTTAACTGATTATCAGCACAACCACTAAAGAACAGCGTCACCCAATGAACCCAAAGCCTGCCTTTTTGTGAAAATAGCCCACACAATGGCTGCCCTAAAAGACATATATGCCAGCTGAAATTAAACGAATTATAATCCGATGGTCAGACGTAACCACGGGGAAAATAATTTTGAATACAAATAATCACACAGAATTAAATACATGTTGCCCCTTTTAACCAATTATGTGTTACTTTTCGGTTTTACTTTTAAACCTACACTAGAAAATTAGAATCCATCTGGTTAGTAGCAGAAAACAACTGGACTATTATCTATTGTATTTGTTATGCATAAGAGACTCATTCAGTTCCACCTAGCAGGTACTATCAGTATTTCAAATTATTTCCATTTACTAACTATTAGAAGAACAGTGCTAATCTATAGCAAATCACCTTTATTCTGAAAATAACACACAATGTTGAGAATGAAGCAGGTAAATGAACTTGGGGGCTCCTTATTAAGGAGTTATTATACTGGAAGCAGTATTTTCAGTGGGAACACCTCCATCACTGAAGGTATGCAGGGGCAAGGGGTAGTGGGGTGTGCTGAAGGGTATTGTTGCTGGGGGTGGGGGTGTCTTATGTTGCTAGTGGGTCAACTGTTGCTGGGAGGGATCTACTTTTGAGGGAGGGGTCTATTTCTGCTGACTGCTTTAGGGTCTATTAATACTGGATGTGGGGGAATCTATTGTTGAGGGATGGGTCTATTGTTGCTGGTGGGGTCTATTGCTCCTGGGGTGGGTCTGTTGTTGTGAGGCGGTATTTTGTTGCAAGTGGATTATTGTTGTTGGGGGGATCTGTTATTGTTGGGGGGTGTCTATTATTGCAGGGGGGTTTATTTTTTCTTGGGGGGGGGGGGGGGGGGTGCTATTGTTACTGGCTGCATAGGATCCATTTTACTGTTTTTCTTATTATAGTTACCAAATTCCATACAGATTACCACAAATGATACTTGGTTTTGTTTTCTCTAAAAGAGGTGGGTATGGGGTGGAAACAAGGGACGGTGCTTAGAGGTGGGTAGGGGATGGAGACAAGGAGTGACTTTGTAAAGGAGAGTTCCTGCATCTATTCTCTGAGAAAACACAAAATGACATAGATAACCAAAGTGCAATAGCTAGTGATGGTAATAAAGTAGTGTAGTCCAGTTGTCTGCAGGGGTGAGGATCCTAGCTGGGGTCCCAGCATGTATTTTTGGGGTTCCCAAGTAGTGAAATCTGTACTAAATTTAAATGTGAACCACATTTTTTTGGTCTATGAAAAAATGGCACACCAGCGTTTAGTGGTCCACCATCAAAAACAATGAACATGAGTTAAGTGATACATGTGACAAGTATCCATCAGGATAGGCATATGTGAGCTCTCCCTGCCTGCTAATTTGTTCTTGAAGGTGCCTACTTCAAGGCTGCCATCTTTATCCTTCCTTACCAATTGGTGGGTCAGTGACCTGACACAAATGTGTGGGTATTAGATATAAACACCCGATTACTACTGGCAACTGGGAGAAAGATAATCACCTTCAAAACTATCAGCAATGGCAGCTTCCATATATCTATACAGAGAAATTTACCTTTCAGCCTGTTATATTTGCCCGTTTGTCCTCACATACAGTACTTTGGAATTATTAATTTGCACTCTGCAATTTCCTGCCTGTTTTAAATATACAGAATGTTTCAAGTTCAGCACTACTGGTACTCATCAAGTATGGGTTCCAATTTTAGTACTTCAAAAAATAAATAAAATAGCACAAGTATCTGTTCATTAAATGGGGTAAAATTTGTAAATTCTAGTGTTATAAATAGCTTCTGGTACCAATGATGTCTATATGACAATATTGTGTTCAGGGCAGCCATCAAAATTTTTTGGGCCACTTACACAGCTTTTGACCTGCCCCCCCCCCCCCCCGAGCCTGACCACCAACATTCCCCAGGCGTGCCTATGGGCCATCCTACCGAATTCGCACACCGGCCACCTCACTTGTATGCACTTAGCCCCCCCTCAATCCTGTATATATGTCAGGCCCCTCACACCTGTATATTTGTCAGCACCCCCCAAACCGGTATATTTGTCAGCCCCCCTAACACCTGTATATATGTTAGCCCCCCCACACACCCCTGTATATATGTCAGCCCCCCCACACACACCCCTGTAAATATGTCAGTCGCCCCCCCACACACCTGTATATCTGTGAGTGCCCCCCCCACACACACACCTGTATGTATGTCGGTGGCCCCCCCACACACACCTGTATATATGTCAGCGCCCCCCCCCCCCACACACACCTGTATATATGTCAGCCCCCCCACACACCCCTGTAAATATGTCAGTCGCCCCCCCCACACACCTGTATGTATGTCAGTGCCCCCCCCACACACACACCTGTATGTATGTCGGTGGCCCCCCCACACACACCTGTATATATCTCAGCGCCCCCCCACACACACACCTGTATATATGTCAGCCCCCCCCACACACACCTGTATATATGTCAGCGCCCTCCCACACACCTGTATTTATGTCAGCGCCCCCCCCACACACCTGTATTTATGTCAGCGCCCCCCCACACACCTATATTTGTCAGTGCCCCCCCACACACACACCTGTACATATGTCAGCGCCCCCCACACACACCTGTATATATGTCAGCCCACTCCACACACACACCTGTATATATGTCAGTCCCCCCCCACACACACACACACCTGTATATATGTCAGCGCCCCCCCCCCACACACACCTGTATATATGTCAGCCCCCCCTCACACCTGTATATATGTCAGCGCCCCTCCACACACACACACACCTGTATATATGTCAGCGCCCCACCACACACACTTTACTTAAGTTGTTTGTTGTTTCTTTCAGCCAGAGAACTGAACAAAAGAAATCTTACCGATTCCTCCATCCACACAAATGAGGTGGCTGGAGGTATCCCCCCCACAGAGGCATTGTATTCTAACAGCTGCAACCTCTGCTGTCAGAATACACTGATCAGCAGCTGTAGCTGCTGATCGAGAAAACACTTCCAACATGTCCCTTTGACTGAAATTGATCAAGCAATTGACTTCTGTCAAGCAGGGATGGCCACATGCTCATCGAAACTGGCCGGTCCCTGCTGAATCGGCTGAATTTCGATCTTTGTATAACCATCTTTAAACTCTCTGCCCTGCTGACCAATGCTCACTAGGCAAGAGGGTGTGCCACAGTTTAAAGCCCATCTAAACCCAAGAATGTACATTTAATGTATTGCAGCTTACCAGTCCTTAGATGTGGTGGCTATATTACTTTTCTTTTTTCAAACTTATTTTTTTTCACCTTGAGATTCTGCCAGTAAACAACTTCCAGTACTAAGACGGCAATGCTCATTCACCCTTCTGTATCAGGACAACAGAAACAAGAAAGGACTACAGAACCCTGCCCTACTCCTATCTCTCATAACATAGAAGGGCATGGTTCTGGAACAATGTCATTGATCACAGTCAGCACAGGCGCAAGAAGTTATCAGTTCACAAGATTTCTGGAAAGATAAACAGGTACATTTTTGAACTTCTCCAACACCTGTATATATGTCAGCACCCCCCCCCCCACACACCTGTATATATGTCAGCCCCCCCACACACCTGTATATATGTCAGCGCCCCTCCACACACACACACACACACACACTGTATATATGTCAGCCCCCCCACACACACACACCTGTATATATGTCAGCGCCCCCCACACACACACACACACTGTATATATGTCAGCCTCCCCACACACCTGTATATATGTCAGTGCCCCCCCCACAAAGCTGACATGTTGCTGAGAAGCATAGTACAGGCAGATCACTGTCACACGAGGGGTGCACATGCACATAGTAGCCAGAGGTGGCAGTAAAGAGCTCAATGTCTAAAATCAATGACACGAGAACTGCAGAAACTGTGAGATTGTTTCTGTACTGCACAGCATACTGCCTTCTTCTGGCCCGGGCGGACCCCTCGGGCCCCGGGGCCCCTTACAGTTGTAACGGATGTACCCCCTGGTGGCGGCCCTGAATTGTGTTGATTAGCAGTATTCAGTGTATCAGAAAGCACAGCTTTTAGAGTGGGTCACTGTAGAGTCTGTAATATACTGCACAGCATACAAAATGGGGCAGTCTGGTGTATGCTAAATCCAGCGCAGTGAACAGTGGAACTGTCCAGAGTAAAGTTTGCTAGTATCTTGATCTCCCTGCCTACAGCCCACTTTATACTCATACTATACTCTGTCGTGTTAGAAAGTGCAGGTGGCGCTACCATTCTTCCCTTCTTTAGAGCAGACCCATACTTAAAATTTCAACCACTTGGCTTTTCATTACTTGATTTATTTGCACAGTTTAATGTGACAATCATTAAAAAAAATACTTTTAGCACATAATTCCTGATTAGAGACAGCAAAGCAATTTTGCGCACATGGCATTGCCTAGGCACATTTCAATCATTTAGCCTCACATGTGTAAGGAATATGTCATCATCTAAAGCATTTCCTACCCACTTATCTTTTTAATCACTGTATTCACTATATTATATTAATATTATATTAATAGTGTATCCAGAGGTAAGTCTAGGAACAGGAAAAGTTGCCCAGTCATATCTTGTGCTCTAGTATGATGGCGCCACACAGCACAGTTTGATAGATAAGGCTGAATCTATGGATAATAGGTGAAACCCTGCGCCAATAAATATAATTGTGAAAAAAAAAACGAATAAAACTATAAATAAAATGCTGCTCCCCTTAAAGAGTGATATACTCCTAGTAATGTGTGAAAACGGGTGTAGGGGGCGCTGTAATGTGATTTGTTACCTTAATGAGATTTTACCTACTTTATGATACCATTTACAAACAGTAGAATAATCAAAAACTCAATTGTAAAAACAGCACCAATAATTATATCTAATGTGCAACATACGCGATGTCACCCTGGAAACAAAGAAAATATATAAATATAACAATAACAGTCCCAATCAAGTGACACTTATTGATCATTAAGTGGATACAAGTCCACCAACAAAAATCTTCCAGATGTGATGATGTCCTCCAAATAAGCTGAGTGATGCCGTCACCATAAATTTAGAAAAACAACACCTGATCTGGTAAGCAGATTGCATATCCATTCACTTTTGGGTGTTGTTTTCTAAGTTTATGGGGATGGCATAACTCAGCTTATTTGGAGGACTTCATCACATCTGGAAGATTTTTGTTGGTGGACTTTTATACACTTTATGATTAATAAGTGTCACTTGATTGGGACTGTGTTATCGTTATATTTATATATTTTCTTTGTTTCCAGGGTGACATCGCGTATGTTGCACCCTAGATATAATTATTGGTGTTGTTTTTACAATTGAGTTTTTAATTATTCTACTGTTTGTAAATGGTATCACAAAGTAGGTAAAATCTCATTAAGTTAATAAATCACATTACAGCGCCCCCTACACCCGTTTTCACATAAGGCTGAATCTATAACAATGGGATTGGGAATAGAAAAAAATGTATGATTGGGTTAAGTCTGCTAAACTGCTAGCTAAATCTTACTTTATATTACCATATATTTATGAGAGACACAAAAATTCTAAAAACTTTACTCAAAGCGGAGCTCCGTCCTGGGGAAAATTTTTTATTTTTTTTTAAAAGTCAGCAGCTACAAATATTGCAGCTGCTGACTTTTAAAAATCGGACACTTACCTGTCCCGGGGTCCATCGATGCAGGGGAACGAGGACCCCCCCTCGTTCCCCGAGCCGTTCACGGCGCCGACATTCCTAATGTGGGAACCCGGCTGTGGCTTCACAGCCGGGCACCCACTGCGCATGCGCGAGCGGCGCCGTGCGCCGTGATTTGACGCTCAGTCATCTGGGACACGTGACAGGTCCCAGATGACTGTGCGGCGCCGAGGGGGAAGTGACGTTTTGCCCAGGCAATGAAGGTGGCAGACTTCGAGGGACCCCCTAGCAACAGGCATTTAGAGGTGAGTAAAAAAAAATGTTTTTTCCAATTATTTTTTTTTTTTTTTTTTAATGATTTTTAAGCCCCTTTTGTTTTTTTGACCGCAACCCCACTTTAAGCTATTCATTGTTTCTTTCAGCCAGAGGACTGAACAAAAGAAATCTAACCGATTCCTCCATCCACACAAATGAGGTGACTGGAGGTATCCCCCCACAGAGGCAGGGATGGCCACATGCTCATCGAAACTGGCCGTTCCCTGCTGAATCGGCTGAATTTCGATCTTTGTATAACCATCTTTAAACTCTCTGCCCTGCTGACCAATGCTCACTAGGCAAGAGGGTGTGCCACAGTTTAAAGCCCATCTAAACCCAAGAATGAACATTTAATGTATTGCAGCTTACCAGTCCTTAGATGTGGTGGCTATATTACTTTTCTTTTTTCAAACTTATTTTTTTTCACCTTGAGATTCTGCCAGTAAACAACTTCCAGTACTAAGACACCCTTCTGTATCAGGACAACAGAAACAAGAAAGGACTACAGAACCCTGCCCCTCTCCTATCTCTCATAACATAGAAGGGCATGGTTCTGGAACAATGTCATTGATCACAGTCAGCACAGGCGCAAGAAGTTATCAGTTCACAAGATTTCTGGAAAGATAAGGTACATTTTTGAACTTCTCCAACATATATAACAAACAGTATAGAGAGATCCACAGCTCCAGGATAATCCACCCAAACTCAATCCCACAGCTGTTCCTATGGTTAGAGAACCCAGGTGCAGGCACGGCACAAGCTGATGAAGATGCAAATTAAGGACTCTGAACAGCCGCACTCCAAGAAAAATTCAAAAGCCTTTATTGGTAAAATGCTATGCTATGAGTAAGCACTCTTGGTAGTGTGAAACGCGTTAGCTTTTTCTTGCTTTGCTGTGACCTATTTTTGTGTGATTCCATATTTTACCAATAAAGGCTTTTGAATTTTTCTTGGAGTGCGGCCGTTCAGAGTCCTTAATTTGCATCCTTATATATAACAAACAATTCCTGTATATTTGCAAGACCAAAAGGGACCAAAAGAGAAAATTCATTGTTAGGCTTTACATACCTTAATTTGCTGAGCTAAGTCATTTGCATAATTGAGAACCTCAGGATTTAGGTCTTTGGGGGAATTCATCAAGACATCTGATTGTCCATGCAGACGCCTCTTGATTACTGCACAGTTGTATTTAAAAAGGAACCAGCCAAGTTTGAAAAATATGGAACTGCCAGTGCTGACTTGTTTTTCAAGGCGCATGTTCTAAGGGTGTCACCTTTATTCTTACTTCACTGCTTGATCAGTCAGATTGGAACAAATTTGTGAACATAAGTGTCCCAGCTCAAAGACTTACTTAGTAGTGAAGCAAGAGTAAAGTATGAAGAGGTGTATGAGGTTAGACGGTGTATGGGGTGAGGTGCTCCTTTTCTGTGAGTACACCATGCAAAGTCCACAAGAAGTACAGTTCCGCCTCCAAAAAGCAGTGCCAAACACATTTTTCTATACTGGAAACCAGAGCAGATAACAGGATATATACAGGCACAAGTGCAAGGTATGAAGCCTTTACACTGGTTAATCGCTGGTGTGGAGACACAAAGGTGTATTTTGTCCTAATAGAGTGGACAACCACAGAAAATGCAAATTTGTATTTTGAGCTGAGTCCTTCTTTATTTGCAGAGAACTCTTCTTACTTGTAAAATTCAAGTTTCATCTAAAGCTAGACCAAATCAATTATTGTGTCCGTTGTCAGAATTGCCACAGAAGATTCAAAGTTCTATAAACTAGGACTTCTATGCATTAATAAACATGAATCACATAATATATACTCCAAAAAACATGAATGGTGGTAAAATAAATCTTCATACATCCATGTGACCAGATAAAAGAAAACATATACTGTATAAAAACCTTTCTGATCTTTCACATAGTGCCTGCCTACATTATCAAGTAGAGGAATAATAAAATGCCTTAGCATATAGTGAAAATAAATCCACTTCTTGGCCTTTTTGATTGGGGAAGATTAGGGATGACTGGGGAAGGTTGTTGGGGGGTATTGCACCTACCTCCTGGAATCTGTGATCATTAAAAAGTGGGTAAGAGGTGTATGATCATAGTGTGATTTCCCTTTGTGAAGTCCTAGCCTGAGAGACTTTTATATTTCATTAGCCTAAGCCTGCACCCTGCCTGGTGTTCAGAGTTGGGTAGAGAGTCATGTCCACTCAGATACTGCCAGTGCATGAGAAGTGTAGTACTGGCTTTGGCTTCATATTGCTGCTAAGTAACCCATGCCTGTGAAATGGACATGACAACTGTCCATTCCCGGCCTATACCACAAAAAATGCCACTGATGCCAAGCAGCCAGATTACAGGTCCCTGCAGTACCTAATCAAAGTGATGTCTGACTGAGAGGGTCAGAAGCTGGTCACAAGCCAAGACTTATTCCGTAAAAATAACTTTAATACACTCTAATACAGAGCGCATCTAACTAGCTGTTAGACATACAATTTCCAAACTGGAATGTCTGCTTCTACATGACACATTTCATTCTCCCCTTCACCAACCAGTGCCTCAGAGAAAGTGTATATCCTTTAAAGTACAACAGTCATTTGACATGATTGCTATAAATACAGGTTCATGTCATCTGGTTGAATGAACACAGGGTGATCAGTCTCGTTAATCATCTTGTTTAAATAAGCTCTACCTACGATTCTATAGAACTATTAAAAATACTGCTTCCTCATTGGATATACTACCCTTCTTGGCAGCACCATTAGTAGAAAGATTACTTATGCTTACAACAAGTTAGTGTTTTCATTCAGTAGAGAGAGGGATTAAGGCAAAAGGGTTCTGAAAGATTTTTCTGGATCTTTATGTTTTGTGCCCAAATTGTATAACCCCTGCAATGCCTGGAGACGTCATACGTTCGTTAAAGGAATACACACGTAACATGGTCCTAAGAGCGTATGTTACAAGTCCTGAGTGCCCATTATAAAATAATGGAAATATTGTAAGGCTAGGCCCACATGGCATGGCATCGTGGTGTTGTTGAGATTCCCTTGCAGTGTTATCCTCACAGAATGTTTCGTAATACCGTCTTCTCCTGTGCACAATTCACAAACCAGTTGGAGGTTCTAAAAATTGAATTTTAAAAACATACAAAAAGTCATGTGGTAGTCATTGGTGGGCACTGGGGCGTCTCCAGGCTGTCTCTTCTCGTTGACTGCTGTTGTTGTTTGTGGTGACATGGCTGTTCTGTTCAGAAATAGGTTCTTCATTGTTTGTTTTCTTCAGAAGGGGAGCAATAGACTCCTTTTCAGTGCTTCTTTTTTTCCGGGCACGGGCTGGCATAGTCAGCGGCACCAATATGCAGACAATATGGAGGCAGTAGTACCAGGAGCTTAAAAAAAAAAAAAAGTAAATTACATGTATTGAAATGAATCAAAAGTCAACACTTCTTTCTGTATGTACATCTAATATATCTTCTCCCAAAAGTTGCAAAGTCCCATTTATTAGGAATAAAATGCATTACTTAGGTATGCTTTTGAACAGACCCAAAAATAGAGAGCTCATAGACAATAAACATGGATTTACACATCTACATATGGGGTGATCAATGATCAGTGAGGTGGTCAACTCCAGGGCCAGGTTCCTCTTGGGGCACCCAGTCATCCAAGAAAAAAATCCCTATACATACCTTTTCTCCAGGTGTTGTCCAATGTCTTTTATCCCTCTGGAGAAGGGTGGATTCTAAATGCTGAGTGGTTTCCAGGTACTGATAATAGAACTTTGCCCAAGACGAAGTTTTGATTTAACCTGCCCACTCAAGTTATATCTGAATGTACAATTTCCTTCAGTTCTGGAGGGTCTGGAATTATTCTATATTAAGCAATCATACTGTGTGGTCAGTGTTAATTTGGAACTTCAGAATGTTGACAGTGATGCTAAGATAAAGTATTTTTTTTGTATTCACCATGAAATCCTTTTCTTGAGTCCAATGAGGGACATAGAAAGTATTTAACCTTCAGTTTATACATTCGCTTACAGGAGCATTGGACACTGGCTACCAAGAAAAACTGTAGGCCAGCCTAAGATAACCCCACCCACTACCAGCATGCATCAGTTTTGTAGCAAAGCAGCAATGAAAACATTATCACAAACACAGAGGCGCCGGACCTCTGTCCCTCAATGGACTTCAAGAAAAGGGTTCTATGAAGTATAAAAATCCTATTTTCTTTCTCACCCATAGAGGGACACAGAGACTGCTGGCTGCTCAAAGAGCCACCTTAAGGACCTTATGCTTGGAAGCATCAAATGAGACCAAAACGTCTACCAGCTACTGTAATATGTGGAATGAGAAGCCTGTACAACCTTACTGGGTCCATCTGGGAATCCAACAATGAAATCAGTCTTCCTAAAAAGAAGCAGTGGCTCAGAGATTTGAATGCCCTGTACACATGGTCGGATATTCCGATGGAAAAAGTCTGATCGGATTATGTTGTCGGAAAATCCGATCGTGTGTGGGCTCTAGCGGGCTTTTTCCGTCGGAATTCCCGATGGAAAAAATTTGAGAGCAGGATCTAAAATTTTCCGACAACAAAATCTGATCAGACTTTTTCCGATCGTGTGTAGAGAATTCCGGCGCACAAAGTGCCACGAATGCTCAGAAGAAATTTGGATACGAAAGCTATTGGTTACTGGCCACTACGTAGTTCCATCATACGTTTTGCACGTCACCTCGTTCGGAACGATCGGGTTTTCCGACAACTTTGTCTGACCATGTGTGTGCAACACATTACAGCAACCACGTCCGGACAATGGAAGGAAATGTATTTTAAGTTAACTGGAGCCAGACAGGGTAGCGAAAGAACAATGTCCCAGTTATATAGTTAGCGTGAGGCAGAAACTACCTTTGGCTGGAAGGAAGTCCTGGGCCTCAAAACAACCTTGTCTCCAAAAGGTTCATTTGGTGGTTTCTGATGTGCAGAGAAAGCAAGATTTCCCAAAGAGTCATAGAGGAAAAGACAGGGAAGCTACAAAGAACAATAGGTCAACAGTTTCTGAAACAGAAAGGGTAGAAAGCTGACCCTTGATAGTGTTGAGAGCCAAATGCTGGTCCAGACCCAGATGCAGGAAGGTGGGGAATCATCCAATGTGACAACTCTTGGGGTGGAAGCCCAGAGAAGTAAAGTATGTCTTCCATGGTAGACCTTGGGAGAAGTAGACATCCTAGATTTTAGCAGCATAGGAATCACAGACTCAGAGAGATGCCTCTGTGCCTCAGAGCCTGGGACTCAACAGTTATGCTTTTAAAGCCAGACACTGTTAAGCATGATTGCAAATTCGTCCTTGGGATAGATGACCCTGCTGATCCAGTAGCACCCACTGAGCAAGTCATTTTGGACCATTCAGGATCACCAAAGAGAAGACATTTCAGAAGAAGAAAGGCACAGATCAAGGTATACTAATCACACTGAACTACCAGAGCACCCATTGCTTACACTAGATGATCCCTGTACCTGGAGACAAACATGTCCTCCTGCTTAATGTTGAATCTGGCTGCCAGGAGGTCCACATCCAGAGTACCCAAACTCTGACACAAGTCCTTGAACACCTTTCGGTTTAGGGTCCAATCCCCCATGTCCAGGTGCTGTTGGCTGAGGAAGAACTGTCTATGCCTAGAGTGTACACAGCTGACAGGGCTGGAACATAAAGTTCTGCCTAGGACAGAATCTGATCCGATCTAATCACCTGAAGTTCCACAACGGCGATGGGGAAGCAAGACTCCTTCAGCATTAAGAGCCTGTCTCACTTAAGCGAGCCTCGCAGAATTATTATTCCCATTATGGGCGTGAGTAGGACTCGGGTCTAAGTTTTGCCTAAGGCCTCACAAAGCCTAGACTCTGGAAAGAACATTCTGGTTTGAGGTGTGTGCAGGACTAGACCCAGATGCTTCAAACAATGACTTAGTACTAGAGGCTGAAATGGTCTTTTTTAAATTGAGAATAATAAAAGCAGTGGCGTACCGGGGGGGGGGGGGGGGGTTCACCCCGGGTGCCACACATTGAGGAGGGATGTCAGCCTGGGGTTGTGGAATGATCCAGAGAGGAGATTGCAGCAGGGCTGTCTTAATGAGCGGGCACCCCTGAACTTTCCCAGCTTTGTATACATTATATGTGGCTTGGCGAAGTCCATCGAGTCAGCAGGGGGCTCAGCGGACCTGTCATCTAATCAGGTCAGGCTGTCCCTTGGAGATCTTCAATATCTCCCGAGGCAGCTGGAGTTAGTGGGTGGAGCCGGGGGTGTGGCTGCCTCCTCCACTCCAAAGACTCATTCACAGGCTAATCCCACAGCTGAAGGAGAAGAAAGAGGAGAGAACACAGGAGCCCCAGGTGTCTGCATCTCCAGGCATACTTGTCACTACATACAGCCCTAACCTGTCACTATAATACACTATATCGCCCCCTAACCTGCCATTCTAATACGCTATACTGCACTAACTTGCCACTATAATATTCTAATACTCCCCTAACCTGCCACCATAATACCCTATATATCCCTAACCTGATACCATAATACCCTATACATCCCTAACCTGACACCATAATACCCTATACATCCCTAACCTGACACCATAATACCCTATACATCCCTAACCTGACACCATAATACCCTATACAGCCTTAACCTGACACCATAATACCCTATACAGCCCTAACCTGCCAATATAATACCATATAGTACCCTAACCTGCCACCATAATACCCTATACAGCCCTAACCTGCCACCATAATGCCCTATACAGCCATAACCTGCCACCATACTACCCTAACCTTCCTAATGGCACCCAAGCTTCAATTTTGTCGGGGTTGCCAAATATATGATCCGCCCTGGGTGCCAAATGCTCTAGGTACGCCCCTGAATAACAGAATACTTTGACTCCGGGTAAGCCCATTAGTGAAAGACTGCAGCGACTCAGAATCAGAGCTGATGGCTTGGAAGCTGCTAAGGCCACAGCCAATTCAGATACTGAATCTGCAGGGGAGAGTGCAGAAGCATGCATGACCGCTGCCATCAGAGGCAGCACATAACTGAGCGATTTGGGTCATGACGTTTTGCATGACCATGGTAAAACCTCAGCCAAAAGGACAGGGGGTCTAGCCATACCTAATAGAGCCAAAGAGCCTAAGAGCCAAAGACAACTCCAAGAATGGAACAGATTCTAGGAGCAGAGGATAATATGATTCCAGGCTGCAGACGTTGGCTCTGTCACTGTCAGTTGGCACACTGTAAGCAGCTCCAGGGCCATTTGTGGAATATAAGCTGGAGGTTCTCCCCCCATATCTAGATTTAAACATGTTGCAACTGCATGGCAGTAGGGGTAAGAGTGATGGCCTCAGGAACCCATGTAACCCTGGCAGGGGTTAGATGTCTTCTTGACACAGCATGGCATGAAATAGTTTTTAGTGCACGTGCACCGTTCTAGCCAGAGGATGCTGTCAGCTCTCAATCCTACAGCATTAACGCCTCCCATGACAAACCCATCGGGAACAAGGATTGATAGTGTCCAGTGGACTAGATACAAGAAAGACATAACAGTTATCTAGTTACATTTAACCCTATATACCACTCACCAATGGGGTTATCATTGTAGCCGTCCTACCAAAGCACCAAAAAATAGACCCTTGTATATAAGGGCAACACAGTAGCTATCCCAATGATAAATGGTTATAATGATGTTGGCTTTTTGTCCAGTGGACTAGATAAATGAAGTAGCTCCTGGTGCTCAACCCCACAAACCTACTCACTGAGTTTTCAGAAACAGGGCAAGCGCTGAGGCAATGGAAAGTACTCACTAACTTTCAGTCTGTAAAATAACCATCATGGATGCCAGTGCCCGAAGGTTATTTCCATATTATCCCCACAACATGCAATCCAGTGGGGTTTGGATGCGGTGCTACAAAAGTCAGGCTGAGAACGACTGCAACGGAAAGCTGCAATGGAGACAAAGCTTAAAACTTAGACATGCTGGTAGTGGGAGGGTGTTATCCTGGGTTGGCACAATTGTTCCAGAGGTATTACTCTAACCTGTTCACTGTTCCCAAGTCCAAAGAGGGCATTCGCCCCATTCTAGATCTCAAGGCTCTAAATGTCTTCATGTGAGTCAACGTGCTACTGAGAAATAGTGAAATATGTACAGTTGGGGAAACACAAAGTTGTCTCAACTAACATGATGGCACACTTATAGGCAGTCCACTGCCATACTTACCTGTAAAACTGTAGAGAAGGTTTTACTGATAAGAGCACAAATGGTGCCACAGTATAGCTGATTGCCACTTGTGTTGCCATCCACGTCATGACATCATATACAAACTTGAGTTCAGGAGACCGTAGAAAATGGTGTCGAACATTGTTTCTAATCTGTAAAAGCAAAACATAACGATGTATTAAGCTTTTAACCACTTGCTTACTGGGCACTTAAACCCCCCCTCCTGCCCAGACCAATTTTCAGCTTTCAGCGCTGACGCACTTTGAATGACAATTGCGCAGTCATACAACACTGTACCCAAATTAAATTTTTTTTCACACAAATAGAGCTTTCTTTTGGTGGTATTTAATCACAGCTGGGATTTTTATTTTTTGCTAAACAAACAAAAAAAGATGGAAAATTTTGAAAAAAAAAAATCATGTTTCATAGTTTGTTATAAAATTTTGCAAACAGGTAATTTTCTCCTTTATTGATATGCGCTGATGAGGCGGCACTGGTGGGCACTGATAGGCTGCACTGGTGGGCACTGATAGGCACAGTTAAGGCGCCACTGATAGGCACAGATAAGGCAGCACTGATGGGGACAGATAAGGCGGTACTGATTGGCACAGATTATGCAGCACTGATGGCCACTGATAAGATGGCACTGATGGGCACTGATAGGTACCACTGATAGATGGCACTGATGGGGACTGATAGGTGGCACTGATGGGCGGCACTGATGGGCACTGGTAGGTGACACTGATGGGCACTGATAGGTGGCACTGATATGCAGCACTGTTGATGAGGCACTGATTGTGGGCAGTGATAGGTGGCACTATGGGCACTGATAGGTGACACTGATGGGTGGCGCTGGTGGGCACTGGTAGGCGGCACTGGTGTCTAATGCTAGGTGGCACTGGCAGGTGGCAAAGGTGGGCACTGAGGAGCTGGCGGCAGCTCTCCATGATCAGAACTGATGTCCCTCTCATGGCCGCCAGTGATCGGCTTTTTTTTTCGCAAGGAGAAAAAATAGCTGATTGCTGGCTGTGTTTACATCACATGATCAGCCGTCATCGCTTCTCGGCCTTTTGGCTAAGATCAAGTGTAGTATCTGTTCTTATCAGTTGCCAAAGGAGGCGATGTTTCTGGCCCTATAGAGAGGGTGTCAGGCTCGCTCTCCGATGGCGTAATTAGTGCCTGGAAGGTACGGTTTCTGGAGGGGCACGCTGGGTACACTGGAATTGGTGTGGCAGCGTATGGCCTGAGTCTGAGCCGTACTGGAAGGGTACTCCTGGTGAGGATGGGTGCTGCCACGGTCGGCGCCAAGGGGTCGAGTTACCTGGCCTTCTGGCCTGGATTGGGGTGGCTCTAGCCCCAGACAGTCTTTCGGGTAACAGAACGCCGTGAATCCCTATCTGGAGGGGGAGGATCGGTTAGTATTTCCCGATTGTGATTAGGAGGGAGTGATGGGTAGCGACGGTGAACCTGTTGGTGGGACAGGCTCTCCCCAAGCTCCCTGATCTCTAGACCTTCCTGTCTGTGGTGGGGGCTGCTGTGGTCCGGACCGTTGGCCAGGGCGGTCTTGAAAGCCTATGGAGTATGTGCCCCTGGAGTGGCAGTCCAGGGGTGCCAAACAATCACTGTGTGTGAGGGACACATTGATTTATGGCACCACGGTCACTGCACCATATCACGCTTTTTTAGCACCTGCCTCTTGGGCCGGGCCTTTTGGCTGGGACCAGAGGAATTTTTTATTCCTGGCCGTTTTACACAATGGCCACTTCTTCACTCTTCCTCTCCACTATCCCTTCCCCCACTTTATTTTATTTATTCCTTTGTTTGTTGTGTCACGTTGTTTTTTGTATTTTTATGTTTGTACACGGTTTAGCACGTGTGATTAGTAGGGTCACAGGTCCCAGGGCCTGTCCTGAACGTCAGGGAGGGGGTGGACATGGCCTTCTGGCTTAGTTCGCCCTCTCTCATAGGGTTGGGGTCTCTCTTCGGGAGAGCTCCACCTAGTATTTGGGTGGGTCTGTTTCGGCAGACCTTCCAGAGAACGGGGTCTGACTGGTTTCGGCCAGGAAGACCAAGTTTTACGGTCCTTGTCCCTGTCAGGAGCCTAACGCCCCGGGGGATTCAGGACAAGGTCCTCTGATTTTAGAGGTCTTGTGTACCCGTTGCACTTTTTTGTCGCACCTCTTTATGTTGTGCACATTTTTTATGCACCGGGTGAGTTTTTGAGTGTGTTTTGCACGCCACAGGCTTAAAAAAAAAAAAAAAAACATGATCAGCTGTCATTGGCTGACAGCTCATCAAGTGGTAAAGGGTCGGAATTGACCTCGCTGATCACAGAGCGTGGCGCGTTCCCTGCAGGAGGTGTGCAGGCTGCTCGGGCACGGGAGGACGTCAATAGATGTACTCCCGGCAAAGCAGGTCCACGCTGTAGCTGTGATTCGGCTATAGCGCGGATCGGAAGAAGTTAAAGGGCTATAATCTTGTTAAGGCTAAAGGCTGAATTCCAGGAATAATAAAAAAAATATATAAAATAATATATATATATATATATATATATATATATATATATATATATATATATATATACATATATATATATTTCTTCTCCTGCAGAGTGGCTAAGTAGTTAGCACTTCCACATAGAAGCACTAGAGTTTTTAGTTCAAATTCGAACCACAGCATGTACTCCCTGTACCTGCGTGGGCTTTCTTTGGGTACTCCGGTTTCCTCCCATACTCCAAAGACATTCTGGTAGGTTAATTGGCTCTTGTCTAAACTGCCCTAATTTAAGTATGGATGTGAGTTGGGGACCTTAGATTGTAAGTTCCTTGAGGGCAAGGACTGATGTGAAAGTACAATATATATGTAAAGTGAAGCGTAAATTTAAAGCGCTATATACAGTAAGTACCTGTAATAATAATTATTATTGCTTTATAAAGCAATTGCAGATATAAGCAAATATTTTCCCTGAAAATATAAGAACCTTAGAAGCAATACCATACGTAATATGCTCTTGCACTGTGACACCAATGCAAACAAAATAAAATATATATGCTTTGTTATTCAGCCACAAAATCTGACTTTGAAGAAGACAAGTCCTACTCATGTCAACCCTAATACTGTATTATTATTTTATCTTCTGTACAATACCTTGCTGGTTAGTTCTGTATTGAATTTGATGAAAAAATATGTAACATCTAATTTTTATACCATGGAATGCTGTGAAATGTTATTTCATAAATAAATACAAAACAGACATATTATAGCAAACTTGTACAATCTTCAAATAAACTATATGGCCAAAAATCTTTTGGATACCTGTCCATCATACCTATATGAGTTTGTTAGCCATCCCATTCCGAAACCATGAACAATAAAAAATGGAGCTGCCCCCTTTGTGGTTGTATCAGCTTCCATTCTTCTAGGAAGGCTTTTTTCGTGAGTTTGTCTGTGGGAATATGTGCCCATTCACTTAGCTGAAATAACCTTTGTGAGGTCAGGTATGGATGTTGCACAAGAGGACATGGCTTGCATTGGCATCAAATTCATTGTAACCGTATTCCGTAAGGCTTAGGTCTGGACTCTGAGGGCCACTCAAATTCCTACACACAAAATTTGTCACGCCATGTTGTACGTTATAATAAGATACAGCCTAAAACAGACCAGATACCTGACTTGCTTAAAGTGGAACTAGAAGAATAAATAAAACATACTCCATTTGTAAACTCTCAAGTCTGAAAAACATATTACATGAAAACAATGTTCTGGTGATCCTCAGATGGCACCATCTTCTTGTACCTACAGGCCCGCTTATGGATGTGACAGTTCACCACACCCCATGCCTGCACTCGTCGAGCCCCATGACCTCAAAACTAGGCATCTATTGTTCAGCATCTAATGGTTGCCAAAAAGACAAAAAAGAACAAGGGTGGATAAACTAGAGGGAGAAGAGCTTTGACCTGAGAGAAATAAAGGTTATAAGGTTTATTAAAAGGCTGGGCTTGCAAGCAAAAAAATAAATGTATCTAGATTGACTTTACTTACATTTCGGGCTGCCAGTGTCATCAAACTGCCAGTGAAGAAGGTCATGTAATACCCTGGATATACACCATGCCAAATAGCTGACAGCAGAAAGGTTTGAGCTGTAGGACTGTAGGTGGCTCTTTCATAACATACTCTGAGGAGCAAAGGAAATACAGTTATTCCCAATACACCCACACAAATGACTAACCCGAGAACAGCTAGGCCAACTTTCACCAAGTCTACTAGGTGGCTCCAGCCACATGAACAAACCAATCATTCATGCAACCAGAATACCTGTGAGAATGAGCCCTTCATTTTTATTTTTTACAATTAAATTTGTTTTTGTTACGTTTTGTAAACAGCCGTGAGGGGGTTGGTAATATATTAGGGGTCTAAAACAGACACCCAACTCCTCACTTTTGAGTCAGAGAAAGAAATTGAGGACATTCATCAGTTCTTCTTTTGCGACCTCAGCTGCAGAGTGAATGAACAGGAAGCACTATATACAGAGGCTCCCTGTTAATTTAAAAACAAAAGCATTGTAAACACAGAGAGGGCTACAGGGGGATTGGTTCCAGTTGCGCCCACTCTTGCTGCTCTGGGCCCCCTGTTGAACTTATGAGGCCTGTGCCCCATACAGAAGGGCCGGTGTTATCCTCTTTTCAGCAGCCCTGTCTGTATCCATCTTAGCATGATACAGAAATGAAAGAGGTTATGGCAAAGAGAACGTAACAGCTGGAGTGTAAAGAGATCAGCCACCTCTTCCAAGCATAAAGAACTCCATTATTTCCTTTTTTTAATATTTTGGATAGAATGGGGTGGGATTAGAACCCCTCCAGGATTTTACTTCTATGCAGGACTTTATTTGAGAGATTTCCCCTCACTTCCTGTTCTGCTGACAATGGTTTTACCAGATAATAAGTTAGACAAATCTCTCTAAAGCCCCGTACACACGGTCAGAAATTCCGACCACAAAATCCGTCGGATTTGTTCCGACGGATTTTGTCCGACATTGGTGTTGCATACACACGGTCGGACAAAGTTGTCGGAAAATCCGATCATCCTGAACGTGGTGACGTTCGTTGCGTACGACGGGACTACGTAGAGGCTAGTAGCCAATAGCTTTGGTCTTGTAATGTGATCTGAGCATGCGTGGCACTTTGTCCGTCGGAATTCCCTACACACGATCGGAAAAAGTCTGATAGGACTTTGTTGTTGGAAAATTTGAGAGCAGGATCTCAAACTTTTTTGGAATTTCCGACGGAAAAAGTCCGATGGAGCCCACACACGGTCGGAATTTCTGACAACATGGTCCGATAGGACATTTTCCGTCTGAAAATCCGACCGCGTGTACGGGGCATAACAGTGCCTGGATAAGAGTAAAATCTGACAGTTCTTTCACACACTATCATTCATCGTGCACTGCATGAAAAAAAGGTGCAGGTGCATTATTTTGTCTGTTCTGGTGCCCTGACAACTCATTTAAAGGACTGCTTTAACACAATGTACATTAAAATGCATGCATTAAATCAATGCACCAGAGTTGACAAGTGTAAGGGGGCTTATAGTGCTAGTTCACACCAGGTGCAGTTCCTGTGTGCTTTTTTTCTGCACTAAAAATACATGTAGTGTTTTCCATGTATTCCAATAGCTCTATTTCACACCAGTGCAGTCAGTTCCAGTCAGTTTCTGGTGCAGAAAAAAAGTAGAGTGTGCTGCATTTTTTCTGCACAGAACTGTACTGGAATATAGCAAATTGTATCAAAAACACGCACTGAAACTGCGTGTGGTGTGAACTGTAAGCAAAAACTGATCTGGAACGTATCCGGAGTGCATTTTTGTGGTATGAACTGACCCGAATGCTACATACACACGATCAGACTTTCCGGTGGACTTAGTCCGGCGGACCAGAGTCCGTTGGACAATTCGATCGCGCGTGGGCTCCAGCAGACTTTTTCTTCCCAAAAGTCTGGCGGACCTAGAAATAAGACTGGCTTCAAAATTGTCCGCCGGACTCGAGTCCGGTCGAAAAGTCCGGTCGTCTGTGTGCTAGTCTGACGGACTAAAACCGACGCTAGGGCAGCTATTGGCTACTAGCTATGAACTTCCTTATTCTATGTCATGACTTTCGAATCCGGCAGACTTTTGGAGTGATCGTGTGTGGCCAAGTCCGTTCACTTGAAAGTCCGGCAGGCCTCAGCTGCAAAGTCCGTCAGATTGTTCGCCGGACTAAGTCCGCCGGAAAGTCCGATCGTGTGTACGCGGCATAAGGCAGATGTTTCAACCTTGTGCACAGTGTGCTCCTGACATTCAGGTCCCTGGGTACATAAAAGATAAAGACCCAGTTCATTGGTACATTTACTTTATATACTTTTTACAATTTGCATTGTTCACTGTAAATAAGACAGTACAAAGTGCAATAACCTACAACAAGCAATCAGATTTTAGTTTGCTATAGACAGGTCAGAGAGACTTCTGCTTGGCTACAAATGGCACTTGGCACAGCATCATTGTACTTTACTCCAACTTGCTGAATATGTTTTTTACTTCTCCAAGCATTATGTACATTTTAAAAGGAACTTTACATCCTCACACCCCAACAAGCATGAAAATAAAATTGCTTTTGGGCTCATTTTCAAAAGCTATACCAAAAAAAAAATTGTTCTAGAATTTCCTAGGAAATGGAAACAAACTGAATATTAGCTGTGTTTTTATAAATCAGACTTATTTGTACATGTTTGGTGTGTATGTAGGCAGGTGTAGTCTACTTTCTTCACTGCAGGTGGTGCTCAACCGCATCAGCATTGCAGAGGAGAGGAAGTCAAAACGAACAAGGTTCCTCTATAGTTTTTTGGGTCGCTCGGGAAGCTATCCAATTGGCTACTGCTGCCCTATGTGACTCTGGTGGTCATCTTGGGTCAGGCAGAGCCTATTTAAGACCCTGGCTCCCAGGCTTTGTGCGCATTTCACGAGTAGGTACTGTGGGGACAGGTCACCCATCTGTCAGGGACAGTATTAGCGGTAGGGAGAGGTTCCAGACAAGTAGGGAGAAAGCAGGGACTTGCTATGATTCCTGGAAACGTCCCTATTTGGGCACAGACAGGCCAGGCTGCATTTCATCCCTCGAGACAGAAGCTATCAGTGTCTCAGAGACCTGCTGTTACACTGTTTGCTGCAACATTCTGTGAGTGCAGCCGGTTGGATTGACTTCCCACCAGATAGTTGTGCTTCTTTGAAGGATTCCCAAAGGACAGTAGGTGTAAAGTGACCCAATACGGTATGCAACAAAAACGATTTAAATGTTATTAGAATACATATAGCAGCATAAAAAGGTATTTGACCCTCCACCTATCACCAATATAACAACATTGTTATGAGTTTAAATAATAGACACACACTGGGCCCAGTCAAACAACAGATCATTCATAAATGGGTATGTGGTTGTCTACACAGGTTAAGGCACCTATCATGTCACACACTCAACTAAGCAAATAGGAAAAATAAATGTGAAAATGCGTGGCATGTTTGTGCCCATTTGGGTGGCGACCTCAACCTCCATCTCAATATCTAATATAGGTAGGGGGTTCCCTACATTTGTCACTGCAAAGGTGAAGATAAATGTTCCTACTAAGTGAAAATTAGATATTCGACTCGTGGTTGTTTGAGACACTGGTGTACCATCAGCACATCCAATAGTGATCAATCCCTGGTGAATATTACTTAGACATTCCAAGGTTCAAACCTTAGTGCAACATGGTATGCTAGTGATCAGCCTTAGGTACTCATCTGATGGCTGAGCTGAATGCATGGAGGAGCAGAAAAACAAAACCATTTTATGCAGTGAATGGGTAAAAGAAGAACTTGATAACCCGATGTGATATATACAGTCACAGGAGGTCTGCAATATATGTGGTATGTCACTGGGAGTAACTTGATCTCAGAGGGACTCACGGTTGGTTGATTAGTGCAAGATGAAGTCCATCCCGGCATAGTAGCAAAAGTGAAACTCCTATTTTTACTTCATAAAGCACCCTGTTACCATCAAATTCATGAAACATTCTACTTTTTCCAAGGAGTTATATAGTAGGTAGGTCAGCTACTGGTCTATAAAGACCCCAAAGTTCAGCTCACGGTTCATACCATTCGGGAAGAGGGTACCCAGTTGAAAAATCCACCTCTTGTCTACCTGCTGCAAGACCATATCGAAATCTCCTCTTCTTTTTGGTAATTTCAGGGCTATTATGCCTTTCATTTTTAGACCGTCAACTCTTCCATCATGTACCTCCCTAAAATGTTGTACCATAGGATTCAGTTTTTGTTCAGAAATCTAGTTTCTTCTTTTTGATCAAAGCTATATGTTCCCTAATCCTTACTTGGAGATTTCTCTTGGTTTTCCCAATGTAGAACTTGTGGCAGGGGCACTCGAGCATATATATAACCCTGTTAGTTGATCAACTGATAAAATGTTTTATCTCATAAGTCTTAGTTTGCTCTACATTCGAGAACCTTTTGGTCTTCTCAATGAAAGGGCATATGCTGCAATGCCCATAGGTGTACATTCCAGTTACTTTTGACTTCTGATCCTTTGGGGGGACCCTAGAAAACTCTCAATGGATCAAAAGGTCCTTCAGGTTGTCAGCCCATTTTGCTACCATCTGAGGGTATGGTCCCTAGTCATTTGGAGACTGTAGGTGAGGACATGCCAGTGTCAATTTAGAACTGTAACACTTCCCCATTGAGCTACAAATTTTTTAATGTATCCAACTTGATCGCTTTCCTTCTTGGCTCCATTTCCTCTTTGTGGTTTACCCGTTAGCAGTAATTCATCTCTCTCTGTATTGTAAGCTCTTTTTTTAGCTCTTCGCAATGTGTTATGGGTATATCCTCGTTCCCTGAATTGCTTATAGAGAGAATCACCTTCTTTTTTGAACTGTACCAAGTCAGTGCAGTTCCTCCTTATTCTAAGAAATTGGCCCGTCAGGATTCCCTCGAACAAGGAGTTCAGGATGGTAACTTGTTGCGTAAAGGAGGGTATTTGCTGCAGTCTCCTTCCTAAATGTTGATGTACTTAGATGTGTTACTTAGAAAGGAATTTTGGTCTGGTGAAAATTGTAGGTGAGACAGTATATGAGACAGATATTCCTATCATTCCTGTTGAGTTCTCTAATGAACTTGTGTAGTTCTTCACCAGTTGCAGTCCATATTAGCAGCACATCGCCGATGTAGAGAGCCCAGGCAGCCACATGGGCAAGAAACAATAACGAGAGGTATACTAACTGTTCCTCCCAGAAGTCCTAGGTGTAGGCATGCATATGCCCAAGCCCAGGGGGCTCTTATAAACGTCCAATTGATTTGTTGGAAGTAATTTCCTAGGAATTGGAAATAATTGTTACTCAGAACAAATTATATTTCTAACCTGACTAAAGAGGAGCGTACTGCCGTCACAGAACTAAAAAATGCCCCTAACATTGTAATCAGAAACAGAGATAACAACGATTATGTGGGAGAGGCTGAACGACAACTTAGAGATGGGTCAACTTATCGTAAATTACCTTACCTGGAAATTACCAGAAAGAAGATTTCGATAGGGTCTTGCAGCAGGTTGTTGAAGTAGATTTTTGAACTGGGTACCCTCCTCCCAAAAGGTATGAAACGTGAGCTGAACTTTGGGGTCTTTCTGGACCATTGGCTGACCTACCTACTAAATAACTCCTTGGAAAAAGTAGAATGTTCCATGAATTTGATGGGAACTATCCAAAGCCCCTCCCTCTCTATGCTGTATCTCCTCTCCCATTTCTCGTTGAAAAGCCAACGTTGTCTGGGTTTAAGCTGTTTAGTGAATTCCATTTACACAGTCACCAGTCATTTCTATTTTTATGCTTGAGTTTTAAAATTAGATGTGTCCCCATCACAGGGTGATTTATGAGGTCAAAATAGGAGTCTCACTTTTGCTACTATGCCTCTTGTGGTATATGGAAGTACTACACCTCTTGGCTTCTATAAATGGACCTTTCCAATGTACCCCCTGGAGGTTCTGAAGAAGCTTGCCAAGATTGTGGGCGGACGAAACATGTCAACCGAGGGATGCGCCACCTAGAGCCCTTGAATCACATTTCCAACTAGGGGGGGGGGGAGAATCTGGAGATCCAGGAACCTTCGTGACCGAGCCCGAAGAGTTACTCTCTGCGCACATGCAAAAGTCTACAAGGAGCCTCGAGACAGAGGAGACAGGCATTGGGTATAGTGCCCGCCAGGGAGCCATCGTCCATGGATGTGGCTGAAGGCACTGCCAACGGCGACCGTCAGTCCCTCTGAGATCATACAAAAGTTACTTCCAGTGACATACTGCATATATTGCAGACCTCCAGTGACTGTATATACCACATTAGTTATTAAGTTCTTCTTTTACCCATTCACTGGATGAACCTGTTTTGTTTTTCCGCTCCTCCATGTATTCAGCTCGGCCATCAGATGAGTACCTAAGGCTGATCACTAGCATACGATGTTGCACTAAGTTTTGAACTTTGGAATGTCTCAGTAAAATTCACCAAGGATTTATCACTATTGGATGTGTTGATGCTACACTGGTGTCTCAAACAACCATGTGGGGAATGTCTCAGTTTCACTTAGTAGCATAATTTATCTTCACCTTTGCAGTGACCAATGTAGGAAACCCCCTACCTATAGTAGATATTGAGATGGAGATTGATGTCACCACCCAAATGGGCACAAACATGCCACATATTTTCACATTGAATTTTTCCTAATTGCTCAGTTGAGCATGTGACATGATAGGTGCCTTAACCTGGATAGACGACCACATACTTATTTCTGAACTATCGTTGGGGTGTTACTGGGCCAGGTGTGTGTCTATTATTTTTTTTTTTCAATTAACTTTTTTTATTGTTTTTCAAAATAACAAATGAAAGGAAATAATAGTACAGCGTTATAGTATCTTCCATACAGCAACGTTTGTGCCCGATCGGGTTCGGTAATACAGATAAGTTACATTTTTCTTCTTTAATCAACAAACTTAGTGTCGTTATTCAGTAGTATATGTCAACTTTCAAAAAGGCATACGTTTATAACTCGGTTCTCTTCCCAGTCTAAGTGGGGGCAGAGAGGGTGTGAGAAGACACAGCTGGTGGGGGAGAAGAAGAAGAAAAAGGTAGGGGAGGGGAGGGGGAAGGGGGTAGTGGTGTGGCTCGACCATCGGCTCCGGGCGGACCCTCAAATTTGCGCCAGTCCTCCCAGATCTTGTCATGTATCTCAAGTCTATCTTGTATCCTGGCTGTCATCTTTTCCATCAGTTCTACATCCTTTATTCTAGCGTATAGTTCTGATTGGGAGGGTGGGTTTTGCCGTTTCCAGCAGAGAGCGACCAGGCACCGTGCAGCTGTTAGGACATGGTTGAGCAGTTTTTTGGTGTGTTTGGGAATGTGTGGAGGCATTAGTCCCAGTAGGAAAGATTTCGGGGAATTAGGGATCTGTGTTCCCGCTAAGTTTGAGAGTAGCTGTTGTATTTCCCCCCAGAAAGCTGTTATCTTGGGGCATGTCCAGTAGATGTGGTACAGTGTGCCTTTTTCCGACCGACAACGCCAACATCTGTCCGAGCTGGAGGGATATATAGCGTGCAATTTATCTGGTGTTAGGTACCAGAAGTATAGTATTTTATAGGCGTTTTCTTTGTAGAGTGTGCAGAGGGAGCTTTTTGCCGCCTGCGACCAAATCGTTTGCCAAGTGGCCTCTGTTAATTCCTCGCCTATGGCCTTCTCCCAGCGAAGCATGTATGCATGCTTCCCTCGGTCAGAGAAGGAGTACTCATTTAGCACCTTATAAATATCTGATATGAGACCTCGTCTCGCAGCTCCCTCCAGTATTATGGTCTCGAACACCGTTGGCGCTGAAAACTGAAGGGTCGGGGTGATGGACTGGGCATAGTGTCTGATCTGTAAGTATCCGTAGAATACTTGGCGGGGTAGGTCAAATTTCTTTTGGAGGTCGGAAAACGAGTGGAGCCTCCGCGTGCAGGGATGTACTAGGTGACCGAAGTGGAACAGGTTACGCGATGCCCACGGTGAGGACATCTGGTGCGTGAGACCTGCAGGCATTTGGGGGTTAAACAGGAAGGAGGTCAGTAGTGACCTCTCAGAGCTTAAGTTATGTGTTTTGGCTAACTTGCGCCAGAGTTTTTTCAGGTGTAGCATGGGGCCTAAGAGCCTATTTGGTTCTACCTCCACGTTTGCATTCCAGAGCAGACTGTTCGGGTGCGTGGGGGCAAGCCACAGTTTTTCAATTTCGGCCCATCTGTTATAGGTTTTTTGGGGGAACCAGGAGGTCAGCGCGCGCAGTTGGGCAGCCTGGTAGTATCTGGTTAGGTCTGGGAGTGTGTCTATTATTTTAATTCATAATAACGATGTTATCTTGGTGATAGGTTGAGGGTCAAAAACCTTTTTATGCTGCTATATGTATTTTTCTAAGAGCCAATAAAATTTGAATCTTTTTTGTTACAATTGCATATCGTCTGGGGTCACTATATACCTACTGTCCTTTGGGATCCTTTTCCATCTTGCCTTGCATTTATATTATTTTGGTATGTTCACCCACCATTATACAGTGCCTTGAAAAAGTATTCATACTCCTTGAAATTTTCCACATTTTGTCATGTTACAACAAAAAAAGTAAATGTATTTTATTGGGATTTTATGTGATAGACCAACACAAAGCGGCACATAATTGTGACGTGGAAGGAAAATAATAAATGGTTTTCAACGTTTTTTACAAATAAATATCTGAAAAGCGTGGCGTGCATTTGTATTCAGCCCCCCTATACTCTGATACCAATAACTAAAATCTAGTGGAACCAATTGCCTTCAGAAGTCACCTAATTAGTTAATAGAGTCCACCTGTGTGTAATTTAATTTCAGAATAAATACAGCTGTTCTGCTCAAACAGCATCATGAAGGCCAAAACACACACCAGACAGGTCAAGGATAAAGTTGTGGAGAAATTTAAAGCAGGGTTAGGTTATAAAAAAAAAACATCCCAAGCTTTGAACATCTGATGGAGCACTGTTTAATCCATCATCCGAAAATAGAAAGAGTATGGCACATCTGCAAACCTACCAAGACTTAGTCGTCCACCTAAACTGACTCCTCCCTCCCTTCTCTGGAGCAGGGGCTTGGAGGATCGACCTACCCCAGCTATAGGAATTACAAGGCAGGGGAGATCTGCACTGATAAAGGGATATAACCATGGGTTAATCTGCATTATGGACTGAATATAATACATTACAATTCATTGCACATAGTGAATTTTGAAACAATAAAATTTTTTCGATGGTTTTATTACCTCAGTGTTGGAATTAATTACGGTATATTCTAAATATGGTTTTTGTCAGCACATTGTTTGACAGTGTTGATTTATGTAGCGCTGCCTACATGAAGTATTTTTGAATATTTTTGATGCAAATAGTTGCCTTGATTTTTTTGAGTAGACCCAGCATAATATTTTTTACAGAGTGCGCCTTGTGCGCTCCCTTGGATCTCTACACACTTGTACTCGTCACTCTACTCGATCAAGATGATTGTCATGAGAATAATAACTTCTTATATATATATATATATATATAATATATATATATATATATATATAACGGTTTTCTCCTGAAGAGAGGCAGTCTTCTAGCTATGAGGAGCCTACATCCCAGCCTTCACCAGTGGTGGAGAACTTACTGTCTTTTCTATTTTTGTGTACTTCTATGATCATCCCACGAGGAAGATTGATGTCCCAATTTAGAAGATTGACTGGATTAAAGGCCCTGGCTGGGTATGGAGCCACAGGTGTTTTCTGACCTTTTGTAATGAGAAGTCTATATGATCCGATAAGCAAGCCCTTTTTCAGCCTATGGTGGTGGTATTAACTCACAAGATCACCCTTCAAGGTGTGGATACTTATCGGAATCAATGGATTTTCATCACTGGACTATTTTCTATTGGATTTTTCATCAATTTATATACTGATCCATGTTATGTGTTTTTTATTAGCACAACTTGATAGAGTTTATTTATTTTAGTGGGACTGTGTTAGGATCATACAGAAAAGTTACTGGTGAGTCACGATTTATATTAATATCGTGGTTTCTTACGTTTTCTTGTCATTTAGTAACTGCTTGCCCATATGAGGTACAGGCAGACAGCTACACAGATATTCTGCAGGAGCCTGAGATTGCACCGATGATCTGCAAATCATTGGTGCAATGCTTTACAGGCTCCTAATAAAAAAAAAAAAAAAAATTAAATTTTTTACCTGCAAATACATGTGCATTTATTATTTTTGTAATAATACAATACAGTTTTGTTACTGCATCTGGACTGCATTGTTTACTGCTGCACTGCACTTTCCCACATGTATACAATAGAAAAAAATATGTTTTTAAAAATGTAATATGGAGCAAAAAGAAGCATACCTCTTAAGCCACAGTGCAGTCTGTATGTTCCAATTATCAATAAACATCTTAAAGCTTGTTGAAAACTGAAATAAAAAATAACATTAGAGATCACTAAATACGTTCCTTTGTTTTCTTTATCAAATTATTTTTTCTAAGTAATTCCAAATGAATGAAGTACCTACAGTGCCTTGAAAAAGTATTCATACCCCTTAACATTTTCCACATTTTGTCATGTTTAAATTTTTTTTTTTTATGTGATAACCAACACAAAGTGGCACATAATTGTGAAGTGGAAGGAAAATGGTTTTCAACATTTTTTACAACTAAATATGTAAAATCAATTGTCAATACTTTGTAGAACCACCTTCCACTGCAATTACAGCTGCAAGTCTTTTTTTTTTTTTTAAACTTTTTAATATAAAAAAACATACAAACAAATAACAAACATCAGTAAACCTGCCACAGCTTTGGAATAGACCCACGCAGGAGTCAGTGCCAGCCGGCAATTGGACTGCTTCCATTATCAGTGACAAACAGCTGTAGCACATCTACAAGAAAAGAACATACATACAACCTAGTGTTGTGTTGGCTCCCGCTCAATTGAAATATCTAAGTATCAGATCTTTCAGTGAAGACCCAAGGGACCGTAATAGATAGCAAATGTACCTGTACCAGAGTTTATAACTCACAAAAAGGCACTCAATGTAGCAATATCACATCCACCCGTATAGAGGTGTTATGTACATGCTCAATCAGTCCGCGGTTGCCGTGGAGGCCTCCGCTAGCCATTTGGCCCACACTCTATCATATTTTTTGGGGCATCCCCTATTTTGGTATGTTTCCTTATATAGTGATAGCACTTTATTGACATGTGTTTTCCATAGCATTATGGACGGTGGGGCACGTTTTTTCCAACAAAGAGTGATCATTTTCCTGGCATAGAAAAGCAGGAGTCCTATCAGAGTTCTCTCTGCGATCCTGGGGGCTAGTTCTTCTACTAGGCCTAGAAGGCATATCTGCGGGGTTAGGGCTATATCTATTCCCACCACTTCTCGTACTACAGATAATACTTGTGACCAGTAGTTTTTAATTGCTGGGCAGGACCAGAAGATATGAATAAAGTCGCCCGGATCCCCTGTACATCTCCAGCATTCCGAGGACAGGGAGGTTTTCATTTTATGCAATCTATACGGGGTTATATATGCCCGGTGTAGTATTTTGTATTGTATGAGACGGTCTCGAAGTGAGATCAGGATTTTGAAGGGGAAATCCCACATGTCCTCCCAGTCCTCGGAGTCTAGTCCCGGGATGTCATGTGTCCATCGCTGGCGGAGCTTGGACAGATCCGGAGAGGAGACCCTAAGGAGATGCGCATACAGGACCGAAGTCGGTTTTCTGGTGCATTCATATCTCGTGACCCTCTCCAGATCGGATTGCACTATTTGCGTGTCGTTGGGTATTATTTGGGCTTTAAACGCATGAGAGATTTGCATATAGCGGAATAGATGCGCGGTGGGTACATTGTTGTGGGACACCAGGTGATCAAAGGAGTGTATACCGGAGCCTGAAGTGAGGTCAGATACCAGTTTAATACCACACTTAGCCCATATTTTGGGGTCCGGCAGTGTGTAAAAATGGGGTAAGGTAGGGTTGTTCCAAAGGGGGGCATGAGGGGAGATTGCATTCCGTGGGAACTTCTCCAGTCTCAGTCCCGCCCTCCATGCCTTTAGAGTCGTGCACATGGAGGTGGTCAAATCATATGGAGCCTTGGGACCCCGGAGAGGTAAATGTGTTAGGGCCTCCACAGAACGGACCACCGCAGCCTCCAGAACTGCCGCAGGGTTGGACGTGTCCGGCACTAGCCACCAAACTGCCGTGACCAGCTGGGCTGCCAGAAAATATTTCTGGCAGTCCGGAAACGCCAAACCCCCCCGCGACACCGGACGCATCAGTGTGGACAATTTAAACCTAGGGGGGTTTGGGCCCCAGAGAAAGGAGGAGAAAATGCGGTTCAATTTCGTAAAAAAAGAGCAAGGTATCCACTGTGGGGAATTACGGAATAGGTAAGTAAATTTAGGTACGATTTTCATTTTGATTAAGGTAATGCGGCCTAATAAGGATAGGGGAAGGTTCTCCCAGGCTTTTAGTTTGGTCTTCACTCCTTGGACCACCGGTTCTAGGTTAAGGGGATAAAGCTGGATGCGTCTCTCGAGACGCGCACCCCCAGGTACACCATTTCGTCTACCCATTGCAGTTGGAGATCTGGCGGGGCTAGTCTTTTTGCCTCAGGGTCAATAGCTAGCAATTGGGATTTTGTCCAGTTCACCCGTAGTCCTGTTATTTTGGAGAATTCCGTTAATACTTGCAGCGCTTCTCTAAGGGAGGGGTCTGCGTCGTTCAGAAATAGTAGGAGGTCATCCGCGTACAGAGCTACCCTCTCCTCCAGCCATGCTAATTTTAGTCCTTTTATGTGGGGCGAGACCCGTAGTGCTTCCGCCACCGGTTCCATAGCAATGGCAAACAGTGCTGGAGAAAGAGGGCAGCCCTGCCTGGTTCCCCTGGATAGTGGGAAGGGGGGAGAGACGTCGCCCCCCAGCCTGACAGCCGCCTTTGGAGATTTGTACATGGTTTGCAGCCAAGCAATAAAAACCAGCGGAAATCCCATCCTCCGCAGAGTTTCCCAGAGAAATGGCCATTCGATCGAATCGAATGCCTTTTCAATATCAAAGGAGGCAACCGTTCTAGTGCCCATATTGTCATGTTTGGCCTGCAAGTTGGTAAACAGTCTGCGGAGGTTGATATCCGTCGATTTGTGTGCCATGAATCCAGTCTGGTCTGTGTCTATAATGGAGGGCAGTAGCGGGTTGAGTCTAACCGTAATTAATTTAGACAGAATTTTGAAGTCAACATTGAGAAGTGCTATGGGCCTGTAAGATGCGCACTGTTTGGGATCTTTATTGGGCTTAAGGATTAAGATAATGTGCGCGTCTGCCATGGAGGGTGGGAGCGCCCCCTCCTCTAGACATCGGGTATATAGATCCGCCAACAGGGGGGCCAGAAGATTTGCATGAGACCGGTAGAATTCGACGGGTAGACCTTCTGGTCCCCGGGCCTTTCCTGTTGCCAACGTGTTAATAACAGCATGTACTTCCTCCGCAGTGATAGGTCTGACTAGATGGGACCTCTCCTCGTCTGATAGCCACCCCAGAGCCAGGGGGTCCAGGAGAGGCGCCATCTCGCCAGGAGTCATATCCTGCGGCAGTGTGGTACTGTATAGTGTCTGATAAAAGGTCTGAAACTCCCCCAGGATACCCTCCTGGGAGGTAATAGATTCACCTGTAGGAGAGATCAATTCGGGAATCAGAGTCATAGGGGTGTCGTGATGGGACATCATCGCTAGCATTCTACCGTTTCTATCCCCCTGTTCAAAGAATCTCTGTTTGGTATGGAACATCTCCAAACGAGTGACCTCAGTGAGATGGAGTTGGAGATCTCTTTTGGTGGACTGCAGCCGTTCGAAATTGGAGACCGAGGGGTCAGACCCGTAAGTGGCTGAAGCCTCCTCAATCTCCCCTTCCAACCGCACTGTGTTGGCTTGTTGATTTACCTTTACCGCCTTTATTGCTGACATATAGTGTCCTCTAGTAAATGCCTTGAAGGCGTCCCATACTGTGGAAGGAGAGGATGACCCCGCGTTATGTTCCCAATATTCCCGTAATGTTTGTGGGGCCTGACTGGATATCTCGTCATGGGAGACCCAGTGGGCTCCAAGGCGCCACATGGAGCCACTACGTTTTTCTCGGGTCCGCATGGTGATCTTCAGGGGGGAATGATCCGAGAGCCCACTCGGCAGGTATGCCGCCTCCACTATATCAGTTAACATAAGGCCCCTTTCACACCGGGGCGGTAGCCGCGGTGACGGTAAAGCAGCGCTAATTTAGCGCTGCTTTACCGTCGTTTTCTGGAGGAGGTTTTAAATGAGGTAGAAAAACATGAGTAAGCTCTAGTCTGGGGGTGTAACCACCGCTCCTACACCTCAGTAACCCCTGCTAGCGCACCGCTCCAGTGCCCGCCGGCTTTCACACTGGAGTTAAAGGGGCAGATTTTTTCATGCGGTGAACAGGCGCTATTTTTAGCGCTGCACCGCATGAAAAACGCCCCAGTGTGAAAGGGGCCTAAGTTGATTAGCAAACGCGTAATCAATTCTGGAGGAGGTTTTAAATGAGGTAGAAAAACATGAGTAAGCTCTAGTCTGGGGGTGTAACCACCGCCACACCTCAGTAACCCCTGCCGAGTGTGCCCACCCCAGCATATCCCCATTATGGGACTGTGATGGCCTGGGCCTGTCAAGATCAGGGGAGAGGGTGTTGTTGAAGTCTCCTAGAATTAGTAATTTAGCTGGACAGTACGGGGTAATCCTTTCCAAAATAGTGTATAGCACTTCCGGTTTGAAAGGTTGGGGATATAGACTCCTACAATAACATACCTTTGTTGCCAGGCCGTCAATACCACAATAAGAAATTTGCCATGGGGGTCTGTGTGGACCGCTTCAACTTTGCACGGGTAGGATTTATTTATAAGTATTGAGACCCCCCTGGCATATGAGGAATACGTGGCATGAAAAGTTCTCTGAACCCAGGGCTTTTTCAAGGCCATCAGTTTACCACCCACCAAGTGGGTCTCCTGTAGGATCAGTACCTGCGGGTTGTGCGCCCTGACATACCGGAACATCAGTGCCCTTTTAAATTTGGAGTTGAGGCCTCTGACATTCCAGGATATCACCGACATTGTTCCCTGATCACGTGACGCCATGATCCCAGGGGAGAATTGTAACTTGTAGGATGAATGAGTCCCACCTGATACCCACTTGATGAGTGTTATTAGAGCTGGAGCCAACCACACTTAACCTATAGTAAACATAGAGAACAATACAACTTCCCAAGCACTGTGTGCTTTTCCTACCGGTACCCGGCACCCCCCGAAAACACTGGGGAAGGGCCGGGATGCGGTCTATACCCAAAACCAAACACAACATTGTAAAGTGGTAGCCTGAGTACTAGGCCACACTACAGTCCTCTGCAGCCCTGAGATGGAGCTGCGGGCTCAACCTATGGCTATTTTAAAGTCTCTCCAGATGAGTGGAGAATAGCAAGTCAATCAGTTGACGTAGCCAAAAAAAAAAAAGGGAAAAGCTGTGTGGGGGGTTAGTTCCTTCTGTGAGTTGTGTCCAACAAGGTAGCTCTGGGGTAGAAGGATGTGGAAGGATCTATCGTGATCACAGGCTCTAATACAATGTGGGAGGAAAAGAGAAGAAGAAAAAAAAAAAAATACAAAAAGAGGAATACTGCCGTCAGGGGTAAGTTTAACAGGCCAGCTTCTTGGGGTGGAGTGGTCTTCCACCCAAAATGGCGAGTGAGTCCTGCGTAAGGGGCTCAGGCATCATCCAGCAGCATTAGGTGATGATACCCAAGGATTTATACTACCAAACTGGTGACTTGATAAACCACCCCCCGAGCCTGGATTTGGAAGTAACATAGAGTCTTTATGGTAGTTGTCAGGGAGCAACTCGTAGTGAAGGATAGCTTCTGGTGCTCACCGCAGGGCATTCAGCCATTCTTCTGCATCAGCAGGAGAGTCGAAGAATCTGACCGAGCCGTTATGAGGGACTCGGAAGCGGCTGGGATACATCATGCTGTACTTAATGTCCTTTTCCCGTAGGCGTTTACGGACATCATTGAAGGACTTCCTCTTGCGCTGTAGGTCGGCCGAGAAGTCCGGAAACAGTAGGATGGAGGAGTTGCCGTACGGAAGTGAGGGGTGTTTGCGAGCTGCGGAGAGGATCCTGTCACGGTCTCTGAAGTTGAGGAAGCGGACCAGGAAGGGTCGGGGATGCGCACCAGGGATAGAGCGTCCCGTGGGTACCCGGTGGGCACGCTCAACCACATAGGTCGGAGCGATATCCGTAAGGCCCAGAAGGTTTTTAAAGAATCCCTCCGCAAACTCAGCTGGCCGGTCTCCCTCCTCCCCCTCCGGGAGACCCAGGACTCTGACGTTGTTGCGTCTTGCCCTGTTTTCTGCTTCATCGGATTTAGCGACAAGCAGTTGTACCGTGCGTTGCAAGTCTGCTATGGTGTTGGTGTGGGTAGCTGGAAGATCTTCAGTGGCAGAGAATCTGGATTCTGATTCAGTCAGCCTACCCCTGATCTTATCCAGGTCATTCCTAATGAGATTACATTCTTCTGCGAGGCGGTCAATTCTCACCAGCATGGAAGTTTTGCTCTGTTCAATGGCAGCCAGGATCAGTGCAGTGCTGTCTTGGGATGGCGGGGCAGGGAGAGCCGCACTCGGGGATGCCTCCGGCTCCATGGCCAACTCGGTCAGCAGGGCCTGCAGTCTCCCTATGAGAGAAGGGTCAGGCTGTGCCTCCAGTGCAGGGGCCAGGCGGCCTGGCGTGGATGAGGGTTTCGGCCGGTTCTTAGGGCCCATGAAGCTGGGGGCGAGGGGAGCAAATGGATGATCGGCCTGCAACTTATGCACAATGTTCCAAAAGAGGATCAGGCTGGGGATCACAGCATCAGCAGGGGGCTATTCACAAGGCCCAAGTCAGCAATCAGGAGAGTACTAGGGATAGACTGCAGGTTTCTGAGTGTCAGGAGGATCAGCCTGGAGAGGTGGGCAGCAGTCTCCCTCAGTCCCTCTGGCAAGCCCACGTGCAGCTACAGCTTAGGGCTTTGCAGGAAAGGCCCTGGGAGCAAGGATAGAGGCAGGAGGGTGGCAGGGAATTTGGGCCCCAGGGCTTGCTAACCAGCACAGTCCAGCAGGATGATGGAGGGGTGATGGGGTGGCCGAGGGTTCCAGGTACTCCACCGCCGCCTGGCGGTTCAGGAAAGGGCGGTGTGCGGCAGGCCTCACTAGGCCGCACCAGGCCGCGGCTGCGACGGGCGGCTTCCGCGGGTCCACGGGCTCCCCAGACACTTGGAAGACAGGTTTAGTGCTAAGGGGGTCTTCCTACCTCCTCCCCAGGCCAGTTCCGCGCTCCGGATTCCAGGCGAGGTCGACCGCGGCGTCCCTCCGCCGGCCGGCAGTGTAGGAAAGAGCGGTGTCTGGCAGGCCTCACTAGGCCGCACTAGGCCGCGGCCGTCACTGTCGATCCACGGGCTTCTCCGGCACTCGGAGGGGCAGGGAGGGTGATGAGGGGGTTCCCCCACCTCTCCACCAGACCAGGATGGGGTCCCTCAGGCAGGATGGAGTCCAGAAGGATGTCGGCGGACCCGGCCGTGGAGGATCAATGGCGTCCTGGGTGCTTATGGGCCGGTTCCTCACAATATTGCCATGAGCTGCACCGGGATGTGTGGAAGGACAGCAAGGGAGGTATTTAGAGCGTTTTTATGCCTTTAGATAGGCGGATGGTTCAGGATTGATTTTAGGATGCCCGGAGCTCCTCACCAACACGTCCGCCGCCTTTCACATCCGGACACGCCCCCACAGCTGCAAGTCTTTTTGGGTATGTCTCTACCAGCTTTGCACATCGAGGGAGTGACATTTTTGCCCATTCTTCTTTGCAACACTCTTAGCACAAATCTCCCTCACCCATGTGGATAGGGGGGGGGGGGGGGGGGTGTACAGTGCCATGTGATCTACAGTAAGAGCTATCCTGCCTCATGTACTGTAAAGACCAGCGCTCTTCTGACAGGAGGGGAGAGCAGAACACACTGCACCTCCTCCTGGCTCTTCATCTCTCACCACTCCAGCCTGCTGTCTCCTCGTCCTGGCTGTAAGTGCAGGAGGGGGTGGGGGAAGCAGATCAGTGGCGGACTGCCATGGGGCAGAACTGAAATCAACCCACCCCAGCACCCCCTAAATCTGGCCCTCTGTGTCTTTCACCCAGCCTGAAAGCCATTGGGAGGAAGAGGGGGAAAAAAACAGCTTTGAGTTGCTGGGTGAGAGGCGCTGTCATCCTTCGTTCTCTGCTCCACAGATCCTCCTGCTGTCTAGGCCCCCCTGTGTGCCCGGGCCCCCTACAGGAGGACCGGTGGCCCCCCTATCAGTGGCCCTGCCTACCCTGTCCACCTTTAGGCGATCCTTGAAAACTCACTGATTCAGGGAAGCCTACTCCACCTCCACCTAAGAAATGTACTTGAGGCACCTCCATCAGATCATCCCCTGCAGCTATTACGTTTTGTACCACCTCCCCCTCCCTTTAGATTGTAAGCTCCATGAGCAGGGCCCACCTACTCTTTCTGTATTAAACTGAATTGTAATTGCACTGTCCGCATTTTTATTGTAAAGCGCTGCGTAAACTGTTGGCGTTATATAAAACCTGTATAATTATTAATAATCATAATATAACAGCTTCATTGTCAATAATCATCTATAGGGTTGTAGCATCCAAAGTGCCTAGAATGTAGTCCTTTGACCAGGATATAGAGGGAGTAGCAACTACATACTTCTGTAAACATACATCTACATAACAGGAGATATTAGATTTTAAATACCCTATACCCCTGAAACAATGAGTTCCTTATGCATTGTAGGTTGATAGTAGAATACTAGAATTCTTAATGTTTTTTGTTGACACAGTTTTAGTCAGCTTTATTGAGAACCCCTAAATCATTCTCTTTATGTGTTAATGTATTTAAAGCTGACACTGTACAGTACCTTCCCCTTTATCTGCTGGTCATGTAATCAAGTTTTCATTTTTCAAAAGAGATCTCATTACTTGCCTCTCTTGTCTATTTACATTGTCATCCTTACTTTGACTTGTATGAAAATTCTCTAACTGTTAATTCCTGGAATGCCATAAAACCGTCTCCAATTTCTAACTTTGGAAAAAAATTGATTTATGTTATAATTTTGCATGTTTGTCACCCCTTAGGGTGCTCAGTTCAATTGGATTTTTTTGGTAATATTTTTTCAAACATAATTTTTGTACAAATTGTTTCAAATTTTTTAACTTTCACGACACTGCATTTCTATTTAATATGCATTCCTTATTTTAGAAAAGTAAAATCAACCATCAGAAAAAAGTATAATGTGCACATTCTAGTGGAAACTGTGATACAGGTTATACTTTATGGTAAAAACCCTAGTGGTATAGAGACATTTCAGAGACAATCTGAACAAAAGCAACAGTGTCAGCTAAGCTTCCATGTCCGCAAAGATAGGAGATGAGCCACTGAGTCATAAGATGGCTCAGAATGTTTCCTGGTAAAGAGTTTTTTATTTTACCTAAATAAGGAAGTGGGGGGTAAAAAAGAAGGGAGCTGCTACTGTGGCTAGTAGGGGAGGAGGGGGAAGTAAGATCCGGGCCAGGCCAGGTTTTTAGAGAAGAGCATGGGGGAGGATGTAGGTAATTTCAGAGGGTAGAAAAAAAACAGAGTAGGACAAAGGGGGCATTTCAGAGGGAGTCAGGAAACCCATCCTGGATGGAGAATAAAAAAGAAGAAAAATTAAGGGGGGACAGGGAGGAATTAGGGTGGGATAGGAAGGAGTAGAGCGGGTAGGAAAGAGTGTTAGGAAACAGACTGATGGACAGTTAATTGGGGTGTACTGGGGAAGCCATCTCATCAGAACAGATAGAGTAAGGCTAGCAAGAAGCTATCTATTTTCCTCAGTGACAGAGAAGTCTATTCAGTAGAACCGCATGGTCTGGAGATTTGAGGTTGCTAGTCAGGGCTTCCATTGCAAATTTAAAATCTTCATTTAGTAACTTTAAACTTTTTAAAGTAACTAGAGTAAACGACTTTTTGGTTTTAGATAGCGTGCAGAGGGATTAGACTGCTTGTCAGTTTTTATTGCTGTCTGATTCACCCTCTCTAGTGGGGACACTAATTCTGTTTGGCTATGGGACAGGAAGTAAAGGGAAATCTCCACAATGAGACAGAGATGGCAAACAAATCTGACAGGTGTTAGAACTCTCCTTTGCTGTATCCAAAATGAAAAAAAAAGAAAAGGTTTGCCTATAATTCTACTTTAAGTATTTGAAATGTATGGCTTGCAAATGCAGCAAAACAAAACAAAAGCATTTCTCACAGGGCAAAAAAATAAATAAATGACTTTAAAGATCTATTAACCTGCAATACAAAATGGGCTATCAATTGCATACAGTGCCCTTGTAACAAACAGTATATAGCACTCAGTAAATGGATACTCGTGATATGCATGAGAGAAAATGTGCAGTGAAAGAACAAGAACTAGTAGTACGACCAGTACAGAATTCTGGGCCATTTAAAAAGTCCATAAGGAAACATGAGGAGGAGACTTTGTGAATTGGATACCCAGAGCTAAAACAAGGTGGATCTTAATAGGAATTCACTCAGACTGTGGGGTCTAAATGCTGAGGTTGAATTGTTTGCCTTTAATTAATGGATTGGTAAATACTTTTTTTAATGTTTTTGTATTTTTGGAATTTTTTAAATCTTACAAAAATTACACCTGGCCACACATAGATTAAAAGTTTGCTTCTAAAGGACACTTTCTACTTTTTGTATATTTGCATTTGAAAATATTTTATTTTGAAAGGTATATCTTTATTTCATAAGACTATCTTCTATAGAAGGTTTAGATTAATAAAGAGCATGGGTTCAGTCTGAACTCAAAATTTACCTGTCATTTAGTTGTCATTCCCGGAACAATGAGCCGTCATTGACCTAATATGGCTATTAGCGGCAGGGAGAAGGATCTCTCAGCCGCAGCTCATGGACCCAGCAATGACAACTAAATTCTGGATTTAGACAAAGTTGGGTTCACAAAAGTACACAAAAGGATAAAACAAAGGAAACAAGGTTTCTTGTACATCAAGTCCTGACAAAGGAGTGAACCTTATCCAAAACGGATAGATAGATAGATAGATAGACAATACAAAGACAAAAAGCATATGAATAATTTTTACGAAAAAATGTATAGTTGGATTTAAATATTCCATTTTAACATATATTTATCAGTTTATATTTTTTTACCAGACAACAGCCAATTACCTCTATTTGTTTAATGTTCAGATTTGAAACCAGATCCCAGTTTTCTTTTCCATTTTTATCATAGCCCTGGAATCCAAATCCTGCAGCATTATTGATAGCATCGGCTAAAAGAGAATAAAAATGCACAATTTGTTGTTGATTCTTTGTATGGAAATAGAAAAACAAAGCTTTGTAGAAGAACATTTCATCCACTTTCTCAAACATAATAATCAGTGCAAACCTACCTATTATCCAACCAGATACTACCTCAAGCAGCTTTACGTAAGTTAACATCAAAGCATACCACACCATATTTTGACCATTTTTAAAAATACATTTCAGAGTTGCTCTTGGCACTGCAGCATTCGGAATGGTCAGGGGTGGGTAGTGGGGTCCCCCAGGGTTCTGTGCTGGGACCAATCCTATTTAATTTGTTCATAAACGACCTGGAGGATGGGGTAAACAGTTCAATCTCTGTATTTGTGGACGATACTAAGCTAAGCAGGGCAATAGCTTCTCCGCAGGATATGGAAACCTTGCAAGAATATCTGAACAAATTAATGGGGTGGTCAACTACATGGCAAATGAGGTTCGATGTAGAAAAATTTTAAATAATGTATTTGGGTGGCAAAAATATGAATGCAATCTACTCACTGGGGGGGAGAACCTCTAGGGGAATCAAAGATGGAAAAGGACCTGGGGGTTCTAGTAGATGATAGGCTCAGCAATGGCATGCAATGCCAAGCTGCTGCTAACAAAGCAAACAGAATATTGGCATGCATTAAAAAGGGGATTAAATAAAAAAAAAATTTACTTTGACCTACAGGTAAGCCTATAATAAGGCTTACCTGTAGGTAAAAAGAACATCTCCTAAACCTGTATGGTTTAGGAGATATTCCCCTTGTATGCAGCTGCTGACTTCAGCGGCGCATGCGCTCTGAATTTCGCAGCTGAAAGGCCGGGCAGACGCCGGACCTTGCTGGAAAGATGTCTCCCGCGCGCATGCGTGGGACTGACGACATCGCAGCTCCGGCCGCTCACAGCACCGGAGCCGAGATACCTGGAAGACACGCCGAGGGAAAATGTCAGCTCCCTCAGCGTGGACCAAGATCACCTGCCGACGCCCCTTTCTAAGTTAAGCATTTCATAATGAGCTAGTATGCGGTGCATACTAGCTCATTATGCCTTTTGCCTTACAGGTATAAAAAAAAAAAAAAATCTTTGGGTTTACTAACACTTTAACTCAAGAGATAAAGCGATAATTCTCCCACTCCACAAGACTCTGGTCTGGCCTCACCTGGAGTATGCTGTCCAGTTCTGGGCACCAGTCCTCAGGAAGGATGTACTGGAAATGAAGCGAGTACAGAGAAGGGCAACAAAGCTAATAAAGGGTCTGGAAGATATTAGTTATGAAGAAAGCTTACAAGCACTGAACTTATTCTCTCTGGAGAAGAGACGTTTGAGAGGGGATATGATTTCAATTTACAGATACCATACTGGCGACCAAACAATAAGGATAAAACTTTTCTGTGGAAGATTAATAAGACACATGGCCACTCATTAAAATTAGAAGGAAAGAGGTTTAACCTTAAAATGTGTAGAGGGTTCTTTACTGCAAGTGTGGCAAGGATGTGGAATTCCCTTACACAGGCGGTGGTTTCAGTGGGGAGCATCGATAATTTCAAAAAACTATTAGATAAGCTCCTGAAAGACCACAACATACAGGGATATACAATATAATACTGACATATAATCACACACATAGGTTGGACTTGATGGACTTATGTCTTTTTTCAACCTCACCTACTATGTAACTATGTAAGTATTCATTGCTCCTTGTGCAGATGTAAACCTGACTTTACTTACTCATAGGTGCCCCAAAACACTTTGAAACCGACATTGCAATGATTACAAAGGATTTTGAAGGTCTCCTGACCTTTTAGGCTGGTTTGTGTGGTGGTGCAGAGATGTGCACATCTCTTTATATGGTTAAACTGCCTTTTATACCCATCACAGGAAGAATGATAAACTCAGGCAGGACTAGTTTCTGATTAGCCAACATAGGCACTGCCTATGGTAGGAGATTGGCTGAGGGGGAGCACACAGCGATCACACATCAAGTTTCAGTTAGTAATGCATTCCTATGTATAATAGAACATTCCAGACAACCGCCCTGCCTGCCGGAATCATCCAGCTAAGTCCTCATCATTGTGTTTCCTGCATGGTTTGTCAATTTTTGTTAGTGGAATCATGTATTGTGTGCCTACAGTTCACCCACTCTGGGGCCATACACCTAGAATCAAAGGGCAGAGTAGGGTGCCAGTTTCACTTCCTCTTTTAGTTGTCAGTTGTAAGTTTACTGGTGTAGAGTGTCTATTTCAGCATCTTTGTCCCCATCCTTGCTGTGACATTTTTCCCTTTAATATCTAATCTTTTTAGTGTGATACTAAAGCCTGGTAAACACGATCAGATTGTTGGCCAACTGAGCGTCTGATTTTTGTCAAAAGGGTGTGTGTCAGGATCTTGTCTTGCATACTAACGGTACACAATTCTCGGCCAACAAACACGGATGTAGTGACGTACTACGAGGAATTTCAGCTCTTGAGCACCACCCTTTGGGCCCCTTCTGCTAATTTTGTGTTTTGTGAGCATTGATTCCGAGCATGCATGTTTCTGCTTTCAACTTTTGTGTGACGGACTTGTGTACTGACCATCAGAAAATCTGACAACAGACCATTGTCCGCCAAAGATTTAATAGCCTGTCATCCAACATTTGTTGGCAGAAAGTTGGACAACAATTGTCAAAAGTAGCGTACTAACGGTCAGATTTTAGGACAACAGTCTGTCAACAGACAATCCCCTGCCAACAATCTGATCGTGTGTACGAGGCTTAAGGCTAATCCACTAGTTTAGGAGGAGAACAGCCCAAGACATTGGGCCTAAGGTAGCAGGAAGTATAAATCCGGTCCCAATGCAGGTTTAGTTTTAAAATATAAAAATGATATGAAGACTAGAAGTCATACAATCAAAACATACGATTTATGAATGTAATCCCATTATAAATTGAGCTAGTAAACAGGATATGTATCGTACATTGGTAAACTTAGACTTAAAATAATTTATTACAATATGGATCTAAAAAGAAAATGAATCGTTTTTTTTCTAGGCAGATTATGAAACGCATGATGGAAAGTAAATACAATTTTAGATTAATTTATCAGCAAAGGCAATATCAAAACAGTGGACTTCCTAGAGCATTTCAATGAAGATAGTATTGCAATTTTTAATTTGACCACAAGATGTCAGTGTTCACTAATTTTCCAGCCAACTCACCAAGGGTCCAGGCAAAGTAATACTTTGGTCTTGCAGCCATTAGGGACAAGTAGAGATATATTACTTTTGTGGGCACTGATGAGGTCTCTATAAAGTGTTCATCGATATTGTGCTCTACTGGTAATATCCGCGTGGCAGTCATGTAAAACGCTAATGAGACTGCACAGACCACAAGCTTGTGCACAACAACACTCTGCAAAGAGAAAAAACACATCTCATCCTGTGAGCTTATACTGTAAGATTGCTTTAACATAAAAAAATAAAAAAAATCACAATAAAGAAGAGAAATCAAGATAAAAAAGAAAAAGAAGTGGTCAAATATGGATTCAAGCTGAACACAGCAATTACATCAAAAGGTTTACAATTAAACAATGTCACTCTGGTACTTTGTTTCTAGCCCTAGGTTCAGTTCCCACCAAGGCAATGGATGGATGCATGCAATTCGCAAGTTCCCCCAGGCTGTTTTAATAAAGGAAAATAACCTGCATCATCTTACAAAGGGTACCCACAGATAGACTCAGGAACAATGAATGGAGTGTAATAGATTATATCTGTAATAGCTCACGTCCAGCCTTCTTATAGTAGAACTATAGAATGATGGAGAAACGTAAAACCATTACACAAAGGGCAACATTTTAGTGTAATTTGAATTATTTAAAAAAAAAAAATGCCAATCCTGCCAGTGCCTACTGCTTTTTTAAACAGGGTGACAACACCGATTTACCTGCAATGAAATCACTGCAGCATTTTCATCATGTTGATCCTCTCCCACAGGTAGAGGAGGAGGTGCCTAATGCCCCGTACACACGATCTGACTTTCAGACAACAAAACCGTGGATTTTTGTTGGCTCCAACTTGTCTTGCATACACACGGTCACACAAATGTTGGTCAACAATTACGAACGTAGTGACGTACAAGACGTATGTGATATCTCCATTAAGAATGTTAGTTTTACAAGACCGAGCACTTCCGGCTTGTACTTGATTCCGAGCATACGTGGACTTTTGTGCAACGGACTTGTGTACACACGACCGGAAAGTCCGACAACAAAAACTTGTTGGGGGAAAATTTGAAAACCTGCTAGCCAACATTTGTTGGCGGAAAGTCCGACAACAAATGTTCAATGGAGCATACACACGGTTGGACTTTCCGCCAACAATCTCCCCTCCAACATTTGTTGTCGGAAAATCCGATCGTGTGTACGGGGCATTAGAGTTGTCACTGGTGAATACCCTCCTCTTCAATGCACCTTCTCAATATCAGTCAGCTCTGGCCATGTCCATCTCCTACCCAGATGTTGTGATTGGCTGAACAGCACTATTTATATCCATCACTTAGAAAGAAAATCAGTGGAAGTGACGTAGAGATCCCCTTTTGACCTCCTACCAGCTCTGGCAACCAGAAGAGTGCTTTATTCCCTATGCTGATGACATCCATGGACAAGATAAGCAGAATCGAGTAAAGTACTACAAATATTACAGGAAGCAAAGGGAGCCTAAAGTCAGAAAAGGTGACTACAGCTGGACTTTAATCTTAGCTCCCAACTGTCCCTGGTTTTGAAGGACTGTCCCTCATTCGGAACAAAGTCCTTCTGTCCCTCTTTCCTCCCCATTTGTCCCTCGTTTTTGTCTGATCTATATAGTTGTATATAAATTGGACTACTTATCACAAGTGTTTCCCAGTGCTAAACTTTTCATCCAATTTATAAATTGCTGCATTTGTAAATTCCAGAAGCCAAAATAAAGGAATAGTAGTAGTAAAAAAAGCACTTGTGGGTTTAACCAATTTTTTTTTTGTACAATTCTCCTGTAAGGAGGGTGGGGGGGGGGGGGGTCAAGGGGTGTGTCCTATGTCAACATACATTTGCTAATAGGTGTCCCTCATTCACATTTCAGAAAGTTGGGCGGTATGACTTTAATGACTATGGCAATTAAAGTATTATTTTAAAGTAGCCAGTCTCCACTCAGCATGTAATTTCCATATCATCATTAAATTAAGCCTGTCATTAGGACTGATTATATCTTTCTGTTCCCTATTTTTCATTCAACAGTTCAACAGGTTTACATACGAATAGTGCAAAAACAGACCATCATTAATGAGGTAGCATTGCCTGGATACAATGTACTGTATAAGATTAACATACTTCTACAATGGGTCGCTGAGTGATGATTCTAGGAAGTCAGGTAATAATTCAAGAAGTATGGCTTATCAACAGAAACATGAGCAAGACACAGAACGAAAATGGAAAGAGTAGGAAGGTGATGGGTGGTAAAGGAAATATGATGTTGGGGGGCTATCTCAAGGAGGTAGGTTTGATTAAAAGGTAAAACCAATAAGGTCAGAGGTATAGGAGGTGAAGGTTAAATTCTGAAGGTACACAGTGCTGGAGACTTTCCTGAAGAATTCCATTATGTCATTTAATAAAGAAGTCATTTTGTCATACCTTCAGTGAAAATTACATGTCAAAATCAAAAGTAGTAGGTTCACTTTGCTACAGGGACACTAAAAAGCATTTACTTTCCCAGGCTCCCCTATAAACCCCTGCTCACCACCAGACTGTATTTTTCTTTATTTGCCCCATACGCTCGCGTGTATGAGGCCTAACATTGCCAAAAAAAGGAAGATTTGGGAAGGTTGACAAGTTGATGCATCTCTGTGAGATCCAACAAAGCATATGTTAGCCCAAGTAGCCTAGTCCTTGTCCAGGCAATGTACTTGGTGTCAAATCTCAGATTTTTATGATTTAATGATAGCTTGTAAATCAGGTATTGAATAAATGACAAATGAAGATAATATAGGTACACATCAACACCTCCAGCAGTGTGGAAATAGTATTTGGCAGTAATTGGCATGTAATTTTTTTTTGGGGGGGGGGGGGGAGCGGAAACCCTCTTTTAGAGGGTTCCAGCTCACACTTCCTCCCGGGCACTGCGGCGCCGGAAGTAAGTTCATCTCTCCCCCCTCCCTCTCGGCAATCATCTGGGGCACGTCACAGGTCCCAGATGATTGCCCGGCCTGTCACAGCGTGCAGCGCGTCTCGCGCATGTGCAGTGCGTGCCCGGCTGTGAAGCCACAGCTGGGCACCCACAGTGACAATGCCGGCGCTGCAGAGAGGAGGGGGGGACGAGCGGGGCTTCGTTCTCCTGCATCGCTGGACTGTGGGACAAGTAAGTGTCCGATTATTAAAAGTCAGCAGCTGCAGTATTTGTAGCTGCTGACTTAAAATTTTTTTTTTTTGGGCGGAACTCCGCTTTAAGGTTTCCAGTTCCAGTTTTAGTGAATGGCCACATGTCTTTTTAAATTCCCTTTCACTGAATCTTTTTTTTCCCTATGCTAGGGTCTCCAGTACGGTATTTGTACATTGATATCATATCCCCTCTAAAGCGTCTCCTCTCCAGCGAGAATAAGTTCAATGCTTGTAGTCTTTCCCCATAGATGAGGTCCTCCATTCCCTTATTTAGCTTTGCTGCCCTTCTCTGGACTCTCTCCAGTTCCAGTACGTCCTCCCTGAGGACTTGTGCCCAGAACTGGACAGCATACTCAAGATGCGGCTGGACCAGAGTCTTGTAGAGTGGGAGAATTATTGTTTTGGATTCATTCTTTGGTGTGAATCCCCTTTTTAATGCATGCCAATATTCTGTTTGCTTTACTTGCAGCAGCTTGGCATTGCATGCCATTGCTGAGCCTGTCATCTACCAAGACCCAAATGCATTATTTAAAATTTTCAATATTAAACCTCATTTGCCATGTAAACATTTTCTTAAAGTAGTGCATTATTGCTGAATTGCTGAATGCGGGTGTGGGAACATGTGCAATTTACAAGCTCTCACACACCCACATATATCTGAACTTAGCCTAAAGATGCATTGTTACTAGTTTGTTACTACTGTGTTGCTAGGCTGCCTGTCCTGGTTTGCTCCTAACCCTCCACACCCCAATTACTATTACTATATCATAAATTGTGTGACTTGCCTCCTTTTGGCTCCCCTCCTATACTGCAGTTAAGGTTTACAATTGTCTCCAATGCTGTGACAATCCCTGCTATAAATTACTTGGCTTTTCCTTGGAAGTAATTAGAGTCCTTTAAATTTGGAACAAATGAATATTTAAATGCTACTGCAAGCACTGATCATAAACAAAGCTCCAAAACTTTCTGGGCATTAATGGAATCAATAATATTTATTTCACGATTTAAACATTCAAAGACCTCTCACCGGAGAAATGTGTGTAAGCAGAAAAATAATGACTGTACTTTTCTTTACTGGAGACATTCACACACACCTAAAAACACTCTTGGACACATTTAGCCCCTCACATTACTGTACAGTATGCTTTTTGGAAGATCAATCAGGCTAGCCTCTTTCCCCAGTCTCGTCACTCAATTCTTCTTCCTCCCTGATCATGAACATTAAAGCCCCTTAAGATATGTTCGCCATCCATCCAGTGGATCGGATCAGTTGGAATTGGATGAGAACGAACAGGGATGAAATTGTGATGAATTGTTGGTTGCCTAACTGTAAATTGTGTTTTTTGTAAATATCGATATAATTATAAAAGTGAAATGAAAGTGTCACTAAAGGCACATTTTAGTTTTGGATGGAGTGGAGAAGGATAAGACACCCTGGTAGGTTTTATTGCTGTCTGTCTCCCCATAAGGAAGAATCGCCCTCTCTATTTGTCCTGTTTATCATTATCTTTGAAAGTAAAGGAAAAAGAAAATAGCAAATTTTGGGTTGACAGCAGAACAAGAATAGAAGTAAAATCTTCCAATGGGGACACTAGTTCAGGGACCTGGGGACCAGGATTCTCTCATTTTGAAGGGATTTCCTTTAACTTCTTGTTTTGGCTTTGGGACAGGAAGTTTATGGAAATCTCTCCAATGGGACAAAGATTGCAAAAAAATAAAACTGACAGGGGTGATAATAGCCCTCCCTTACTCTATCCAAAATGAAAAAAAAAAGCTTTGTCTTTAGTAAAACTTTAAAGGAGTAATCGATGAAGTATAGTCAAACATTTCAGTACTCCTACTTCCTACTACATAGCTCTTTTGATTGAATGGGAATGCTCAATGACACCTTCAAGAGGTTTGACAAAGAGCTGGTACAACTGCAACTCTGGAGTTCTCAATTTTCCATCAAAAGAACACATATATGCCCGAGAACTATTCTTAGGGTCAATTACTCTGATGCACATGATCACTTATGCTACAATAAGTTTGACTCTGGTGCCACAGACCAGGCGACATCTTAAGTACTTTTCTTTTCCTTTTTTTTTCTGCTGCTTGTCTATTTTGTGTATTAACTTTTTCTACAAATCATTTGCTTGCATAATGTTTTTCTTTTCCTCCAGTAAATAATAATTTAAATAATTAAGCTTCATCTCTAATGCACCAAACCAGAACTTAAATGAATTCCTGTTTTTTTTCAGGAGTGCTACTATATTTTACTGTCATTATCTTGTCTGGTGTGACAGCATGTAAAAGACACTTCTTAAAAGTCAGAATTGTTACAGTAAATGGTGTGAACAATAAATGTTTCTGTTAAAACTGGCTACCATGTACAGCTGCACCAGATGTTTCACTCTCTAGTTTTAATAAATTACCCCCCAGGTGTCTATTGACATCCACATGCCTGGGTCAATATTGGGCCCAAAAATGCTAACCTACATGGAGTTAGAGTCCCTGATAAGAAATAAACACATGATGACCCAAATCCTGAAACCATGTTCACCACTTCTCCAAATAAATGCATACTTTTCAACTTACTGAGAGCGGAGAAAGAGGGATGCCACGGGCAATTAATTTCCAAAAAATAAGTTGAACCCAGGAGTGCTTTTTCCCCCACTACTGGCTCTACTTTTGAGGTTAGATGGAAGGTTTAATGTACAATAATACTTTTGTTAGTTTTATTAGTAAATTAATTTCATATATCTATAGATTAGACAAGAAGAAGAGACAACTGAGATAGAAATATAGAGGGATTTGTTTGCAAAAGAGGGGCAGTCCCTCCAATTTAGGAATACATATACGTTATCATTGACTGAAAACACTGCTTAGGCAAGAGTAGAATAAGGAAAGCGTCAATTGCATTATGAAAATTGAAATTATTTTTCTGGCTCAGACCTACCCAGCCATCACAGTCTGATGAGGAGGTGTGGTCATAGGTACAAAATTGTAGATTTGAGCCTATGTAATTGGTAGTATTATTTTACAGAAAAGATTGAATTTTTTCTAAAATTATTATTGTTATTAATATTAAGGCTCATGTCAATGGGCGTTCTTTTTAAATCCTGCATTTGCTATTCGAACACATGCGATTGACAAGAAAGGTTTGCGTTGAACCTGCTTTGCCTGCAGTTAGATGCACCTCCATGAGACATGAATCCATAGGGAGGTAGTGCAACACAAAGCAGGTCAAACAAAGCCTCTGAGATCTCACTGTTCAAGTAAAGTCAATGGGCTTTTGCAAGACCTGCATTTGACGTGCCTTCCAAACGCACATCAAATGCAGGAAGACAATTCCCTTTGGCATGAGCCCTTATAGTGCTCATTGAAACTCCTTAAATAAATCAGCTTTATCAATGCTCTTGTTTGTCTCCTTCAGGGGCTCCAGTTTCCTACCCCACAGGCTCTTTTAATCTTCTATTTCGGAATGGACAGCGCCATCATAATTTTGCTTCTTGTTGATTACGTCTGTTTGTCTACAATGTAACTAAAGTAGAACATCTGGAGTAAGACCGATCTCAGTTGAGTATGCCTCATCCGCATTCCCGAACCAAGACGTTAGTAAGATGAAAGAGCAGCAAATCACTTTATGGTTCCATCATCTCTAAAAATAGATTTACAGCTCACAAAATGGTTTTAAAGGAACTTAACCACTTAAGGACCGAGCCTCTTTTTGAGATGTGTTGTTTAGGCTTAATGTACATGAGATGTTTTTACAACCTCTCCTGAACGATTTAATTTGACAGATAGTAACCCACGTTTAAAACGTCCGTTTTGTCGTGTTTACACGCCACGTTTAGCCGCATTTGCGTTTAGAAGCGTTTTTTTTAAAAATAGCCCAAAAAAAAAAAAAAAACTGTAAACGAAACACTGTTAAATGCGAGTTACCACGTTTAGAAGCGTTTGGCGCTTGAAATGCCTCTAAACTCAGTGTCTGAACTCATTTTTTTTGCTTTCCAAAAAAAGCCTCTAAACCAGGGGTCTCAAACTGGCGGCCCTCCAGCTGTTGCAAAACTACAAGCCCCATGAGGCATTGCAAGGCTGACAGTTACAAGCATGACTCCCACAGACAGAGGCATAATGGGACTTGTAGTTCCGCAACAGCTGGAGGGCCGCCAGTTTGAGACCCCTGCTCTAAACGAACCTGTGTACACATAAGATAACATTGGATGAGTTCAGGGGCAGCTGAAAAAAGCAGCCAACTGTCTCTGAATGTCCGTTTACCAGCTGCAGTGTACATGAGGCCTAACAAGTTAAAAACATTTTTTTTTGCTAGAAAATTACTTAGAACCACCCCCAAACATTATACATTTTTCTAACACCCTAGAGTATAAAATGGCGGTTTTTGCAATACTTTCTGTCACAGCGGTCTTACAAGCGCACTTTTTTTTGGAAAAAATACACTTTTTTGACTTAAAAAATAAGACAACAGTAAAGTTAGCCCAATTTTTTTTAATATTGTAATAATGTTACGCTGAGTAAATTGATGCCCAACATGTCATGCTTCAAAATTGCGCCGGCTCGTGGAATGGTGACAAACTTTTACCCTTAAAAATCTCCATAGACGATGTTTAAAAAATTCTACAGGTTGCATGTTTTGAGTTACAGAGGACATCTAGGGCTAGAATTGTTGCTCTCACTCTACCGATCACAGCGATACCTCACATGGTTCGAACACCATTTTCATATGCGGGCGCTACTCACGTATGCGTTCGCTTCTGCATCCAAGCTCGGCGGGGCGCGTTTAAAAAAAAAAATTCTTATTTATTTTACCTTTCATTTTTTATTTTTACACCGTTTTAAAAAAATAAAATAAAAAAAAAATTGTGTCACTTTTATATTACAAGGGATGTAAACATCCCTTGTAATAGAAAGAAAGCGTGACAAGACCTCTTAAATATGAGATCTGGGGTTACACTATAATGCAAAAAAATTTAATAAAATTGTCATTTAAAAAAAGAATTAAAAAAAAAAAAAAAATCCCTTTAAGAGCTATGGGCAGAAGTGACGTTTTGACGAATGGGGCCATCTTCCCCTCACTCATCTCCATGCCAAGGACGTCTCCATGCCTCGTCTCCATGCCAACACCCGATCGCCTCCGCCGCTGCCGACTACTCCGGTAAGAGGCGGAGGAGCCCTCTCACCGCTGATAAAAGTGATCTTGCGCCGAATCCGCTCAGGAGACCACTTTTATCTTGAAGAGGACCGCCAGCGGAACAAGAGGATATCGGGGTTATGGTAGCTTGCTGCTGTAACAACGATACCCTCCTTCAAAGTAAGGACGTATATCGGCGTGCAGCAGTCCAGAAGTGGTTAAACATATGTGATCCTTTCATTTTGGCTCCTTGTCTTCCTTTGTTTAAAGAAACCTCCACTGAAAGAAAAATACTGTATATGTGCCATTGCTGCTCTCATTTTCTGATCAGCTTCCTGTCTGTCAAGCTGATCCTCTTGCATTGATAATTTCAGAGTTACAGAGCCAGAACTGGCATCAAGGTCAGGAGTTTTGACTTGACTGGCTAAATTTTTTGCCAAAACTATTTTTAGAGAGATGTCACTGATGTCAGCTACTGGATCCCTCTCTGTTAAGGACCCCTGAGGGCAATTCAATACAGGAAGAATCAGAGGGCTCAATTTGCATTGTCCAGGTTTGTGATTTATTTTAGGAGTTTCAATGAGCACTATAAGGGCTCATGCCAACAGGAATTGCCTTCCTGTGTTTGATGTTCTTTTAGAAGGCAGGTCCTGCAAAAGCCCATTGACTTTACTTGAACAGTACACGTGAGATCTCTGAGACTGTGTTTGACCTGCTTTGTGTTGCACTACCTCCCTATAGATTCATGTCTCATTGAGGTGCATCTAAATTACAGGCAAAGCAGGTTGAACAGCCCTTTCTTGTCAAGCGCATGTGTTCGAATAGTAAATGCAGGATTTAAAAAGAACGCCCATTGACATGAGCGCTAATAATAATAATTTTAGAAAAAATGCAACCATTTCTGTAAAATAATACTATCATAGGCTTGAATCTACAATTTTTTTTACCTATGCCCACACTTCCTTATCAGACTGTGATGGCTGGTCAGGTTTGAACCAGAAAAAAAATGTCAGTTTTCATAATGCAATTGACGCTTTCCTTATTTTACTCTTGCCTAAGCAGTGTTTTCAGGCCGGGATAATGTATATGTATTCCTAATTTAAAACAATATTCTGCTTTTCCATTTGACCAGTGTATTCCATTAAAGGGACAGTGTCCTCCTGCTTTAACATTGCCTGCAGAGCTACATAAGGTCTCATAGTTCGCCCTGGCCCTGCAGGAGTGTGTGGGATCGGTGCCAGGATAGACCAGGACCCTGCAGCACAACAACTCTGGCCAGGCACGACATCTTCAATAAATCTCAAAAACTCTTAAGTCTGCAATGTCTCTTTTCCTTCACCGATTGTAAACTCTTATATTTTGGCCAAATTGTGCCATGTAAAGAGCACTGCTTTAGCTGGCAGCAAAGTATTGTACTCCGATCTGCAGTGATCGAAATACTAAAAGAGCCAAGTGTTGCAAAATAGATGTGAAGATTTCCTCTTCACCTCTGAGATGTTGGGATTTGCTGAGGAAGGCCGCCAGACATCTGGTCTAGTTTATGCTCACCAATACACATAGAAACATAAATGATACAATGCTCATAGAGGAGCCAGGGTGAGGTAAAGAAATCTGTGCAAGTCTACTGACAATAATAAAAACGGTTTCAACACAGGATTACAGTGTCACATTACCAAGCATCTAGGGTCTCATGCACACTGGGTGGTTTAGCCCCTGTGCATCAGATTCCGGGCTTTTCATATGGACTCAAGGTACACGTGTACCATCCAGACCTATGAAAGTCTATGAGAGGCTGAAATGCATCAGCTGAAGGGGGCAGCACTGTACTGAGTGGTACTAATTTTTAGGGCCGTATTCCTCCATGGAGGAGAGGAATGCACAGAATGCAGAATCTAAGCATTAGCACCACTAGGTACAGCGTCTGCCCGTCACATTTTTTCAGTCTCATATAGAGTCTTACAAGCTGCTGGTAGTTGGTCTGGGGGGTGAACCTGTGCCTTCTGCCTGCACGAAACCCTGGAATCTGAGGTACAGGGGCTGAATGTCCAGCGTGCATTGAGGCCTAAAACACAAACACTATATGAGCTAAGGTTTATAGACACCTGACCATCATACCTATATAATCTTGTTAGATATCCCCTTCCAAAACCAGGTTTATAAAATCAAGGACATAACAATGAAATCTTCATTCACAAAAATAAGCGTACAAAGACATTTTAGACAATTGTGTGCTTCCAACGATGTGGTATGGTTTGGGGAAGCTCATTCCCATTTCAGCACAGCTGTTCAACAGGGGCACAAATCCCGCTCAATAAAGACATCGTTTGATGTGAATTAACTCTAGTGGTCTAGTGAACCCCAAACTCAGGATTACTGAACACCTCTGGGAAAAACTGGAATGCTGACGGCAAGCCAGGTCATAAACACCAACATTAGTACCTTACCTCACAAATGCTCTTTTAGTGTTACTTATTCCTACGGACACACTCCAAAATCGTGTGGATTGCGGTCCTCAAATGAGGCTGTTATAGGTGAAAAAGGGGGTGCCAACTTGGTTTGGAACAGGATGTCCAGCAACTCTATATATAGGTGTGTGAAAGTCAGGTGTCCTCAAACTTTCCACCATATAGTCTATGTAGGTAGCTGTTCCTATCCATCCAATTTGCAAGTATAGAAAAAGATAATAATGAAAAAAGCAGCATAGTATCAGAATTAGCTTCCATATTTCTGTCCTGACCGATTCCTTTTAGACTAGCGCAACACTGTTTCTGATCACTAGAGGGAAAAATTTACCCAAGTTGATATTGTACTTATCTAAACCTCTTGCACATTACACCTATCCTGCACTCTGTCACACTACATTTGTAAGCCTTCCCCACTGACTTTATAAATCAGCATCAGTAATCCTGTTCCTCCGCTAGCCTTTCCCATGATGGAACTTGTCAATAGCTTCAGATCTTCAGTTAGAAGCTACTCGTAACTGCAATATACCATAGCGGTTTGCATGAATACCCATGAAAAAGGTGTTTGTTGGAAGTACCCAATTACTGTGGGCACAGCTGTGCCTATGACTACTGAGAGCTTTTCAAAGACCATTCCATACACACAGCTGCATCTTATAGACATGTAACTGTGCCTAAAGCTCCCCTATGAAAGAAAAGCAGAATTCTATACACAGAATTCAGTTCACAGAATTTTATACTAGGGAAATGGATGTTTCAACAATCTGTGCAGGCATAAGGGATGATAATAGATTTTAAATCATAATTACAAAATATTATCATCTAATTTCTCTTCCTTGCAATAACGAATTTGCCAGAAAGTTATCTTTTTTAATACACTCTTGATTTAAGATCAGCATCCAAAGTAATTACCTGTGCCAAGCATGAAGTTTTTCAGTACAAGAGAAGCAGCGGTGTGGGGAGGTGCAGCATGGTGCAGAAACAGAACTGTACTGAAGTTAAGGTTTAGCAAAGAACAACTAAACCAGCGGGGAGATCACCTGACCAGACCAGGCATACTCACAGAATGTTACAGCATTGAGGGTAGCAGTAGGTCTCAGGTGCGCCAACAGCAGCTGTCTCGAAGGATGAAATGCGGCCTGACTAGTCCGTACTCAAGCAGAGACATCCAGGAAGAATGGCGTGTCCCTGCACTTTCCCTACTCATCTGGATCCTCTCCCTGCCACTAATTACTGTCCCTGACAGATGGGTGACCTGTCCCTACGCTACCCACACATGCAATATGTGCCAAGCCCGGAAGCCAGGGTCTTAAATAGATGAGCCTGACCCTAGATGGCTGCCAGTTACATGGGGTGCCAGCATCTAATCGGATAGCTCCCCCAGTGACCCCCAGAAACCATAGAGGAAACGTGCTCCTCTTAACTTCCTCTCCCTCTGCATTGCTGCTTCAGTTTGAGCGCCACCTACAGTGGAGAAAGCAGACTACACCTGTCTACATTTAGAATCCACAGCACTACAACACAGTAATGTTATATGAGGATATAAAGTGCTGTTGTAGGATATATAGGTGTGGAATTCTTTGATGATGTAGTGTAAGAAACAAAAAGACTTCAGATGCAACATTTAATTATATTAACCTAAGAGGGTTGTGATAAAATTGGGGTACCAATGGAGAAAACATGAGTACTGGTGGTTGTGGTCATGGGGGGGGCTCCTCCTGACCACCTCGATAAAGAGGGGGGGTATCAAAGAAGGGGGGGAGTAGGACTGGGGGGATATAGGAATGATGGGAAGGGAGGGTGGGTAGAGGATGGGCATGGAGGGTGGGTTTGAGCATTGAGGCTGTTGGCCGAGTCTGTGGGGAAAGAAGGGTTTTGTAGTATTCTGTATAGGCTATGCAATAATGCCAAGTGGTGCAGAAGTTTGCATTAATACCTTTGATAAAGCTAGTGAAGTCCTCTATTAGCTGGATGTCATTGACTAAGGGCTGATTCAGACCTATGCATTTTTAGTGCTTTTTGCATTTTGCAGATTTGCTCTACAGAAGGTGTTCCATAGGAAACCATGGTAAATGGACTGTAGTGCAAATCTGCAAAATGCAAAAAGCACTTAAAATGCATAGGTGTGAATCAGGCCTAAGTCTTCTGGCATCTTCTCCAACTCTCTAAAACATGCACTAGTCACCTCCATACTTAAAAAGCCCTCACTGGACTCCTCCAATCTTAACAACCTACTCCCCATCTACCTTTACATACGCTATCCCCCCTTCAGTCCATCATGAATGCTGCTGTCAGGCTCATCCACGTTACCAACCGCCCTGTGTCTGCTACTCCTCTCTGCCAATCCTTCTATTGGCTTCTGCTCATCCAAAAAATTAAATTCAAAATACAGTGGAACCTCGGATTGCAAGTAACGCGGTTAACGAACGTTTCGTAAAACAAGCACTGTATTTCTAAAAATCCTAACTCGGTTTGCGAGTGTTGTGCACACACTGTAGTTCACTTGCAAAACGAACAGGATTCATGCCAAAAGTGTGCAGTACCGCTTTTGGCCTGAGGTGGGGGGGGCGCCGGAGTTGAACAGCGCTGAACGTCTGCGTTTGGAAATGCACGGAAAGGCCCGAGAACACTTCAGGTGACCTCGGCAAACCTCGGAAAGGCTCGTGAACTGAGTCTTTCCGAGGTTTGCCGAGGTCAGCCGAAGTGTGCTCAAGCCTTTTCGGCCATTTCCGAGGCTCTCCCGCACCCCCCTCTGGCCGCATGCGGTATTGCATCCCATTGAAGTCAATGCGGAACAAATTATTTTCGTTTCCATTAACTTCGATGGGAAAACTCGCTTTGATATTCCACTGTACTAACAACAATTTACAAAGCCGTCCACCACTCAGCCCCCACTTACATTACTAGCCTAGTCTCAAAATACCAACCTAATCATTCTCTTCGTTCCTCCCAAGACCTCCTGCCCTCTAGCTCCCTCGTCACCTCCTCCCATGCTGGCCAGAGCCTCTCCAATCCTATGGAACTCCCTACCCCTAATCGTTTGATTATTTCCTATTCTGTTTGCTGTTAAACAATCCCTAAAAACCCTCCTCTTCAGGGAAACCTATCCTGCCCACACCTAATAACTGTACTTTGATTTTCTCCATCAACTCATCCCCCCCAGTTATTACCTTTTGTATCGCTTGAGCCTCCCTCCTAGATTGTAAGTTCTAACAAGCAGGGCCCTCTGATTCCTCCTGTATTGTATTGTAGTGTAGCTGTACTGTCTCCCCTCAAGTTGTAAAGCACTGCACAAACTATTGGAGCTATATAAATCCTGTATAATAATAATGAAGTGAAAGCATTGTTGAATCGTGAAGATGGAGTAGGATTTTGTATTTGTATTATCATAGATAGTATGTTTTTAGTGGAAACATATTGTGGTGTAGCAGAAAGAACATGGATTCCCGGGGTATGGAATAATCTGGATTTTTGGGTAACAGAAGTCCAGAAACATTGTGGGTTCAGGCAGGTCCAGAAAGATAGGTGTCATGGATCTGCAGTAATGTTTGTCTGCAAGCTTACCTCTTCATGTGTTCAGCTTGAGAGACCAGCCACCCTTCACCTGGTTGCTTAAGTAATCTCTCCTCAAAGCATGGCTCCACCCCAGGCCCTATCAGGGAACTCTATATTAACCAGTGCACTGCAAACCAGCCCCGCTAATCAATATTGTGTGTTTGGCTTCCGTGTGCTCTTTGCCGTGTGTTCTACGTCTGATTCTAGTTACTGTTCTTGGCTTGTTCCTGACTGTCCTTGTCTGTTTTATATCCCGACCTTGGCATGTTCCTTGACTATCCTTACCTGCTTGTTGCCCCGACCTTTGGCTATCTCCTGACTATCCTTTGTTGTCGCAGTCTGCTGCTTCCTCTTTACCTTCCTGTACTCTACTGTGAATGTGAGCTGGGAGGCCCCAGGGATTGCGACCTGGAGCCAGACTGCAGCTAAATCCATCCCGACCACTAGGGGCCTTTGGTGGACACACGCTAGCTTTTAGATTTTGCGCCCTTGGAAATCTCATGCTCTAGCTCCCAGTGTGATCCGTGTTGGTGCTCCAGAATACCTGCTCTCCTGAATCACCTAGAGCTCCATCCGCAGCAGTCAGCCGCATGGTCCACTATGTTGTGATGCACTCCTGACCCCAACGGGGTGCATCTGTCACCTGGACTCAGGTGACCTGACAATAGGCATCAGTATCATTTTAGGTAAACCTGTCACTAGTGGACAGGCTGCAGCACTACAATGCTGGCAACTGGTGTACTCCATTGTTTTGGGTGCCCTGAATAAGAAGGTGCTATAAAAATACAACTGTCGTAACATGCAAACTTAAAACGATAGTGTCAGATAGTGTCAGGAGGTGTCCTACTCTTCCTGCACATTCCTTTTCACCTTTTACTATGGTACACTGTCTTTTTACACATTGAGAACACAGATGACAACTGGTTGTCCAAAATAGATTCTCATACAATCACTTTTGTGTTCCCAAGATAAGGTAAGTACCAGGAATCTCAGCTCAGAACATAAACAAGAACACTTGGCTAAAATGATCATGAATGTTTATGTCATGATCTTTCTACAAAATAATCACAAGTGCATGTTTAAAAACCATGAAATGCCATTTGTATTGTACAGTGAAGTATACTGAACGTAACATTATGTTCTTGATTTGTTTACTTCACTGCACAATAAAGCATGCAATTTTATCCATTTTGAATATCCAGGCAAGTCTTACTTTAAGGTCCTACTTTACTTTTTGTGGGGATTTTTGCTGTGTCTATGGAGAGGTCCTGGGAGCTTACTTTAATTGGGATTTGCGTTAGTTTGCAGAACAATCCTGCAGCATTCGGGTCAACTCTCATTTCATGTCTATGACAAACGTAACCTGTAAACAGATTTTATCAGTCCATTTTGTTTCCCTTTCAAGCCTGCCTGAAGACAGATCAGGTTTAGTGTGTACTTTCCTCTGTAGCAGCAAGGGAATGAACAACCTCTAAACAGATAATGATCTATTGCCATTTTTTCCCTGGGTGTGCTGGGAGGACAAGTGAGAATATGCTTTTTATAAGCACACATGCATGTGCAGACATGTTTCCAAGCTGAGTAGTTAAGAGTACGTGACTCTCAGCAAAATACACAAGCAAGTGAGGACAGCAAATCTGAGCAATGCCTATTAGAACTATAAAAGATGTATATTTCCAGAGCCAAGAGTATGAATGTCTGTCACACCTCAATCTGAAGGTCTGAAGAAATAATAGAGGGCTTCCTGTATGGAATGTAGGAACAGTTTTGGTATTTTTCTAATTCTTCATTAGTAGTGAATATAGTACATGTGCGATAATCATTGATGGATGACAACGTATGCAGATTGCTTTGGCAGTTTGATGCACGTTATTCTTGGATCTGAGGTGAGCAGCAATTGCACACGGTGACGGATTTGTGGCCTTTTTGGGATTCAGCACTAATATATAATTGCTGACATCACAATTTGTTTGTTAATCACTCACCATTAATCTCGGAAGAAGGACTGCACTTTATTGCCATTTGATATATATTACCTTTGCACTGGACTTTCATTTTTTTTTAAAAACAGAGCAGTAGTGGAAATGGAGTACAAAGGTGAGCAGTAGGCATGGGGTGCAAAAGCAAACAATGGACATAGGATGCAGAAGTGAGAGATGGACATAGGGTATAAAAGGAAAAAAACAAGGAAGAGGGGCGCCTCTGAATATATATCGTAAATCAAATTTATTAAAACAACAATATCCACTCACATGGGGGAAAAAGATGTTGCATTTGTGTCCGCAGATCTAGTCAGGCTGTTTTATAGGGTATAAAAGGGGAGGAGTGGACATGGGGTGCAGAAGTGAGCAATAGATAAGGGGTGCAGAGTTGAGTGGTAAGAGGGGTGCAGAGCTGAGTATTAAATGAGGGGTGCAGCAGTGAGCCATGGATGAGGGGTGCAGAGGTGAGCCATAAAGAAGGGTTGCAGAGATGAGTAGTATGAAGGATGGTGGTTCCTAAGTAGTCCCTGACAATTTTAATGAAGCTTTTCTTCCAGCAGAGTCAGACAATATGTTAGCTCTCTGTCTTAATTTTGTATGAAGAAAAGCAATTTTGGTTTATAAAAATGATTATGCTAAGATTTAAATGTGCTTGTAAGACGTTCACTTATAGAAAGATAGAAACATGGAAAAGTGATGGCAGAAAAAGACAGAGTAGTCCATCAAGTCTGCCCATTTTTTTGTTTGTTTTTTGGGTTTTATTTCGTTTTTTGTTTGTTTTTTTGTTTTGTTTTTTGGGTGTTTTGTCCCAAGCATGTTTGAAGCCCTAATAACTTTGTAATAAAGTGTATTGCTGTGCATGCATCACAGCAATGCAGTATTGTGTGGTCTTTAAAGAGAACCTGTATGTTGTCATTTTAAAGCAAAGTATTACCGGGTGGCACACTCTCTGTGTTTGTTATTTACCTTCCACTAGCTCTCCCACCACCCTGTTTCTGGCTAAGGGCCTTAGTGGGCAATCGTCACGTCTGAGAGTGTTCATGAAGAAGGAAGTCCTTAATGCTGTGTAACCTAGAAAATATGCAGATATTTTTGGTGGTTCCAGAGGGCAAACGGAACAGCGAGGAAGTCCCTGAAAGGTGCATGTAAGCACTGGAGAGTGCCAGCTGTTCAGTGAACATGTATGGGTAAAGTTCAGGTGCTCCTCATCGGGCCTATAAGTGTGTGTGTTTGAAGGACAATAAACATGAGCAGTGATCAGAAGGTAGGTACACAAAGGTTCCAAGTGGGCTTACAGAAAAATGGGTTCACTGGTCACAAACAGAAACATTTCGCCATTTAAAGATTATTTGTTTCATGGGGGTACCTACATTTTCTTTTTTACTGATTGAATTGACCTTCATCTTTTTGCTATGTGGTTGACCCTATTTGCATCCTAGGCGGCGCTGCCATGGTTATTACTGTAGCTTTTCTCGTTGTACCACTTGTGATACATGGGGTTATTAATGCGTGATGTGTTCTCTGTACTATGATATTTTGGTAAGTAAAGAATTACAAAAAAAAAAATAATACTTTCTAGATTTAGCATGGGAAAAACACATATACTTTCTAGATTTAATATACCGTATATACTCGAGTATAAGCCGAGATTTTCAGCCCTTTTTTAGGGCTGAAAGTCCCCTTCTCGGCTTATACTCGAGTCAGTGCCGTCTGCCTACATGAACAGCTTGTCATGTAGACAGACGGCAGTGTTCAAAAGCCGCGCCGCCTCCTCCCGCCCGTCCGTGATTCTCATCTCATGGACGAGGATGAGAGGATGTCCGTGATAGGCGGAACACTGCACACTGACTGCTGGGAAAACCGAGTGTTCCTCCTATCACGGACGAGGAGGAGGAGGAGGCGCGGCTTTCAAACATGTAATGGCGCCTGGCGCCTCAGCGTGTACGCTGATCGCCAGGATCAGCAATGGGGGGGAAACCGGACAGCGGACACCGGACACGGGACAGCGGGACAGCGGATACCGGACAGCCAGCGATCTGACACAGATCGGCGGGAGACAGATCGATCGGCACAGGTAGGCTGCACTGGGGACACGGGGGTTTGTATAGGACACAGGGGACATGCAGATGGGCATTTGCTGACACTCTTTTCCACTTACAGTAGCTTTTCCATTTCTCCCCCTCGGCTAATACACGGGTCAATAACTTTTCCAGTTTTTTTGTGGTAAATCAGGGGCCTCGGCTTATATTCGGGACGGCCTATACTCGAGTATATACGGTACTCTGCACCAAGTGCTGTACATCTCTGCCAAGAAGAACTTTAAATATTCAATGTTTCATTAAATAGAGAAAATGTACTGTATGCATATAACGGCAATAATATATAAAGTGCTCTAGTTTTAAAAACACATAATCATGAAAAACATAGTCTATCATTCATATTTCATTGCACAGGAGAGTTTTGTAGATAGTTTCCACTAAACAGAGAAATTAACTTGAAAGTGAGACTGCATGTAACATTTTACTCGTTGTGTCATCAGTAAGAATTTGGTACAAAACCAGCAGTAATGGCTCTAATGTACAGCCTCCAAATCTCTATACAGCAGGACCTCTAAAATGTCTACAAGCACTACAATACAATACCGCTGACTTACAGTATGTGCAATCTTCAAATCTCTGTGACTCATACAATGTTGAAGTTTTATAATAAATTCTCCATATTCAGTCTAAATGTTTAACTGTTTCAGGGCTATTGGCTGGTTGGTTTACATGAACCAGAGTGACTTCTATTTAATGATATATATATATATACCCGCACGTGAACCTTAATGTTATCCCAGTCTTAGTTAGTAGGGTTCAATATTGAGTTGGCCCACCCTTTGTAACTATAACAGTTTCAACTCTTCTGGGAAGGTTGTCCACAAGGTTTAGGAGTGTGTCTATGGGAATGTTTTTTCCAGAAGCACATCTGTGAGGACAGGCATGAGGTGTAGGACGAGAAGGCCTGGCTCACAGTACTTGCTCTAATTCATCCCAAAGGTGTTCTTTCAGGTTGAGGTCAGGGCTCTGTACAGGCCAGTCAAGTTTCTCCACCCCAAACTCGCTCATCCATGTCTTTATGGACAGTGTTTTGTGCACTGTAATCCAAAGCACTTGTATATCAAAGCGTGATTTTCCCATAAGAATTCATGGATCCACAACCATTTATTCATAAGTTTGAACCTTTAAACCTTCAGTTTATAGTCAATATAAAAAGATTATAGCAATGTGATAGGTTGTGTAACCATCAAATGTCCATCCACAAATGGCAGTCACCACAAGGGAATTAGAAGCAAAATCCAGCAGGAGCTACAGAGTATAAAAGAGAAGAGAGACGCCTCTAAGTGTAGCAATATGGTTACATTTAATGAAGGTACAACATTTAGCAACTCACATGGTTGATGATTAAGAGGCACATCTAAGTATGCAGGCATTCGGGGTAAAGCTGACCATCCTCCACACCGCCGGCTCTCACTGCTGTCAGTCTGCAATCATAAATGGGAAGACTACCCTGCAGTACATCGATCTGAAAGCTAGGCTTGAACCGCTCATGGAGTGCAGCGTGGAAGAGATGACGTTGATGGCGGTGCAGAGGATGGTCTATGTGGACAGCTTTACCCCAGATGCCTGCATACTTAGATGTGCCTCATTTAATCATCAACCACGTGAGTTGCTAAATGTTGTACCTTCATTAAATGTAACTGTATTGCTACACTTAGAGGCACCTCTATTCTCTTTTATACTCGTTGTGACTTCAAGCTAGTCGTATATCAAGACATCGCTTGCATATCAAGTTATAATGTATTTAAAAAATGTGCTTGTCTTGCAAAATGCTCTTAGACCAAGTTACTCTCAAACCAAAGTTTTAATATATATATATATATATATATATATATATATATATATATATATATATATATATATATAGATATATATAATGTATCTGTATAAACAGCATGCTAACACCCCCACTCAACTACTTCTCATTTAAATCCCATCGTCTTTTTCAGCGTTCTGGCTCATCATTTGTAGATATTCTCAGGTTCATGTCTCAAGTACTGCAAATCTTGTGTAAACTGGCCCTTCCACACTGAATTCCAAACAAAAGTGTATTGTCAGTTTTGCATGGGGATAGCCTTTAAACCAGAGAAGGTTATACTTAGGTTTCTTTTACTGTATGTCTGATAACTATAAGAGCAATCCACATAGTTCCAGCAAGGGCACAGTAAGCAGAAAAGCACTTACATTAGGAGATGGTTCTTTCTGTTCATATTTTATGTCTTCTTTCCCATTGACCTCTGCCTCTTTCACATGATATGACGTGCCTTCGATAAAATTAATATAGTCTTTATAAGAGCATAATGGGCCTGCCAGGATGCCCAGGAAATTGCAGCAGTAACTTAAATACTCCAGGATACTTGGCATGTGTCTGTAATTCAAACATACGCAGCTGGTGAGATGTCATTTCTTTGGCCAAAAATCAAAACAAAGAAAAATGCATAATAGGCATTAAAAGCATTACTGTAGTTTCAAAGCTTCCAGTTGCAGGCAGTGACATCCAAAAGGTCTGAATTATATCAACTGGAATGTAAAGTATCTCTGATACCCATAGCAACCAATCAGATGCAGGGCATGTTGGCATTTCATCATTATTATTGAAAATAATTCTGTTGTATTGAGCAGGGAGGTGTTGAAAGTTAATTTGCTACAGCTGTCAAATTTTCTAGGTATGCCACGGGCTGCTGGTAATACCGGTCATCCTCTAACTTTCAAATGTGAGGTTGAACAGTGGAACATAAAGGAAACAAAGGTGGAGACATTGCTTGTAGTGACCAGATATAAGCTTCCATATGCCAACTTATTTTAGAGCAATGAAAAGTGGATTTTGATTGCTTGCTGAAGGATACGCAGAGACTTTATATCTTCCAGTATACAGTGCCCTTGAAATAGCTTTAATATTAGAAACAGAAAACAATTCACATTTAGAAAATTAAATTGTAAAAATCTCTTGAAATTTAACCACCACCATTACACAAAGAAAAAAAACAGGTTATCAACTGACCCTGAGTACCAAGATATGGAGAAAATCCCTTGTTTCGTCAAAATTCCAAGTGTTGTTGTAATACAATTTTTAGGTAATGCATGTATATATATATATATATACATATATATATATATATATATATATATATATATATATATATATATATATATATATATATATATATATTTTTTTTTTTTTTTTTTTTTTTTAAGTTTTTTTTAATATTTGATTTTATTCGTAGATAATTCTGAAAAATTGTACATGAATAATATGTACTCCTATATGCAGAAGCAGGTAAAGCTTAAGCCCCCGTACACACGGTTGGAAATTCCGACCACAAAATCTGTCTGATTTTTTACGACGGATTTTGTCCGACACTGGTGTTGCATACACACGGACAAAGTTGTCGGAAAATCCGATCATTCTGAACGTGGTGACGTTCATTGTGTACGACGGAACTACGTAGAGGCTAGTAGCCAATAGCTTTGGTCTCGTAATTTGATCTGAGCATGCGTGGCCATTTGTCTGTCGGAATTCTGTACACACGATCGAAAATTTTTGTCGGAAAATTTGAGAGCAGAATCTGATGGAGCCCACAAACGTGCGGATTTTCCGACAACATGGTCCGATCGGACATTTTCCATCGGAATTTCCGACCGTGTGTACGAGGGCTTAGACTATGTTTACACTTTTGCATGCCCTTCTAGAGCCCTTTAGTAGATGCATTGAGGCACTGTTAATTCTTCACCCCCCCCCACAACATGTTACTGCGCACACACCACAAAAAAAAGCTAATGTACCGTGCGTTTTGATGCTGTGTGATTTTTTTAAAATGGTCCACTACGTATTTTGTGTGTTTCTCACGTGTAGGACAGCCCATTGAAATGGATAAGCTGCGCCGAAACTGGCAAAAACAATATGCATTTTCTTGTTTCTTCTTTATTTTTTGGTTTTGAAAAGACTGTTTTTCACAAAGCTCAAATGCTCACACAAGCACACACACACACACACACACACACACACACACACACACATGATTGAGTTAGAGCCAGCCTGAACTCAACTACTGTGTTGTCTTTTTCCCACAGTGCCTTGAAAAAAATATATATAAACAGCATACCTAAAACATCATAATCATGTAAATACCATGTATTACGGTATATAATTGACCATAAAACATTACAGTATCTCTTTAAAGAGAATATGTAGTAGTGTTACTATTTTAATCTTTGCAGCCAGGTAAATAGGAAATGTGATGGTATTGCACAGAGCGGTCCCTTACTTCCTCTTCTGAAGTCCCCCCGCCAATGCTGCCCGCTCCTCCTTTCCTGGTGGTGTCCTCTTAGCAAGTCGTGTGCTAAGAGAGTACTTGTGCAGGAGCGCTCCTAAGCCAGGCTGTGTGTGCCAATAGACTCACACAGTGCAGCTCGGCCACGCCCCGGTTCTCTCATTATAGGATATGACTGGCAGCAGCAGGAGCCTATTGCTCCCGCTGATCTCAGTGTATCCTGTGAAAGCAAGTTTTGTTGTATACATTATTTATTTAGAAAAATAAACCTTTACACAAATATGAACTTGGAAAAGTTTCTAAATAAATATTGAAGTAAAGCCAACCCAAAAAATTACCTTTAAGGTAAATTTACTGGGAAACCAAGATTTTATCACATATAAAATATATTATTTTATAACTTTAGCTTTAGGAACTGAGCCACTACAAAGATCTGCAGTGGTAGCGGGCAGCACAATTAAAATGGCCTGGAGGACACATAATTGAAATCTGGCATGGTAGCAATGTAAGGAGACATCTGTCACATCTGTTCCCCTAGGCTCCCCTAAGTAGTTTACTTTACACTCATACAGTATAAAATATATGCCAACTGCCTGACAGGTCCTTTCTCAACTCAGCTCTCAGTGAAAATACCAAATGCTGCTGTCTACCTCTGAAAGCTAAAGCTTTTTAATTTTGAAAAGAATGAGGAGGGTTGACATCTCTGTCAGATTTAAAATGCAGTCTTTATCCATTGTACAGGATGCCAGGGATGGGTCCTGGATATTTTTTTTTTGGGGGGGCTCCAAACCCTAATTATAGTGACTTTGGTTCTGAAGGAGTTAACTGGGGTGCATCAGGGTCCAGAAAAAGAGAAAGAGGCAGTCAGCACCTATCTGTGAGGGAGCTGGACATAGCCATGTGAGCTAGGACTAGCTTGGGACTGAGCCAAGGCTGCTGAACTGCGAGAGCCTCCTCTGTGGAACATCTGAAGCAGAAGGGAAGCCCCAACCCCCAGATGTAGGACCTACTGTACTGGCGGTGAGCCATTCTTGTTTTCCATTTGTATTAGTGTTGTAGACTATTTTGTGTTCTGTTGGCAAGTTCAATAAAGACTGTGATTTTACATGCGGCAGGCGGTGATCCTGAGCTCTCATATCACACCATGTTGAAGTAATTTGCCTTTACTTCCTGTTGTGTCCACAGTACGGGAAGTAAGGAGAATGCTGTAACAGAAACCCAGACAGCAAAAAAAAAAAAAAAACATGCTATTAGTTAAATGGGAAGGGGTTTGAAACTCGGTCAAATTTTTTAACCATCTGTGTCACTACTGAGGAGTGTGCCTTTATTTTTTCTGTGTTATTGGGACAGGAACTGGTACTAAATCCCCCAAACTTGGACAAAGATTGCAATAACAACATGGCAGAGGTCTTAGTACTTCCCCTCATGTTGAAGGACACATTGGCTGGTATTCTCCTTTAACTCTTGCTGGCTGGGGCAATTTTTAAATCCACACATTAAAAATCTTTGCCAGAAAATGATCTAAACCCCCAAATATTACATATTTTCTGAAAGCAAATATATATTAGACTACAAGAGACTCATACCAAGTGAAATTCGTGCATTTACACGGCTTGCTTTAAAAGAGATGTATGGGGCGCTTTTAACCCCCGCTAGAGGCAGAGAAAGGGTTAAAACCAGCCCAGAAAGGGTTAAAACCACCACTGATTTCAATGGGCAGGAACGGTGGAGGAGCGGTATACACACTGCTCCTTCAACGTTCCAAAGATGCTGCTAGCAGGACTTTTTTTTTTAGCATCCTGCCAGCGCACCACTCCAGTGTGAAAGCCCTCTGGCTTTCACATTGGAGAGACAAGAGCAGCTCTTTCAGGGCGATTTGCAGGCGCTATTTTTAGCGCTGTAGCACCTGCAAAGCACCACAGAGTGAAAGGGGTCTTAGAATCATACTTACCCAAGTGGATGCAGCATCGGTCCAATGCATCTTTCCCCTGGCGCCTCTAACACTGAGAACCGAGTGATGGAACACAGCCGATCACTTGGTTCTCACAGCTTTTTGAGCCGAGAGCTGCTGACTATCAGCACCTCTGTGCTCTGCCCCCCCTCCGCACTCACTAGAGCGCTGGGCTATGGAGGGGGTGGGAACAGCCAGCTCAGGCAGATCGCTGAGAGGCTGAGCCAGGTGACGGTCCAGGCATGTGGGCGGATCCCAACTTAATTTTCACGATTTTGCCAAAGCCTGGACAGGCTCTGTGACGTCAGCTGACAGCGGGCTGCAGCCCGCTTTCTGCTGCAAACAGGTCACATGGTGCAGAACGAACTGCACTCCTGTGATCCACAGAAGTACAGCTAAACTAGCTTTGGCTGTACTTCTCCTTTAAGGAAAGTACATTTAATGATATATCATTGAATACAGACCTGCAATAATTTGTGTCTTTTATACCTGCCTTCTTTAAGTCAGCCTTAATAACCTATTCTGCAAATTGTTGGCCTTAGAAATAAAAGGGATGGCTTACAAAACCGGAATGACAAGTGTTTGTTTTGATTAGCTTACAGGTTGCTGCTTTCAGATAATTGAGTAGAGCATGTTCATGGGAATGCATAGTGCTGAATTAGCATTTTGTCTGTCTTCGACACAGTTTCACTAAAAGTAATCTGAGGCTAAAAACACAACAAATATGACATTGTTTCCAATGATAGGAGTAGAAATGGAATCTTCTGATAGCAGCTCCAAAAATGCGGGCATGTACAGTAGACAGGGCAAGGCACAAAGATGTTTATGATATGTAGAGGCATCTGACCTTTCTGAGGACAGAAATGGTGACAATACATTTATTTTTTTCAGTTAAGAGTCTGACACTTACAGCACATTGCGCTCTGACCCCACTATCTGTACTGCTCACCTTAGCATTTCTCCTATTGCTTTTCTATGGTAATGTAAAGGACTTGTCTTCATAAACAAAATTGCTTGTTTTTACCTTGCTGTGCAGAAAATGAAGGAAAGCCCTCTGAGCCCTACGGACAATGTATCCACCATATACATGGGAGCTGCTGAATGAAGACTAAAGTTGCAGTGGCCACGTCCAGGCACCCCAATGTAATGCTGCTGCCCTTAGTTTCGTAGGGCAGCAGCGGGTGATGTCATGCATAGCTCCTCCCCGTACGCGTTACGTTCAATCAGAACTTCAACTTCACTGGACTCCTCCCCCCTTCCCTTCGTTAGCAGATGGAGGCACATGGGGAAGGGGGAAGAGTCCGGTGACGTTGATGTCCGTGATGTCACCGGATCTCCAAAGGAAATCCCTGAAGAACCGGAAGGCGGCGGAGAAGTGAGTACCGATCAAAAGAATTTTGATCGATCAAAAAAATTAATCGATTAATTAATCTTTAATTTCCACAGCCCTAGTACCTAGCCATGGTCTCTGGGTGTTTGACTGGAAAATTGGCTGAACAGATTTACAAATGTTGTGATGGGTAAGACAGTTTGTGACAATGTTTTATCCGTGTATTACATTACACTTTTTTGGTTGAACTAGATGGACTTGTGTCTTTTTTCAATCTGACTAACGATGAAACTATTTAACTTACACTTAAATTATATCTTATTTAAGAATTAACTTGGAGTCACTCTTATCCTGTTCTACGTAGCAATCACCTATGATTAGCACAAAAGTCAAGATAACCAGTACCAGTAACCGAAAACTAAAGATCCATAACTCAGTGACCATTACAATTACTTACAGGGACCTCGGCTATGGAATGCTCTACCGAACAACATCCGCTTGGAAGAAAACCATCAGGCCTTCAGGAAAAAACTCAAGACCCACCTGGCCACCTCTTCCAACATTGCAGGACAACAAGAGCAGACAAGCGCCTTGAGGCGATTCAGTTCGCATTTGCAGCTCTATACAAATCATTCATTCATTCACTTCTTACTACAATAAACCCAACTGTCTGTTACAGCATAGATACATATAATTACCAGCAGCAGTGTATACACTTCAAATTATTAACAGGTGTCAAAGTGAGCTCGAAGCCCCAGTTACACCCACAGGGTACAAAGCCAACAGTCATTTGTAAGTATATTTGCTAGGTGGTGTTAATTTTTTATGTTGTACGATATTTGCACAGCTGTTTATCAAATGCATATTTTCAGCAAAAAAATTTACTAAAATAAATTTTAGTGCACAAAAACACAATATAACACCCAATGTTTTGGTAAAATATACAAGATGGTGTTGTGTTGAGTAAAAAGAAACCAAACATGTTAAGCCTTCAAATTCTGCATGCCTTTGAAATGTTGAACTAAGAAAAACTCTACCTAGGGTGTCCCCCTGCCAACAGTGGTCAACCCTGGGTAGAGGGCTATCATATAAACAGTTTTGGGGAGGAGCTTCCGGAGTTTGCCATAGAAAGTGGCTAAAGAGCAAGCTACAGCATAAATAGAGGCTGTAAAGAGTTTTTTCAGAGCTTCCTCTTAGGGGGGAAGCATGGATTAAAGGGGAAAGTTCGTCACTGTTGCCAGCTTCTTCTACTTGGCTTCTTCTGGGTGCTGTTGTTCGGCCAGCTTGATTGCCCAGTGCAGGAGGATGCAGAGATACTCAGTGAGCTTAGAGGAACCACTCCCTGTCCAGACATGTGTAGCCTTATGAGAAATGGCCCTCCCCAAACAGGCTATGGTAGGTAAATAATAGAACCAGAAACTTTGCTAAGTGGAAGAGTGGCTTTAATACTAAAGTTGGCAGTGCCTCCACCCAACACAGAGGAGATTCCCTTCCTGGGAAATTAATCAGGAATCTAAACAAAATAATTAGGAGCAGAAGAACTAACATGGATACATTCAGTTGGAAGAATATTTCTAGGATGAAAGAAAGGGAATAGGAATCATTCCCACCCTATTCAGAAACCAGCAAATAATAAATGAGATTGTAACAGCAAGGAGTATTTTGTGCATTGCCCAATTTCAGAATCTGTAACTCAAGAGGTGAATCAGAAAATACAGAGAGACAGTATGAAAAGAAAATATGTAAATGGAGTTCCCAATCAATCCCACAAATCCTAAAAAGGGTAAATGGGATAGTATCTACTATACTCAAAGAATAGAGAGGAGATAACTGAAACTGCCAGAATCTAGGACGCTGAATTCTCTCAATGAGGATCTATTAGACATTCCACAATGGGAAAGCTAGGAAGAAAAGGAGAACTTGGGTGGAAGTAATAGTCAGTGCAGTAAGCAGAGTTCCTAAATCTCAGGAAAGCTCAAGATAATAAGTTCCATATAAAGGGAAAACAGCAGGAACCAATGTCCGTAGACCTTGCAGGTCAAAAAGTCCTCCATGAGAGAGACAGGTCTGAGAAAAGCAATTATCCTATGTGTTAGTAAATGTTAGTACACCTCATTAAGAAAAAGGGGAGGGGGAGGAAAGGGAAAACACAGTCAACACAGTAAGACCAAAGACTTGGGGTGTGGGAAGCCTAAATAATCCAGGATTATGTACACTGGGGTACAGAAAACCCAGAAGAGTAAGGAAAACCAACTGAAGCAGATACCTGGCTGTAGGGTAGAGTAGAAGTTACAGGTTGAAGCTTGAGCAACCATACTGAGAAACAGAAATGCCCAAGAGACCCAAATGGATGAGCAAACAATACCCCACTGGTAGAAGTGGGGCGTACCTGCAAACAGAAATGCATGGCTTTGAGATCTCCAGTTCGAGGGACCAGCAGAAACAGAATCTCCACTATCCAGTGCATAATGAAGCAATGCCTTTCCTCAAGGATAAGTGAATAAGGTCATCTTTAAACATATACTCTACATTCCAGGCACAAAGCCAAAGTGCTCTACACATATGAATAGATATCACTGCCATGTGAGAGACACATTTACATGCTTCTACTGTAAGAGGCCATCACAACTAAAGTGGGTTGCCTGAGACATTTAATCCACCAGTTCCAAAACATAAGAGTTTTGCATCGTGTTAGTGGGATGCCTTTTAAATTCAATGATCTATTTTGACAAGATTTAATAACGCAAAATCACAGCCAACAGAGGACAAAGGGTTGTTCCAATTACATCAAACTGATACCTACATAGGGAGCCCAAACTGCTGTTTCTACAGCCCAACCCAGCAAAATCCATAACAGTAGAGACACCTTCAACCAGTGTTGTGATACATCTGTTATGGTAAAGAACTGGAGGGCGCACTAAAGGAAGGGACCATTTATCAATAAATTCCCTATCAAAGAGAAAAAGCTTTATCACATTGTCAAGAGGAAGCTATAATTTAATTGGATGTTCCCAATCCTCACTGAGGAACATTTTAAGTATTGAGAATATAGGGAAGGTCTTTAGAGCAGCATGAGCTCTAAAAGACTGTATACCTGGTACAACAGGTTGATCCCTAGAGGAGTACATATGAATGAATGAATGAATGAATGATTTGTATAGCGCTGCAACTGCGAACTGAATCGCCTCGAGGCGCTTGTCTGCTCTAGTTGTGATGCCATGTATTAGAAGAGGTGGGTCTTGAGTTTTTTCCTGAAGGCCTGATGGTTTTCTTCCATGCGGATGTTGTTTGGTAGAGCATTCCATAGCCGGGGTCCCTGTACTGCGAATCTTCGTTCTCCCTTCGATTTGTAGCGGGCTTTGGGGATGAGAAGGCGATTTTGGTTTGTTGATCGAAGTCTGCGATTTGGTATGTATTTTTCTATTTTCTCACAAAGGTATTGAGGCGCATTTCCTTGTGTACATTTGTGGGTGAGGCAGAGGGTCTTGAATGTGATCCTGTCTTTTACCTTGAGCCAATGGAGCATCCTTAGGGATGGGGAGATGGATTCCCAGGGTTTCTTTCCGGTGACTATTCTTGCTGCTGTGTTTTGGACAATTTGAAGGCGCGCAATCTGGTAATCCGGTAATCCTATGTAGAGTGAGTTTGCGTAGTCGAGCCGTGAATTGATGATCGTTCCTACTACTACCGCTTTTTCCTTTTCCGGGATGAAGGGGATGAGTCTGCGTAGCATGCGAAGGAGATGGTGGGATCCGCTGATTACGGATCCTATTTGTGCCTCCATTGTCATCTCTGAATCAAAGATTACTCCGAGGCTTTTGGCTTTGTTGCTTGGAAGGATGGTCTGTCCCAAGATGGTTGGTGGTGTCCAAGGGGTCTTCGTCTTTTTCCTTGAGTTTGCGTCGAGGAGCAGTAATTCTGTTTTTGATCCATTTAGTTTGAGGGAGCTAGTGGTCATCCAGTCATCTATCAATGTGAGACATTTTCCTAGTTCCTGGTATTGGTCTTTTTGTCCGGTGATCCGGAAGTACAGTTGAGTGTCGTCCGCGTATGAGTGGAAGCACAGATCCAATTTGCTAATAATTTTGAAGAGTGGTCGGATGTAAATGTTGAACAGTACTGGTGACAATGGTGATCCTTGAGGGACTCCATAAGTGATTGCCCGAGTTTCCGAAGTGAAGGCTCCTAGTTTCACTGTTTGTGACCGGTTTCCTAAGAAGGAAGCGAACCATGGCAGATCTCCATCTGTAACTCCTGCCACTTCCTTGAGGCGGCTGAGAAGCATGTTGTGGTCCACTGTGTCGAACGCCGCACTGAGATCCAGCAATACCAGAAGACACGATTCTCCCTCATCCGCTGCTTCTAGGGCGTCATCCCATATTTTCAGAAGTGCCGTTTCTGTGCCATGGCCTGGGCGGAAGCCCGATTGTAGTGGGTCTAGGAGCTTGTGTGTGTCCAGATGAAGTTGAAGCTGTTGTACTACTGCTTTCTCCATGATCTTGGAAATGGTGTTCAGGCTTGTTACCGGTCTGCGATTGTTCGGATCCTTGGGGTCGAGGTTGGGTTTCTTTAGTAATGGTTTGATGATGCCTTGCTTGAGGGAATTCGGAACCAATCCTTCTTTGAACGACTGATTTACTAGGTGTGTGATAGCGGGGGCCAGAATGTCGGAGCATTCTTTCAAGAGTTTTGTGGGGATGATGTCGTTTGGCGAGGTGCTGTCTCGGAGGCTCTTGATGACATTTTTGGTTTCATCCGTTGTGATCGGGGTAAGTGAAAAATGTGGTGCTTGTGCGCTGTGGATGTAAAATTCCTTACCTGGGTTGAGTTGAGTAGAGCTGGTTGTTGTTTTTTTTTGTTGAATTATTTTCTGAATGTTGTCTATTTTGTTGATGAAAAAATCTGATAATTTGTTGCAGTATTCTTGAGTTTCGTTTCCTAGGGGCTCAAGGCAGGTGGGGTTCATAGTCTGGGCGACTAGTTTGAAAAGTTCCCGTGGTCGGTTTAAGGCTTTTGAGAGGGTGTTTGAGACATGTTCTTTTTTTGCTGTGAAAATTGCTTTATGATATCTCTTGGTGAGTATTCTGTAGTTTGTGTGATTTTCCTTTGTGGTGTTTCTTCTCCAGGCTCTTTCTGCTCTTCTGTGTTCCCGTTTCAGTAGAGTAAGCGTGCCATTAAACCAACCAGAATTTTTCTTGCGGATGGGTACTCGATGTTTCGGGGCGACTGCGTCTGCTGTTTGTAGAAGTGCCTTGTTTATGAAGCTGAGTATTCGTTCTGTTGAGTGGTTTTGATTTAGTGTACCCATTTTGTGTGTTAGTGTGGTTTTGAAGATTTCCGAATGTAGTTTCTTCTGCGATCTAATCCAGTGTGTTGTTGCTGCTGAGTTTGGTTTTTGCAGGGAGATGTTGGTGGCGATCTCAAATTTGATAGCGTGGTGGTCTGACCATGGTAGCGCTATGTTGTCTTGAATGCTGATGTCCGTATTTTGCTTGAAGATGAGGTCCAGGATGTGACCCGACCCATGTGTGGGAGCCTTTACTAGTTGTTGAAGCCCTAGGTCTTCCAGTTGATTGATGCAGGTGGTGGCGATGGGGTCTTCGGTGGAATTCGCCCAGAGGTTGAAATCTCCGAGTACCAGAATCTTGTTGTTTTTCAGGGTGTGTGCCGAGATGAATTCCGTGAGTGGTATCGGTAGATTTGTCTTTGGTCCTGGTGGTCTGTAGCATAGCAGCATGTGGATGGTTTCTTGTGGTGTGGTTTGCATCTGTAGAGTAAGTGTCTCCATAAACGTTGCTTTGTTCTGTACCGTAGGTTTGACGAGCGCTAGATGAGCTTTGAAGATCACTGCTAGGCCTCCTCCTTTTTTTCCTTTCCGATGCTCGGTTAGGATCCTGTAGTTTTCTGGCACTAATTCTGTTAGGATGGTGTTGCAGTCGGGTGTTAGCCAGCTTTCCGTGATGAAGAGGCAATCTATGTTGTTTTGTGTGATGAAGTCATGGATTTCGTGCCTGTGCTTGACTGCCGATCTGGTGTTAATCAAAGCGCATGCTAACTGTTGCGGTTGAGTTGTAGTCTTCTTATGTTTGATCGTTGCTTGTGGATCGATTCTTAGTAGTCGTTCTTTTTGTAATATTTTTTGAATGTCGGTCGGTAGAGTTGCGGTCAAATTTCTTAGTCTGCATAGGGACTCTGCTGAGTATTTGAAATTGCACATGTTGAGGTGCTCCAAAAAAATTCCCTGCTGTGGACGAGATGATGCGTTGAAAAAACGCTGATGCTGTTGTTGAGGCGATAACGGTCTTGCGCAGGCTAGTTGAAGATGTTGCGGATCTGTGGGAAAACCCTGTAGACCTACACCCTCCCTCCCGTTGATCCAGAGGAAGGCGAAAAACCCCTACTAGCGCGGCCAATTGCTGTAGCAGAGGAAAAAATTCCTTCCTGACCCCCCGAGGGGCGGTCGGATGTTGGTCCCTGGATCAACTGCTAAGTGGTGGTCCCTGCGTTACTTACCAGAATATTTACCTTACCGGGTGATCCAATGATGGCGATAGGGTGGATCCTGATGTTGATCTCCCTGCACAGGTACTATGACCCCTGTTACAACCTCCTGTTATAAACTCCTGGTTTTAACTCACCACTTAGACAAGTTCCACTTGGACAGAGTTCAACCAGTCTCAAGGATGAGCAGGCTCACGATGAGCTCTACACAAACTTATAGGCCTGAAACACCTGGGAGCAATTAGGCACTCCCCTTAATTAGTAAGCTGAAGGAAGGAAAGGGAAAAAAAAAAAAAAAAAAAAAACTGTTTAAAAAGTGTAAGAAGAAAAGGGTATTAAGAAGATAAAATGGAAAAGGTCCAGAAAGAACCTAAAAATGCAATCCAGCAATCACCAGCAGTCAAAAAAGCAAAATTTGTTCACTCTCCACACAGTGTCCTCACTGTTTGGCTTCCAACCAAAATTCTGGCAATTTCACATGAGCTCTACACAAACTTATATAGGCCTGAAACACCTGGGAGCAATTAGGCACTCCCCTTAATTAGTAAGCTGAAGGAAGGAAAGGAAAAAAAAAAAAAAAACTGTTTAAAAAGTGTAAGAAGAAAAGGGTATTAAGAAGATAAAATGGAAAAGGTCCAGAAAGAACCTAAAAATGCAATCCAGCAATCACCAGCAGTCAAAAAAGCAAAATTTGTTCACTCTCCACACAGTGTCCTCACTGTTTGGCTTCCAACCAAAATTCTGGCAGAGTGTATTGCAGAGTGTATTGCTTCAATCAGATTGGAAAACAGATTGAATGAAGTTTATGGAACGTGTTCAATAAAGTCTCATTAGAGGCAGATTGTGAAAGCTCTGAATCTGAAACAGAGATGGTAGTAAAAAAAGGTGGCTGGGTATCTGCGCATATCTAACATATTTGAAAGGCAGCCAGCACAGTTCGTTGATCATCAAACAAAAATATAAAAAGTCCAAAATGAAGCGCTTCAAATTGTCATTAATCATATGACAGTTCTGTCATTGAAAAGATAGGGAATATATAGGACCCTTCACCATCTTCAGGGTGTATGAAACAGCGCACCACACCCAAGTGAATCTAAACTGCTTACCAGAGAGTAATGGTAAAAAGGCATGTAATCACAAATCACGAAGGATCAAGGTGTCACACTCCAAATACTGCAAATCGATCACAGGGAATCCATAATCCAGACCACATATAGTCACCAGCTCATCAAATTCCAAAACAAGGATGCATATGATATACACTCATCAATGAGAAGTTACCCAAATGGAAAGAAAATAAGGTAGCAATAGCCCGTAAGGTATAAAAACAATAATTTATTGTAGTGCACTTACAGGTTTTGCATGCCTCTGATGATATCCTATGGGATGAAACATGTCAGGCTGGCCGATGCAAGCACTCTGTGAGCCGCGGATTTTCTACTATACATCATGATGCCTGTATTTTTCTACTACCTGCAAGTGGACTACAATAAATTATTGTTTTTATACCTTATGGGCTTCACTATTGCTGCCTTATTTTCTTTCCATTTGGGTAACTTCTCATTGATGAGCGTTATATCATATGCATCCTTGTTTTGGAGTTTGATGAGCTGGTGACTATATGTGGTCTGGATTATGGATTCCCTGTGATCGATTTGCAGTATTTGGAGTGTGACACCTTGATCCTTTGTGATTTGTGATTACATGCCTTTTTACCAATGACCAATACTCTCTGGTAAGCAGAGTGGATTCACTTGGGTGTGGTGCGCTGTTTCATACACACTGAAGCCGGTGAAGGGTCCTTCATATTCCCTATCTCTTCAATGACAGAACTGTCATATGATTAATGACAATTTGAAGTGCTGTATTTTGGACTTTTTAGAGATGGTGACAGGGCTTCAGGCACGTTGAAAGGTAAAGGCCCATTAAGGTCAGTAGTAGAATTTTACACAGAAGGCCCTGGAGCGCGATTAGAACTTCTACAAGCTGAATACTTCACTGATACAAAATTAAAAGTAGATTATAGAGTGCTCAAATATACAGTACAGACCTCAGGCTCAGGCAGCAGAGAAACAGAAGCTGCTAATAAGGACAACATTACAGAATTAGAATTTCCTGGATACAGGTTATAAACTTTATTTTTTTTCTCTGGATACCAGTAAATAATTGCTAGAAACAGTAGGAGAGTAATTGACAAGGCTACCCGTTGTACTGGGACCATCTTCTGAGCTTCTTTTAAAAGACTTGTACTGCTTATTGATAAGCAATTAACATGAACCATGATTTGCTTAAAGAATATCAACAACATTAAACCCAACATTTCATATTCCTCATATGTGGCTGCTGTACTATGTATTTGTATGAAAAAGTATCCGGTTCTCTTTGTATTGCTTCCTTTGGGTGAAATACCTGGTGTTCCTTTTATACTGCCAGTCCCTCTGATTTCCTATCAAAAACTGACCAAACTAGGCATGAGAGCACAGTATGATCACTTCTCTATCTGTGTTGAGAACTCAGCCTGCTCTCTTCCAGTGATTATACCAGGGCTGCCCAACCTTTTTAAGAGTGAGGGCCACTTAAGCAACTTGGTAACCAGTCGTGAGGCCACAATGAGCGGAGCGGGCGTTTGACAGGTCACGGCTACTCTATAGGCCCTCCGATCCAATCCACCTAGATGGAAGGGGACAAATTCCCTTCTATTATTTTTTTTAGAGGATCGGATTGGAGGCAAGCGGGAGTAAACGCACAAAAGTCTGTTTACATCTGCTGCTCTGTAGAGATGAATTGAGGGTCCGATTGGGTAGGGCCGATCGTGTGAAAATGGCCTAAACTGCTTTCACACTGATGTGCTGCGGTTTACCCACACCGCGGGTGCAGCATAATGCACCTGTGTCTATCCTGCGGGTTAACTGAACTTTGCCATAGACTCTGCCTGTGGCAAAAGCCGTCCTTGTACAGGAAGCATCAGCTTATGGGACTCTGCTCTGCAGCTGCTTTCTTCCTCTACCACCAGCTTCATTCACAACACTGATGCTGTGGTATTACGGGTCGGTAACCTGCGATCTGGGCTTGCTAACCCACCATTCCAGAGCAGGAGGTCGCGGGCCACATCAAAGGGCTCCGCGGGCCACATGTGTCCCCCGGGCCACTGGTTGGCCATCCTTGGATTAGACTTTTCCTGACACACCTGCCCCCCTTCCTCACAGCCATTCACTAGGAAGACCAGTTACTGCGGTTTCTCCTCCCTTAGCTCCTTATGCAACTGAGAACATAGAGTATGTTATCACTTATAAAAAGGGGGAAAAAAGGTATTTATAATGTTTTTTATATCTATGCACAAATATTTGGCCTCTCATTTATATTTTACACTAAATGGGTTGTTTTACATAGTGAGGATTTACATATAGTTTATAAGCAGCAGTATTAGAGGGAAAGTTTTTCTGCCAAAGCCAAAAAGCAGGAAAGGAGTTCATGCATGCAACATTGCACCTAGGGATGTCATCAGTGCTAAATTTCCTTAGGCATGAATGTTATCTCAGTAAAAAAGAGCAGCAAATTTAAAATGTTGCCCAGCAGTCAAAACCTAGTTAACTGCTGCTACTACAGCCCAACCGGCCGTATTCTTTGAATGTGTTGTGAGAGACAGACACGTACATTGTGAATGGGTTATGCTAAAAGGCTGTGCCATGGCTCTAAAACTTGAAAGCACTCTACGAATTACTAAAACATTCGACGAAAATCAAATTTTAGGATATCTTAACCACAATCAGAGACCCACTGTGAGTGAGATTGCACAGAAGCTGTGCCAAAGCTGTGGGGTCTGCACATCGCTCTGGGGCTAACTGACACAGTGCACATGAGTCTTGAAAGCTCCAGAATGCAGAGCACAATGTGCAAAAATGACATACCAGATTATCTTTGCCAATTCTACAGGCTTATTTACACAACACATGGAGTCATAAGAGACTCGGTTACAGTACACCAGAGGATGTGCCATGGTTCTGAAACAGGAGAGCATGTTGCAGCTAACTGACACAGTTCACACGGGCCTGAAAAGCACCACAATACAGAACTCAAACAAACACACAATGCAAGGCCCAGTGCTCGAAGGTCAAGTTCAAGGACAGTCCCACAATCTTCAGTCCAGCAGGGTCTGGGCACAGCCTCCAAAGCTATTCCTGAGGATACGCAGATCCACATGGAGCTTCCGATCAGGTCAGCCTAAAAACGTACAGGTGAACCAAATTGTACCGCTGATTGAGAAAGGGTCCCAAGATGTTGAAAATGAAGCATATATTGTTTGTTATAATGTATTCAGTGTTCATCAATGATTTCATTGTCTTCTTTGCCTTGTAAAAGTGAACTTACACTTAACGTTTATAGACAGCCAAAACATCTGTGTCCTGGTTGGGGAGATTTTCCTTCACTCCCTGTTGCAAAGACACAACAGAAAGTGACAGGAAATCTCCCCAAACTGAGAATTTCTATTTTATACTGTTTTCAGAAGAACTAGTATCACCACTAAAAGACTTCTTTTGTATATTTTAGATTTCCCTGAGCTTTTTGTTTTATGTGACAACTGTCGTGAGAACAAATAAGGAGGTACTATCTTAGCAGGTACTACTGAACACCCCTTTCATGTTATGGAGCTAAGAAGAGGGTGAGGTGATCTGTAGTCTTAGAGGAGTAGTAAAGCCAAAGCTTGTTTGGCTTTATTTCTCCTGTGGATCACCGAAGTGAAGTTCGTACTGCACTCCCTTGACCCGTTTTCAGAAAACAGTGGGCTGAAGCTTGGTGTCGATGAGCCAGTCCAAGCTGGGGAAAGATCACGACCATATGGTCGGGATCCACCCTGGAGCATGGACCAACAGCTAGCTCAGCCTCTCAGTGAGCCGCTGAGTGCCTGAGCCAGCCATTCCCCCACCCTCCACAGCCCAGCGCTTCAGTGGGTACGGGGGGGGGGGGAGGGCAGAGCAGATAGCTGGTGACTGACAGTTAAAAAAAAATCCAAAACTTCTCTTTTAAGGCACTTTCTTTCCTAGGATGACAATGCTGATTCCCCATTTGAAGGATCACAAAGTGGAAATATAAAAAAAAGCCTAAGAAAACTAACGCAACCAAAATATCTAGGACTGGTAAGCTGCAATATATTACAGTTTTGTTTTTTGGTTTAGATATTATTTACAAAGTATGTAGAGCCAAACATTTTTTTGCTCTGGATGGAATAGGGAATGTTTGCTTTTATTACTGTTTGTGGCCACTCTTGGAAGATTCACCCTTTCTATTTGTCCTTGTAACCATTGTCAGAAAGGCAAAAAAGGATGGAAAATGTGACACCTTAGAGCTGTCACCAGAAACATAAGGTTACATGGTTACATAGTTAGTCAGGTTGAAAAAAGACACAGGTCCATCTAGTTCAACCATAAAAATAAATAAAATAAATGATATCCTACAATCCCATATACCCAATCCTATACCCACAGTTGATCCAGAGGAAGACAAAAAACCCCAGCAAAGCATGATCAAATTTGCTACAGCAGGGGAAAAAATCCTTCCTGACCCCCAGAGAGGCAATCAGATTTTCCCTGGATCAACTTTACCTATAAATGTCAGTACCCAGTTATATTTTGTACATTTAGGAAAGAATCCAGGCATTTCTTAAAGCAATCTACTGAGCTGGCCAGAACCACCTCTGGAGGGAGTCTATTCCCCATTTTCACAGCTCTTACTGTGAAGAAACCTCTCTGTATTTGGACCCAAAATCTCTTTTCCTCTAGACGTAAAGAGTGCCCCCCTGTCCTCTGTGTTGACCGTGAAGTGAAAAACTCAACACCGAGTTTACTTTATGGACCCCTTATATATTTGCACATGTTGATCATATCCCCCCTTAATCTCCTCTTCTCAAGAGTGAATAAATTCAGTTCCTCTAATCTTTCCTCATAGCTGAGCTGCTCCATGCCTCTTATCAGTTTGGTTGCCCTTCTCTGCACTTTCTCCAATTCCCCAATATCCTTTTTGAGAACTGCTGCCCAAAACTAAACTGCATATTCCAGATGAGGTCTTACAAATGATTTATACAGGGGCAAAATGATATCTCTCTCTCTGGAGTCCATACCTCTCTTAATACAAGAAAGAACTTTGCCTGTTTTGGAAACCGCAGCTTGGCATTACATGCTATTATTGAGCTTATGATCTACCAAAACCCCCAGATCCTTCTCCACTACGGAACCCCCCAGGTGTACTCCCCCTAGTATGTATAATGCATGCATATTCTTAGCCCCCAAGTGCATAAGGTGAGGGTAAATCTTTTACTGGACACACCTGTTGTGAAGACATTTGTCTAGGAGGGAAAGTTGTAAAGTTTGCCCCTCACTTCCTGTTGTGTATCTAATACAGAAAGTGAAGAGAAATCTTCCCAATGGAACATAGAAAACAATGGTTGCACCATTTCCTACTCTATCCATAACAAAAAATGGTTTTGGCTATGGGTACACTCTAAGGAAAACTTTTAAACTCAAAACAAATTCTATCCCTGTAATCACATAAAAAAACAAAAATGTAATTGCATGTTTAAATAAGAGTTCAGACTCATCTAGATGCAGAAGATGTAATACAATATGGAATTGAGCTACCGAAAAAGCTCATTCAGCAGGTAGACATGTTATCACATCAGTGGATATGGTTGAGAAATTAGTGATTCAATTATCACTGTGTGCGAATGCGATGTGACTTGGGAAGTTGCCCGGCTGGTAATCATACACCGTGTCATTACCTGAAGCTGAAACCATTATCTACAGTGCCTGCTATATCTGAAAAGACATGTCTACAGAGTACTAACCTGTGTGCTCTCAGTATGGGATGAAGGTTTGCGTGGAACAAAAATGTTTACAAAAGTCTGGTAGACTTTTTTGTGACTCTGCCTGTAGGCTTTGTGTAACCATTTCTGAAACCTCTAGAGTTTTTCAGCTAGATCTTTTGTGTCTAGTATAGCACTCTTGTCTACTGAGCCTCCTTGCCCTTCACATTAAAGGGCTAATCAGGATTATTGGAAGGTGATGACCATATAAACTTTTGAAATTAAGTAAGACAGCAACAGTTCACAATAACCTGGTGGGACAGCTACCCAGCCAGGCACACTCACAGTTCCCAATAACGTGAAGAAGTAGGTTATACCCGAACCGACAGTGTCTATTGAGAGGGGACGTAATGAGGTCTGGCAGTCTTGTGCCCAATCAGAGAGATGTGACCCTACGCTTTCCCTTCTAGCCAGGAACCTTTTCCTACCGCTAGTACTGTTCCTAACAGATGGAGTACCGTTCCCCACTCTATCCACTCGCATAGAGTGTCCCAAACACTGGGGCCAGGGTCTTAAATAGACTCTACGACCCCTAAGATGGCCACCAGAGTCACATGGGGCAGCCAGCATTCAATTGGAATGCTGCCCCAGTGATTTTAGAAACCATAAAAGAAATCCTGTTACTCATGACTTCTACCCCTGCATTGCTGCTGTGGTTGAGCGTCACCTGCAGGGGAGACATCAGAATGCACCTGCCTTCAAACATTGTAAGGAATTGTGAGATTTGCATATCAACTGTCTACATCTGTAGATCCTCTAAATGTTGTGGCATAGGGTTTAATTGAGGACAATCTCTGTCTATGCATATTTCAATAATTATTCAGCTTAAATTGCCAAGTTATAACCAATAAATTACAATTTCAGCTTTACATGGTCCTAGTACACTAAATTGCCTAACTGCATTACAAAACCATATAAATGACAGTGCGCTCCATTAATGGACTCTCCATAATGTAAAATAAAGAAACGACTGAGGGATCCAGTGGAAACAAAATAACACAACTGCCATGTTCCTGAAGGAAGAATCCGAGAGATACAGCAGTCACAAATTCATTTATCCCCTTCCAATGCCGGTCTCAGACCTGATCTTTTGGATTGTTTTGGCCTTTATTTTTTACACCTTGATCTGTATTTGCCCATGTAGGAGAAGTCAGTTAGAATTTTCACACAATACAATTGAATGGAAACCTTAACTGATCTGACAGTGTGATGTCTGCATCTAGTATCTGCATTATTCAGGAGAGCCGCAAGGATTTACAGCTAACAGTGTCTGCAGAGCCCAGGGTTTAGTTGAAAACCACCAAAACATTCTTAAGATTTATCAGAGAACAAACGCAGAAACTACAAGCCAAGAGAATCTGTTTGCCTCTGCACCTGGAGATTTTTTTTGTGATTTCAAGAAGCTTTTCTGTACTGAAGTATACCAGTAAATGCGCTTGTATATTCCAAAGCACTAAATTTACCAACGATGTTCTATAGACAATTACATCTGATTAAACAACCTGCATTGTGTCTTGATTGATGATTATGGTTGAATATATTTATATTATAAAGTTTCAAAGGGATACAAAATAACAGAGGATAAGGGGAAAAAAAGGGCTAACAATCAAAAACAGTACAATTGTACTACCATGAACATCATAGGCAGGTGTTGTCCACATTGTCTAAACTTTTTATGAATAATGTACCATATAATTAGGGTAAAACAAATAAGAGTATCTTTGGGTCCAATGACAGGGACGAAGGGCCCAAAAAAAGAGTAATGGTAACAGAGGAAATAAGAAAGGAGAATAAGCTAAGCAAAGAAAGTAGAGAAGCAAAGAAGGTGGTGAGCACTAAGTAATACTAAGGCTGGGTTCACACCTATGCGAATTGTATGTGGGTTTCCTCACATCCAATTTGCATGTCAGGAGATTGTGATCGACTCTCTATGGAGCCGGTTCACATATCACCATTGTTTTTTTTTTTTAAAGTAGAATTTTATTTATTTTCACACACAACAAACAATACAGAAAACAAACTGTATATGAAGCGAACATCGCTCAAACCATTACATAATCTAGTAAACTGGTATACAGTTAATGGAAATGTGACAACCTAAAGGTCAAATGTCTATTCTGCTTAATTAGAACCAATCAATGATCAAGGGGCTTCATTTAGTCTTTCAAGGAGCCGGTGGTATGGTACTTTTGGAGCTGACCCAAGAGCCCCAAATCTTAAGGAATTTCTTTGGGCATCCTCTGGCCTCATACGTCAACTTATATAATGGTATTGCCTGATTAATGATAGTGATCCAAAAGGCTATAGTGGGTGAGGATTGAGACTTCCAGTGGATAGTAATCGATTTCTTAGCATAGAACAATACTATGCGCAGAAAGGTTTGTACATTTTTAGATATACCTTCATCATCAATGTATCCCAGTAGACACTGTAGAGGGTTGCAGATATTGGGTATCTGAGTTAAGGAGCTGATGAAGGCCGTGACCTCCGACCAGAACTTCCTAATCGGGGTGCACTCCCACATCAGATGAAAGAATGTGCCATCTGCCATACCGCAACGAGAGCATAACATATCACCATTGTGGTTGTGGAGCAGCTTGCACAGGAACGCTGTGCGTCTTTGGCTCCGTACCAGGGCCGAATTCAAGCAGAAATCTGGCACCAAACTATTTTGATAAGTTCCTCTTACTCCATGGCAGTGCCAGCACCCACCTGAGGATTCAGGATACATCTACCTGATGGATACTGGATCTGGATACCACCTGGTTAGCAGTTTTAAATTTTCCTCTTGAGCGTAACAAGAGATCGATATTTGTGTGAACAAAAGGCTGTGGTCCAGTCTTCAGGGGAAACCTTGGACTCTAAGTCACGTTACCAAAGTGTTATGTAGGTAGAGAGTGTGTTATTGGTATGAGATAAAATCGTCTTATATATCTGAGATAACGTATGGTGGGGTGTCTCTGAAAGAAGTAACAGTCACTCAAATTCAGTTAGAGGCACCTGTCTGTAAAGGTGTAGAGATTTACAGTATCTTCTCAAGCACATTTGGGTCAGCCAGTTTAAAGAGGAAGAAGGTCCATCTGCTTTTAAGGGAACCAATTGTAGGGTGCACAAACAATCACGCAATGGGCCAGGATGATCTATCATAGGTGCTGTAAAGTGATGTTCCCATGCCATTTGGTATAGCCAGATTGTTGAATAAAGGGGTCTGTAGAGAGAGAGAAGGGGTCTGTAGAGAGAGAGAAGGACTCTCTCTCCGACAGCGTGGCTACTGTCAGGGGGACAGAGATGACAGAGAACAGTAATATGTACCATAGCCCCACAAGAGAGCATGGAGGTCTACAGGGGACATGCCTTGTGCTATTATGGTGCAGACTTCCTTGCTTGATTATTAGACTGGCATCTCAATGACTGTCACAAGCAAAAAAGTTTAACTGGTCTTTTAGAGCAGGGGTCTCAAACTGGTGGCCCTTCAGCTGTTGCGAAACTACAAGTCCCATCATGCCTCTGCCAGTGGGAGTCATGCTTGTAATGGTCAGCCTTGCAATGCTTCATGGGATTTGTAGTTTTGCAACAGCTGGAGGGCCGCTAGTTTGAGACCCCTGTTTTAGAGCATTAATAAAACATCCAGACCTCCTTTCTAGAGACATCCAGGCCCTGAGACTGTAGAAAAGGAAAGTAAGGGACTGCGTCGACAGGCTTTTGTTCTCTTCAAGTGGGTTTCACATTCCAATACAAGTCTTTGAGAATGCAAAATCCCTTTGAAACACATCAAATGCAGGGCAGAAGGAGGTCAACTGCAGGTCAAATGCATCTGTCAATGAAATTTGAACGATCTCAAAAAGGTCTTAAGCCCCATACACACGGTCGGAAAATCCGACCACCAAATCCATCGGATTTGGTCCGACGGATTTAGTCCGACACTGGTGTTGCATACACACGGTCGGACAAAGTTGTCGGAAAATCCGATCATTCTGAACGTGGTGACGTTTGTTGCCTACGACGGGACTACGTAAAAGGCTAGTAGCCAATAGCTTTGGTCTTGTAATGTGATCTGAGCATGCGTGGCACTTTGTCCGTCGGAATTTGCTACACATGATCGGAATTGGTGTGATCGGACTTTGTTGTCGGAAAATCTTTAGAGCAGGAGACAGAACATTGTCCGATAGGACAGAATCCATCGGAAAATCCGACCGTGTGTATGGGGCTTTAAACGCCATGAACACAAGCCCAAATTCCACTGACAGAAGCCCTAAGATTGGCCAAAAACAAAACAAGAATCTAAACAAACAATATGAGAGGGTGGGGTGCCTGAATCAGTCTCAATTGATGACTCTCCAAGGCAGCATAGTCATATCAACAAAAATGTTTCTTCATTAAAAAAGAGTCTTTATTACAATGTTAACATTAAAGAGCCAAATATATGATAAATATATTACTATTTGGCTTTCCCTTCTTATATAGTTGTATCATAGGAAGTACTTTAACCATTTCAGCCCCAGAAGGATTTACCCCCTTACCCCTAAATGACCAGGCCATTTTTTTACGATACGACACTGCGTCACTTTAACTGACAATTGCGCGGTCGTGTGACGTTGTACCCAAACAAAATGTATGTCCTTTTTTCCCCACAAATAGAGCTCTCTTTTGGTAGTATTTGATCACCTCTGCTTTTTTTTATTTTTTGCGCTATAAACAAAAAAATAAAAATTTTGAAAAAGAAAACAATATTTTTAACTTTTTGCTATAATAAATATCCCCCCCCCCCCCAAAAAAAAAAAAACGAATAGCTTCATCAGTTTAGGCCAATATGTATTCTGCTACATATTTTTGAAAAAAAACGCAATAAGCGTATAGTGATAGGTTTGCGCAAAAGTTATAGCGTCTACAAAATAGGCGATAGATATATAGAATTTTTATTATTATTATTTTTTTACTAGTAATTAGCGGTGATCAGCAATTTTTAGCGGGACTGTGACATTGCGCTGGACAGATCAGACACTTTTATCACTTTTTTGGGCTATAAAAATGCACTGATTACTGTATAAATGACACTGACAGGGAAGGGGTTAACACTAGGAAGCGATCAAGAGGTTAAGTGTTTCCTAGGGAGGTGCTGTTTAACTGTGGTGGAAGTGGACTGACTGGGAGTACAGAGAGAGATCGCTGTTCCTAATCACTAGGAACAGACGATCACAAAGTACTCCCCTGACAGAACGGGGGTCTGCTTTGTTTACATTGGCAGATCCCCGTCCTGCCTTTCCGTGGAGTGATCACAATGTAATCTCATAATATAATTGATCGAAATACGATCAAATTAATAAACACATTTCTGAGCCTGGGTTCACACTATTGCGAATTCGCAGTGGTGGAAAACACTGCGAATTTGCAGGACATTTCAAAACCCATTGTTTTCAATGAGGCATGTTCACATATGTCCGCGGCATGCGTACTGCGCATTGCAGAAAAACCGCAACCGACTTTGGTGCGGTGCGGGGCGGATCAGGTGCGAATTCAGGCCCATTATCATCTGATTCGCACCTGACTTGCGTCGTGAACAAAAATTCGCAAGTCATTTTACTACTTCTGAGGGGGAAGTCCACGCCCAATTTTAAAAAAAAAAAAAAACGGCATGGATTCCCCCACCAGGAGCATACCAGGCCCTTAGGTCTGGTATGGATTTTAAGGGTACCCCCTACGCCGAGGGTGCTACATAGGGTGGGGGGCCGGGATCTGGGGGCCCCCTTATTAAAGGGGGCTCCCGGATTCCGATAAGCCCCCCGCCTGCAGACCCCGACAACCAACGGCCAGGGTTGTCGGGAAGAGGCCCTTTTCCTCATCAACATGGGGACAAGGTGCCTGGGGTGTGGGGGCCGCAGGGCGCCCCCTTCCCCAAAGCACCCACCCCCCATGTTGAGGGCATTCGGCCTGGTACGGTTCAGGAGGGGGCGCTCGCTCGTCCCCACCCCCTTTCCTGACCTGCCAGGCTGCGTGCTCGGATAAGGGTCTGGTATGGATTTTGGGGGGACCCCCACGCCGTTTTTCCGGCGTAGGGTGTACCCTTAAAATCCATACCAGACCTAAGGGCCTGGTATGCTCCTGGAGGGGGAATCCATGCCGTTTTAAAAAAAAAAAAAATGGGCGTGGACTTCCCCCTCAGAAGTAGTAAAATGACTTGCAAATTTTTGTTAGCAGCTGATTCGCACCTAAAACGCGGACAAACCGCAGAACAGCCGACATTTCACTGCGCAGTCACGCAGGGCCTTCAATTCACACCACACTAGTCTGAACCCAGGCTCAGTGCAGCCCATTGATCGATAATTTTTCCACCCTTGTCGATCAACTCGAACCTGATCTAAACAAGTTTAACTTGATTGAAAGGGAAGTTATGGCTAATCGTTTTTTTGCCGATTAGATCATTTTCAGAGCAAGAAGCAGGAATCTTTGAGAAGGTAAAGAGGCTTTAGGCCTCAAAACACTTGTGTAACTAGGAAAGGTTCTTTATAGGTTAAGGCTTCTAACTTAGAGACCCACCATGCAGGGGTGATAATATTGAGAAATCATTTAAAACTGAGATAAGGACTGTCTAGTTTGTAGCTTGCACACAGACTTGGCTGGCTTGGAGGTCCACATCCTCTGACAGATGGGTGCACCAGCCTTGTAACAGTAGAATTACAACATATGGGATGTGGTGCATGAAGTGATTGGCGATCCATCCATCTCTTAAGCCTTATGCCCGTACACACGGTCGGAAATTCCGACCACAAAATCCGTCTGATTTTTTCCGATGGATTTTGTCCGACACTGGTGTTGCATACACACACGGTTGGACAAAGTTGTCGGAAAATCTGATCTTCCTGAACGTGGTGACGTTCGTTGCGTACGATGGGACTACGTAGAGGCTAGTAGCCAATAGCTTTGGTCTTGTAATGTGGCACTTTGTCTGTCGGAATTCGCTACACACGATCGGAAAAAGTCTGATAGGACTTTGTTGTCAGAAAATTTGAGAGCAGGATCTCAAACTTTTTCCGTCGGAAATTCCGACAGAAAAAGTCCGATGGAGCCCACACACGGTCGGAATTTCCGATGGGACATTTTCCGTCGGAAAATCCGACCGTGTGTACGGGGCATTAGAAGGGATTGTCCTTGCATAGGAGTTTTGCCGACCAGCATTTGAATAAAAGGATCTTTCATATGTGAACATAAAGTGGGCCCGTGATACGTGCCACGTCACTTCTGCCACTTATTGGAACGCAGGTGGAATGCTGTTGGCGTCCCTGCCATTTTACAAAACGCGATTTTATCTTCTGCTTATGTAAGTGCAACCTGTATATTTTGAATACATTTTGTAAATGGTACTGCACTATGAGGGGCTTCTGTTCTTGTATACATAGGTATTTGATGGCATTTCCATTCTTTGATTTTGCCTAACTCTGAGCTGCCATTTCTTTGGACATCCGTTTGTCTTGCAGTTTTTGACTACCTGTCATGGGTGTCAATTTCGTTTGGTGAGTAGGACAACTGCATAGAAGTTGGTGGAAGGAGATGCACTGGAAACATTAGCCATATGTGTTTTCTACACCGTCACGTTTGATGTATAGAAGAATTACCAGCACATTATGTGGGTCTAACTAATCGGTGGTGGATCATTGTACTTTTCTGTTGATAGTCATTATAAATATATGATTATACATTTATTTTTTAATGTTTTAGTAAGGTATGAAATCACAGTTGTTTTTCTTCACATAAAGGAGGCTCACCCTGCATACCTGGCTAGGAGTATGCACCAAGCTGTCCATGGGTAAGGCCACAGATGGTGGTGAATGGAGGGATCGGTTTAAATGGAGCCAAGGCCTCAAGCCATGTGTTTAGTCCAAACAGTAGAGGGCCAAGGATGCAATCACAAGTTACAACTGCCAGATTAATCAAGGCCTTTAAGAGGGCTTCTAGCCTCATGTCCACTGGGTCCTTAAAAATGTGATTATATATCGCAGGAATTGTCAAGGTCTTGTTAAAGCGAGAAATGGCCGGGTCAACCACAAGAACTGTCTACTTCTGAAGGATACAGGATGAGCTCCCAAAGCAAGAAATATAGGAATCTGGTTTGGACATTTTTAAAGAACACACATGCTGGAGACCTTAGGGTGAGCAGACACATGTTAGGCACCACCTTATATAGGGTATATGCCTGTTTTTTAGTCCTATCACCCATGATTTTTTAATGAGTAAATAAATGCATAAAATGTCATCTTTGTATCTGTCGGGAGTTCCAATTTAGGCATATTTCCTCAGAACCTTACTACAATAAAGTATCTGATTGCATTTCAAGAGTTCACATTAGGGTTATTCTCCAAAGAACACATTTACAGTAAATATCAGTCCAACCTAGAAAAGCAGTGACCATGTCCAGATTTCACTTTGTCATGCCGGGAAACATATTGCAGGTAGTCGGTTTACAAGCAACCTGCGGCGCCTGGATGGAGTTGTTTCAGGATCGCATTTTTAGTGATTGAACTTGTGGCACCCGTTAAGAATTCGCCCAGCAGCTTTTAGCAGCCACCGTTCAGAATGCACAGCCAAACACTGTTACCAAAGCACGCACTTGGGTCTTTGACTTCCATTCAATAGGCTCAGCTGCTTCTCTGTAACTGCTCAGTACAGATCGGTAGCATAAGGCAGTTCAAACAATGGCACCAGAAACTGAGCAAAGTTACCAGAAACTTGCGCTGAGTGAAATATGTATGTAGGCTAGCCATGGTAACTTCCCTTTCTGAAAATGCTAGTTGCCTGACTGTCATGCTACTGCTAGTGACTTCAATTCATTATAGTGACTTCAATTCTTTAGAAGTCATTGACATGGAAAAAGGACGTAGATCAGTCAGTAGGAATCAGAGGGCCGTGCACTTTAGAGCTTACAATCTAAAAAGGAGGGTACATATTTGAGAGACAAAGGCTGGGTTTTTGTTTTTACTTTGTGGTATGTTACTTTCTTTTATTAACTGTAAAAAAAATTATAATAAAGCTGGCTGCTTGTCAGTTTGAAGAATACCTGCTGTTTGAAGTCTGCTTATGCATCCTTCTGAAGTTTGAGTGTACCTTTACCCAAGGAAATATGATCCCAATAGACTGAAATATTACAATATGTACACTGTTTTTATATGGAATCCTTGCTCTGATCTAGAACTATGCTACCTGAAGAATCTTCACTCTCAAGACAATGTGGTTAGTATAAGGAATGCACTAGGAGCCAATTAACCGTCTTGCAGTACATACAGTATGTGCTGACGGAAGCATAGAGCAGAGAGATGCACTTTTTGTCTTGCTGCTGCCCTTTCAGTGTCCATTCATTGTCTATGGCAGCGATATGCAATTAGCAAACCTCCAGCTGTTGCATAACTACAAGTCCCATGAGGCATAGCAAGACTCTGACAGCACACCCAGAGGCAGAGGCATGATGGGACTTGTAGTTTTGCAACAGCTGGAGGTCCGCTAATTGCATATCCCTGGTCTATGGGCAAAACTTAATTAAAGTAGAGAAAATCAAGTCGCTGACCTGACTCTGTTGTATGGCAGGGTAGTGTACATTTTGTTTGGGGGGGGGGGGGAGCAGGGGAGAAATACCTTTCTCCTCATGGTGTAAATCTTAGGGCTGAATAGACAGAAATACATATCCTTTGTGCCCAGCTACATGTATGTACAATGGTTCAACACTGAAAGTGTTTCCTTGCATTCAACTCTAATAGGAATGGCCATACATAGGACATTTCTTTTTTTTTAAGGAACCCTCATCCCCTTTTTCTTCACTTATCTTGCTTTTTCACCCTTCCAAAATAAAGTCAGAGAGTGGCAAGGACAGGATGCACTAGGCGGGAATCTGACATCAAAGGCTCTCGAAGTATTGAGCAATCACCACTGCAAACAGATTTGTGCAGCACATTCCCTGAGTGTGTATGCCAGTTTGCTTTTCGGTATCCATTCCCTGCATAAGCTAAGCAGAGAGAGCTTTAACTCCAGAGGAGTCGGGACACCCCCTTTTTCAAAGTTGCACTTGGAAAGGAAGAGAATGCACTTCCTATTTACTTGTGCAGGGAATCAAAGGCTGTTGCATGCAGGGAGGGGGCTAAGCGACACCATGGAACGCATGATGTCACTGAAATTAGCCAGCAGATTCACATTCAGATTGCAGAAAAACAGGATCACGGCCATAGCCCAAACGTTGCGCAATAGAAACTTACATAGCAGTACAGAGCATATTAATATTTAAAGTAGCTTTTATATTTCAAAAGTGAACTACTACTTCAAGCTAGCAAAGTTGCAAGCTTTGAGATGCCGTAGATCCCTTCTTCAAGTTTAAAACAGGGAATCCTTGGTATCCAAAAGCTTGCATTTTTAATAACTTAAGTTGCCAACTAAAGGGTAATCACTTCAACTCCATTGCATACATGTATAATATACACCTCTACTACTGAAGAAAATATCCAAACCGCTTTCTGTACTGCTATGGTTACCTGGTCCATGAGTTAAAAACACTCTTCAAGTTATTCTCAAGTATGCTGCTTTGGTAAAGGTTTCCTAATTTTTTATGGTGATTGATAAGTGGGGACTTTGCTTATTGTCAAATCTCTTTAAAAATCCTTCTCTTTGAACTCCCTTCCTTGCATCAATGGGAGAGGGACCTCAACATAAATTTCAGAAAGAAAGAATTGTACTCTTTGCTCATAAGGCCTCAATAGTGAGTAGCTATCAAGAGAGGGGTTAAAAGCTCTTTATCAGATGGTACAGAACACCGGTGGTACTATACCCAGTGTTCCACCGGGTACCAAGCACTTGCTGACGCTGTCAGAAGTCTGAGGGTACTCTCCTCCGCATTTTTTGTGAATGCCATGAGCTTCAAGACTTTTGAAAAAAATTTCAAACAAACAATAAATCTTCTTACAGGTGTGACTCTAGGGAAGAATCCCTTGGTTTACTTGTTGCATGACACCCCTATGTCTAACAAAAAGTACAAAAACTCCTTGTAGACACAACTACTCACAGCTGCCAAGGCCTGTATCCCGGAGCTACGGAAAAGAGCAGATACTTCTACTAAATCTCAGGGGCCTGCTAGGATCCAGGACATCCAACTGATAGAGGACCTCACTATGACAATGAAAGAACAATGCAAAAAATACTGGAAGATCTGGACCCCTTACATCTTCTATAAAGATCAGTCTCCTCTAGCATCACAATTCCAACTTTTCAGAATCCTAAACGTTGCCTCATTTTTAAGGAGTCCTGTTGGGTTGCCAGTCGGGGGAGTGAGAGACTCTAAATATCCCTAGCCTCACTTCTTCCCCCCACCAGCACCATTATTTTTTGTCCTTCCTGTGTACTTTTTAGTCTCTGTCTTAATCTCCTTCTTGAAAATCTGAAAAACTATGGGATCAGCAATGCTATGGGAATGCAACCCATTATACAGTAAATACTGTTTTGCCATTTCTTGTAAGTTCAGTCAGTATGTATACGTTTTAAGACGTGAGGCCATGAATGTATCACTACAATGTCTTTCTAATCCATGCTCTGTTTTTATATGACACCACTCGTGATTCTGTGACCATCGTTGTCATGTTGCATTGTTGATTCCTTTAAATAAAGAATTTATAGGCAAAAATAAATCCCTCTCTTTGCTGCTATAGCCACCCATGCTTGCACAAATGACATAGGTAATATGATACAACAACCAGGCAACTGACATATTTTAGGAACACATTGTATTAAAGATTTTTTTTCATTTTAGTATAGTCTGTAAGGTACATAGATAAACAGACAAAACAGTCTTACCTAACAGCCAGTCTTCTTTGCGATGGCGTCAGCGTTTCTTCTTTACAAAATACTCCTATAAAAGAGGAGATAAAAGGTAAGTATTTACATAAATGCACACAGGCCCCCTTCCCCTGCTACAAAGCCCTGGTAACTGATTTGGATGCTTCTCACCACATTGGAAGATATATATATACCATATCTCACAAAAGTGAGTACACCCCTTACATTTTTGTAAATATTTTATTATATCTTTTCATGTGACAACACTGAAGAAATGACACTTTGCTACAATGTAAAGTAGTGAGTGTACAGCTTGTATAACAGTGTACATTTGCTGCCCCCTTAAAATAACTCAACACACAGCCATTAATGTCTAAACCGCTGGCAACAAAAGTGAGTACACCCCTAAGTGAAAATGTCCAAATTGGGCCCAAAGTGTCAATATTTTGTTTGCCCGCCATTATTGTCCAGCACTGCCTTAACCCTCTTGGGCATGGAGTTCACCAGAGCTTCACAGGCTGCCACTGGAGTCCTCTTCCACTCCTCCATGAAGACATCACGGAGCTGGTGGATGTTAGAGACCTTGCACTCCTCCACCTTCCATTTGAGGATGTCCCACAGATGCTTAATAGGGTTTAGGACTGGAGACATGCTTGGCCAGTCCATCACCTTTACCTTCAGCATCTTTAGCAAGGCAGTGGTTGTCTTGGAGGTGTGTTTGGGGTCTTTATGTTATAATACTGCCCCGTGGCCCAGTCTCCAAAGGGAGGGGATCATGCTCTGCTTTAGTATGTCACAGTACATGTTGGCATTCATGGTTCCCTCAATGAACTGTAGCTTCCCAGTCCCGGCAGCACTCATGCAGCCCAAAACCATGACACTCCCACCACCATGCTTAACTGTAGGCAAGACACACTTGTCTTTGTACTCCTCACCTGGTTGCTGCCACACACACTTGACACCATCTAAACCAAATAAGTTTATCTTGGTCTCATAAGACCACAGGAAATGATTCCAGTAATCCATGTCCTTAGTATGGTTGTCTTCAGCAAACTGTTTGTGGGCTTTCTTGTGCATCATCTTTAGAAGAGGCTTCCTTCTGGGATGACAGCCATGCAGACCAATTTTATGCAGTGTGTGGTGTATGGTCTGTGCACTAACAGGCTGACCCCCCCACCCCTTCAATCTCTTTCCCAAACACAACCTCTGGATATGACGCTGAGCACATGCACTCAACTGGTTGACCATGGTGAAGGCCTGTTCTGAGTGAAACCTGTCCTGTTAAACCGCTGTATGGTCTTGGCCACCGTGCTGCAGCTCAGTTTCAGAGTCTTGGCAATCTTCTTATAGCCTAGGTTATCTTTATGTAGAGCAAAAAATATTTTTTTCAGATCCTCAGAGAGTTCTTTGCCATGAGGTGTCATATTGAACTTCCAGTGACCAGTATGAGAGAGTGAGAGCAATAACGCCAAATTTAACACACCTGCTCCCCATTCAACCCTGAGACCTTGTAACACTAACAAGTCACATGACACTGGGGAGGGAAAATGTGTTGTGTGTGTTGAGTTATTTTGAGGGGACAGCAAATTTGCACTGTTATACAAGCTGTACACTCACTACTTTATATTGTAGCAAAGTGTAATTTATTCAGTGTTGTCACATGAAAAGATAGAATAAAACATTTACAGAAATGTGAGGGGTGTACTCACTTTTGTGAGATACTGTATATACAGTTGTGCTCATAAGTTTACATACCCTGGCCGAATTTATGATTTCTTGGCAATTTTTCATAATTTTTCTTTCAACCATGATTAGTGTTTGGCTTTCAAGTGCCTCTTTATTGCGCATCTTGAAACAGCCACAACACATGTTTTCAGAGAGTCCTGTATTTCACCTGAAGTTATTTGTGGGTTTTCCTTTGCATCCCGAACAATTTTCCTGGCAGTTGTGGCTGAAATTTTAGTTGGTCTACCTGACCGTGGTTTGGTTTCAACACAACCCCTCATTTTCCACTTCTTGATTAGAGTTCACTGCCGATTGGCATTCTCAGTTCCTTGGATATCTTTTTATATCCCTTTCATGTTTTATACAGTTCAACTACCTTTTGCCACCGATCCTTTGACAATTCTTTTGCTTTCCCCATGACTCAGAATCCAGAAACTTCAGTGCAGCACTGGATGACAGATGCAAGGGTCTGTCAGGAGTCCAGAAATGCATTGACCTTTTATACACACACACTAATTACAAGCAAACAGATCACAGGTGAAGATGGTTACCTTTAATAGCCATTCAAAGCCATTCAAAACCCTTTGTGTCAACTTGTGTGCATGTTATCAGGCCAAAATCACCAGGGTGTGTAAACTTTTGATCAGGGTCATTTGGGTACTTTCTGTTGCCATTATAATTTAAAAAGAGTAAACACAGTTGGTTGATAATAAATGGCTTCAGCCAAACACTAACCATGAGTGAAAGAAATATTTTTGTGTTATCATTCATACTCTCTGAAAAATGGCCAAGAAATCATAAATTCTGCCAAGGTATGTAAACTTATGAGCACAACTGTATATATATATATATATATATTGTAATATGGGGAACTTGGGATCAATAGCCAGCCACTTACAGAGGCAAACAGTTTTCACTGGTTTCACGTGTAGCGCTAACCCAGAAGGAGCAGCTTGAGTATTAAACAGATAGTCTTTACATCTTCACTGGCAGCCAGGTACAAAGGTATTTTCTGCAGCCAGGTACACACACTTAGACTTGATGTAGTCAAAGATGAGTCTAGGGGTGTGGTTTAGTATTTTTTAAGAATTGGATAGGGTAGGGGATTTGTAGTAGGTTACTCCAGAACAAAATTATTCACCATTTGAGGACTCTAGCTGATCTAGAATTGAACAGTAGGCAAAGTCCCTTTCTGGGAGCAGATGGCAGACTTCTGCTGTGTAGCAGTGTAGAAATAGAGAGTATGAGCAAAGTCTCTGGTAGTAAAGGACAGGTAGATAAAGCTCTTCAGATCACTAGCCTGTGATCTCTTTAGTTGGAACCTTGACTGAGTGTACTAGCACAAAGGCATAGCCAAAAGAATAGGCCCCTAGGTCTTTGGTCTGTACTCACAGGAGTCGCAAACAGATCCTCTTAGGCACGGCTCCCCTTCAGTCAGCTCTTCAGAAGCACCAGGGTCACTTCTCCATTTTTGCTTCAAGCCCTCAGGTCGCCCACCTGAGGCCACATGGCAGCAGGTGCCAGGGGAGGCAAGACTGCCTCACCCCTGGCTGGTGCACTCCACTTTCTGGGAAGTATCCAGAGCTCACAAGTTCTCTGAATATATAGGCCAATCCCAGCATGCCCAGGGGCACCTCCCCTGTAATTGGCTGAGACTGCTACATACTCATGCTGCCTATTTGCTTAGCTCCCACCCATGTTCCAGAAAGCTCTACTAGTTTCTAGAAGGCAGGAGGAGCCCCTAGGCAAACGTAACAGCACCAGAACACCATGAGTAGTCCTAACTAATCAATTGCAGCATTCTGTTAGAGGATTTGCCTCTAGCCCCACTTAGCCCCTCTTTAAGAGGATGATTTGTCTTGCCTCTAGAGGAAGAGAAAATTAAACTAATCTAACTATTTACATCTTAGCACCTATATTAGGGGATGCTACACAAGCAAAAAAAAAAAAAAACCAGCTTCTTTCAGAAAAAGCAAAGGCAAACAGTCCATAATCCTGGTATAGTTGGAGCCTTCCTCACCCAGAAAACAGTTGGAGACTTCTGATTCACATATGAGAAAATAGTGTCACAGGCACACTATGATTTAAAGCCAGCACACAGACTGTAAATCCGGATGGTGAGTTTACTGACGTCCTATATCAACTAAAAAGATAACACTAATGTTCTGAGGGCATGGGGGCTCTCTTTATCATGGCGACAAGCATATCTTTTGTCTATTTCCAGAATAATATAATCTAACGCCCATGTCTGGTAAGAACAACAACTGTACCACGATATAATCTCACATTTATGCCTGGCAGGACCAAAAACCCCATCAAAATAAAATCTCACATTCATGCCTGGCAGGACCAAAAACCCCATCAAAATAACAGTTCACATTCATGACTGGCAGGACCAGAATCCCAAGCATGACAAGCTCTCACATCCACACCTGGCAGGATCAAAAAAACATGATGATGTAATGTCACATGAACACCTGGCAAGACCAACAATCTCATCATATTAAATTATCACAAAGCCTGACAGGACCAAAAAATACATAATTATATAATGCCATATCCATGCCTAGCAGGACTAGAGATTGAAAGGCGATTAAAAAAACTGAAAAATTTGGATTTTTTTTTCTTTTTTACAGAAAAATCTGAAAAAATAAAGTAGTGTGGATTATGTTCTTCTACAATGATAAATAATATATCTGTGACATGGTATTCAAAGTATATAACAATAAGACCTTAAAGTGTTACTAAACCCACAACAGTACAATCAGTGTGCATATGCAATAAAGCATACCGTATTTGCCGGCGTATAAGGCGACTGGGCGTATAAGACGACCCCCTAATTGTCCAGCTAAAACATTGGTTTTGACATATACTCACAGTATAAGACGACCCCCTTCCAACTAGTCTGACTAGTAGTTTGGGTAACATACTGAAACAGCAATAAGTCTGTGCAATTTAATCAGAAGCTTTGTGAAGCAGTGCTGTGGTGGTAAATACCTTGTGTGCCCCGCAAAATCCACTGATGTACGGTCAGGTGCCTGATGGAGGGTCGGTGCCTGATGGAGAGTCGGGTGCCTGATGGAGGGTCGGGTGCCAAATGGAGGGTCGGGTGCCTGATGGAGGGTTGGGTGCCTGATGGAGGGTCAGGTGCCATATGGAGGGTCGGGTGCTTCAAATCAAAGCTCCGGTGTGGAATGGCGAGGTGGCCGTGGAAGGAAGAGGAGCCAAGGGGTAGCCGCATTCAGTAACACACTGTATACAGTATTACAGTGTACCGCGCTGAGCCAATCATGGCAAGCGATGTGTTCTATTAATGAATACAAAGCCTGCACGGATTGGCTTTGAGATTCAGAGAGGTGCGGGCTGATGATATTACAACCTCTGCCAATCCGAGCAGGCTTTGTATTCATTAAAAGAATACATCGCTCGCCGTGATTGGCAGAGGTTGGAACATCATCAGCCCGCGCCTCTCTGACTCTGAAAGCCAATCCGTGCAGGCTTTGTATTCATTAATAGAATACATCGCTTGCCGTGATTGGCTCAGCGTGGACATTAATGCGGACATCCATATACCGGCGTATAAGACGACCCCCGATATTTGGGGGATTTTTTTAACTATAAAAGGTCGTCTTATACGCCGGAAAATACGGTACTTGTTATACTCACTATGGAACCTAAGGGGTTTAATCTTTTGCATTGTGTAAAAAAGGCGATTTGATCCTCCTCTTCTTCCATTGTCTCAAAAAGAATAACCTGATATTTACAGAGCCAGTGGACAGGCTACAGTTTGGTGTGTATTGCTAGAGAGTTTTTTGTTCTTGGGAGGGTGCATGTGATCAGCACAGGGCCAATCAGCACTGTCCAGACATGTCCAGACACAGGATCAGTGCAGTATGAAAACTCCTTTTACAAGGTTTACAAGGAACTGATAGAAGTCACAAGGCTGCTGATGAGAAAAGGTATTTATCAGTTTATATTTACTAATATTATTGCATTTCCATGTTCTGTGTACTGTGGGAGACCAGATATAGCGAATGCAGGTTCTGGGTTTAATAACACTTTAATGAAAGATTTCTGATACTTTAAGTAAAGTCTTAAATTATTGCAAGTTCTCTCAGCTGAAGACAAGCAAATCAATGGAATACAATTCAAGTAACACTGTAGTTCTCAATGCAGCTCTCAAACAAGAGAAATATGCATTGCTGCCACTAGAGTGCACTGCAGGGGGAAAGGTTACAGTTTAGTTTGCTTGTGGGCTCCCTCTTGTACCTCCTACAGTTGGGTGATTGTTGGGATACAGTAGATGATTTCTGTCCTCTCAGGCCTTAAAGTGGAGTTCCACCCACTTTTACAACTCTTCAGCATCCCTCACTAAACTGTGCACTGTAAACAAATTGGATATTTTTTTTTTTTTTTTTCAGCACAGACTGTATATCTGCTGTATTCATTTTTCACTTCCTCCTCCCTGGCCGCGGCCCATCGCATCATTTCCTGTTTGCAATGCCTCCTGGGAAGGGGCAGCAACTTCCTCTCAAACTGCCGTTGCTATGGAAACCTGACCTGAAACCTATTACACTGCTTATGCTGCACTGAGCATGTACGAGATCTGCAAGGATGAGATCCAGGAAGAAATACAGTCTGGCTTCAGATGCCCACACTTAAGATGGCCACGGCCTGCTAGAAGTTTATAAAATAACAAACTAATGTTATAAACTAACTAAACGGACCTTAGTTTACAGACTAACTTTACTAGAATACATTAAGCTTGTGTATTATAGGGGTATTTTTATTTAAAAAGTATAATTTCGGCCGGAACAGCGCTTTAATTGACAGCTAAGACGGTAAATTAATTTGTCTGAGAAATGTATCTTTATTACCTTTAAGCCCTGGTTCACATTGGTATGATTTAACATGTGATTTGACATGTTAAATCGGTGGCAAATGGCGGCAATTGCACCATCCTAATCGTGCCGCTGCATTTGCGGCTCTGCACTGATTTCAAAAAGTAGTTTCTGTACTACTTTTTCCGATTTCGGGCTGCGATTTACATTGACATCTGTGCAGAAACCTGCACAGATGTCTCTGAAATCGCGTCCGAAAGCGGGACTGACATGTGGGAGTGAAATCATGCAAGTTCAGCTGAACTCGCACAGCTTCATTCCCGCAGCTCAATGTGAACCTGGGCTAAATGATTCTGAGACCAATATCTAGAGTTTGGAATCATTTCCATTGTGCAATTTCTGCTGAGAGCAAAGCTGCAATTTGCAGATATTGTGAGAAGAAATATTCTTTTCCAAATGCTACAAGGATGACAAAACACATGCTTGTATACAGTATCTCACAAAAGTGAGTACACGCCTCACATTTTAATGTAAATAATTTATTATATCTTTTCATGTGACAACAATGAAGAAATTACACTTTGCTACAATGGAAAGTAGTGAGCGTACAGCTTGTATAACAGTGTTAATTTGCTTAGTACTTTTATATACACTGCATTTCACCTTCCCAGTGTAGCAAAACGACTTTCAATTTGTGAAACTTCTCCCCAATAATTTTTTCTTTTTTCCTATGGCTTAAAAATTTACGGAAAATGTAATATCTCTAAGCAGGACCATCAACCTCATCATGATATAATCTCACATTTATGCCTAGCAGGACCAAAACCCTTAATATAATATAATCTCGCAGCCCAACCTGGAAGAACCAAAACTGCCATCCTGCTATAATCTCACATCCATTTCTGGCAGGACCAAAAATCTGATCTGATCACATGCAAGCTTTGCACTACCAAAAATCCATTCAATTAACACAGAATGTAAAATGCACAAACTATTCACACACAACAGGTATTTCCAAGTTTTTTTTTGTTTTTTTTTAATGTATTCATAAATGATCTTTTTGTAACTCCATAGGAAGCTGAAAATCTTATGTAGAATATAGAGTAGTCTAATGGCAGTTGTTCATTAATCATGCCAGTATGTAATCAGCAGTGTACTCTGGGAAGCATTTTAAGTGACAGGAAAATAACGACACATTTACATTTCTAATTACATTTGCTGGTGATGAATAAAGAACGGAAGTTAGAAATTCTGAGTGTGTTCAATGAATGATGCAGGAAGATACTCATTAATGAGACATCATGACTTAAACAGGACCTGTCACTAGCACAAATACAATAATACAACTGTAATATGGCACATAACTGTAGCTGCAGGAAAATATTGACAACATAGAGACAAACACCTTTTTAAAGACATACTGTATCCAAAAGAGAACATCACGTGAAAAGTAATTAAAAGTGATTAATTATATTTACCTTTAGAGCTCCACTGTGCAGATCTGATGCTCCTTCTTCAATGTTATATATATACAATATTACAGAATTATGTCCTTCACACACCACCTGTCTGCCAGAATTACAGTGCCTTGAAAAAGTATTCATACCCCTTGTAATTTTCCACATTTTGTCATGTTACAACCAAAAACGTAAATTTATTTTGTTGGGATTTTATGTGATAGACCAACACAAAGTGGCACATAATTGTGAAGTAGAGAGAAAATTATAAATGTTTTTTTCAAATTTTTTTACAAATAAATATGTGAAAGGTGTGGCGTGCATTTGTATTCAGCCCCCCTGAGTCAATACTTTGGAGAACCACCTTTGGCTGCAATTAGAGCTGCAAGTCTTTTTGGGTACGTCTCTACCAGCTTTGCACATCTAGAGAGTGAAATTTTTGCCCATTCTTCTTTGCAAAATAGCTCAAGCTCTGTCAGATTGGGTGAAGAACAGCAATTTTCATGTCTTGCCACATATTCATACATTTACGTTTTTGGTTGTAACATGACAAAATGTGGAAAATTAAAAGGGGTATGAATACTTTTTTTCAAGTGCCTGTCCAATTACCTTCAAAGTGATACTAAAGGTTTGTTTTTTATTTTCTAAATATGTTCCTTTAAAGTGGAAGTAAACCCCCCTATCGTTTTCAGCCAAGGAAGCTGCCATCTTTGCCTCTGTTTAATCTTCAACTGCCACAGTGCTGCACATGTGATCCGTTATGACACCAGCCATTGGATGGTTTGACTGTTTGGTTGAGAGCACAGCCAATGTGCAGTTAGCATTCACGGCATGCCTTTTTTTTTTAGACTGTTAAATCGATGGGTTTACTTCCGCTTTAAGGTAGTGTACTGTTGGTTCACTTACCTTTTCCTTTGTTTTCCTTTGTAAATGCTTTTTTTCTGTGTGTGAATTTTCAACTTCCTGTTCCTCCTCTAGAAGCTTGCCCCCATCATCCGAGCCATTCTGGCTGGGGGTTAGTCAGCATGCTCGCCCCCTCCCTTGGGACTACATCCCTGCAGGGAGACGCTGTGTGCGTTCATAGGCAGGGGAGGCAGGAGAGCCTTCCTTTAAAGCCGTGCCGTTGCTGCAGGGAGCACACTCGAAAACCCGGAAGTTGAGGAGAACATACAGAGAGGAAAGGAGGAAGTGCTGATAAAGCCTATTTATCTAACAGGTAAATAAAAAATTTTGGCAGAAATAACAGCTAGATTCATGATCTATATAGCATTTAAATTTTTTTAGCTTTACAAAGCCTTTAATATGAATTGCATATAATGCTAACAAGAAGTGAGGGATCTTTAAAACAAGCCCTCACTTACCTCTCTAGCTACTTGTATTGTGAAGTCATTTATTATCAAATATCCTCAAAAATCACAACAAAGACTCTGAAGTTAGTTTCTAACAGCTCAGACCTCATTCACAAGGGCTCTGAGGCCCATGCAGTATAAGGGATTTGTTAACACAAATAGAGCTACATGCAGGCAGCCTATGTTAGTGAATAGAGACATGGTAGGTGTGCATTTGGGGCCATGTACCCACCCCTGAAGCTTGTTAAACGTGGATGTGCAGTTGTGTCTGTACAGCTGCTGCATCTCCATTCACACATTGGCTGTCTGCATGCAGCTCCAGGCGGCTATGGAAGTGTAAAAAAAATGCTTCATTCATGTTGAGCAGGCTTCAGTGCCCATGTGATTGAGGCTTTAGGAACACCAGCTGTTTGTTTACATAAGACGAGTAGCAGCCCTTCCAAGATTCTGCTGTCCATATATAATAGATGAAATTTCAGTGCTATTGTGAACATTGAAGATTAATTTCCAAACAATGCCTATAGCTACAGAGGCGAGTTGGACTTGTTTTAGAGTGCGTTCACTGCTTTTTTCAGAATATGTAAATACCTTAGTGTGCATAGTGTGGGCAAAGGATCACTTTAACCACTTGTCTACTGGGCACTTTTATCCCCTTCCTGCCTAGGCCAATTTTCAATATGTGCCCATATGAGATTTTTATCATTTTTTTCACATATTTAATTACCACTGGGTGATTATTTTTTACTAAACAAACGACAAAAGCCCAAAATTTTAAAAGACCATTAAAGATACCATCTAGGAGTCTCTTTCCCCACAAAGCGTGAGTGACCAAACTAGAGACAGGTGGTCAACAGCCAGGGTGAGTGTACATCCACTTGGGGCATTCCGTTTGCACACTGAATAGTGAAGAACCAAATTTTATATTTTGCATTGGAGCACGGGCACTTTTCTTCACAATTGTGGGACTTTTTATATTTACTGAATATTTACCTTTTGATATGATTTATGAATTTGCACTAGCTAAGCTCAGTGTTTATTTATACAGTTCTGATCTGTAGTGACGTCAAACTCACATATACACGGCTGCTGGCAATTATTGCTATATATTTGTTTTTTTCCTTGGTGCTGTTATTTCTTTTTTCTCATTAAAACATCATGTCCTGGGTTCCTGGGTTCCCTTTTTCTCTTCCTCCTGTAGCAATGGTGGTTGGCCCCTAATAATTGCAGAAAATGGCACTCTGGGCTGACAGAAAATGGGTTAAAGGTACATAATTTAACATAGAAGAGGAGTAGCATTCAAGAACAGAGGACAATGCAGAGGGCAGTGCTGTGGAGAAGGTGCTGCTTTGTGACATTTTTTTTCTTTTTTTTAAAGCGGGTCAGAGAAGGAATTTTTGTGAAACAAATGGTGGAGTTGGACTTTAATTTTGTACGATGGATATAAAAATACAGAACACTATGAGAATCCTGTTTAATTTTTTGCATTAAGCCAAACAAGAGAGGCCAGGTTCAATTACTTATCAATGTACATTCAATGTCATGGCTGTTGTAGCATTCATGCTTAACCTTCATTCGGTTTCCTGGATACTCCTGCGAATTGCAGGTCCAGAGTATGGGCACAGCTATACCAGGTTGCTAAATAAATACAGAGCTGACATCATCTCTAGAGGACTGTGATCTGTCTTGCTAGAAATACCACCTTTGAAAAACACGTTTTTGAAATGTTCAAGGACATGCAGTCAGTATTATTTATTGTCCATCAAAGCCTTTGCCGTGTAAGGGAAAAAGCATTTACTTCTAGGAAAATGCATACACAGGCAGTAGAGGAGACTGCACTGTGCACACAGCTGATGATAGCTTTAGCTCTCAAATGTTTTCTTCATGCTCGAAAAGAGTTTTATACAACAGTAATGGCATTTCCAGAAAGGATCAAGACAAAAACGTGGCACATGTACAGTATATAGCCAAAAGTGCATGGACACTCTTCCAAATTCTTGCATTCAAGTACACAAAGCTATGCCCGTAAAGACATGGTTTGATTTGTTTGTGTGGAAGGCACCCCATGACCTAATCTTATGGAAAGCCTTTCCACAGGAGTTGAGGCTGTCCTCCAAAGGGGAATGGGGGCATCTCCATAATAATGGCCACGGCTTTGGAATGGGATGTCCATCAAGCTAATATACTTCAGGTGTAATGCTCAGGTGTTCATAAACTTCTGACCATATGGTGTATATAAAGTCCACCACCACAGGGTCTCTATAAAAAAACAGAAGTTTGCAGGCAGGTGCAGTTAGGTTTTTTTTGCCACTAGGTGGTTTTGTACCAGAACAGTGTCTGGTTACAGTAAGTAGGGTCATCAGATACTTGGCCCCCTTTTAGGTAGAGCCCTCCTGCATTGATTTAATGATTGAGTCAGTTCCTTGTTATAAGCCAGGTTGGGAGGCGCCCTAGGAGGACTGGGGGCATTGAGGCTATGTGGATGTAACAAGCACATGTAGGCCCCTCTTGATAGGGCAAGAGGCCGGGAGGGGTAGACCTGCACTCAGGAAGAGCCGGCTGTAGTCTCTGTCCCTTATGGAGGTGAGGGCTAGGGTGGATAGCAAAAGGCCTCTTAGGCCAGGCCAAGAGTTCCCTGTGTGAGGCTGCTTCCCTGGAGGGTCCCAGGAGAAGTGTACTTAAGGGTGTACTAATGACACCAGGAGGTGGACTGTTATGCCACGTACACACGAGCGGACTTTTCGACGGACTAGGTCCGATGGTCTTTCTGACAGACGTGCAACGGAGTTCCGACAAACTTTCCGAATGAACGGACTTGGCCACACACAATCACACTAAAGTCCAACGGATTAGAACGTGATGATGTACGACTGGACTAGAATAAGGAAGTTCGTAGCCAGTAGCCAATAGCTGCCCTAGCGTTGTTGTTTGTCCGTCGGACTAGCACACAGACGAGCGGATTTTTCGATAGGAACTGGGTCCGGTGGAGTGCCGGCGGAAAAATTTGAAGCATCTTCTATTTCTAAAGTCTGTCAGATTTTTCGACAGCAAAAGTCTGATGGAGCCCACACACAATCAAATTGTCTGATGGATTTGTTCCGTCGGACCTTTGCTGTCGAAAAGTCTGGTCGTGTGTACGCAGCATTAGAGGGAGATGTCTGCCAAGGTGCTGCAAATGCTTTTGCATGTGACTACTGCAGATCATTCACTAAATGAGATTGACTGTGTAATGTCAAGTTATTCCAGAATGCAAGTCAATGTGATGTGACTGTTATGCCATTTCCTTAATTCAATCAATAAATTACAGCAACTACATTACAGTGGTGTGAAAAAGTGTTTGCCCCCTTCCTCATTTCCTGTTCCTTTGCATGTTTGTCACACTTAAGTGTTTCGGAACATCAAACCAATTTAAACAATAGTCAAGGACAACACAAGTAAACACAAAATGCAATTTGTAAATGAAGGTGTTTATTATTAAAGGTGAAAAAAAATCCAAACCATCATGGCCCTGTGTGAAAAAGTGATTGCCCCCCTTGTTAAAACATACTATAACTGTGGTTGTCCACACCTGAGTTCAATTTCTCTAGCCACACCCAGGCCTGATTATTGCCACACCTGTTCACAATCAAGGCATCACTTAAATAGGAGCTGCTTGACACAGTAAGGTCCACCAGAAGATCCTTAAAAGCTACACATCATGCCGAGACCCAAAGAAATTCAGGAACAATTGAGAAAGAAAGTAATTGAGATCTATCAGTCTGGAAAGGGTTATAAAGCCATTTCCAAAGCTTTGGGAATCCAGCGAACCACAGTGAGAGCCATTATCCACAAATGGCGAAGACATGGAACAGTGGTGAACCTTCCCAGGAGTGGCCGGCCGCCCAAAAATTACCCCAAGAGCGCAGCGACGACTCATCCAAGAGGCCACAAAAGACCCCACAACAACGTCCAAGGAACTGCAGGCCTCACTTGCCTCAGTTAAGGTCAGCGTTCATGCCTCCACCATCAGGAAAAGACTGGGCAAAAAATGGCCTGCATGGCAGAGTTCCAAGGAGAAAACCACTGCTGAGCAAAAAGAACATCAAAGCTCGTCTCAATTTCTCCACAACACATCTTGATGATCCCCAAGACTTTTGGGACAACATTCTGTGGACCGATGAGACAAAAGTGGAACTCTTTGGAAGGTGTGTGTCCAAGTATATCTGGCGTAGAAGGAACACTGCCTTTCAGAAAAAGAACATTATACCAACAGTAAAATATGGTGGTGGTAGTGTGATGGTCTGGGGCTGTTTTGCTGCTTCAGGACCTGGAAGACTTGCCGTGATAAAAGGAACTATGAATTCTGCTGTCTACCAAGAGATCCTGAAGGAGAATGTCCGACCATCTGTTCGTGTACTCAAGCTGAAACGAACTTGGGTTCTGCAGCAGGACAATGATCCTAAACACACCAGCAAGTCCACCACCGAATGGCTGAAGAAAAACAAAATGAAGACTTTGGAGTGGCCTAGCCAAAGTCCTGACCTGAATCCTATTGAGATGTTGTGGTATGACCTTAAAAAGGCCGTTCATGCTCGAAAACCCTCTAATGTAACTGAATTAGGACAATTCTGCAAAGATGAGTGGGCCAAAATTCCTCCAGGACGCTGTAAAAGCCTCATTGCACGTTATCGCAAACGCTTGGTTGCAGTTGTTGCTGCTAAGGGTGGCCCAACCAGTTATTAGGTTTAGGGGGCAATCACTTTTTCACACAGGGCCATGATGGTTTGGATTTTTTTTCACCTTTAATAATAAACACCTTCATTACAAATTGCATTTTGTGTTTACTTGTGTTGTCCTTGACTATTGTTTAAATTGGTTTGATGTTCCGAAACACTTAAGTGTGACAAACATGCAAAGGAACAGGAAATGAGGAAGGGGGCAAACACTTTTTCACACCACTGTATGTGTGAACATTCCTTCCTTTGGGGATGTAAAGGGCAATGCCCGGGAATGTTGTGTGGAAGCCTCTGGCATTGAGTGGGGCACAAGATGGCAGGGGGTTTGGCCTCAGCAAGGGAGGACAGTGTCCTAACAGGATAGGAGCGGGGATAGGGATTTGTGCTCTAGCCTCTTGGCACCAAATCTAGCCAACCATGAAGCCCCTGTTACAACTTGATATTTTGTTATTTTTTTGTTTGCTGAAAAAAATGACTTTGACGGTTTTGCCAATTCATCCAAAGGGTACATAATTTTTTTTAACCTCCTCCCGCCCACCGTATAGACAAATGTAGGCCGGCGGGATCCTCTCTCATTCTGGGACAACGTCATATGACGTCGCCACAGTCTCACCGCACCTGTGCACCTATGAGGCGGTTCTTTACCCATGTGGTCAGCTGTGTCCAAACACAGAAGTGCCGTTTATTGGCTCTCCTCACATCACACTGACAGAGTATTAGGAGAGGAGAGCTGATCAGTGGCATCTCCTCACAGGGAAGACTGTACAGATAATCAGGGCACTGATCATCAGTGCCCTGATTATCTGTGCAGCCCCAACAGTGCCCAGCAGTGATGCCAGTCAGTGCCCATGTGTGACGCCAATCTGTGCCCATCAGTGATGCCAATCAGTGCTCATCAAAAATGGCAGTCAGTGCTGCCTTTCAGTGCCCATCAGTGCCACACATCATTGACGCCTATCCCTGTCGCCTATCATTGCCCATGAGTGCCGCCTATCAGTGCTCATCGCTGTTGCATATCAGTGCCGCCTATCAGTGGCCATCAGTGCTGCAATTTACTGCCTCCTCATCAATGCCACCTCATCAGTGACCTTCAGTGCCATATCATCAGTACCCATAAGTGCCACGTTATCAGTGCCCATCAGTGCAGCCTCATTAGCGCACATCAGTGAAGGAGAAGAATTACTTATTTACAAAATTTTCTGACAGAAACTAAGGAAACTTTTTTATTTTTCAAATGTTTCAGTCTGTTTTCATATTTTTTAGCAAAAAAATAAAAAGAACAAGCAGTGATTAAATACAACCAAAGGAAAGCTCTATTTGTGTGAAAAAAAATGATAAAAAATTTAATTTGGGTACAGTGTTGCATGACCGCGCAAATGTCATTCAAAGTGTGACAACGGTGAAAGCTGAAAATTGGCCTAGGCAGGAAGGGGTAAAAGTGCCCAGTATTGAAGCAATTAAGGTACATCAAAAAATTTTTTTAAATAAATACATCTTGTGTTTACTATAACCAGGCAAAATTTAATTTGTAGACAGATTTCATTATTTAAGACAAAGCATAGGAAATAAATGTATTTTTCACGCAGGGCAGCTGCAGATCAAATTCCATAAACTTTAGTTTAATACTTATGCCCGTACACACGATAGGATTTTCCGACGGAAAATGTTTGATAGGACCTTGTTGTTGGAAATTCCGACAGTGTGTAGGTTCCATCGGACATTTTCCATCGGAATTTCCGTCACACAAAATTTGAGATCTGGTTTTCAAATTTTCCGAAAACAAAATCTGTTGTCGCAAATTTCCGATCGTGTGTACACAATTCCGACACACAAAGTGCCATGCATGCTCGGAGTCAAGCAGAAGAGCAGCACTGGCTATTGAACCTCATTTTTCTCGGCTCGTCGTACGTGTTGTACGTCACCGCGTTCTTGACGTTTGCAATTTCCGACCAACTGTGTGTGACCATGTGTATGCAAGACAAGTTTGAGCCAACATCCGTCGGAAAAAAAACCACGGATTTTGTTGTCGGAATGTCCGATCAATGTCCGATCGTGTGTACGTGGCATTAGGCCCAAAGAGCATGCTCAGTTTTCACTGTTATCTTAAATTAAGTGGAACTTCTGCCAAACGGATACTGGATACAGTGGGGAAAGGTCCTCTAAAGTAGGGTGCACACTATAAGAATATTGGCTGAACGATTGTCTGATTTTCCTTGTCGTTTCACAGCAAATCAAAACCCGTGAACGAAATTATGTACGCAAATTATCGTACGACAAAGGCTTTTTTTGTTATTTACTGTTTCTGATCACGCGCAGTCTTTCTTTTCTGATTTTTCTTGTATGAAAACGGTACACCTTAAATTAAAATAGTTCGTTCTGTTCCTGTACGAGAAAAGATTTGGGGTTTGTCCCTTTGGGAATTTTCATGCGAAAATTCGGAATTGGCTGTCGGACACACTATACGAATATCATACGGAAATTTTTTGGATGAAAATGTTCGCCCGATTTTGTTATAGTGTGTACGAGCCTTTAGTTTACTTTCACTATCAGTGAAGCGAAAGGAAATCTCCAAAAGGTAAAGAAATCCCACCTTTGACAAATGTCACCAGGACTGGTGCTCTGAGTGGACAGAGGGCAGCATTTATAAATTCTCAGGCAGAAAATAGGACCATACTCTTTCAAACTCTAAAAGCAATTATAATGAGATTTATCTGGCAAAATAAAAAACCTAGAATTTAGTTTACTATATTGAAGCAAGGCAAAAATCAAAGAGGTCTAGGGATACTGGACTTAAAAAAATACTACTACACTGTAGTTTTATCACGAGTCATAGAGTGGGCACAGGGGAAAAGCGATTGGTCAAAACAATGGGTCAATATAGAAAATAACACTTGTGGAGTAAGGCTAAGGGTGGTGATGTGGAATCCCCCACAGTATAGGGGACTGGGAGAAAATACACACAAAATACCAAGACATGCACTTAAAATATGGGACTTAGTCCATAAACAATATAAATGGAAATACAATTCACCTTTAATTTATTTGAAAGATAGCGATTATTTTCCACCCAGAAAAAGGAGTATAGGAGGGAATTGGGTGGGGGAAAGCACACAATTAAGAGATATCACTGATAAAGAGAAAATAAAAACACTTTTAGAAATACAACAAAACACGGTTCAAATGAAAATAAATGAATGGTGCTACCTGCAGTTGAAGCACTTTGTGGAGAATTTACCCCAACCCGTAAGAACAGTAGAGGGGTCTACAGTGCTAGAAAAAATATGCTTGCGAATAGGACCAAAAAAAGATATATCTCGGTTATATAAAGTTCTACTAGCAGAGGAGGAACTGGAGGTACCGCCATTCTTTAAAAAATGGGGTAAGGAATAAACATAAAATAAAAAAAAAATTGAAATTAACACATAATTCAGCAATTGACACTTGAACAGCGGAGATGAATTACAAGTGCCTTGCAAGATGGTATGTAACACCAGACAAAATTACCGTATTTATTGGCGTATAACACGCACTTTTTTCCCCTTAAAATCAGGGGAAAATTGTGGGTGCGTGTTATACGCCGATCCCCGCCGATCTCCCGCTGATTTATTTTTTTAGGGGAGCGAGCGGAGCCGATATACCGAAAGCCGCGTGTATTTTCGGCTAGTCTCGGCTCCTCTCGCAGTCCCGTCCACCTCCACTGATTGCGAGAGGAGCCGAATGCCGACAACATAAAGAAATCCGAGTTCGGCTATTTTCGGCTCCTCTCGCAGTCCCGCCCCTGACTGCGAGCAGAGCCGAGACTATTGCTCCTCTCGCAATCAGTGGAGGTGGGCGGGACTGCGAGAGGAGCCGGCCCGAGACTAGCCGAAAATACACGCGGCTTTCGGTATGTTGTCACACGGAGCTCGTCCTCTCCACACGCGCCAGATTTAAATCAAGGCTGCACTGGGCAAGGCTGCAAAGGCACTGGGCAAGGCTGCAAAGGCACTGGGCAAGGCTGCACTGGGCAAGGCTGCAAAGGCACTGGGCAAGTCTGCACTGGGCAAGCTGCAAAGGCACTGGGCAAGGCTGCACTGGGCAAGGCTGCAAAGGCACTGGGCAAGGCTGCACTGGGCACGGCTGCAAAGGAACTGGGCAAGGCTGCACTGGGCACGGCTGCAAAGGCACTGGGCAAGGCTGCACTGATGGACAAGGCTGCAATGATGGACAAGGCTACAGATGGACACTGGACAAGGCTGCAATGATGGGCATTTAAATGTAAGTTTTTTTCCTTAAACTTCCCTCCTAAAAGTTTTTTTCCTTAATATTCCCTCCTAAACTTGGGGTGCGTGTTATACGCCGGCGCGTGTTATACGCCGATAAATACGGTAGTAAATACCAGACAGAAAAATCCCATGAATGTTGGAGAGGATGTAGGACATTAGGACCAATGGCCCATCTCTGGTGGGACTGTCTGAAAATCAAGGAATACTGGAAAGACGTCCTAGGCCTTATAAACCAAATAAATGTAGGTAACATAGTAGAAGATCCATGGATATGTTTGTTCCATGGAACAGAAGAGTCAACGAAACAATATAATAAAACGCTAATTCCCTATATGCTTAATGCAGCAAAGGGCCTTATTCCAAAAAGATGGCAGGAAGAAAAAAGCCCTACGAAGGCAGAGTGGGTTTGGGCGATGGAAGAAATATATAATTTTGAGAAACTGAGATTCAATGGGAAGAGAGTAAGGAGGGAGTAATGGATAAATGGGAATGCTGGCAGGAATTTAAGAAGACATGGAGATATGTCGAAATAATAACCTAAGTGAGATACAAATTTTTTGGAATATACTGTGACGAGAGGTTGGAGGGGTAGGGGGGAGGGCATAGGGGGGGATAAATATTTATGATATTGAAACTGTGTTGCATATGTTATGCCATTTAAAACGCGTAACCTATATTGGAAAATGTAATAAATAAATGTATAATGAAAAGAAAATACCACAATGATGTCAAATTGAGAAAGAGACATAAATGAATGTTAAGTTGAATAAAGTCTCTCGAAAATATTTGCTGAAGTGGGAAAAAAAAAAAAATAAGAACAAAAAAAAAAAAATTCAATAAAAAAAAGGGAATTTCACAGAAAAAAATGCCTGTGCTTTGGGAAAGAAGAGGAATGGCACAGAATTCTACCAGTGTGCAGTCTGTGTTCTTTGTGTCTTCTGAGGTCTCCTGTAACCTGCTGATATGTTAGGACAAGCGGCGGGTATGATTTATAAAGCATGAAGCTGCTGTCCCAATGAAATTTCTGTTTTTCAGTTTCCAAATGCATTACAGAATGAAGGTAAAGAATATGAAGACAGTTACAGGCAGAAGCCACGTTCTTTCCCAAGAGTCTAAAACATGTTCACTACATTGGACACACATACTTCAAAACAGGTATACTTTACTTTCCCAGACATAACAGAAAAGGCTTACCATCTCTTACTTCAAAAGCCAAGCTTGTTATTTTCTGTGTAATAATCATCATTGGCCTGTATTCAAATGAAAATAAAACAGTTTAGTCCAACATAATTGTCTTTTTAGACAACAGTTTCAGTTTAACCAATCTTACCAGAAACAATGCTTTACGAAAGTGGTATTAAATCAAAAGGCAAACATTTATTATATTACAGCTTACCATTTCTTACATTACGTGATGGCTGTATTCATTTTCTTATTTTGACTTTCTTTCTTCTATTTTCATCTGGCGATCCAGCCAGTAAGTTGTTTTTCAAAAGAACAAGCTCTCCAGCAGAATGTATCAGTTACAGAGACGAGACAAACCATATGACGCTAGCAGGGGTGCTTACAATGATCAGTATCTATTTACATAAAACTTTTATCCCAAAAGGAAAACAAAACAGTTGCTGCTGTAACTGCTTATAATGTATTAGCTGGAGTTTGGCCTCAATTTGTTAGTTTATTTAAATATGCTAGTGCATCTATTACTCCCCTCCAGACTGACAATGCTGCTGTGCCCCTGTGCTCCTTCATCCAGAGTGGGGGCACTCTAATACAGGAGGCGTGTTACTGGTCAGATCACCAGGTGAAAACAGAGGGGGAAAAGCCTAAAAAAAAGAACTCTTATGTAGCAACCACATCTAATGATTGGTGAGCTGCAATATATTACATTTTTGGTTTTGGGTTTAATAACATTCACTATTACATTTAGGTCTTAAGCTCAAATATGTTTATTAGCTAGAAACTCCTCATAAAATCTCAATTCCATGTGCAAGAGGCCAGGGAATCTGCCAGGTCTAAAGAAAGTATTGATATTTAAGGGTTCTGCAAGTACTAATCACATAAATAATTTCTACACGGGTAGGAATCTCCGGGGGTGCGGAGGGCACTCTGTACACAAGGCCATGACTTTCACCAAATCAGTTCTAAGCTCGTCCCACCTTGATCCAACTATAAACCTGCTTTGCAGCCATTCAAAGAACGAACCCCCACTGCGGCCTACAATTGGAATTCTGAATTGAGGGGCTTAGTCCCTGGTCCAGATACAGCTCTAGGCCTGTGTTCATTGTGCTCCAAGGTTATAAGGGATTTCTCAGAACCATAAACTGGTCTGGGGATCTACATACAGTGCATCTGGAAATTATTTACAGCACTTCACTTTTTCCACATTTTGTTATGTTATAGCCTTATCCCAAAATGGATTCAATTCAATCCAACACCCCATAATGACAAAGAAGTTTGTTTAAAATCTTTGCAACTTTATTAAAAATAAAGGAAAAAAACAAAGGCAAAGGCAAGTATTCACAGCCTTTGCCATGACACTCAAAATTGAGCTCAGGTACATCCTGTTTCCATTAATCATCCCTGAGATGTTTCTACAACTTGATAGGAGTCCACCTGTGGTAAATTCAGTTGATTGGACATGATTGTGAAAAGCACACACCTGTCTATATAAGGTTCCACAGTTCAGTGCATGTCAGAGCACAAACCAAACCATGAAGTCTAAGCAATTGTCTGTAGACCCCTGAGACAGGATTGTATGGAGGCACGGATCTGGGGAAGGGTACAGAAAAATCTCTGCAGCATTGAAGGTCCCAATGAGCACAGTGGCCTCCATCATCTGTAAATGGAAGAAGTTTGGACCCACCAGGACCTAGAGAAGACCGTCCGGTCAAACTAAACGATCGGGGGAGAAGGGCCTTAGTCAGGGAGGTAATCAAGAACCCGATGGTCACTGACCAAGCTCCAGCGTTTCTCTGCGGAGAGAGGAGAACCTTCCAGAAGAACAACCATCTCTGCAGCACTCCACCAATCAGGCCTTTATGGTAGAAAGGCCAGACAGAAGCCACTCCTCACTAAAAGGCCCATGACAGCCATCTGCAGTTTTCCAAAAGACACCTGAAGGACTCTCAGACTATGAGAAACAAAATTCTCTGGTCTGATGAAATAAAGATTGAACTCTTTGGCCTGAATGGCAAGCATCTTGTCTGGAGGAAACCAGGCATTGCTGGCCAATACCATCCCTACAGTGAAGCATGGTGGTGGCAGCATCATGCTGTGGGGATGTTTTTTACCGGCAGGAACTGGGAGACTAGTCAGGATTGAGGGAAAGATGAATGCAGTAATATACAGAGACATCCTTGATGAAAACCTACTCCAGAGCGCTCTGGATCTCAGACTGGGGGGAAGGTTCATCTTCCAACAGGACAACAACCCAAAGCACACAGCCAAGATAACAAAGGAGAGGCTACAAGACAACTCTTGAATGTCCTTGAGTGGCCCAAACAGAGCCCAGACTTGAATCCGATTGAACATTTCTGGAGAGATCTGAAAATGACTGTGCACTGACGCTCCCCATCCAACCTAAAGGAGCTTGAGAGGTCTTGCAAAGAAGAATGGGAGAAACTGCCCAAAAATAGGTGTGCCAAGCTTGTAACATCATACTCAAAAAAAGACTTGAGGCTGTAATTGGTGCCAAAGGTGCTTCAAGAGTATTGAGCAAAGGCTGTGAATACTTATGTACATGGGATTATTTTTGTTTTTCATTTGTAATAAATTTGCAGATTTCAAACAAACTTCTTTCACATTGTCATTATGGGGTATTATTTGTATAATTTGTGAGGAAAATAATGAATTTATTCCATTTTAGAATAAGGCTGTAACATAACAAAATGTGGAAAAAGTGAAGCGCTGTGAATACTTTCCGGATGCACTGTAGATACTTGGCACCAAAAAGTGCTTGCAGTTTAGCAGTATATGGTTTGGAGACTCTCTTAGACATGACAGGTTCACATTACAGAGAATCTGTCACAAAGCAAAACTTCTCTGGCATTAAAGGGGTTGTAAACCCTCGTGGTTTTTCACCTCAATGCATTCTATTCAGTTCGGCAGGGACTGGCTGAGATTTGAACCCGAGATTCGATCGATCAATTTGGGTACAAGCAACCTGTTGGATTTTACATGCAATAATTGCTAGTGGCTATGATAGACGTTATCGATAATCACTATGTTTTCCCAGGAGGGACGACCCTTCCCCCCCACTGGGAGAACATAATGGCTCCGTGGGAGAGATTCCCCCATCAACACAAGTTGCGTTGGGGGAATCAAGCGATTTTCTTTCCTGCAACCAAAAACGCTCGTAATAGTGAAAATGCATAATTTAAAGCCTAAGCTTAACCAATATTAACTCTTTTAATCCTTATGCTGCTAGCATTAGTAAATGCATAAAAAATGATATTTTCTTGTTTTAAACTTTTGTTTTACATTTACTTAGTTGCTTTTTGGTTTCTGGCTTAGGTCAAAATGTGTCCTACATCCCAGGAGTCCCAGGAGTCTTCATGATGCTTTTTCAGCTGAGCACATCTTCCTGCCTGCATGCCTGAACTAAAGGCAGATGGATTCCAGGAAGTAAATGCTACACGAACCCAGTGTTCATTTTAATGTCAAATTTCAATTTAGTTTTAGTCATCGTTTTTGACTAAAATGCCATTTTAGTTTTAGTCATATTTTACTCATCTGAATTATTCTAGGTTTAGTTGTATTTTAGTCGACTAAAATAGTGTTAGTTTAGTTGACGAAAATATTTTAACCGACAAAATTAATAGTGCATGAATCATCTGCCCTTACTCAAGATGGTCACGGCTAAAAATACTAAGGGGCGGTTTTTAGAGTGATTTCTCAACAAAATAAAGCGTGAAGACATGGATTGATGGGTACGTTTGCTTTGAATATCAAAAATGATTTAAATAGCATTTTCAGTTAGTGGTGCTCAGATACAGTTTCGTTCCACTTTAAGCTGGCCTTTCTCAGCCTTTTATATTGAGGAACCCTTGAAATAACTTTCCAGTCACAAGGAAGCTCTGCTAATAATTACTATATCTTCAGTTCACTGTACCATTAGCAAGATGGTTAGTGGAAAGAATGGTCCTTACATTTGTGGTCAGTGGGAATCCTTCTCTTAGAGATAACTACAAAAATGACTGATGTCAGTGGGTACCAGCGGCAGCGGGTGCTCAAAAAATGTGGGGGGCGCAAACAAACTGAAAACATTTTGAAAAAAAAAAACACATCAATTGCAGCCACTGTGCCCAACAAACGCTACCACTGTGCCCATCAAACACAGCGACTGTGCCCATCAAACACAGCCACTGTGCCATCAAACTCAGCCACTGCACCATCAAATGCAGCTACTTTGCCAAACGCTGCCACTGTGCCCATCAAACGCAACCACTGTGTCATCAAATGCAGCTACTGTGCCAAACGCTGCCACTGTGCCCATCAAATGTTGCCAGTGTGCCCATCATATGCTGCCAGTATGCCCAACTGCCCATCATATGCTGCCAGTGTGCCCATCAAACGCTTCGGTGTGCCCAACTGCTCATCAAACTCTGCCAGTGTGCCCATCAAACGCTGCCTATGTGCCCATCAAATGCTGCCAGTGTGCCCATTAAATGCTGCCAGTGCGCCCAACTGCCCATCATATGCTGCCAGTGTGCCCATCAATTGCTGCCAGCGTGCCCAAATGCTGCCAGTGTGCCCATCAAACACTGCCAGTGTGCCCCCCGCCCGCTTGCCCGGCACTTACCCTGTGTCTGTGGGGCATCGGGTGACAGTGACAAGCAGGGTCCTTCATGCGTCTCATCTCCCGTCCTCTCATCTTGATAGGCGTCCAATAGCGGCACCTATCGTTTCAACCAATCAGGTGAAAGGTAACAGACCCAAGCACCTGATTGGCAGAGAGGCGGTTCAGTGATAGGAAAGTGAATAGTCATTCGCGCTCCTAACACAGCTGAGTGGACTGCGAGCGCCATGCTTGGCTAGGCAGTTTACCTATTTTGCAGCCTTAGAGCCTTACTTACAAGCTCCGCTCGTGCCGTGCGTTCCACAGAGCTTCGGAAGTCACCTCGGGTTTCCCTGTGGCACAGGGAAACTGGAAGTATCCTCCTTACTAGAACAACAAAGCACCCGCCCGTAGTATCATGTTGTTCGCTGCGATGGAATGTAAAAATCCTGCAAATGAAGCGCCTCATCTGCAATTTCATGATTGCATTGGCGTGGCGCTTCCCATAGTGCACTGTGTCCGGCGCCGAACACAGTGCACTTAAAGGAAATGTTTTTCTATTTATTTTTTGTGTGTGTACTTATCTGAGGCGCAGAAATTGCTCATCGCTCAGGCTGGGTTCACGCTTATGCGAATTGGATGTGGGTTTCCCTGCATCCAATTCGCATGACAGGAGACTGTGACCGACTCTCAATGGAGCCGTTTCATACATCTCCCTGGGGCGGCCATGGAGCGAACAGCACAGGTCGTGTGCGTCTTCTGGTCCGTTTCAGATCCGAAGTCAGACAAAAATTTGGACCTAATTCGGACCTGAAACATGAACATGGACGCACTGGACCCCCTTCTGCAGCCACACATAGCGTGACCCCAGCCTCAAGGAACCCCTAGCAACCTTTAGATGAAGCCTGCTTTACACTGTGAGTTAGCACTTAGCAAGTACCTCTTCTTTAGAGTCATCTGATTGTGATTAGCAATACTTTAGTGACTTTGGCTGTCTGCCTGTGTTCTCTGGGACTAGATGAGAAGGACTCCAGTATCTCTCTCTGTTATCTTTCCCCCATGCACTGCTCAGCATAGTCAGGGGTGACTAGCAGTGACATTGTACAACATGATGGAAGCTTTCCATGGAGTGAAAGATTATACTTCTCTGCCACGTAAAGAAGATAATCAGCAATAAAAGCAGTAAAATTGTAAAGCTTTGTGTCATAATTAAAATAAGGACTTTTTTAACGCTTAGTCTGCCCAGTGCTGGTTTAGCATGTCAGAGAGTTCGATCATGTACTTGTAACGATCAAGCTAGCACTATTACCTCTATTTACACACTAGCTAAAGTAAAATGTTAATGTCTAGGTTAAAGTAGAATTTTATGCACATCTCAAAAATGCAGCCTTAGTTAAGTAAAGCAGAACTATACTGCATCTGAGCGCCACAAACCAAAAGCACTATTTAATTCGCTTTTAATATTCAAAGCAAACCCACCCATCTATCCATGGCTCTGTGCTTTATTTTGTTGGGAAATCACCTTGGAAAAACACCCCCTTAGCATTTCTGGCCATGCCCAACTTCAATAAGGGCAGATTCATGTAGCATTTACTTCCTGGAATCCATCTGCACTTAGCTCAGGCAGAAGAGTGTGCTTAGCTGAGAAAACCCCTCCTCCCCCCCTGAAGACTCCTGGGATGTATGACATTATTTGCCCAGGCCTGGCAACCAGGAAGTAACTGAAGAAAAAAAGAGTTAGAATAAAAAGAGCCGAGCGCAGCGAGGCCGTGCCCGAAAGCGAAGCGAGCCCGCGAGGGGCCCTGTAACTTTGACTAACCCTATGTCCGCTTGGATGGTGGGGGCTTCACCTCGACTCACGGCGCAGGCGCCGTTCATTCCTATCTATTTACTAATGCTAGCCAACTGTCCCTGATTTCGAGAGACTTCCCTGATTTGGAGCAATGTCCCTCTGTCCTTCTTTCCTCCTCATTTGTCCCTAATTTTGGTCTGATCTATATAGTTTATATAAAATGCACGTTTTATCTTTCAAAAAGTGCTAAACATTTCATCCAAATTCTAAATGGCTGCATTTTGTCAATTTTAAAAGCCAATATAAAGGAATAGTAGTGGTAAAAAAAAGCACTTGTGGATTTAATTAACTATTTTATTTTTGGTTATGTCCCCTTTAAGGGGGTGTGGCAGGGGGTGTGTCCTATGCCTACATACGTTTGCTAGTAGGTGTCCCTCATTCCCATCTCAAAATATTGGTAGGTATGTTAGCAGCATGCAGAAAGCTTAGGCAGTGGCTGGCACATTGCAGGCGCTGCATAAACCTTCTCACCACTATCAGTTCAATGTTCGGAGAATTACATAGCTAACATCATATTCTAACAGAGGGCACACCAATATCCCTATTTTTATTGATCAGAATGTCCTCATCAGTCTGCTTGCATGGTTCCCTGATCCTGGGCACACTCTGCAAGCAATACCAGATTTTCGAAAGCACCTTCCACCCAAAATCCAGTGAGCACATCTCAGCAGTCAACAACAGCTGCGCCGACATTCCTTTGTGGGACTGCGTGGTAGGGTTCCAAGCCTTTAAGGCCTGCAAAGAGTAAAGTACCAAATTTGCTTATTAATATAATAATATCTACAGGCCGGTCTTGGAGCTGTACACTGTATGTATATAGTATCTGGAAGACAGTATCCTTTTAACTAAAATGTACTAAAACCACCAATATCCCTCTGCAGGAGACTTGCCAGTTGCTGGCGGTGCCAGCTGTCAGAATATAATAGCCTCACTGGGAGATTCACCAGATTTCTAAGCTCATGGGCTAAACAAAAAAATCTATAAGTATATATGGCCAGCTATAGACATAGACTTATGCCGCGTACACCCGGTCGGAATTCTCGTCGGAAAAAGCTCTGTCGGTTTTCCTGTCGGAATTCCGACGGAATTTCACTCAAACTGTCTTGCCTACACACGGTCACACCAAATTCCGACGGTCAATAACACTGCGGCATACAACACGTTCGACTGCACTATAAAAGGGAAGTTTAATGCTTCTGAGCATGCGTCAAATTGTTTCCGAGCATGCGTTGGAATCATGCGTTGGAATTTTGCGTGTTGGAATTGCATACACATGATGGGAAAATCTGATAGAAAGGTTTTCCGTCGGAAAAATTAAGAACAGGTTCTCAATCCAAAGTCCGTCGGAAATTCCGACAGAAAAAGACCGATGGGAATACACACGGTCGGAAAATCCGATGAAAAGCTCCCATCGGACTGTTTCCATTGGAAATTCCGACCGTGTGTACGCGGCATTACAGTGTAGAGCAGCCATTCTCAACCAGGGTTCCGTGGAACCCTGGGGTTCCTCCAGAGGTTGCTAGGGGGGTCCTTGAGCTGTGGCTGATGAACTACCTATTTGATGATGCCTACAGAGTTCAAGGTTCAGCACCACTTAGCAAAGCCAGCAGCATGACACCAAATATATTTTTAGCTGTCTTTAAGGGTGGCCTTCTGAACACCACTTTAAGAGGGACATTCTTCCTATTGACCACTAATATAAGGAGCATTGTTCCTATTGAACCCTGATGATTTGGTTTTAGTAAGGGTTACTCAAGACATGAAACTTATTTTTGGGGTTCCTCTAGGCTTAAAAGGTTGAGAAAGCCTGGTGTAGAGTGTCTTAACATGGTCATGAAGTCTAATAGTCACCAAAAGTGGCCCACAGCTCTTTGTAATTCACAAAGGCCTGGTCAGACATATCCCCTCCCATTCTCTGCAATATTGTCTGTGTGATGGCGCGTGATGAGGGGCATGGCTGTTACTCAGCTCTGCTAACATAGAACACTGCAGTGTGAGATTGAGAAGTAGCATTTTCACTAAGATAAAAGGGTATTTTAAAGCATTTCCAAGCAAACATCAGTCACAAACCATAACATGCTGGAGCACAGGGCTATAAAGAGAGAAAATGGAATAAAACATCAGTTGAGCTTTAAAAAGTAAGAACAATTTCTGCATTCTTTTAGTCTCAGGTTCAGCACTGTGATCTTGCTTCATAAATTTCCTTTGCGTAAAAATTTTGTAAATGTATTGAAGTTTTTCTTTAATAGTCAAGATCTAAAAATCTACTACCACATTAAAGCCAAGCGTGGCGAAATCAGTGAATCTGTGCTGTACTTACCCAGAAAAATCTGCGGAATACTGCCCGTAATCAAAAATATAAACTCTTGCTATTTGGCACAAGGTGAGGTATCCCAAAGCAAACACAAAGCAGTATCTGAAAACAAAGAGCACATTTTATTAAAGGTCAAGTGCTAGAACCATAAAACGCAATAATAAACTCATAGAAACTCAATAATATATTTTTAATAAAAATGACAAATATAATTACATGAAAACAACATTCAAATATGAAAACCTCTACATGTGCACAGTCTCTGAACAACTGCCAAAGGTCATAAGGCCTATCTCCAAGATAAAAATTGCCCAGAGTGGGGCTTTAAAGTGTATGTCTAGGCATTACTCAGATTTACCACCAAACTTTCCTCTAGATCCCAGCCTTATTTTTGCTTTTACTTGTTTCCTGCAATGGGAAATAACATTTACTATTATGCCACATACACACGATCAGACTTATGCCGCGTACACACGAAGGGACTATCCCGCGGGATTATCCGCTGGACCGAAGTCGAGCGGATAATCCCCTCGTGTGTGGGTGCCGGCGGACTTTTTTTGGCCAAAGTACGGCGGACTAAAGTTTTAAGTTTTGTTTTAAAATTATCCGCTGGACTTGGCAGTCCAGCGAACAATCCGGCCGTGTGTAGTATGGTCCGGCGGACCAAAAAGGACGCATGCTCAGTAGCAAGTATTTTTCTAGTATTTTTCGTTTTCTAGTCCCGTCGTACGTGCTGTACGTCATCGCGTGAACCGTCTGACTTTTTTGCGTGATCGTGTGTGGTCAAGTCCGTTCGCTTTTTAGTCCAGCGGACCCAGCTGGAAAGTCCAGCGGATTGTCCGCTGGACTTAGGTCCGCCGGGAAAAGTCCCTTCGTGTGTACGCGGCATTAGTCTGACTTAGCCTGGCGGACAATCCGCCCGACTTTCCAGCGGAGGTCCGCCGGACTTTCCACGAGCGGACTTGCTCACACACACGACCGGACTTTTCCGGCAGACAATCCGCCGGACTTTTTAAATGAACGGACTTACCCACACATGGAGTAAAGTCCGTTCATTTTGAATGTGACTCCAGGTAGACGGGACTAGCGAAGGAAGTCAATGTCCCTGCCTCCATCGGCGAGATTTACACCTTGCTAGCTCCGTCGCCTGGTATGGATTTAAAGGGGATACCCTACGCCGAAACAGTGGTGTGGGGGTCCCCCCAAAGTCCATACCAGACCCTTATCCAAGCACGCAGCCCAGCCGGTCAGGCAAGTGGGTGGGGACCCCCTTTAAATCCATACCGGGGGCGACGGGGCTAGCAAGGTGTCAATATCGCTGATGGAGGCGGCTACATTGACTTCCTTCGCTAGTCCCGTCTACCTGGAGTCACGTTCAAAATGAACAGACTGTACTTCGTGTGTCGGCAAGTCCGTTCATTTGAAAAGTCCGCCGGACTAGCACACAGACAAACGGATTGTCCGCCGGATTGCCGAGTCCGGCGGACAATTTTGGGGCAAGGCTTCTTTCTAAGTCCGCCGGACTTTTGGGAAGAAAAAGTCCGCCGGAGCCCACACACGGGAAAATTGTCTCTCTAAGTTATATAACTAATAACTAAGTCCGCCGGATAGTCCGATCGTGTGAACACGGCATTGATGACATCATCACCAAACTTGTATAATTCCTACGGGGCAGCTGCTTGGAGCTCAGTTCCTACAAATGTGGGTGGCAGAACTACATCTCCCAAGAGCCTTTCCATACACACACAGTGTGTGCGCAGGCTCTTGGGAGTAGAAGCAGGAGCAGTGTTTTGCTGGGAAATAAATTAAATTATGCATGTGGGGAGAGTCAGAGAGAGACATGGGGGGATAGTAGGAGCTCTGTAGTCAAGCAGGCAAGGGTGACAATGTATTACAGATATACGTAATATGATTTTTTTTTTCTGCCTTCGCATACACATTCAATTCTCATTACATCCTGAACACCAGCTGAAATTTCATATAAAAATACTGCTCAAGTGTGAAAAAGGGCAAAACCTCAGAATTGAACTATAAGTTACTTTCGAGATGGCATCACACACCAGTCAAACTTCACACCATGTTCCCCTCCAACTCCCCGTTATGCTGGAGGAGTTGTGGGAAAGCAGCCTCACATGCACACATCTGGTGGTCGTGCCCAATCATTCAGCCTTTCTGGGTCAAGATTGTTCAGCTGGTCAATCAAATTGCCAGCACGTCCCTTCCTATGGACCCTTGGACTATCCTATTGCATAACACAATGGAGCCGGTGGGCCCGTACAAACGTTCCATCGTGCCCCACCTTCTGAATGCTGCCAAGGCCCTCATCCCAGCAAGATGGGGGCAACCTGCGCCACCTGCACTGAAAGACTGGGTAAAAACAGTAAACCACATCTGCCTCATGGAGGAACTTACCCTCACAGCAAAAGATAATTTCCATAGACATGCTACTACTTGGCTTTCCTGGCTAGAATTTAAGAACTCACCCAGCTACTTGGATATCCTACAAACCTCCCAAACGATAACTTGATCTCGAAAAAATACCTGACACGCTGCAATTTCTCCTATTGTTTTTGCACCTAGAAACTGAGTGGATTTCAACAACAATGTTTGGAGGAAAGAGACCCCATACCAAATAAGTAAGGTCCCTGGAGACCCAGTTAACTTTTCCGGTAGTCTAACTGGTCATGCTTAAGGCAACTATACCAACCGTTTCATATTATATATTATATATGTTGTACTTAACTTCATTTGTAAATGCTCACCGTACGAAAACCAAGCTCACACCCTCTTTCCTTTTCCCTCATCACATTCTTTCTCCTTTTCTGCCTTTCTCTCTCTCTCCTTTTCCTGCTCTTGCTCTCCTTGTTCTTCTTACTCTCCTCTCCTCCCTCTCCCCCCCCCCCTACCCCTTCCCTCCCCGCCTTCCCACCCCTTACACCCCCCCTTTCTCCCCCCCCCCCCCCAGTAAATGGCGTTCTGCTGTCAGTGAATGTTTGTAGATTGAAGTCATGATCACGTTCACTGTTCTGGGCCCTCGACCCGGACGGGCTCGGGGGCGACCAACGATATTACTTTTTGTGTAGTGATGATGCTCACAGATGCTGTTCTATGCTGTATTTTTCTACAAAGCTAAGTTATTTTGTATACCCTGTATACGCTGTTTTCTAAAAACTGTTCAATAAACAAAAATTAAACAAAAAAAAAGTGTGAAAAAGGGCAAAGACAAAGGATGACTGACACAGCATGACATCTGTTCAGAGTTATAGGAAAGCACTGTCCACAAATAAAACAATTTTTCGGTGCAGGATGAAGTCTATGCTGTAGAACACAATCGCTCTAGGTGGGCAGCAATCAAAAACGAAGGGGCCTCCAAAAGAGCCCCAAGCAAGATCTAGAGGTTTGAAGAAGCAAGAGTACAATCACCAATTGATTTTGTGTCCAAGAATATTTTTTTCATTGTAAAAACCTAGAGTAGTCAAGCCACTGTAGTGTTAGCACTGCAGCACAACACACAGGACACCATGTGTTTTGATGCGCTATGCTGCTTTTAAGGATGCGTCAGGGTTCCATTCACAATGAATGGCACCACAAGGCATCAACGTGTGTAATGTGCATTGCCACATAATGTTGTGAATGGACTATTACAAGTGTTTTTCAAGAAACATTAAAAGATGCTGCAAAGCCGCACTGTGCTGTATCATAACGCAATGCACATGAGATTATTTTCCTAGATTATTATGGTACCTGTGACGGATCCTGTACTCAAGGTGTCCGCCGTAATGCTTCCTAAGTCCTGGAACATCAGTCCAATGGATCTGGCTATACAAACCCCCAAGAACTAGACAACACCAGTCTATTGCTGATATGGCATATACATATCTAGAGTCTATGTCTCTTGGGGGGCCAGCATGGACCTGAATCCAAGTAAAACCAGCTCAGCGGTCCCCAGGCATACAGCTCACAAACAGCACCGTTCCCCCAAATGCCAGGGCCCATAATCACAAGGCAAGAGGCTCGCATTCCGTCCCCTCCAACAGCCTCTGTCCCGGCTAGGTCTGTCACAGTACCTATTTATTTTGCTGCTTTGGATCTGTGGGAACACATGGTGCCATACTGTTACAATGCACTGGTGTGAATGGGCTGTTATAATGGTCTACCTTCCTTTGTCAGTTGGCTTCTCACCAATATGAGAGCAATATACAATTACTTCAGTGCAAGATTGTCAAAGCAAGATCCATAAAGACATGGATGAGCAAGTTTGGGGTGGAAGAACTTGACTGGCCTGCACAGAGTCTTGGTCTCAACCCAATAGAACACGTTTGGGATGAATTAGAGTGGAGACTGCGAGCCAGGTCTTCTCATCCAACATCAGTGTCTGACCTCACAAATGTGCTTCTGGAAGAATAGTCAAACATTCCTGTAGACACACTCCTAAACCTTGTGGGCAGCCTTCCCAGAAGATTTGAAGCTGTTATAGCTGCAAAGGGTGGGCCAACTCAAAATGAACCCTACGGAGTAAGATTGGGATGCCATTAAAATGTATGTGCGTGTAAAGACAGGCATCCCAATGCTTTTGGTAATACAGGGGTTGATTTACTGAAGGCAAATACCCCCCCCCCCCCCCCTGTATGTATATATATATATATATATTGTGATGGTATGCGAGGTGAGGTCATCGATAATTGGTATGTTTGACCTTGCATTTGTTCTATTGTCGGAGACTGAACCGGAATCCGGGCCGGATTTTTCCAGCCTCTTTGGCAGGCTTGGTTCTGGTCCGGGTCTTGTGGTCCACTTGAGTCCATGGAGAGAGAGAGAGAAGAGAGAGAGAGAGAGAAGAGAGAGAGAGAGAGAAAGAAAGAGAGAGAGAGAGAGAGACCCTGTTTGTTTGGACTGAAAATTAAGGTTTGCTTTACCTCATGTTTTGTGGGTGATAACCGGACAGATTTTAAAGAAACTGCTTGTACGCTGACCTTCATTCTGAGAAAAGGTGATCCCCGCGAGCTAATCCCCCCCCACACGATATATATATTTCTCCCCATAAAGTTCAGCTTTACATTTCAATATAAACTAGAAAAATCTTATAAAACTTTTGCTACTGTATAATGGCTGATCTGATAAAATTAGTTAAAGTAATTCATTTTACAAAAACAGCTCAATCATTGTGTTTTCACATATAGCAACAACCAACACTTAGGAACTGGGTACCGTATAAAAAAAAAATAGCATTTGCTTTAAAACTTTGAGACACTGACTAAAGACACTGGCGCAAGTGAAGTGAGACTTTATAATCGGCATACTTATTATGCACCGTCATCAGAAACATTTGAGATCAGCAGGACAGCCAGGCAGCTAGCATTGTCAGAAAAAGAGGTCAGTGGTGGCACCTTATGTATGTCAGTACAGATTTCCCAATCAGAAAGCAATGTATTGGCAGTGATAATGTTCCTGTACAGCTAACAGGATAAATAGTTTGCTGGTTATGGGAAATGACTGGGCTAAATTTTAAGCAAACTTCAAAAAATTTGTAAAATAATAGGCAGCGTAGGCGGTGTTTAACCTTGAATAGAATTAGACATGTTGATTAAGCTGCCCTTTCTATGGAACACATCTGCAGCCTGCTAGATAAATGAGGATTCAGCTATATCAGGCATCTGCTTTTCACAGCCAGGTTCTCTCTACATGACATACAAGCAGAAAAACAGCAAGCAATGTACAAAGACTAGTAAACCACATCAACCAATACAAACATACTTTTTGTGATCTCACGACAAGTAATGGCATTCTGGTTGTTGCTATGGTTTACCATATTTTGTGTAGTAGCATCATTGCACAAACCTTTCTGTGTTCTGTGAAATCCCCATCTAAGTACAAGTCCTGGGGGCGCAGCCTGAGGGTCGAGACCCCAAATGGGTTTCTACAATTAGATTCTGGGGTCCCTAGTTTTCTAAAAACAGTATTTATTTAATAGGCATTAGATAAATCTTTAACCCAATATCAGAAAGCTGCATGTATTCAGTATCTCTGGATGGTGCACATAATGGCTTCAATATTGGTGACTTCACCACCCTGCTGCTGTGGTGTCAGAATGGATGACATGGTTGTCCACGCATAGCCACAAAGGAACAAGAAGCACCTTATGATAACAGTAATGGCTTTGTGTTTTTGGGTATGGTATAGGCGTCACATGAAACATGGTCCAAAAAGTGGACTATTACTGCGCACACACGATCGGAATTCTCGTTGGAAAAGCCTTGGATGGTTTTTCCGACGGAATTCCGCTCAAGCTTGTGTTGCCTACACACGGTCACACCAAATTCCGACCATCAAGAACGCGGTGACGTACAACACTACACTGTTAGCTATGAATAAGCACTGAAGCCAGTGTGAAACGCGTCATTAATTCTTGTAAACACCCGTTTGTTGTGAAAGACTTGATGTGATCTTCGTTTTGGAATAAACAACACAAGAAATCAATTTCGGTTATCCAGAGTTCTTGCTATCATTTTCTGATGTGCAACACTACGACGAGCCGCGAAAATGAAGTTCAATGCTTCCGAGAATGCGTCGAATTGTTTCCGAGCATGCGTAGGAATTTTGCACGTCGGAATTGCTACAGACGATCGCAATTTCGGATAGAAACTTTTTCTGTCTGAAAAATTGAGAACATACTCTCAAAATTTTGCTGGCGGAAATTCGGCCAGCAAAAGTCCGATGGAGCATACACGCGGTCGCATTCTCCGACGAAAAGCTCTCATCGGTCTTTGGCTGGTGGAAATTCCGATCGTGTGTACGTGGCATATGTCTTTAATACAGATAATGACTCCAAGCGGGTCAGGCAGAAGACTGAGGACAAAGGCTCCTCATATTCCAAAAATGAACTTTGATGGTTCAGCCCTTAGCCTGCTACTTCCTAATACAATGGTGAATGTCTACTTCTATTTCAATAAGCTTTAGGGATCTACTAGAATATTAAAAAGGAATAAAGAGGAAACAAATGCTGATTTATCCTGTAGTGAATGTGATGTGAACAGCTGGTGAACCAAGTGCCAGGGACAGTCATGGTTGGTGCCCCCTAATCTCATGAGCGAGAAGCACCTCGGTACCCCCTCTAGTTACCATGTAGGGTGAAATGCAGCATGTCAAAAAAACGAATTTTCTTGGGGGGGAGGATTTCTTCTAAAAGTTCTGTTTTCTTTTAAAGCGGGGTTCCACTGCCCCTAACGCTTTTTTTTTTTTAAAAAGCCCTTAATAAACAGTATATTTTGGCATTTAATTACTCACCAGTCCGGGTTGCAGGAGTAGTGCCTTTCGTTTTTTCTTGTAAAATATGACATTAGAAAGAACCTGTTGTGGTTCTCCATCTTGGCTGTGGGCCAAGGCGTTCTCTTCCTGGATTTCACTGACGCCCATTCATTGAAATCTCGCGCATGCTCCTGTTGCCATCCCAACGGCGGCGGCGGCATCAAAAGTCCCGCAAGTCTCGCGCGATCTCGGGCCAGGCAGCCGCACTGACTCCTGGGAGCTATGACACAAGCTCCCAGGAGTGCGGGCTAGGGGATATTACGTAATAGCCGTAATATCCCCGCCCATATCCGAGGGACCAAGAACCAGGAAGTGATGAATGCCAAGAAGAAGAACAGCTAAAGGTAAGTTAAAAAAAAAAAAAACCTGCCGTTTCGGATCGAGGAAGGTGAGTACTTTTTTTTTTTTATAGGGTTTAAAAACGGGTGGTGCTCCGTTTTAAGTAGTACTAATTGTCCCTCTTTGTGTAAGTCCATCTTTTCTGACTAAAAAAAGATGCTATGTGTGAGGATTATATTTAAGAATTGCTGTGCTCAGCTATGCAAATATGAGTGCTGCTGCATATATAGCACAATTTTATAAGCTGAGCATGCTAACAATGACGTCTTCCAATTTGCACATGTTTTTATAAAATGCATCTATTTAACCAGATTCTAAGCTGTAGAAAGCTCAGAATAAGAGGAGGGAGAAATACACCTGTGTGTCCTAGACGGGATGTACAATCCTCCAAATATAACCGTTACGGCGACGGCTCATCAGTCAGCTTTAGATGTCCGCAGCCATGATTTATGAGCAACCTCTGAGCTGTGACACCACCTGGTCCATGTCTTTCCTGAATACATTACTATGGAGAATGCGTACCATCCCTGCTGTGCATGTGAAGTCCTGCAAGTGGTAAGGGGGTGATGTTACCTTGCAAGGTAGAAAACATAACCATTGGATTCACAGAGCATTAAAATCAAGAATTTCGTTTTAGGAACGCTAAAAGTTTAAGGGCTTGTTCACGCTAAATTTTAGCATTCCGGGGGCTTTTTTGTATACGCATTTACATGCGTTTTTCATGAATTCTGCCACCTTTTTAAAGCATTCAGTGCGTTTTTTTATTTTTCATTTGACACTTGAAAAATCTTTATTTTGCATTTGTAGTTTTGCAGTCGTAGTTTTGTTGAAAGCACTGGAAATGACCACACTGGTGGGAACTAGGGCCATTTGAAATACATGGCAAACACTGTGAATGCATCCTGGATACGGTTTAAAAATTCTCCAGAAAGTGTGAACCAGCCCTAAAGAAGAACTCTCATGAATAGCAAAAAAATATATATTATGCTGATACATAAATTCATGTACTGATACATAGTTACATAGTACATAGTTACATAGTAGGTGAGGTCAAAAAAAAAGACACAAGTCCAACCTATGTGTGTGATTATATGTCAGTATTACATTGTATATCCCTGTATGTTGTGATCGTCAGGTGCTTATCTAATAGTTTCTTGAAACTATCGATGCCCCCCGCTGAGACCACCGCCTGTGGAAGGGAATTCCACATCCTTGCCGCTCTTACAGTAAAGAACCCTCTACGTAGTTTAAGGTTAAACCTCTTTTCTTCTAATTTTAATGAGTGGCCACGAGTCTTGTTAAACTCCCTTCCACAAAAAAGTTTTATCCCTATTGTGGGGTCACCAGTACGGTATTTTTATATTGAAATCATATCCCCTCTCAAGCGTCTTTTCTCCAGAGAGAATAAGTTCAGTGCTCGCAACCTTTCCTCATAACTAATATCCTCCAGACCCTTTATTAGCTTTGTTACCCTTCTTTGTACTCGTTACATTTCCAGTACATCCTTCCTGAGGACTGGTGCCCAGAACAAGACAGCATACTCCAGGTGCGGCCGGACCAGAGTCTTGTAGAGCGGAATAATTATCGTTTTATCTCTGGGAATGATTCCCTTTTTAATGCATGCCAATATTCTGTTTGCTTTGTTAGCAGCAGCTTGGCATTGCATGCCATTGCTGAGCCTATCATCTACTAGAACCCCCAGGTCCTTTTCCATTCTAGATTCCCCCAGAGGTTCTCCCCCCAGTGTATAAATTGCATTTATATTTTTTCCACCCAAATACATTATTTTAAATTTTTCTACATTGAACCTCATTTGCCATGTAGTTACCCACCCCACTAATTTGTTCAGATCTTCTTGCAAGGTTTCCACATCCTGCAGAGAAGTTATTGCCCTGCTTAGCTTAGTATCGTCCGCAAATACAGAGATTGAACTGTTTACCCCATCCTCCAGGTCGTTTATAAACAAATTAAACAGGATTGGTCCCAGCACAGAATCCTGGGGGACCCCACTACCCACCCCTGACCATTCAGAGTACTCCCCATTTATCACCACCCTCTGAACTCGCCCTTGTAGCCAGTTTTCAATCCATGTACTCACCCTATGGTCCATGCCAACGGACCTTATTTTGTACAGTAAACGTTTATGGGGAACTGTGTCAAATGCTTTTGCAAAATCCAGATACACCACGTCTACGAGCCTCCCTTTATCTAGATGGCAGCTCACCCCCTTATAGAAGGTTAATAGATTGGTTTGGCAAGAATGATTCTTCATGAATCCATGCTGATTACTGATAATGATACCGTTCTTATTACTAAAATCTTGTATATAGTCCTTTATCATCCTCTCCAAGAGTTTACATACTATTGATGTTAGGCTAACTGGTCTGTAATTCTCAGGGATGTATTATGGGCCCTTTTTAAATATTGGTGCTACATTGGCTTTTCTCCAATCAGCTGGTACCATTCCAGTCAGTAGACTGTCAGTAAAAATTAGGAACAATGGTCTGGCAATTACTTGACAGAGTTACCTAAGTCCCCTTTGGGTGCAAGCCACCTGTCCCGGTGATTTATTAATGTTAAGTTTCCCAAGTCTAATTCTACTTCTGCCCTCTGTTAACCATGGAGGTGCTTTCTGTGATGTGTCATAAGGATAAACACTGCCGTTTTGGTTACTAAAGCCCCCCGATTCCCTTGTGAAGACTTCAATACCTTCGACATCTCCCCATCCTTTGTAACCAGATGTCCTTCCTCATTCTTTATGGGGCCAATATGGTCTGTCCTCCCTTTTTTACTGTTTACATACTTAAAGAATTTCTTGGGATTATTTTTGCTCTCCTCCGCTATGTGTCTTTCATGTTCTATCTTAGCTGTCCTTATTGCACCCTTACATTTCTTGTTGCATTCTTTATAAAGTCTGAATGCTGATGATGATCCCTCAACCTTGTATTTTTTGATTCTTTGCTATTATATGCATTTTTACATTGGAGTTAAGCCACCCAGGACTTTTGTTTGCTCTTTTAAATTTATTACCCAATGGGATGCATTGGCTAATGCCCTTATTTAATATGCTCTTAAAGCAAACCCATCCCTTCTCCATGTTCTTTGTTCCTAAGATTTTAGGAACACAGCACGGTCTTGGCCACGGTGCTGCAGCTCAGTTTCTGGGTCAGTCTTGGCAATCTTCTTATAGCCTAGGCCATTTTTATGTAGAGCAACAATTCTTTTTTTCAGATCCTCAGAGAGTTCTTTGCCATGAGGTGCCATATTGAACTTCCAGTGACCAGTATGAGAGAGTGAGAGCCAGATTTAACACACCTGCTCCCTATTCACACCTGAGACCTTGTAACACTAACGAGTCATATGACACTGGGAGGGAAAATGGCTAATTGGGCCCAATTTGGACATTTTCACTTAGGGGTGTACTCACTTTTGTTGCCAGTGGTTTAGACATTAATGGCTGTGTGTTGTTGTTTTGAGGGGACAGAAAATTGACACTGTTATACGAGCTGTACACTCACTACTTTACATTGTAGCAAAGTGTAATTTTTCAGTGTTGTCACATGAAAAGATATACCGTATTTATCGGCGTATAACACGCACTTTTTTCCCCTTAAAATCAGGGGAAAATCAGGGGTGCGTGTTATACGCCGATGCCCCACCGATCCCCCGCCGTTGTGAGGCTCCGGGCGGTTTTCAGCTTTTGGCCGCCTTCGGCCTTTCTCGGCCGTTCGCGATGGCCGAAAGCTGCCGAGAAAGGCCGAGAAAGGCCGAAGGCGGCCGAGAACGGCCAATGGCGCCAATTTTAAAACTGCAGTGACACGGATATGCCACTGCAGTTTAACTGCAGCCTGGGCAAGGCTGCAAATGTCACTAAGGAGGCTGCAGATGGACACTGCAAGAGTGCAGTGACACTGACATGTCACTGCAGTTTAATTGCAGCCTGGGCAAGGCTGCAAATGACACTAAGAAGGCTGCAAATAACACTGAGAAGGCTGCAAGGCTGCAAATGACACTGAGAAGGCTGCAAGGCTGCAAATGACACTGACAAGCATGCAGATGGACGCTGTGCAAGGCTGCATTGATGGGCATTTAAATGTACGTTTTTTTTCCTTTAAATTTCCTCCTAAACTTGGGGTGCGTGTTATACGCCGTCGCGTGTTATATGCCGATAAATACGGTAATAAAATATTTACAAAAATATCTCACTTTTGTGAGATACTGTATGATGTCACGTCTGTATGCACAGTATATGTATGTATTTACCAAGAAGAAAGCCTGGACACAGTGCTACATGCATTTTTCTGCAGGACAGAAGCCACTACAAATAGTAAGTGAGACTTCTTTAGTAGAACTTCACTTTCCCAATCAAAATTAATTTTTTATTAATCCTCATGCTGCAAACATTAGTAAATAGGAAAGTATATCATATTTACTTGTGTTAAACTTTTTTTATTTTTACGTCCTGGTTTCTTGCCTAGGCAAATGATGGCATACATCCCATGAGTCTTCAGGAGGGGAGGAGGGGCTTTCTCAGCTAAGCACACTCTCCTGCATGCATGCCTGAGCTAAATGCAGATGGATTCCAGAAAGTAAATTCTTTCTGCCATTTGCCCCTATTCAAGATAGCCACAGACAGAAATGCTAGGGTGGGGTTCAAAGTGATTTTGCAAAAAAAAAAAAAAAAAAATAAAAAATGGATGGATGGGGGATTGTGCTTTGAATATTATAAATGAATAAAATAGTGTTTTCAGTTTGTGATGCTCAGGTGCAGTGACGATCGGCTTTAATTAATTTCTCTGGGCAAATAGCAACAGCAATCAGTGAAAACCCTGTAGCTGAGCTAAAGCCAAAAAGTCTACTCAGTTTGAGTTTTTTTAAAGCTGAAATTTGCCAGGATTTCAAATGATTTCCAGGTGGGATTGGTGCCACCTATCACATGGTTCTATATTGTGCAACCCCTCTGTCTTTTTCTGCTGAATGTCATTGTGGGCTCATAGATGAGGTAGTGCTGTAACTAGGGAACACACTGGCCTAGGATTTCTCAGACAAGGGTTTGGGACTGTACAGAAAATGAAAATACAGCACTGACCTGTAACACCAATGTTTAAAAAGTAAACAAGTGTATTTCATTTATATATACCAGTGCAAAAAAGTATAATGCCATACAAAAAAAAGTCCATAAAAAGTGTCCAACCAGTCCTCAAAACTCTTAACAAAGTGCCACAGTGCTATGCATATGCAGTATATTAATATAAAAAAAGGTGCTATAGTGCTGTGTTGAATAATTAATATGATGCTAATATGATGCTCCAGATGACGTCAACCAGACGAAACTAGTAGAGCAGAGAACAGACGTACCTGCACCATTTCCATTGTCAGCAGAAAACGCTTTTAAATATATGGTAAAAGGTGAGTACTTTTCCACATCTTTTTAACAATAAAAGTTTACCTTACAATACTACACTATTGGGATTCTTTTCTCCTCTATCTGACTGAGTGCTACACAGTGGCAAAAACTGTGAATGCCTGATACCCCTGGAGGGGTAGTTACCTCTGGTGAGTGCAGTCACAATAAGAGCACGGATAAGTCACGAATGCTGTGATCACGTCTCAAAAGGGGAACAGACAGATCATCGGGGATTTTTATTTGTGTTGTTTTTTCACCAGCACAATACACCTCCATCCACTACTATTATTATTATTATTGTTTTTGGTTAGGATTATGAACTTTAATTTATGATTGGGTCAATGAATTTTATTATTGGACTAATTCCTTTGGTCTATTAACCGGTTCCCGACGGGCGCACGACGATATACGGCAGAATGGCACGGACAGGCAGGAGGGCGTATATACAAGTCCCTCCTTAATGCCGTCCGTGCCATCGGGAGCGCGCCAGGAGCCCCGTGAGGCCAGTCGCGGGTCCCGCGGACTCGATCGCCGCGGGGACACCCGCGATCGTCTCACGGGAAGGCAGAACGGGGAGATGCGGAAATAGACAGCATCTCCCCGTTCTGCCTAGCAACTAGTGACGCCGATCTCTGCTCCCTGTAATTGGAGCAGAGATCAGCATTCACTAGCTGACAGCCACGCCCCCCCACAGTAAGAAACACACCCCTAGGCATACTTAACCCCTACACTGCCACCCCCTGGTTAACCCCTTCACTGCCAGTGTCATTTATACAGGAATCAATGCATTTAAATAGCATTGATTGCTGTATAAATGACAATGGTCCCAAAAATGTGTCAAAAAATGTCCGATGTGTCCGCCATAATGTCGCAGTCACAATAAAAAAAATCGCTGATCGCCGCCATTACTAATAATAAAAAATTATTAATAAAAATGCTATAAAACTATCCCCTATCTTGTAAACGCTATAACTTCTGCGCAAACCAATCAATAATCGCTTATTGCGATTTTTTTTACCAAAAATATGTAGAAGATTACGTATCGGCCTAAACTGAGGAAAAAAAAAACTGTTTTTTTTTTAATATTTTTGGGGGATATTTATTATAGCAAAAAATAATGTGTTTTTTTTTTCAAAATTGTCGCTCTTTTTTGTTTATAGCGCAAAAAATAAAAACCGCAGGGGCGATCAAATACCACCAAAAGAAAGCTCTATTTGTGGGAAAAAAAGGATGTCAATTTTGTTTGGGAGCCACATCGCACGACCGCGCAATTGTCAGTTAAAGCGACGCAGTGCCGAATCGCAAAAAGGGGCCTGGTCCTTTGGCTGCAAATTGGTCCGGTCTGAAAGTGGTTAAGCCTATGCACGTTGGGCACATCAAATAATATTTTTTGGATTTTGCACAGGAGCACCTTCCTTTTTTTGCACAGGAGCATATTTTTATATTTTATTTTTATATTCTCAGTTTACACTGCATGTATATATTATTTAGGATATACTAATTATTTTATAAGTTTGCACGCATCAAAGTTTAAGGTTTGCACGTATTTATGTTTATTACCATCATTATTATCAACTTTTATTTTGTGGTATCTATTACACTAAAATGTATCTATATTTTACACTTTATTATATAATTTTAACCACACACAATCATTTTAAGGGACAGGAACAGCGTCATACCTACTTTTATCACCATTTCCTTGAATAATTAATAACCAACGTTCAAAATTTGGACAAAGAAATGTGTAAAACTTCTTTGGAAAGTCCTATTGTGCTGTGCAAACAATTTTCAATGTGTTCTCAATCCTCCAATAAAGTGCTCCACCACCTTTCCCACACAGGAGAACTCACCAGATTTCCATGACCACCCACTACAGGTAAGTCATGTAAAGCATTATGCTATACTGGGGCTCCCAATTGTTCCAGCCTTCCTCCTCTGTGTTGTTTAGCCAGCAATCATCTCACCAGAATGGCCCATTTAGGCGTTGCATAAAGGAGCAAAGGGGGACCGACATAGTGTGAGAACGTTCAACGTTTATTTACATTAAAAAGCACACAATGCTCCTACTCAGATGTAACGATGCTGTACCTCGCACCAAGGGGTATAAGCAATGTAAATGCTTTAAAATCCACTGCAGTGCAATCCTCAATTCATCACATGTATATTGTGACATGCATTACCGCTCTCTGAACTAAATTCTATCCCAACCAAAGAGAGAGAGAGGGAAGGAAAAAGAAGAAAGGAAAAAAAAAAGAACCAAGAACTTGTTTGGGATATAATTTAGTTCATATTATTGTTAAAGTGTAAGTAAAGTCACATTTTGGACTTTCACCTACAGGTAAGCCTATAATGAGGCTTACCTGTAGGTAAAAAAAATATCTCCTAAACCTTTACGGTTTAGGAGATATTCCCCGTGCAATACGCCGCTGACTGCAGCGGCGCATGCGCACGGGGGATTCTCGGCTGAAAGGCCGGCAGAATACGAACCCTGCCGGGACGAAGTCTCCCGTGCGCATGCGCGGGAGTGACGACATCGCGGCTCCAGCCACTCACAGCGCTGGAGTCGCGATACCCGGAAGACACGCCGAGGCAACATGTCAGCGACCTCGGCGTGGACCAGGTGAGTTACCGACGCCTCGTTCTAAGGTAAGTATTTCATAATGAGCTAGTATGCGGTGCATACTAGCTCATTATGCCTTTTCCCTTACAGGTGAATAAAAAAAAAAAAAACATGTCAGCGGGTTTACTACCGCTTTAAGAAATGTAAAGAAATTAATATTTATGATATATTGTGTACACTTTATCTAATTTATGTGCAATTTGTATCTAGTACTGTTCCAGTTATCAATCATATCTATATGCAAGGTCTGAGGTCCCGAGGAAGCGTGTCATCCTGCGAAACGCGTCAATCTACATTGCATTATCTCTCAATACTCCCATGCTACAAAGCCTTAACCTGTTTCTTTTTGGGAAGACAAGTGGTAGACTTGGCCTGCCATTATAAATTGCATATACAGTTTTCTTTTAACACAGTGGTTTTTAAATTGATGGAAAAAAGATATGTACACTTTTTAATCCATTTGGTTGTGTATATATTTGACTATTGGAGGAGTATTCATAGTCCACTATAATTTCCCCCTTTTTTTCAAGTTGTTTATTTTTAGGGATGATGCCCTTCAATGCTTTTGATTAAACGACCAATACCACATATGTACGTTTTTGGTATTAACCTAATATTGACACCTGCTGCAGATCGCAACTGGAAAGAGTGCACAGAACGCGGGTTTCCCACACACGTGTTGGTGTGAACGGGTCCTAGATTCATTCATTTGATTATACCATGTTCAGTCTAAAGTTAAACTTTAGATTGAATTCACCCAGTACTCTGAACAATTGTTTTTAATGATAACATTCCTCAAAATGATCATCTACTAAGACAATTTTTACAAAAACTTGGAATATTAGTTCTTCAGATCTTCTGGATTTTATGGCTTCTGTATCTAGATTTTTTGATTCTACATCACTGAACCTTCATCAAATTTTACGCACACTCTAATGACCCATACACACGGACGGAAATTCCGACCACAAAATCCGTAGGATTTTTTCCGACGGATTTTGTCCGATGGAGCCCACACACACGGTCGGATTTTCCGACAACATGGTCCGATCGGACATTTTCCGTCGGAATTTCCGACCGTGTGGACGGGGCATAAAAAGCCTGTATCTAGCTCCCGGATTCGAATTTTATTATGTTGCAATATTGTAAAACTGGTCATATGCTTTTTGTGTCACCAGAAATAAATGGTTAAGTCAGACGGCAGAAAATAAAATCACCAGTGTGCCAAAGATTCTATTCATCTAGCTCAAGACGCCTTCCGCACAAAGCGCCTTGTGTGAGAGCAGCAATGAAGAATGCGTTCCGCTTCTATTGTATGAATCTCTGGATTATAGAGACAGCCGTTAGTAACATTGTAACAACAGCTTACTGCAGCTGCACATTATCTCCGGGCCAGATTAACTTCTCATTCACAAACAGCAAAGATACCAACAGTGACATCCAAATCCTAAACTGATCCCTGCAAGAAGAACTGAGACTCTTACAAGAGGGTGTTTTGATCACTTGCTAACTCTACACAGAGAAACTGATACACAATTGGCCATATTGTGCAATAATCATTCTATTTTTGGTGGGTAAGAATGCCATTGGAGAGAGAAAATCTGCAATTGGACGGGTTCCTGATAATATAAAACAGAGACAATCTGGTGCCACATGATCCAATGCTAGATGTGCAAAGTGATTGTGTGTCAGCTGAAGGGGAGCTCCTATATAACTTAAAGTAGAATAGCCAAAACTTTTTTTTTTTCATTTTGGATAGAGCAAGGAAGGGTTGTAACCCCTGTCAGATTTTACTTTGCCATTTTCGTTCCATTGTAGAAATGTCCCTTCACTTCCTGTCCCATAGCCAAACAGGAAGTGAGAGGAAATCCTTCTAATTTAAGGGAATACCTCGGGATCCCCAGCTCACCAGAACTAGTTTCTCTATTGGAAGATTTCCCCTCTATTACTTTTCTGAGGAAGACCAAAAATTTGGGTTTTTCTTTTATGTTCACTTTCAATGAGAATGGTAAACAGGACAAATAGAGAGGATGCATCTCCCCAATGGGGGCACAGACAGCAAAACAACCTGACAGGTGGTCTAATCCCTCTTCACTCTATCCAACATTAAAAAAAAGTTTTGCCTTTAGTTATACTTTAATCGTCCTCCTCAAAAGTATGGCCAGTATATAATGTGATATACCACAGATAAATGGCTTCCAAAAATGTGCACACTGCCACTTTACATTCCATTCACAACACCTGTACAGACTGCTCACAAGAGCTGACACTTCACAGTTTGCATCTATCAAATTACATCAATTCACAGAATGCATTCAAGGACTGATACACTACCAATTGCAGAGAAGAACTGTCACAGTCTACTTAAAACAGCTGGCAGTATGCTGACTGTATACAAGAGCTGACACTCTATAGCATCCATTCTCAGCCAGGGTTATGTGGAATCCCAGGGTTCCCCCAGAGGTTGCTAGGGGTTTCTTGAGCTATGGCTGATTGACCTCCAATTTGGCAGTATTCGGATAGTTTTGAGGCCAATGACACTTGGTAGAGCTAGCAGCAAGAGACCAATGATCTTCTTAGCTGTCTGTAAGAGGGGCATTCTTCCCACTGACCACCATTGTAAGGGGCATTCTTCCCACTGACCACCATTGTAAGGGGCATTCTTCTCACTGACCACCATTGTAAGGGGCATTTTTCTCACTGACCACCATTGTAAGGGGCATTCTTCTCACTGACCACCATTGTAAGGGGCATTCTTCTCCCTGACCACCATTGTTAGGGGCATTATTCCCACTGACCACCATTGTAAGGGGCATTCTTCCCACTGACCATCCGTGTAAGGGGCATTCATCTCACTGACCACCATTGTAAGGGGCATCCCTCTCACTGACCACTATTGTAAGGGGCATCCCTCTCACTGACCACCATTGTAAGGGGCATTCTTCTCACTGACCACCATTGTAAGGGGCATTCTTCTCACTGACCACCAATCTAAAGAGCATTCTTCCCACTGACCAAAAATGTACAGGGCATTCTTCTCATTGACCTCTGATAAATTGATTTAAGCAAGGGTTCCTTAAACCTGATAATTAATTTAGAGGGAAAAAAAGGTTGAAAAAGGCTGCTCTACAGGCTGCATCCAAGTGATGACACTGTCAGAAACCATGAAATCAGACCGAGACAGAAGTACAGTTAAATCACACTTGTTTAATAATAAAAGTAAAAAAGAACAAACATAGTGAAAACATAGCCAGAGTTCAGTAACTGGAATGGATAGTCAGCCAATCCAGACGTCAGGGAACAATGTAATGGAACAGTAAGCAGGATCTGGAGCCAGAAGGGATGTCAGCAAAGCCAGTCTTTAAACAGTAATGCAGGAGCTGTTTCTTGTGACGTTGACCAAGGCAAAGGTAGAGACCTTTTGGACCAGTGGCGGCCCATCCATAGTGGACGCACGGGCGCCACTCCCCCCCCCCCACCCCTCCAGGCAGTCAAAAAAAAAAACTGTCCTTTTAAAAAAAATATAGAAAAGAAGGTCCTTAAGTGCACTATGGAAAGCGCCACATCTATGCAATCATGAGATTGCAGACACGACGCTTCACTTGCGGGCCCTATTACTACGGCCGGGTGGTTTGATTGACATCCGAGTTAGATGTCACTTCTGGTGTTCTCTCTCCCATTGCACCCGAGAGAGAAAACCAGAAGTATGAGGAGCGGACTCCTGCACCGCCGCTGCCAGTGCCCACTAAAGGCGACAACAGGAGGAGAGGACACCAGAGCAAGGTAAGTGCCGGTCTGGATCTCCTGCAGAGAATGGGGGGAGGGGGGTTTGATTGGACACAGGCTGCATTTCATGAGACACAGGCTGCATTTCATGGGACAGTGAGGCTGCATTTCATGGGACAGTGAGGCTGCATTTGATGGGACACAGGCTGCATTTGATGGGACACAGGCTGCATTTGATTGGACACAGGCTGCATTTGATGGGACAGTGGGGTTGCATTTGATGGGCACAGTGAGGCTGCATTTGATGGGCACAGTGAGGCTGCATTTGATGGGACAGTGAGGGTGCATTTGATGGGACAGTGAGGGTGCATTTGATGGGACACAATGAGGCTGCATTTGATGGGACACAATGAGGCTGCATTTGATGGGACACAAGCTACATTTGATGGGACAGTGAGGCTGCATTTGATGGGACAGTGAGGCTGCATTTGATGGGACAGTGAGGCTGCATTTGATGGGACACAGGCTGCATTTGATGGGACAGTGAGGCTGCATTTGATGGGACACAATAAGGCTGCATTTGATGGGACAGTGAGGCTGCATTTGATGGGACACAATGAGGCTGCATTTGATGGGACACAATGAGGCTGCATTTGATGGAACACAATGAGGCTGCATTTGATGGACACAATGAGGCTGCATTTGATGGGACACAATGAGGCTGCATTTGATGGGACACAATGAGGCTGCATTTGATGGGACACAGGCTACATTTGATGGGACAGTGAGGCTGCATTTGATGGGACACTGAGGCTGCATTTGATGGGACACTGAGGCTGCATTTGATGGGACACTGAGGCTGCATTTGATTGGACAGTGAGGCTGCATTTGATGAGACAGTGAAGCTGTATTTGATGGGACAGTGAGGCTGCATTTGATGGGACACAGGCTGCATTTCATGGGACACAGTGAGGCTGCATTTCATGGGACACAGTGAGGCTGCATTTCATGGGACAGTGAGGCTGCATTTGATGAGACAGTGAAGCTGTATTTGATGGGACAGTGAGGCTGCATTTGATGGGACACAGACTGCATTTCATGGGACACATGGAGGCTGCATTTCATGGGACAGTGAGGTTGCATTTCATGGGACAGTGAGGCTGCATTTCATGGGACACAGGCTGCATTTCATGGGACAGTGAGGCTGCATTTCATGGGACACAATGAGGTTGCAATTGATGGGCACAGTGGCTGCATTTTATTGGCACAGTGCCTGCGATTGATGGTTTTTTTTTCAGAACTTTTCAGTTTGTTTGCGCCCCCCCCCCCCCCCCCCCCAAAAAAAATTTTTTTGAGCACCAGCCGCCACTGCTCTGGACTGGACAGCTTAAGTAGGCAGGACTGATGAGCAGGATATGAACAACAGCTGAGTAACTGTGGAGAGAGATGGGAGCTGGCAACTAGCCGACAGCTGAGCGGCCAGACCGCATCCAAAAGCCAACACGCTACAGCCTGCCCACAGGAGCCAACACTCTACAGACCGCATTCCAAAAGCTAACACTCTACAGCCTGCTCACAAGAGCTGACATTCTACAAGTGGCCTCCAAGAGCCGACACAGCCTGCTTAAAGGGTTGATGTGCTACATATTCCACAAAAGAGTTGGCCCCCAGCTTACTACACACAAGAGCAAACACTCTACAGACTGAATCCAAGAGCTGACACTCTTCATACAAGGGCTGCAACAATCTAAACTGCTCATGAGACCTGACACCTAACAAACTGCTCACAACAATTGAAACTTTAACAAAGTTAAACCACTATTTTTTTTTTTTTTTTAAACAATCCTGGCCTTAGCTTTTTATTGAACAACAAACAAACCCATGCACAATTGAATTTGAACAAAGTCGCAATGATTTTTGTACACACGTCATATTTGGAGTTTGGAATGCCATGGCAACTAGCTTCATTAGAGCTGTAGGTTTATACAATGAAGCCCAGCAAGACAAATTCCCCGTAATGTTAGACTGACTTTTTTTAAATGTGAAATTCAGTTTGCTTTATTTTTACTTCTACAATCATAATCTGTTATGTGGGAGTGAGGAGAAACCTCCGCAGAAGGTGCATGGGACAGCTTTACAGCTGGGCATATGTCAAAGGGCTAAAAACTGATATGTACACATATGTATACTCTGACACATATAGAATCAACCATTGATGGTACTGTTATGTTGTAACAACTCTTGCACAGATTATCATGTAAAATGCAGCAATTGTAACATTTTTCCAATAGAACAGAGGAACCCAGGCCTTGTGAGTGTAGAGCTACCCAGTAGGAGGTTCTGGTGAATATGGGTATATCCCACCCTGCACAGCCAGGCACACAATATTTCCACACAGTCTTCAGACAGGCATCAGTCTTTGCAGCTTTAGTTTTTTTGTATTTTATTAGGGGAATTGAACATGGATGGGGATAGGGTTACTATGGGATGCCCACCTGATCAAAAAGGAATTCTTCAGGGACACAAACTATATACATCCAGAATATATACACTTCTCTTCTTCTACCTCCAGCACAATCTTGCTTGTAGAACTACATCTCCCAGGACCATCTAGCACTGACAAATCCAACACAGACTCAGTCAGATTTAGAGAAAATGCTTTTCGCAGGCATGGACTGTGGGCCCCTTTGGTAGTGTAGCAGAAAAAGAGGTCTTAGAGCTTTTCCTGTGGCTACTGCTCCCAGTACCACCTCTTTAGGCACTGCCAGCCCACCTGGCTGCAGCTTCCCCTTTCACTAGCCCTCCTGGCTACTTCTCCACAGTCCTCCCAGACTATCTCTGCATCCATCCCAGACTGCTTGTGCCCAGTCCCTTTAAGCATGCCTCTCAGTCCTCTGATGCTAACACTCGCCAGCCATGTTGGCGGTCTTTCTCCCTGGAGATTTGCCGAGCAGTGTCCTCCTGCTGTCCTCTCCTTGCTCCCGTACCTCTTGGTCAGGATCCCTCTGCGTGTACTGTGAGAAGGGGTCCATTCCGCACCTGAGACAAGGCCTAAGTTCACCCACCCCCCCTCCCAGACTGGAGGGCTACTCTCAAAGGCCTCCGACAGCCTAACACTCCATCTCCATCTTCCAGCCAAACTCACACTGTGCCAGCTGGGTTGACCCTGAGTATCTGAGGGGGCCTGCCCACTGCCAACCCATCTGTTGAGGATTGGTCAGGGCCCTCAGAATACTCCAGAGAGCTCCCCCTATACCCTGCCCAACTGCTTCTGGAATCTTTTCCAAGTTTCCAGCAAGCAGGGAGAGTTACCAGATATGCTGCTGCTGAGTCGTCCAGCCTCCCTAAGTCACTCAACCCTGACCAGCCAAGCCTGACAATTTACCTATACTAACAACAAAAAAAACTTAACTCTAGCACTCAGGTACAGGTAAATATACACATATGAGAATATGATCATTTGACAATAATCAGATGGTGTTATAACTTTTTTTTCATGTCCATGTCCTGGACAATGACATTTGGTTTTGTGTATCATTTGGTACACTCATATAGGTGTCTTCAAAGGTCACAATCATCCACACCCAATAATCATCTGCACCTATACATATTAGTAAATCAATCCTATTGTCTTTAGAGCGACACTCTACCAAGCAGGGACATGGAAAGCAATACAAAATTGGGAAACAAAAAGGAAATGTGGATACCAACAGTATCAAAAAATCCATGATTGATATATTTTATTTATTGATAATATTTAGACATATCCCGTTTCCTTTGTATTTTCCTGTGTCTATGCTCTCTGTGGGATTGATATGATGGCTGCCTAGGAGCATTATCTGTATAGAAACTATTTTCAGCATTGAATTCCTGTGTTGCCCTTGTTTCCTTAGGGGGGGTTGTCAGTGTAGACTGTTTAGAACTAAAAAATTACAAGCTTTCTAATCCTTCCCTACTCTAAACTAAAAAAAGTAAAATACAAACAGTTTTGGCTACACATACAGTACACTTTGAGCTGGGAGTCAGCTACCAGTCTTCACAGCCAGGTGACCAGCAGATTGCGCCCTCAGCTTACTGACCCGCCATCTGCAGAACAGCGAAGCCTCAAACAGAAGCATTGAGACAATTTGTTTATTGGGCCGGCGCTGGCGGAGTGAGCAGGCAGCCACATTTGCTAAAACTGATTCTCTAGTTGAGGCTGCAGTCCCCAGTGGAGTGATATAAACCGTATCCTGCCTAAAGGCTCGGTTCACACTAGTGCGGGCCGTGCGCCCCACGTTTGCTCGGGCACGGCAGCCTATTCATTTGAATGGGCTGCTGTGCTGCGTGAACCGCACAACAAAGGTGCATGCACATTTTAAAAATGCAGCTGCAGGGTCTTTTTTACCAATGCGTTTCCCACACCAGCAATCGGCTGCAGGCTGAGATGCGTGGGGGTGCCATTCAGAAGGCAAGAGCAAGGGCACTGCCAAGCGCGACTCATTTAAGTGAAAAGGGCCGCTATGCAAGCATCTTACAACCTTGAGCAGTACAATGACCAAGGGGTTAAAGCAGGTGGCGAGGAGGCATTATACTGCCTCCTCACCATCTGCTTTAACTCTCTGCAACTGCATGCATTGCACGTGGTTGCGGGGTCCTTGCAGAGTGACCCCATTCACTTAAATAGGTCGCGATTGGTGGGCACTATGGGGGTATCATTCCTGCGGTGGCATGTGTACACCCTTGGCGGCTTTTTCTGCAGCTAAAGTGGGTAGGAATTGGGGGTGGTTTCAGGGAACACTGAAAATAAAATAAATAACTTCCTGGAGCTCCACTTAAGCCTGTTTTCCCAACAAAGTATGTTTATTAACAGCTGATTGGTCAATTGCTATTTCCTTGGCGCCGTCCATAAACACCAATGGAGAAAGGGACTCTTGGGTGGCTTTTGCTGCTGCTAATCCATGTGTCATTAGACTCAGGTACACAGCTAGCCAATCACAGAGATCACATGGTTCGTCCTTCCACTTCCTCTTACAGAAGAAGAAGAGGAAATCTAGTGAGTTATGAAAAGAAAATGAATAAATCAATCTGCAGCAGATGTTGATCTATTTATTCATTTTCACTGACTGGGATCCTTTTTGTTTTTTTTTTAATATTTGTAGTAAACACATAAAAAAAGGTTATAAAATACCAATAGAAAGCTTTCTCTGTCTAAAAACTAGTATAAAATGTATTTGGGTACAGTGTGGCACAACCGGGTAATCGTCAGTCAAACTATCACAGCAATAGAAACTGAAAAATGGCCTGGTAAGAAAGGGGTTTTTACAAGTTGGTACTCCAGTGGTTAAAGGACAATTCCTCGCAACCAGTGAAAACAGTCAGTGAGCTACTAATATAATTCATAAAAGATACATACACTACACTCCACTTCTCTATGTTATTTTTTTTTTTTAAGTCACATCTCGACATGAGCTCTTCTTTAAAGGCAATTGTAGAAAAATTGCCAGATTAGAGCATGGAAGTTACTATGTAAAATAATTTCAATTAGTGCATATGTTTGTTTGTTGCTATATCACCATAGAAAGAAGATATGAAAGCAAGGTGTCTATGTTGTCCATAAGAAACTTAGATATGAGGAAAGATATAATTTGATTGGTTACACCAGGGGTGCCCAACCAGTGGCCCAAAAGTAGAGTGGGCTGCCATGCACCCGCTCCGCTCATTGTGGCCCACGACCGGTTACCAAGTCGCTTAGGTGGCCCTCGCTCTTCAAAAGGTTGGGTACCCCTGGGTTACACCATTCCTAAAGCAGACCTTCAGACAAAAATAGCAAGATACAATGAACATGCCATTAAAAGTTACAATAACAATGTCACATTTTGTTTCAATATTCACCTCGAATCTGGAGATTTCCCCTGCAGTGCCTCTTTCTAACACTGGATGTCCTCAGTCTGATGGTGAGCATTATTCAACCCACTTCCTCTGATCCCAGGTCCTCTCACCACAACCTGTGACTGGACAGTGAAAAGAAGAGCAGCACAGTGATGAGCTCATCTTGCTGTCACTGCGTTCTCTTCCTTTTAACATGCTTCTTGCCAGCACATGGACTGACTGGCTTCTTATATTGTTCTTCCTCTCACACTCCAGCCCTGCTGCACAAGGACTGCAAGAGGCTGATTCCAGGTCAAATTACGGTACTTATACTGCTTGCATTTAAAAAATACATTAGTGATGTATTATTACTGATTACAGAGCTGCTAAAAATGGTGTCCTTTATATCTGCCTAGAGTTCATCTTTAATGTATCTAAAAACAGTAAAATGTTGCATTACACATGTTCTATTACAGACATAATCCAGATACAGACAGCATCTTGCCGATTAGTGGGAAAAAGCAGGACTCTATCAAATGAGAACCGAATGACGTTAATGGCTTCTAGGTAAGAGTACTGGAGGCCTGTGAGTGCTCTGGCCAATACATTGAGTCCATTAGTGGCAGAGAATGTCTGCGTTAATTGGTGCTTATCAGTGAAAAGCCCTGGAAAGATACTGGACTAAGTGGGTACTACTGGATTTTACACAAGATTAGCCAATACAAAACTGGAGCTTGTGCTGGACTTACTGATAGAGGGCATGTCATTATATGTAATCAGTATCTGAACAGATCTATAGAGCCAACACACATTGCATATCACTATTTTCCAAAAGAGACTACAACAGTCATTTAAGAGTTAGTATAGTAAACCTTGTAATTAAGGATGGAGAATAATATGCACGTATCTGCATGGGTCACAGCAGCTGCAGATCTAAAGGGATTTTAACCTTATTCTTTTAGGCCTTGCTGCTACTTCCTTAGTTGTTCACTAATGTCCCGTTCACACCATTGGGCACATTCATTCTGAAGACACCCCAACGCACCTTCTCAGCACACTTGCTTTGCAGAGGTATGCTGCCAAAAATGCTGTATGCATGATTTTGGTCTGTTTTGGGGTAATGGCCAGCCCGTTCAAATGAATAGGCTTCCCTAATGCAGTTTTGCAACACTGCAGTCAACCGGCCTGGTGTGAATTAGCTGTAGGTGCCTAGAATTGCTCTAAAGCTCCAGGCAAACTTCTGAACACACAGGTGAAATATACATGAGAGTTGTTTTACCTACCACTGAATTTTTATATCTGTCAAGTCATTCCTGAAATTTACATAGACCTGTCAGTCAGCTGAGCCAATCTGACTTTTCTCTACACTGGTAAGTTATACAACTGAGTTTCGTCCTCGCCCATGGCCTGGAACTGGAAAGTCAAGGAGAAGCAGCAGACTAATGAGAGCATCTCTGTTATTCCACTCTCTCCTCCCATGAACATGTTTGCACCTGAGCACCAAAGGAGGATCCCTGGTCTTGGCAATGAATCTCTCTAGGCCAGTGATGGCGAACCTTGGCACCCCAGATGTTTTGGAACTACATTTCCATGATGCTCAACTACACTGCAGAATGCATGAGCATCATGGGAAAGGTAGTTCCAAAACATCTGGGGTGCCAAGGTTCACCATCACTGCTCTAGGCTGATGTTAAAACTGGATGCCAGGATGTACACATCTGATGTCCCCCACTTGACTGAGAGCTTAAAGGGTTTGTTAACCCGTTTTTATAAGTCTATGCCAGCCCCTCTATTAGAGGCTGGCACAGCACACTATGTAAGTTGTTTTAAAAAGGGAGTGTTCTAATACTTTTATAGAGCTGGCTTCAGGCCCGTCACATGACTCACAGCCGCTTTACAGCTCCGATGGATGTCTTCTGCAGGAGGAGCCTTGATCTCCCTCTGACATCAGCCGGGGATATCTCCACCAAAGAAGCTCTGTCTCATAGCTGTAAAGCGGGCCGAGTCATGTGACCAGCCTGATGACAGCTAAAATTCGGTATTTAGAACGCTCATTTTTTAAAACAACTTACATAGTGTGCCATGCCAGCCTCTAATAGAGGGGCTGGCAGTGACAATTGTACATTTTTTTTAACCACTTCAATACTAGACATCCCCCTTCCTGCCAAGCCAATTTTCAGCGCTGTCACTTTTTAAATGAAAATTGTGTGGTCATGCTACACTGTACCCAAACAAAATTTGTATAATTTTCTTCTCACAAATAGAGCATTTATTTTGGTGGTATTTGATCACCTCTGCAGTTTTTATATTTTGCTAAACAAATAAAAAAATCGGAAATTTTGAAAAAAATTTAGTTTTTCTTTGTTTCTGTTATCAAATTTTGTAAAAATAAATAAGTTTTCTCCTTCACTGATGGGCACTGATAAGGCGGCACCGATGAGGTGGCACCACTGAGATGGCACTGATGAGGTGGCACTGATGGGTGGCACTGATATGCAGCACTGATGGGCATTGATAGGTGGCACTCATGGGCACTCATAGGTGGCACTGGTGTGCACTGATGGGCACTGAAAGGTGACACTGATGGGCACTTAAAGGCTGCACTGATGGGTACTTATGGGTGGCAGTGATAGGCGGCACTGCTGGGCACTGATAGACGGCACTGATGGGTGGCACTGATAGACGGCCTTGGTAGGCATCACTGATGGCACTGGCAGGCAATAATGCCAGCTGCCTGGGCACTGATTGGCTTATCCCTGGTGTTCTAGAGTGGCATACATGTTGGGGTTCCTTTGTGGGCATCCCTGGTGGTCCTGGGCGGGCATCCTCAGAGGGGTTGTGCTAATAAAAAAACATCACAGACCCCCCTGTCAGGAGAGCGGCCAATCGGCTCTACTCCACTCACATCTGTCAGACACGAGTGAGGAAAAGACTATGAATGGCTCTTCCTGTTTACATCGTGATTGGACGCAGCTGATCACGTGATCACTTTATCACGTGATAAAGAGCCTCCTTCAGAGGCTCTTTACGGAAATCGGTGGTGCGGTGCGTCAGACTGACACACCACCGATCGCCACGCTGCGCACCCCACGGGCATGCGATCACGGCTTATCCTGCTGGACGTCATAGGATGCCCAGTCAGGATATCTGAACCACTTCCCGGTCATCATTCTGCTATAGGCCCGGGCGACGGGGGCGGGGCGGAGACAGACACAGAGAGGGTGATGACAGGCAGGAAGAATGGGCTGATGGGGAGAGAGGAGAGCAGAGGGGACAGCAGCGTGTAATGCAGGTACGCACTCTGACCACGGTGGTCAGGGCTGAGCAGCCCTGATTTTTGTGGTCAGTATAAAGAGGGGGATACAGGAAGTTGCAGGTTCAGGGTGTTTTTTTTTTTTTTACGGTTTAGAGGGGGGCAGATTACACAGCACAAGCACTGTGCTGTGTAATCTGCTTTAAGGGACCAGGATCTGTATATATATATATTTTTTTTTTGGGGTTAACAAACACTTTAAGACACCTTTGGGTAAAGAGACTATTCACCAGAATTTAAATGAGATGTGCATGGCAGTCAGGGCCAGAACATGAAGTGCTAGCCAATTCAGATCCACTTCTCTTTAAAGGATAAGTTCCACCTTTCCAAAAATAAAAATAAATGCACATCTTTTTGCAGGTTAAAAAAATTTATTATTTTTTTTATTATGAGCCTATAAAGCATTGCACCCGTGATCATCAGATAAACTGTCAGTGTAGCTGCCTGCCAGGCAGTTACTGAATGACAGGAATCATCAATGAACAACCTAGAACACTCATCAGCACCCTGACAGTTCATTGAGAACTACAAGTCATCAGCCGCAATTTTTGACGATAGTTGCAGTACCCCCATTCACATAACTCTGTGAATGAATGACACAGCCGGGTGGGTGTTTTTTTAAATTGTTTTTTTTAAATTGTGACAGTGGATGCTAGGAGAAAATTCCTGGCCCACTGTCACAACAGGGGATCGGGGGGGGGGGGGGGGGGGGTTGTTGAGGGTACTGCTGCATTAGGCTGGGTTCACACTATTGCAAATTGGATGTGTGTTTCTTCAGGTCTTCAGGTCTGAATTCAGCCAAATTAATTAAGACTGAAATTGGCACCTGAAACAATGAATCTGTTCTCTAAAGCCCCATACACACGGTCGGACAATCCGCGGACCAGGTCCGTCGGACCATGTCCGTCATACTTTGTCCGATGTTGGTTTTGCGTACACACGGTCGGACAAAGTTGTCGGAAAATCCGATCATTCTGAACGTGGTGACGTTTGTTGCCTACGACGGGACTACGTAGAGGCTAGTAGCCAATAGCTTTGGTCTTGTAATGTGATCTGAGCATGCGTAGCACTTTGTCCGGTCGGACAACCGTACACACGATCGGATTTGGTGTGATCGGACCGTGTTGTCGGCAAATCTTTCCAGCAGGAGATAAGACAATCCGACGTACACTGTCCGATGGTGCATACACACGGTCTGATTTTTCAACAACATTGTCCGATCGGACAGAATCCATGAAAAAGTCCGACCGTGTGTATGGGGCTTTAAAGTGTTACTAAACCCACAACAGTAAAATCAGTCTGCATAAAGCATGCTTGTTATACTCAATGTGGAACCTAAGGGGTTAATCCTCTGCATTGTGTAAAAAGTCAGTTTAATCTTGCTTTCTCTGATCCCCCCCCTTCTCCTACTGTCCCCAATCTATCTCCTGGTAGTACAAAGCCTTGGGGCTAAGCTGCACATGCTCAATTTGGTGTGTATTTCTAGAGAGTTTTTTTTTTTTTTCCGGGGGGTGTGCATGTTATCAGCACAGGGCCAATCGACACTGCCCAGACAGAGGGTCAGGGATCCTGCAGCCTCCTAGGAAAATCAAAGTAGAATGAAAACTCCTCCAACAAGCTTTAACCAGACACTGATAGAAGTCACAAGACTGCCATATACTGCTGATGGGAAAAGGTATTTAGCAGTTTATCTTTACTAAAACTATTGCGTTTCCATGTTCTGTGTACTGTGGGAGACCAGATATAGTGAATGCAGTGTCCTGGGTTTAGTAACACTTTAACCACTTCCCGCCCGGCCTAGAGCAGAATGGCGGCCTGGCGGTGGTTCAGTTATCCAGACTGGGCGTCAAATGATGTCCAGCAGGATAACAGCCGCGAGCGCCCGTGGGGGCGCGCATCGCAGCGATCGGTGGTGTGGTGTGTTAGTCTGACACACACCGCTACACCGATCTCGGTAAAGAGCCTCTGACGGAGGCTCTTTACCACATGATCAGTCCTGTTCAATCACGGCTGATCACGATGTAAACAGGAAAAGCCATTGATCAGCTTTTCCTCACTCGCATCTTATCAGCGCAGCCCCCCCTGCGAATGCCCACACTGGACCACCAGGGACTTCATCAGGACCAGTGGCGGCTGGTGCTCAAAATTTTTGGGGGGGCGCAAACAAACAGCCTCACTGTGCCATCAAACGCTGCCACTGTGCCCATTAAACGCTGCCACTGTGCCCATCAAACGCTGCCACTGTGCCCATCAAACGCTGCCACTGTGCCCATCAAACGCTGCCACTGTGCCCCAAGTTCTGCCACTGTGCCCCAAGTTCTGCCACTGTGCCCCAAGTTCTGCCACTGTGCCCCTTAAGTGCTGCCATTGTGCCCCAAGTTCTGCCATTGTGCCCCTTAAGTGCTGCCATTGTGCCCCTTAAGTGCTGCCATTGTGCCTTAAGTGCTGCCACTGTGCCCCTTAAGTGCTGCCATTGTGCCCCAAGTTCTGCCATTGTGCCCCTTAAGTGCTGCCATTGTGCCCCTTAAGTGCTGCCATTGTGCCCCTTAAGTGCTGCCATTGTGCCCCAAGTTCTGCCATTGTGCCCCAAGTTGTGCCATTGTGCCCCTTAAGTGCTGCCATTGTGCCCCTTAAGTGCTGCCATTGTGCCCCTTAAGTTCTGCCACTGTGCCCCTTAAGTGCTGCTATTGTGCCCCTTAAGTGCTGCCATTGTGCCCCTTAAGTGCTTCCATTGTGCCCCAAGTTCTGCCACTGTGCCCCTTAAGTGCTGCCACTGTGCCCCCTGCCTGCCCTCTGCACTTACCTTGTCCCGGTGTGCAGCTGGTGACGGCGTCAGGCGACGAGCGGTGTCTCCGTCGGATGTCTTCTCCCGCGCTCCTCCTGTCTTCTTCTGCTGTGATTGGACGCTAGGTGATTGGACGCCTAGCATCCAATCACAGCGCCTGTGACTTCAGCCAATCAGGTGACAGGTAACAGACCTGGCAACCTGATTGGCTGAGAGGCGGGTCTGTGTTAGGGAAGCGATGTATTCGCTTCTCTAACACAATACTGTGTAATCAGCGAACGCACGGCCGTGCGCCCGCTGTTTACACTTAGGGAAGCCTATTAGAGCACACCGCTCTAATAGGGTCCCCTATTAGAGCTTACAGCTCTAATAGGGGCGCTTCCAGCAACACCCCCCCCCCCACTGTAATTCAGATGCCCGGCGCCCGATCAGGGGCCGGACACCTGAATAGGGGGCGGCAGAGGTGACCAATAGATAGATTCATGCAATGCATGAATCTATCTATTGGTGATAGAGCGGTGCATACTGCACTGTGCGCCCTTAAAGGGACATGGCGCCCTTAAAGGGACATGTTTAAATACATTTTTTTTTTTTTTTTGAACTTTTTTTTTTTATTTTTTTAACTGCAAGGAGGGGGGGGGGGGCGGCGCCCGGGCGCCCCCTATGGACGGGCCGCCACTGATCAGGACCACCAAGGATGCCCACAACAGATGGATGATCAGGGATGCCACCCTAGACTGCCAGGGATGCCAGTAAGTGCCCAAATAATGCCATATCAGTGACCACACATCTTGTCAGTCAGTGCCAGTCAGTCAGTGCCTGCCAGATGTCTCTTCATCAGTGATGCCCAGCAGTGCCATCTATCAGTGTCCATCAGTGCCAACCATCAGTGTCCATCAGTGCCACCAGTCAGTGCCGCCTATCAATGCCCATCAGAGCTGCATATCAGTGCCACCTCACCAGTGCCAACTCATTGGTGCCACCTCATCAGTGCCCATCAGTGCCACCTTATCAGTGCCCATTAGTCAAGCCTCATCAGTGCCCGCCAGTGAAGGAGAAAACATATTAATTTACAAAATGTTATAACAGAAACAAAAAAAAATTGTCTTTTTTATTTGTTGCGCAAAAAATAAAAATGCCAGCAGTGATCAAATACCACCAAAAAGAAAGCTCTATTTGTGGGAACAAAATGATAAAAAAATTTGTTCGAGTACAGTGTAGCATGACCGCGTAATTGTCATTCAAAGTGCGACAGAGCTGAAAGCTAAAAATTGGCTTTGGGCAGGAAGGGACAAAAGTGCCTGGAATTGAAGTGGTTAAGGACACTAGCAAAAGCGAAGGCTTGCTGGGAGACGGAGGGGGGTCAAATCTCCTGAAGGCAGCTGCATAACACATGGTTTAAGAGTAGGATCCTGTATGCTGCGATGTACGATTAGGAAAAGGTATTTACAGTATTTTGCCATTGCTGATAAAATGTATGCAGGCAATGGGGAGGCAACTTAAAAGTCTGGATATTATATAGCCTAAACATCTACATTAATTCTTATTTTTAATGAAGACATCCTTACATGAATTGGTGATCATTTTATCTGCTTGGAGTTTAGATTTAGTGAAAAAATGATAGGGGTTCAGCAGAGCATGCTGGATATTGTAGTGCACCACAGCTAGAGACTTGCAGATCGCTATCGAATGGCCAATTGTAAAGAAAATAACAGGAGAAAACGATATACAGTACACATCGATTCCCAACTGACGTCATTTTCCAGTGTTCTAAAATAATTCTCAGCATCCGATTCCTGAAGCCAGATGACTGACTGCTGCACACGCTGCTTTTATACTGAACTGAATTAGTGTGTCTAGAACAAAAAAAAAATCCTGCTTTTTACAGAAGGACAAAATAGATTGTGACACATGACAAATGGCATTGTTACTGCAAAGGAGGCTCAGCGGGCCCCGTGTCGATACTTTGTTTGGCAGGATCAAAACAAGAAATAAATGACTTAAAGATCAAAGCTCGCTTCCAGTGAAAGGCAGAGAGGAGATGAAAAGTGGCATTGATGAGAGTGTGCACTATCAGGTCAGTGGCACAGCAGTCAGTATTACACAAAGTCATCTGCCTGCATGGCTGACAATGTGAGGCAGGGAGGAGGTTTCTGGTGCCTGTAGAGCTAGGATACCATTTTCTACTTTTAGCACTCGGGTCCTGTAGAGTCAACGGGATGAAACGTATTGCTGAATACGCCGTTCTTTTGGGAAGTGCAAAGGAAGGAGGATTTTTCATTTAAAGACAAATTTAACCACTTCAGGCCCGGAAGGATTTACCCCCTTCCTGACCACAGCACTTTTTTGCGATTCGGCACTGCGCCGCTTTAACTGACAATTGCGTGGTCGTGCGACATTGCACCCAAACAAAATTTACGTCCTTTTTTTCCCCCACAAATAGAGCTTTCCTTTGGTGGTATTTGATCACCTCTGCAGTTTTTATTTTTTGCATTATAAACAAAAAAAAAGTGACAATTTTTTACTTTTTGCTATAATAAATATCCCCCAAAAACATATAAAAAAACTATTTTTTCCTCAGTTTAGGCCGATATGTATTCTTCTACATATTTTTGGTAAAAAATCGCAATAAGCCATATAAGCCAATATAGATTGGTTTGCTCAAAAGTTAGAGCGTCTACAAAATAGGGGATAGTTTTATGGCATTTTTATTATAATTTTTTTTTTTATTAGTAATGGCGGCGATCTGCAATTTTTATTGTGATTGCGACATTATGGTGGACACATCGGACACTTTTGACACTATTTTGGGACCATTGTCATTTATACAGCGATCAGTGCTATGAGAATGAACTGATTACTGTGTAAATGACACTGGCAGGGAAGGGGGTTAAACACTAGGGGGCGATCAAGGGGTTAAGTGTGTCCTAGGGAGTGATTATAACTGTGGGGGGGAATGGGCTGCCTAGGACATGACAGCGATCACTGCTCCAAATGACAGGGAGCACAGTGGTGTAGTAGGTAACAGTAAAAAGGGTCGCTGGTTCGAATCACAACCACAACACTACCTGCCTGGAGTTTGCATGTTCTCCCTGTGCCTGTGTGGGTTTCCTCCCACACACCAAAGACATGCTGGTAGGTTAATTGGCTTCTGTCCAAAATTGTCCCTAATATATGAATGGGGGCCTTGGATTGTGGGCACCTTGAGGTTGGGGACCGATATGAGTGTACAATGTACAGGGATAGGGACAATTGTAGACACTCACTCAGGTTGAACTGGATGGACTGGTGTCTTTATTCAACCTTACTTACTATGTAACTATGTCACTAGGCAGAACGGGAAAATGCCTCGTTTACATAGGCATCTCCCCATTCTACCTCTCCACACCGCAATCGCAGGCCGCTGGCGAACATCGAGTTCCGGGGACACGCAGGCACACTCCCGTGGCATGTGGTGGGTGTGCGCAAGCCCAAAAGATGGCAAATTTAAAGGGACGTACCTGTAAGCCCATTTGTCCGCCTGTGCCATTCTGCTGACGTATATGTGTGTGCAGTGGTTGGCAAGCGGTTAAAGACACTATAGCATGACTATACTATTTGGTATCATATCCTCGAGGGGAGGAGCCACGTGTTATCCAATAATATTTTAGATGTTTTTGTATTGTTTATTAGTTTTGTAATATGTCAAATGTAGATCAATAAATTGTTACATTTTATACGTGCCTATAAAGTTCATTATTCTTTAGCAAATCCACATGTACTCTCAGGACGTGGCACTTATTTTACTGCAATGCCGAATGGCCACCAAGGGCACTCCTTTCATTTATTTCAACTAGAGTAAGGGAGGGTTATAACCCTTGTCAGGTTTTTTTTTTTGTGTGTCCCATTTCAGAGATTTACCTTGACTTCCTGTCCCATAGCCAAACAGGAAGTGAGAGGAAATCCCTGCAAATTAAAAGATTTTCTTGGGGACCGCCCTAGGTCACCAGAACTAGTATCCCCATTGGAAGATTTCCCCTCTATTACTTTTCTGGGGACAACCCAAAATTTGAGATTTTCCTTTACATTCACTTTCAATGGTAATGGTAAACAGGACAAATATAGAGGGTGAACCTACCTAATAGGGACACAGACAGCAATAAACACTCACAGGGGTTCTAATCCCTCTTCACTTTATCCAAAACTAAAAAAAAAAAGTTTTGCCTTTCGTTATACTTTAAAGTGGTTGTAACTCTTTTACCTACAGGTAAGCTATGATAAGCTATGATAAGCTATGATAAGGCTTACCTGTAGGTACCGTGAATATCTGCTAAACTGTTTAGGAGATATTCACTGTATCAGCATGTGCCAACATCATCGGCACATGCACACTGAAGAAACGGCTCGCTCGTGCCGCTTCTTCAGTAACTGTGCCGTGATCGGGGGCTCCGCACGAATGCGTGAGGTCATCGCGGCTCCGATCATAGCGACAGAGTCCACAAACCCAGAAAAAACTCTGGCAGACATGTCGCCGGTCACAGCGGTGTACCAGGACCACTGCAACAGCTTTGATCTAAGGTAAGTATTTCATAATGAGTTAGTATGCGATGCATACTAGCTCATTATGCCTTTATCTTGCAGGTTTTTTTTTTTACAACCACTTTAATCTATATATAGGTCTACTTTAATATAAAAGAGTAAGTAGAATGTTCCTGGCAAATGAACTGAATTTATTTTTTAAAAAGTGCTACAAAGTTTCCACTATCCTTTTAATCAAATGAATGACCACTCTAAAGCCCCATACACACGGTCGGACTTTTTCATGGATTCTGTCCGATCGGACAAGGTTGTTGAAAAATCAGACCGTGTGTATGCACCATCGGACAGTGTTCGTCGGTTTGACCGACGGACAAAGTCTTATCTCCTGCTGGAAAGATTTGCCGTCAACACGGTCCGATCACACCAAATCCGATCGTGTGTACGGTTGTCCGACCGGACAAAGTGCTACGCATGCTCAGATCACATTACAAGACCAAAGCTATTGGCTACTAGCCTCTACGTAGTCCCGTCGTACGCAACAAACGTCACCACGTTCAGAATGATCGGATTTTCCGACAACTTTGTCCGACCGTGTGTACGCAAAACCAACATCGGACAAAGTATGACGGACATGGTCCGACGGACCTGGTCCGCGGATTGTCCGACCGTGTGTATGGGGCTTTAGGTATAAGGAAAAGGTTCTAATTTTGTTTCAATAGCCCTAATATGAAATAAACTGAAGATTCTGTAACTGTGCAAATGATGGAATGTATACACTAGAAATGTTTAACCACTAAAGATACAGAAATGTGAAGTTTTATTACCACATTTACAAATGCCCTTGAAAAGCAGAGCGGTTATGTGAAATTGTAAGGGGAACGCAATATGAGGAATTGCAAGATAAATCTAGTTTGCGCAGACAAAGACGTACTGACGTGGCTTGAAGTCAAATGCTAATAATAAAGTGATGGTGCAGAAAGAAATAAACTAGATCTTGCGAGAGGTATTAGAATTCTTGAGGCAACCAAAGAATAAAAAGAGAAATCAATTTCAAATAGATAAAAACAGATTATTGCAAAATAGTTTGCGAACAGTAAATACTGCAGATCTCCTGAGCCAAGTACAAAAGACTGAATAATAATGTGGAAAAAAAGATTGTCCATTGAAATGAACACTGAATTTTAAATGGAAATATGCAGATTATCGGAAGAGAGATTTACATTTCCTTGTCTCATTGAAGTAGACGGTTTATGGTTCAATAGGTTATAAAAAAAACGACTTGCATATGGAGGATTATCCAATAAGGCAGAGAAATAATCAATGATTATATGCAAAGTGCGGTAACTGCTAGCAACAGAACTTCTATAAAAGATGAGTTCTAATTGGATTGCACTTTGCTTTACTATGTAATGTATGTTTACATATTGATCTGTTTTATGCTTGTCTGTCTATAAGAAATGGTTTAGATTATATAAAATGTTTAAAATGTTATGTCATGCAACCATTTACAGATACAAACAAAACTTTCGCTGACCATCATGTGTTTCCTTACCACTTGACCTCCGGAAAGGTTTTATCTCCTTTATGCTATTCAGCACTCTTCTACTTTAACTGGCAATAGTGCGGTTATGCAATACTGTGCGCAAATTCAATTTTTTGCATTTTTTTCACACAAACAGAGGTGGTATTTAGGTGGCTTTTGGTGGTATTTGATCGCCACTGGGTTTTTTATTTTTTTAATATATTAACATAAAAACGTTTTTTTTTTTCATTTCAGTTACAAAATATATCCAATAAAAAAAAAATCAAATTTATTCATCCATTTAGGCCAAAATGTATTCTGCTACATGTCTATGGTAAAAACAAAAATCCCAATAAGTGTATATTAAGTTATTATTAATTGGTTTGTGTAAAATTTATAGCATCTACAAACTATGGTATATATATATGGAATTTACGCAGATATAGACACAATACTGTAATGGCGATGATCAGCGACTTAAGCCCCATACACACGGTCGGAAAATCCGACCACCAAATCCATAGGATTTGGTCCGATGGATTTAGTCCGACACTGGTGTTGCACACACGGTCGGACAAAGTTGTCGGAAAATCCGATCATTCTGAACGTGGTGACGTTTGTTGCCTACGACGGGACTACGTAGAGGTCGGAATTTACGACAACATTGTCCGATAGGACAGAATCCATCGGAAAATCCGACCGTGTGTATGGGGCTTAACAGTGTGACTGTGATAGGCTGGCGAGCAATCTGGTGCTAAAAGACACTATCTGGGAGGGTCACTAACTGACACTGGGAAGGGGTCAACATCTAGGGGCAATCAAGGGGTTGGTTAACTGTGTAACTAACAGTGTGTAATGTGTGCTGCTTTTACTTTACTATGTGGCTGTTTTTCTCCCTGCATTTCAGGGAAAAGAAACAGCCAGATCACCAGTCCTATGCAAACAGTTCTGTGTGTTTGTAAACACAGAACTCTGTGTGTGATTAAACACTACCGATCAGCTGATTTCAACCAAAATCATTGGCTGAAATCAGCAGCCAAACACGTGCTCTGTCCTTCAGTACAGATTACTCCATGTGTTCATTCATGAGAGGAAGAGGGTGGTAAAAATTGCATATTTACCGGACCGTTGCCCCATACTCAATCTTGAAGGATCCTGTTGTGTGCTTGCAGCTGCCAGTGGGAAGGAAAAGAAGGAAGCTGCAGCACTGTGGGGGTAGAGGGGGCACACAGGGGTCCTGGGCAGCAGGGGGGGGCAATGTATGGTGCATAGGGAGAGTGATCCTTGTGACAGGGGGGAGGGGGCAATCCTTTGTTTGGCTCTCTCACCCTCCCTGCCCACAAAATTGTTGGCTGAACAGCAGCTGCATTCACAGCAGATGCAGCCACTGTCCAAGTGCTATGACGGCTGTGGAAATCTACTACATTTCTCTCATTCTGCCTGTTAATGGACAGCTTAACAGCTTCCAACTAAACCCTTAACAATGTGAGATGATCCCATTTTTGCTTACTGTCATTTCATTATCATTACCTTCTGTGCACCACTGCCCAACCGCCTAGGTATTGCAGTAATGCCATTTTGAATAAATATGTCCACCGGCTGTGAGAACAGAATAGCCACAGTGGGAAATTCGTCCATCCACGCTGTCGGAATTCTTGCCCCTGCCTTACCCAGGGAAACACATATAATACAAGACAGATTATTGGATGGTGAAAGGTTGTGATATGCAGCTGTATAGCCTCTGTCCTCCCTAAGGATCACACACTATCTATGGTGGGGCAATAGAAGAAGGCTAATAGAATGATAACATTTATTTTACATTGAAAGGATATTATAATAAAGGATTTATACATCGCCAACTTTATGTGCATCGCTTTACAATTTAAAGGAAGACAATACAGTTACAATACAATAAAACACATGAGGGTTAAGAGGGCCCTGTTCATTAGAGCTTACAATCTAATAGGGTGGGGCAAGTGGTACAAAAGGTAATAACTGTGAGGGATGAGCGGATGCAAGACTTAAAAGTGGAGAGATGAGTTTTCAGGGATCGTCTAAAAGGTGGTCAGAGTAGCCAGACAGACTGTGGTAGAAGGTCCCAGAGGATGGGAGAAGTCCTGGAGACCAGCATGGGAGGAGGAGACAAGAAAGCTAGAGAGCTGGAGGTTCTTGGAGGAGCTGGGAGGACGGTTTGGGTGAAATTTTCAGATGAGGTTGGTGATGTAGCTTGGAGCAGTTGTGAATGGCTTTGTATGTTGTTAGTATTTAGAATTTATTTCAATGGACACTCAGAAGCAACTCAGAAGCCAGTGGAGGAATTGGCTGGGATACTCTATGAGACACTCCGTGTGTTTCACAGAGCTTGAAGAAGTGGGATATTTGGAACCCACAACAAGTGTTGTGACATAACTGTTGAGATCCCCCCTGCTACTGTAATCTAAGATCTTGATCTGATGTGACTACAACAAAGGATGTATATATTCTCAAAGTAGGGTGGGAAAGTCAATGTTATACTGTGAAACAAGTGTTTTTTAATGTCAATACATTGTAGATATGTAACTAGGCTATGCGTGGCACTAATGCATTGTATTTTGAAAACTTTGTGAATACATTTTTATAGTTTTAATAGTCGTGTATATTACTATAGGTATATTGTTAGGCACCTTTAAAGTCCCATTGATAGTGCATTCTTCTATGAATACTGTATAGCTGAAAATGTAACAGTGTATGGCCAGCTTTTTTTCTTCCCATTCTGCTGCTCCGTAACACGATCACGGGACACTGGCGGACATCAAGTCTGCGGGACGCGCAGACACGTTCACTGAGTCGTGGCGCGCGTGCACACAATGCCATGTCTTAAAGGGGACGTACAGGTACACCCATTTGCACAGCCGTGCCATTGTGCTGACGTATATCGTCGTGCACTGGTCAGCAACCCGTTAAGCAAACATTTTTTTTTTCTTTTACTTATTTTCGTTGTTTTTTTTTTTCCAGTTTTTGGTTGACGGCACTAATGATGTAACCAGGGAACCAGAGAAAGCAATGGCAAGAGCAATGCAGAGGCTGGGACGTCCTCCTTTACTCTGCATTACTCTTGCTGTTGCTAGTCTCAGGAGAGTGTTCACAGCCCAGACAAGCTGCAGCTATGAATCAGCCAGCACCTTCATAGCTGTCAGATCTGCTGCAAGAAGAGGGGAGGGGGGCAGGTCGGACCTCAAAACTAGGGTTAGAAAGCACTAAACAAGGAACAAAGTACTATATGTAGTTTGTCACTTTTGGACAACTTCTTCAATTAGTGTCTGTCAGGGTCCTTATTTTCAAGGAGCCAATCTGGCTAAACTGAAGAGCTGGTTTCAAGTTGGCTCTAAAATATTAGTGCACATCTATAAAATAATCCAGAAGCTTTTTTTTAAGCAAGGTTTGAAAAGTCTGGCCATAATGATATCTGACTACAGTCAAAGAATTGCAACAGCTACTGGTAGCTGGGACAAAGTCACTTCAATCTGGTCAGCCTTTCACCTCTCATATTTGCAGACAGATATACTGATTAGCTGTCCTGAACAAAATCTTTCTTGGCTATCATATGTGGCCATGTTATATATTAAAGAGGAGCAAACATATATATGCAATTATTACATATTTTGATATATTATTGCAAAGTTTACATGACAGTAAAAAAAAATTCTCATGACTTTAGATTTGCAGATTGTCTATCTAGTGACTGTCTGCATACCAGATTATGCATTTGGCTCCCTTGCTAACTGCGTGCCAAGCAAACAGGAAATTGATTGATAGCTGTGAGAAACTTCATACTACTTATTTTCCCCAATTTGCGCAGAAAGTCCCTCATTTAGGTGCTCTTTTCCGATGATGTTATGTCCTGGGCTGAGTTCTAAGATCACAGCACCACACTTATTTGAGTTACTGAGCCTGTACGGTAACTTAAAAAAGGGTACTTACCTGAAAAGTTCATGGCTGCGAGTGGGAAGTTCCCACTCATAATAAAAAATGGGACTGTCTGGAAAATGGGCATTATCTGGGTAGGGAGTGGGACCACCTGAAAGGTGAGTGTGTGGGCAAGTATGATTATTGATATTTTTTTACATCAGGTTCTATGTATGTGAGAATCAGCAAGGCTTACAAGGCTTATGTGAGAATCAGCAACACTGGGTATATTTGGAAATTCCTCTAATGCATTAAAGTGGTAAAAAACCCAAAATGTGTTAGTTACAGAGATAAGACAAACCATTTAACTCTAGTAAAAGAAAAATACTGTTTGCTGTAACTGTTTGTAAACTATTGGCGGAAGTTTGGCTTCAATTTGTTAGTGTATTAAAAACTTTTAATACATCTAACACCCCCCGCCCCCGAATGATAATACTGCTGTCAAAAGGTGCCCCCTGTGCTCTTTTATCCAGAGTGGGGGCACTTTAATAGAGGAGGTGTGTTACTGGGCAGACCACAAGGTAAAAACAGAGGGGAAAAGCCCCAAAAATGAATGCAACCATTACATCTAACGATTAATAAGCTGCAATATATTTCATCTTTGGTTGTGGGTTTATTACCACTTTAAGACTAGACCCACACTTGTTGATTCTCTGAACAAAGCAGCACTGAACACAGTGTGCATACCACTGTTCTGCATCAATTTTCTGTCCGAAACCATACCCACACCATGACAATGGTCAGCCCATATGAAAGTGAAATTTCTGTTACAAGTGGGTTGTTGTGTGCTTTTGGCAATCATTCACTTCCTATATGTCTTGCAGACATCAATCGTGGGATCACGGAGTTATAATTCCTGGTTCTGTCCATACCTCTGTCTCAGGCCGGTCCCCACCCAGATGCAGGTTTGACACACTAATGCTTTTTCATGCTCCATAACATAAGAAAGAATGGGACCCCCTTTACAGTGATTGTTGCAGATATGCAAGCATGAAAACTCAAGCTAATAGAGCTTACCAGCTCAAAGAAAAGCACCACGAAAAACACTGGAAACACTGCAAACATGATGCATGGTTTGTTTTTTTATTGACCTTGTTTATTATTGTTGTCGGTATTATCATCATTATTATTATTATTGTCAGAACTAAAATATGAATGTAAAAAAATGTGTTAATTGTCTGTTTGAACTCTAGTCTCCTATCAACATGTTCAAATGTGTATTACTGTTGGCTGTTTACAGAGCTCAGTAGCCCATGCTGGAGCTAAAACATACATATGCGAAGGAGTAAAAAAGTGACTTCTTCCCCCTAATTCCACCTATTTATTTCAGCTCAATTCCCAGTCACATTTAGAGACAGAGAATCAAACAACTCCTGTTATGCTTTCTCTTTAGAAAACCTATAATGCTCTGGGAATCCTTTGCAATGGGTGTAACTTTTTGGGTATAATATTGTTTATTTTTTATTTTTTAAATAATGTATATAAATAAAAAAAAACAGATATCAAATATACCAGTTTAAAAACATGTATAAACTTTAAATAAATGATGAAAACCGCAAAACATTATACTTACCATTTTAATTCATCAACAGTCCTGTAGTTGCAATAATACTCAATTTGGCTGAATTTTATGTGTCTTTCTTAACTCCTCTTGTTAGTCTGCACATTGGTCTTTTTTAAAGCTTACACTACATGGGTGGGCAGCTTAACTTAGTCAATGTCAGTACAGGTTAAAAGTGTGAGCAATGTACTCACCCCAAGGCCCATATCATACCCCATCACTTCCCTGTAATGCTGATGTTCTTTGTTTACCAGAAGTAGTTTTACAGTGGTGTCATTATCAACCTCCTCCAGATCTGTTTTTCTCAATGCTTGATGCAAAGGCAAAGAATAGTATGAGAAGGCAAAACTAAATGTCTGCCAGTAGCAGAAACCGAGATGCCAAGCAGGCATTTTCAAATTAAACTTAAATTCACCTTTATTTAAGTGAACTCGTACTTACCTCGCCCCCCTCCCCCCATTGCATGGACCCGGGGAGGAAAGAGCAAATACCCCATGTAGGATTCAAGGGTTAAGGGCCCTCTCCTTCAATAGGAGAGATTAAACACTCGTACTTACCTCCCCCCCCCCCCCCCCCCCCCCCCCCCATTGCATGGACCCTGGGAGGAAAGAGCAAATACCCCATGTAGGATTCAAGGGTTAAGGGCCCTCTCCTTCAATAGGAGAGATCAAACATGTTAGCCTACATAATCTCTCAGGGAACACACAAAAGATGTGGACCTGCTGGCTACAGGCAATATGTATAGAAAGGTTTCCTTTAGGCAAGGATAAAGTTCTGGAGGTCCAAATTGTCAGGAAAATGGTCTGGAAATAAATCTGGATACTAGGATAGTTAGAAGGAAAGTCCGGGGGCCAGGTTGGTCAGGAGAAAGGTCGGGTTAGATCTGACCAGACCTTAAAGAGACTGGACTAAGCAGAATTCAACAGAAAGAATGTAAGCAGAAAGAAAAGGTCTGAAGAATGGACATTGGGAGAGGCTATAGATTGAAGGACATGCGGGATTAAAATATACAGTACTTTACATCAAACTGCAAGTGCACACCAGGAGATCAGACAATACATCTACTTTTTAAAAGCAGAAAAGGTCAATGATAATTTCATTTCAGTTGGCTTTATTAGACATAAACAATGTCAACCACAAATGTAATATACAGAACGTTACCAGTAATGCAGTCACTTCTGGGAAGCAAACCGAATATACTCCATCAATGTAGAGTGGCAACAAAATATAGGTTCTGCAAACCTGACTTATTAAGACCACATTATGACCACAGCTTCAGAGAGTAAATTTAGTTCTAGGGCATTTAAGCATTTAAAAGACCAATAACCGGAAAGCTTTACTATACTTTAAATGCAAATCACACTAGGTGGGAACTAACAAGTGGATTACGGATGATGCTGATCTGATCTAAATCGGAAAAATGTAAATAGCAGCAGACAGCCTTGGGATACTGAAGACATTTAGAGACATAAGTAAGATGACCTCCTGAAGAGATGCTTCAGTCAAAAACAACTGAGGAATATTTTCAAGCAGTTATATATAACTGCCACTGTCTGTCGGTAAATCTGGTTGTGCCTATATATTAAAATAGGATCCAGGCTATACAGAGAGGAGACTGTTGATGGAGCATGAAATTGAGACGTCTGCTTTTAGAGAAACGGGAGCTGCAATTTGAACTTCCATTCAAGTGATCCCATCACCTCTTCACCAGCCCCTCTTATAAAAAGGATATTTACTGTTTAAGGATGAACTAGTGGAGAAGCAGCCATCTCTTAGTTCTAAACCAGTATCACAGAGCTCACCACTTATAGTATTATTAACTATAGTAATGGTATAAATAAAAGTATAATTATATAATACTATAGTTATTATAATATCATCATAGTATAAATAAGTTTAATGTTTGCATTTGTAGCACCCTCTAGTATGTGCTACTAGGGGTAGCTAAAAGAATATTTCTGGCCAGGAATAAACCTGAGTTACTGAATTGGGTCAGGGTTACTAAAGGCCAAGACTGGATGACTCATCCTGGCAGCTCTCTGTTATTTGGAGAATCTTCTAGAACTAGCGGGCGAGTGGTTAGGAGGGGCTGCCTTGAATATTCATGGGCTCTCAGCCAATTCCCAGCAGTGAGCTGGCAGGGATCTGGGATCCCCATAAATAGATCTGAGCCATGCCAGCAGGGGAGTCGGGTGAAAGATGGAGAGGCAGTGCTGAGGAGAAGCCGTTGGTGGCCCTTGAGGGAACCCTTACGGTGGAGGGGGGGGGGGGAGTTACCTCGGGCTGGGTGCTCAAGAAAGCTGGCCTGGAAGGATCCCACCACAGGAGGCAGTTGGAGGGATTCATGCTGGAGAGGCAGTGGGAAGCAACAAACAAAAACTGTGAGTCGATCGGCAACAAAACAAGTGGAAGGACTGTCAGCTGTAACAGTGCTTTCTTGAAGACCGTGTTGTACCAAGTCTTCATCTAACCTTGCCCTGGGAGGTCTCCTTATGTGTGTGCCAGTCAGGCATGCTGTTCCCTAAAATTGTGTAACTTTTGTCAAGGGACTGAGTGCTCCTGCCTGTTATGGGCCTTTGCTGAACTAGCAATATCCTGCTAGTTCCAGCAGGAGTGAGCAACAGGTGCTGCACAGTGGAAACCTAGTTTGTGCAGGTGGAAGGAGGAAGAGGACTTTTGTAAATAGGGAGGAAGTTGTCCCTGGTTCTGTGTTTGAACATTTTCAAGTTGGGCATCCCAAAATTCCCCACCTCATCCAAGTTATCACCCCCTAATAAAAACAAAAACAAGCCAAGGATTGTTTCCTGACTTGGAGTTAATGAAGGTAAATGCTATGTGACTGGCTGTGCAGCAGTGGGGACCCGGGACATCAGTGACTCTTACGGGGTAGTGCTACACATTAGAAGTGTAATTTTTATTGGTTCAGAAGTTCCATTGAGTGCTGCTGTTATACAGCAGGAGCCAAAGTTCTGTCAGATTGAGGGTGATGGAGGCACAATACCAGAACTAGTGTCAACAGTTACAATGTAGAGGGGTAGTTTATCTCCCACTGAATATTAGAAGCACTCAGTAGAGCTTAGAGAAAGCACATAAATTGATAAGAATAAAGAAATGTTTAATGCAAGAATTAAATAATGAAAAATTGTAATTAAGGTTGTGCCTGGAGCTAGGCTTTTAAAGAATACCTGGTAAATCTGCCAAGAAGGTCCTTGTTTGGGTGCTTATGTTTTAGGATGACAACGCAATGTTTCTGCCTCCGAGTTGTGCTCAGGTACTGTCACCCTGTCAATCCGCAGCTTTCATTAAAATAATAATTGTGATCCTGCCATGAAGGTCCCTGTTCAGGCATTTCCAGTTATAGGGTTAGAATGTTCCTGTCTCCCAGCTGTACTCCTGTATTGTAACCCGGGCTGCTGACAGAGCCTACAGGCCCTTTCAATGCACATTACACAGGCATGGTCCACTGTTGTCACCATGAGAAAACCCTCCCTGAGATATGCCACGCAGCTAACGCTGAAGTACATGTGAACAGGAAGTAGCTCTATAGATCCTTCAGAAAATTAACAGTACTGAGATGTAAAAAAGGATGAACAAAAGGCAAAAATAAGTATTGTATTTAAAAAATAGCAATTGATACTACTATCATCTTTCAGCTAAGGTTAGCAATCACATTAGGAAAGAGATGCTTCAGGAGGGCTATCTCTATCATCAGGGCTATCCGTGTTATTTTTCCTTTGATGCCTATTTATTTTTTTATTTTTTCACCTTTCCTGCCACTGTCATGTAGGATTTAAAACCCAGTAGGAAGGTCTATTGCTGTTACGTTCCTTGCTCCCCTGCCTTGGGCCTCTGTGCAGTGGAGTCCAAACCAGTACAAGGGAAGAGGCTGCAGATGACCTTCAGAGGAGAGGGATCTGTCTGGTTTTGGTTACCTCGTTGTGTTTGGTTTATCATGCCATTTATGAAGTAGGTGTTTTCACCTTTTCTGTCACTGTTGTGTAGGTTCTAAAATCTAGTTGGAAGGTCTATTGCTATTATGTTCCTTGCTCCCCTGCCTTGGGTCTCTACGCAGTGGAATCCAACCCAGTACAAGGGGAGAGGCTGCAGCTGACCTTCAGAGGGAAGGAATCTGTCAGGTTTTGGTAAACTTTTTGTGTTTGGTTTATCATGCTGTTTATGCAATAGGTGTTATTTGTTTTAGAGCATTTCCCCATAGGCTTTTAAAAGAACAAATCCCACTCATGACTTAATTTTGTCTGAGGTAAGCTACCTTTAGGTACATCATAAGACAAGTTTCTCACTTTGTCCCATGGCCTCCACCTGTCTAACCTATTTCCTAGGTGGGAAAATGTACTAGAATATATGTTTTCTAGTAGCAAACAGTGCTTACACTTCTTACATTTACAGATATTACTGTTATTTATATCATTCTACCAGTTTTCAACAGCCAAACACAGGATTTCCATCAGTCCAAATCAACCAGAAGCTGGTACGGTAAAAAACAGTTAGCAGTGACATGGGTTTATGGCCAATTATTGGCTTAATAGAGGTTATAAACACAGACAATACAGTTGTGGCACGGTGCCTCTTGAATTGGTATGTTGCCAGTAACACTTGAGAAGAACTTTTTGATGCCAGTATAGCATGAGCCAGTAAAATGACACTGCAAGAACTTTAGACCAGTGTGTCACAGCCTAATGCTGTGTGTATTCTGTAGTACAAAGGGCTTCCAAGAGTGGTGTGATTTTTATTCATTACTGTCTGGGCTTCTGCACAAATTACACTTTTTTTTACTTCAGATCAACCATTTTAATTGTATTTATCTGATGAAGCATTGAATTATTCCAGGGGTAATTCTTCAAAACTGTGGACAGAGGACAACTAGTAATATCTTCCTCACTGTAAATACATCAATCTGTATTTTTGATGTATTTTTATTTTTTTAAATCAACCTTTTTTAAATGTTTTATAACACGCAAACAGTACAGTCTACCACATGCTGCATGTCTTATGGTTTGCCAATAAGTCACTAGTCAACATAATACAAAACTGGACTAGGCTACTGTCACATTGCAAAAAGTACACACCTGACCATTACAACTGTACACCAAACCAAAAAAAAAACTAATTGTCAGGAGAACCAGTTACCAGAATTCTCCTCTATCGGCCAAGGGAAGGCACTTAACCACTTCAATACAGGGCACTTTCACCCCCTTCCAGCTCAGGTCAATTTTCAGTTTTCAGCACTATCACAAATTGAATGACAATTGCGAGGTCATGCAACACTGTATCCATAAGACATTTTTATCATTTTTGCCACAAAAACAGAGCTTACTTTTGGTAGTATTTAATCACCATTGATTTCTTTTTTTTTTTTGCTAAATAATTGAATTTTTTTTTTAAAACAAAGGCATTTCTCTTTGTTTCTGTTATAAAGTTTTGTAAATAAATAACCTTTCTTCATAAATACAGGTCAAACTGTATCCTGCTACATTTATTTAGAGAAAATACCCAAAATCAGTGTTTATTATTTCGTCTGTGGGAAAGTTATAGAGTCCACAAACTATAGTATGTACTGTATATCTGAAAATCGATCAATCCTGATGTGCTGACAGCCTCTCATTTCTTGAGGTCCTGAAAATGCCAGGACAGTACAAATATCCCCCAAATGACCCCTTTTTGGAAAGTAGCGTCAGGGAAAGGTTTTGGAGAGGCAGGGAAAGTGCAGGGACATCCTTTCTTGAAGCCTCTCATTTGGGTACAGATAGGCCAGGCCGCATTCCGCTCCTCGAGACAGAAGCTGTCGGCACCTCTGAGTCTGCAATCTGCTGCCTCATAGATGTTACAACTTCTGAGTGCTTCTGGTCGGGTTTCCTTCCCACCAAGTCTGGTGTGTGTTGCTAGATTTCTGTTACAATATACGGTATTCCTGTTACTGCGTGTGTTTTCTGCCCGCTGCATCACGCTGCACCTACCCACAGGCTTGCTGACAACAGTAACACATTTGCTTTAGACGGTCTTATAGCATGTGTAGGAGGTCACCATGGTCCCTCATGCATCTAGTGCAAATAGAAGCTTGTCTTTTTACACAATCATATAGACATTAGGCATATACTGTGCTCTCCTTATGATATACAACTGTGTTAGCCTTTGCAATACATTCAGTGATACTCTATTCATATTTAGTTCCTCCTAGAGTAAACTCTGGTAACAGTTTGATATAAAACTCTTTGTGTAGTCAGACTGTGCAATCAAGTTAAACAAAGGCATGGAATTGAGAGTACATAACTGCAATAGAGTGTTGCAAAAAAAAAATCACTTTAATGACCTACCACCAACTGAAGTAATCGAAGGGAATTGAGGTGATAGAGAAGAACCTACACAAGGAGTCACTACTTGTCGCAAATCAGTGTTTCTATCTGTTGATGAAAGTGAAGACACTGTTCCCTTTATTCATTTAACCCTTGTGCACTGTAATAAATTATTGTTAAAAAAAATAAAAATAAAAAACTCATGCCAAAATAAAACACCCACCCGTGGCGACACAGCTGTGATTTAGAAACCTTGTTTTCCTCTTTCATCTGAAGATGCCAAAGACAGTGTCAGCTGTGTATAGTAGATATATTTAAAGATAAACTCCGGGCAACATTTTTATTTTCCAAAGCAGTGGGGCTGTGCCCACACTGCATGGGTTAACTGTCCATTTTTGTCTTTGAGCGCAAGACCCTTTTTCATTGCTTTTGCCCCCCTCCCCCGCAAGCTAGCGGTCTTGTAAATGGACTGTTCCTGACATCATCACACCCATAGACCAGCTCTGGATGTGAGGAAGGCAGGAAAAGTCCACCGCTGTACTTGGGGGGAACGCGGTTTTCCGGAGGATTGAGGATGGGGTAACTATAGCCTTTCGGTGCGCCTCTAGACAAAACGAGCAGTTAACCTATACAGTGCATAGGAGAAAAACACTTTTTTATGGAGTTCTGCTTTAAAAAAGGAGGCGTGCCCTTGTTTAATTTCCTGTCTAGGGATCCTTCTGAGGTTACTGCTTTCCTCCTGATGGAACACAGGCATACAATGACACATGCTATTACTATTCAAAATAGTTCATTGGCTATGTGTACCATACAAGGCTACAATTTCACTATGCTCCAAACAGTGGAGTTTAATTAAAGAGGACATAGGATATTTTTGCAGATGTGGAAAGATATAATGAATACATGTAATGTGACTGCATCAGCTGGACATGTCACATCACATTCTATAGATGACAAGACTGCTTTCTAATACACAGAGAAAGGCTTGAAAAAAAAAAAAAAAAACAGGACCCCTAAGGGCTCTGCATACCCCTCTATCAAATGCTACAATACAGCAATGTGTTGTTTTTAGAGGATTCGGCATCTATTAAAGCTGTCTTTAATGGAAAGAGAATATTGTTCATGTCCCTGTTGATCCATATGCCGCCAGGGAGTTGGTTACAGAAGAATTTTATTTAAAGCATTTCAAAACTGTGAAGATAAACATAAAACGAGTCAGCATGACCGGAGTGTGACGCATGCAAAACAGTCCTGCTGTGTTTGCCTATAGAGAATCGATAGACGTTCTGAAAGCAACATGCTGGATTACAGGCAGAAAGATAAATACTCTGAATATGTCATGGTGGGTAAAACATTTCTTTTGAGGTTTCCCACTGGATTCCAAATCAGCAGTTACTGTGCCACACTAGGCATAACCCAGGGTCCCCGATAGAGGGACCCCAAAGTGTCCCACTTGCATCAACCATTCTACTTGGTGATTGCTGTACAGCTTTTCTTCCTCTTCCGATCACATGCACAAACTATGACTTTATCTTTATACAGAACTGAAAGAAATCATTTCAGTTAAAAGCCTGACAAATCTACCAGTAACACAGAATTAAAGACGTTTAGACTAGATTTAGTATTCCTGTTGTCTGGTAAGGGCTGATAGTGCTATCTCCCTATACTATCACCTATGATTAGACCAAAGAAAGAATGATGAATCAGAAATACACATGCTGGAAAATTCTGCAGAGAATATAAAGATCTGTTCTTGAACTTGGTGACAGACCTGGTTGTGTAATGATGTGTGTTACGTGCACCAGGAGCATATATCAGGGTAGAGGGACTTTGATAAATCACCAGTGATAAGAACAAATGAATTATGCAAAACCTCAGGTCTTTCAAATGAGATGAGACACAGGAACAACTTTTTTTAAACCTCATTCACACAAGCCCGTGCTCATGTGAGGGTCATGTTTTCCCAGCACCAACATGGATGTCAAACTGAAAACAGCGACTGTGTCTGTGCAGCTGCTGCGTACCAACTGACATCAATGGGACCGCCTGCACAGGGATGTATGGCACACCTGTGGGCGGCACAGTGGTGTAGTGGGCAGCACTCTCGCCTAGCAGTAAAAGGGTCGTTGGTTCGAATCCCAACCATGACACTACCTGCTTAGTTTGCATGTTCTCCTTTTCCGGGTTTCCTCTGGGTACTCCGTTTCCACCCACACTCAAAAGACATGTTGGTAGGTTAATTGTCTTCTGTCCAAAATAAATTGGCCCTAGTATATGAATGTCAAACTGGACCTTGGATTGTGGCCTGCTTGAGGGTAGGGACCGATGTGAGTGTGCGATGTATGTGTTGAGTGCTGCATACATTTATAGAGTTATATGAGTACCTTAAATAAATAAATATAATAGATGAGCATCTTAATGAGACACAACGTATAGAGATAGGGTAAATTGTAGACACACACCCACTCAGGTTGAACTGGACAGACTGGTGTCTTTATTCAACCTTACTAACTATGTAACCTGTTTATCCCATGTGTGTAAAAACAGCCCACACATTGATACACCCCATGTGAACAAGGTCTTAGCGCTAACATTTTTATAGAGAAGACATTTGAAATGTATCATATTAGGTGTCAGCATCAGCATAGAGAGGTGACATCATAGTCAAGATAATATCATTGTGCACATCACCTCTGCACTAGTTTTGCCGAACATGGTAAGGGTGATGTAGCGTTTGGCAGGGGGTTGGGGGTGTTTATACCTTCCAGTATATGTGTTGGCCTACCTCTATACAAGCTATCCCCCCTTCAGTCTATCATGAATGCTGCTGGCATCCTTCTCTGACCTATCCCTCCACTGGCCCCTGACTGCTCAATAGATACAATTGAAAATACTAACTAAAATACTAATGAAAATACTAACGAAAACATACAAACCCACCCACAACTCAAAATATAAAGGTATAGCTGCGCCTCCCATATAGCAAGCTGCCAACACAACAATAAGACAAATTGTGTAACGAAATAAAAAATAAAAGTGTTAGCGCCACACTTTTATTTTTTATTTCGTCACCCACAACTCTGCCCCCAGCTACATCACCAACCTCTCAATATTTCACTGAAATCATCTTCTTCACTCTTCCCTCATGCTTTATAGCTTCCTCATTATTTCCTCCCATGCTCGCCTCCAGAATTTCTCTAGAGCCCCCCCTCCCATCCTCTGGAACTCCCTAAATCAATCTGTCTGGCTGTCTCCTACTCTGTCCTCCTTTAGGTGATCCCACTTGGATTTTCAGGGAAGCATATGGGATCACAAGCAGCAATATAACATTAAACAATCACCAGAAATGTCAAGATCATTTGGAACACAATTGTCCGCAGCCTTTATTATTGGTTTTAATATAATTGTAAAAACTTTTCACACAAAATCACCATAGATAGTTAAACCAACTTAAACATACAATAACCATTTTCTCAGCTCATCTATTACAGCTCAAGCTGAATTACAAAACAACATCAGTATTTATTAAACTGTCCCCCTTTCCTAACAGAAAGGTGACCCACCACATTTTAAAGGCTGCAACAAGGGAGGGAGGGTTGGGGAGCTCCTGCAGCTATACCATCCACCAGTGACTGGCACTAGACCCTGTCTGTACCCCCTTTATATAGGACCCCCAAGGGGTTCCAGAACCTTTCGTCAATTTGCAAGGCTCCCCTCCAAAGCTCCACAGAAGAAGTATGTCACACTTAGCAGATATGCAGGATGGATATCAGTCAGTCCTCACGAAAAAGTTCAATCCCATACCGCCATCAATCATGTAAATATAAAATTTGAACAACCATAGTGCTCTCTGCTTATAAAACAATTTATTGAGCGCTGATGAAGTCCTGCATAAGGACGTATTGCGTACGGACGAAAGTGACACCACCCGCAGCCCTATCTGTGCCTTGCTTTACATGCTGTAACCACCAAGCACCGGGATATAGGTGCTTTCTTTGTGAGTTTTATTACCCTTATTTTACTCAATAAATTGTTTTATAAGCAGAGAGCACTATGGTTGTTCAAATTTTATATTTACATGATTGATGGCGGTATGGGATTGAACTTTTTCGTGAGGACTGACTGATATCCATCCTGCATATCTGCTAAGTGTGACATACTTCTTCTGTGGATCGTTATCATTTAACCCCTGGTGGGAAGGCTTTTGCGACCCTTCATAATCAAAGGGTCCACTCAGTGAGGTGAGCGGCCATTGCATCTGTGGTGGAGGTTTTTTCACATTGTCACCTGCATGCGTATATTTCCGTCATCACAATTGAAGACACCATTGGATTGTTTATGGACATTATTTGATTGTTTTTTATTCTTGTGTGTTTAGCGCTGCACCATTCTATTTACATTTACCAGACTGTAGATGAATTAATAAGCTGTAGTGTTTTTAAAAGGAACTTGCTGGTACAGGCATATGGGAGCTACCAATATGGCCTTGGTTTTGAAGGAGTAATCCCTAGGGCTGCCATCCTTGCTTCAGTGATCTGTAACAAGTATGTATATATTAGTTGTTGGGATGTATAAATGTTTCTTCCTTCCTGTCTGTCTCAGTGATAGTTATTAACCAGTAAAGGCAGTGAAGTGTTAAAGCAAGTCACTGTTGCAGTACAGGCACAGATATCTTTACTGTACTTTATATATTTTTTTCTACAGAAGCAAGTATAGTTTGAGATGATTTGAGCATTGTGACATGGTGCATTATCCTGCTGGAAGGAGCCATCAGAAGATGGGTACACTGTAGTCATAAAGGGATGGACATGGTCAGCAACAATACTCAGGTAGGCCAATGACAAATTCTCCAATGTGGGCATCTTCCCACACGCCCTCTAGTTCCTTAGACTTCACTTGCAGCATGCTTATTGCAGGTTTGTGGTTCAGAAAGAATTTAGACAGATAGACAACTAGCTGTTTTGGAAGAAACCAGCATTGCCTGTCTCCACATTTCTCTTAATACAGCTTTATATAAGTGGGGCAAGAGCAATGGTCTTCTTGGCTCTGAGGAAGAGGTTTTTACCTCAAAACACGTTAGTCTATTGGATCTCTACCTCCTGCCTCATATGTTGATGCACTATGGACCATGTAATGAGTTTTTACTCAATTGTAATTTTGTAGGAGTATAATACTTTTTATAAATAAAATAATGGTTGTAAGGATAATGCAATAGGTTGGTGCGCCCTTTCTTTCTTCCTCTTGTGGTTTCAGAATATCAGACTCCCCAGTCTTTAGAGGGCAGCAAGACGTAGCTTATCCTGTTAGACCACGATGGAGATATAACACATTTACTTTGGACGGCTCACACCCAGGCACAGGATAATTTGTGACTATTCGAAGTCTAAGGAACTCCTGATCTTTCTCAGTACATGTTTTCATTGTTACTATAGCACCAATGTTTTATAAAGCTGTTTTCAATGATTATGTAAAGGTTGAATTTTAATATAGACTTGTGTAACCTTAACTGTAGCTGATAACTGCTGTGGAACTTCTTCCTTTGTTGCCTCTGTATTGCTCTTCTGCAGTGTGGCTAAACTGAATATTCATTAATGCAGAAGTGCAGCAGTCATCTTTAAGGAGACCACTTTGTAAAGTACTTCTTTTGGGGACAGGTGTCCTGCAATTCTGTTTTTGCACGTTTTTACCGCGATTGTCACCTGACGAATCGTGGCAAAATCATGTCGCTTTTGGGGTGCTATTGAAATCAAGGGGCAAAGCACCAGGAACGAATGGGCATCCCGCGATTTGCAGATATTGCAAATCGTGGGCAGAATCGTAGCGATTATGCCTGCGATTCGGAACGTGGAAATGTGAACAGAGCCTAAAGAAGTCTAGAGATTGCTATAACCCACCATGAGTTATGCTTATTTGCGGATGACGCTTTGCTATTGTTTACCTCTCCGCATATAGCGCTACCAAATCTACTTGCAAATTTTGCTTTGGTGTCTGGATTGGAAGTGAACCAGTCCAAATCCAAGGCTCTCAATGTGACCCTGCCCCGCCCCCCCCCCCCCCGAGGAACTCAACCATCTCCAGGAAGCATTCCAGTTTCAATAGTCTACATCCTCAATACTTTATTTGGAAATCAAATTGACAAATTGTCCCTCTCATCTCTATCAGGCAAATTATCTTCCTATGTTGGCAACCGCTTAGTGTCTCTTGGTTTGGTCGTATCACGGCAGTTAAAATTACCTTTTTGCCTAAAATCTTGTTTTAAAAGTTCTTCTGGTCACAATCCCCTCCTATTTCTTCTGGGCTCTACAGAGCAGTGTATATAAGTATATATGGAGCACTACCAAACTCAGAATCTCTAGAGCAGTATTACACAGTGGTTTGGGGGTCCCCAATTTCCTTAGATACTACCATGCCGCTCAATTGGTAGTATCTACCACGCTCTACCATGCTAATTCTGAGATACTATTGTGGGTTGGCCTTGTCGAGATTGATCTCTGTCCCTTGTCAACTACCAACCTGCTATGAATGACCTGTTCTGATCATGGGCTTATAACCAACCCAATAGCACAACATTCTCTCGTACTGTGGGATAAACATTGCGGCCCATTTAAACTCGTGTCCCCTAACAGCCCACTACTTTCCTTCCTAAACCATCCAGCTTTCTATCCAGCTTATTCTAATCCTGCTTCATTTGGATTCTGGCAATCCCTAGGTTTGACCTGTATATGCGACTGATAAAGGCCGGAAAACATTTGCTACTTTACAGGAACGGGTTCAAATCCCGCCTCGGGAGTATTTTAATTTATCTTCAGATCGTTCACTTCTTTAAGATAGCCATAGGCCCACACTCTTCCCAAACAAGTCTATCACTCTACGAAGGCATATGCAACTCTGATCCACATGCCCCTGCTATTATATTGCTTCTATACAGTATACCCATCTCATGTCCCCTTCAGCCAATATGCCATCCTACACAGCGCAATGGTCTAGAGACCCTGAGGTGGATCTGGAGTCGGAAGACCGGGACGATATCTGGGTGACTACTAAATCCTCTTCTCAGAACATCTTGGCACTTGAAACGAATTATAAAGTTCTCATGCAATGGTATTTGGTCCCGGTAAGGATTTTCAAGTTTCTACCTGGTTACCCCATGTGTTTCTGTGCTTGTAGTCAAGAGGGTACTCACATACATATCTGGTGGATGTGCCTTGTTGTGCAGCACTTTTGGACTGAGATTTTCAGAATGGCCACCACCCTGGTCAGCTCCACATTCGATTCTGATCCATCCCTTGCATTGCTTAATCATAATACCCTGGACTGTACCAGAGCTCAGTTCCGCCTCATATTACAACTTATGACTGCAGCCAAACAAACCATAGCGCATGCTTGGAAGTCCCATACCCTTTGCACCATTGAAACCAAGAATAGGGTCACCCAGGCAATGATACATAGCAAAATGGAAGCAACTATTCAACAGGTGCTGGATATTTCTATCATTGTTCCAATGTTGATTCTACTATTGTTTGACTTTATATGTTTTGAAGGCCTTGTGCCCCCTTCTTCCTTATGCATGCTACATATCGGTTGTGACTCTGAACTAACATATTTTGGAGCTCTGCAATTGTACGTATACACCAGTGATGGCGAACCTTGGCACCCCAGAAGTTTTGGAACTACATTTCCCATGATGCTCAACTACACTGCAGAGTACATGAGAATCATGGAAAATTTTGTTCCAAAACATCTGGGGTGCCAAGGTTCGCCATCACTGGTATACACTATGTTCCCTTTTATAATTGGAATATGACCTGCATTAATTCCTATAACAATAAAAAAGTATCATGGACAGTACAATTGTTTTTGTAACATGTGTGTCACGTTCCGGGTATGGCGGGGAACAGGAGGTGGATCCCCTATGCCAATGAGGCGATAGCACGGGTTGTATTGGAGGACCGGTTCTAATGTTGCTACTGGTTTTCACTTGCAGCGGCGGTAGCAACCAGGTCGTGTCTTCCAATAGCAACTCGACCCCACTGACAGCTGAGATAGGCGCGGTACACAGGGATTAGGCAGAGGCGAGGTCAAACGTAGCAAAAGGTCAGGGCAGGTGGCAAAGGTTCGTAGTCAGGGGCAACGGCAGAGATCTGGATACACAGTAGGAGCAAACACAGAAACGCTTTCACTGGGCACTATAGGCAACAAGATCCGGCCAGGATAGGAAGGGGAAGTGGGAATAAGAAGGATCTGGGAATTGCTAATTGGGCCAGGCCCTTTAATAGAAAGCAAGGTCGCGCGCGCGCGCCTGGGGAGCAGGGGCGCGCGCGTGCCGGAAGAAGCCGACGGAGAAGGTGAGGGGAGCGGGATGCGATCCCCGGGCAGGCCGAGGATCGCATCCCGGAGACAGGGCAGCGCCTGCGGTCAGGGGAGCCGACCGAGGCGCTGCAGGGCAGAGGACGCCGTTAGCGCTCCGGGGTGGATGGGATACCCGGAGCGCTCGGCGTTACAACGTGCACTAAGATAGCTTGGCTACAATCACTCTCAGCAGGATTGAAAGAGAGAGAGTTCACACCAACTTCTATCCCTATTTGACTTTGATTTTGGACTTTTACTGAATCAGAGTACGTGTCAGGAGACCCAGACGAGGTAACCATGGGACTGGTAGAAGACTAACATCATACAAATTAATCTGTTAAGTATAAAGATCTTTTTTACCAGGTTAGGCAAGATAGATAGAAGGAGGGATGAGGAAACATTGTTAAGAATAGAAATAGTTAGGGTTTTCTTCCACTTTCAAATTTAGAAAGTGATACAACAAGATAAGTAGCATTTTGTATGACATCTACTGTACTGGAGCCAGCGCTGCCATGGCTCAGTCTGCCCCTGTCCCCGGCATTCTGGACCGGGACATACCTGCTAATTGCAGGACTGCACCCACCCGGTAAGAGACTCGGGGCTATGGGCCCCAGACTCGGGGCTATAGCCCCAATAGCCACCCCCTAGCGACGCCACTGTTTGGGGGTATAATAAAACAGCTCAAAGAATAACACATACTCTAACCATTAGCATCAGCAGTTTAGTGTCCCCACATAAGCCCTTAGCATAGTGGCCAATATTTTAAAATCATATTCAAACACACTTTGCTGATGCAGTCAACCTAAGGAGATTCCTCACAACACTGTGCTGGAGGAACACAGCAGGCTGCCAGCTCATCATGGTACATTTACTAATCAGATTTACAGATTAAGCATTTTGCAGTTTAAATGTTCCTACTCAAAATACAGTATTAACTCAAAACAAGCAATAATAATGTCCATAGCTAATCTAGCCCATGTATAATCTATGGTTCTGGGGGCATCCTGGGAATAGCTGGATTCAGTACATAAATTAAATGTCACTTGGCATTTTATGTGTGCTGAAAATGTCAGCTCCACTTCAGTAGCCAGGGGCTGCTGCATAGGAGGAAGACCTGGTACTTTCCTACATGTGCCTAAAGAGAATCTGAACGTAGCCATCAAACAATAGGAGTTCACTTTGAAGTTGATCTAAATTAGAAATATTTTAAGGACAAAAATCTTTCCAAGCAAACGTCCCAAAACCTTGGAGTGTTGTTGAAAATCAGGGACTGTTGGAGACTTGTTAGAACAGATGTTGCATTTTACATCGAGGCTACCGTGCAATGCTGGAGGCTGCCACTGCTGGACTTCTAGTAGCAGTGCTAGTTCCAGGGAAGGCATGCCACTGTATGTGATACTGAAAGATGAGATCTGCCCCAGAACAAACATTGTTTCTGGTTAATGAAAGTGTTCGATACATGTCTCAGCTGTGGCAAATGCCATCCTGACAGGTACTCTTTAATTGTTTCACAACACTGGTGTATGTTAGTTGCATTTAAAAAAAAAGATTTATAATCTGTCTTCCAGATTGTTATTCATTTTAGTTCACTGGATGTATATTGTTACACATTACAGCAACATGTACAGAGAAATTGTCTGACCAAATCTTTCTTAGAAATAAAATAAACTGCCACTAAAAGGACATGGGCACCTTGCTCGTACTTGCCACAGGCAAAAGGAAAACAAAAAAGCAACTCTCTGACACTTGAACAGTAGGATGTCTTATTTCCCAAGTTTTCTGTTAACATTACAAATAAATGTTCTTATTCTGCATGTGTTGTTGAAAGGTCATGCAGTATCTTTACAGTAGGCTAGAGGATTTTAAGAGTATCAGCACACAAGATATAAGTAATACAGTGTTAGTATCAGAAGCAGGAGTTTTCTCCCCAAAGCCAACAATCAGATTCAAAGGTGAAGAGAAATGCTTGAATCTGACAGATGGCTTTGGGCAAGTAACTCCAGTTCTTAGTAAGAAAAATCCAGATATAATGATGCCGGCACACAGAAACTGATGTAGGTTATATCTCACCACCTGCGGATGTCTTTTGGCCCAGGTGATAATAATCATCAGAGGAAAATCAGACATGGAGGCACAATCCAACAATCAGCAGGTGTCTTTTGGCCTGGCTTACTATAATCATCCGAGGAAGGTTAGACATGGATGCACACAATAACCATATACAGGTGCCTTTTGGCCGTGCTGAATATAATCATCTGAACATGGTCAGACATGGAGGCCCAATTCAGCCATCTGCAGGTGTGTTTTGCCCTAGCTAAGCCAACCATAATCAGAAATTCCCAGGGGAAACATCAGCTTTCCTTTACAGTGTAAAGGAATACATTTTGATTACCCAATACGTGTTCTCAAAGAGTTGAGCTCTGTTACTTCAAAACCAGTAATGTTTTTTGAGTGGATGTAACACTTAGTTCTAATATAAATTCTACTAAAAGTGAATGATTGCCTTCTAGCAGGTGGGTGCATAGTAACTATACCTAAACCTATGTAAGAGAACAACACTGGTTATTTTATCTATGAGTCTGGGAGGAGTAGATATGAAATCTGGGTTGACTGCTACAATGGGTTTGCAGCAAATTCTGCATGTTCAAGTATTGCGAACCAAGCAACTAATGTGGGAAGTCACCAGACCCTTTGTAACCATAATTCACTGCCTGGCCAGGCCAGCTGGCTTAGAAGGGCTGATAAGGAAGGTTTGGAAATATATAATAATACTATAAATGGTGAAGCAACAGCAGCCATATTGACAATGTGCTTTACGTGTGATAGGGAAAGGATAAGGATTGCCGCTGATAAAGTGCAAGTAGTACAAGCTCTTAGTGTAGGGCATGTAGGCCCTGCAAGTTTGTTATGTAGATGCAAACCATTATCGAATGTCCTGTAGGTAGGAAAATGCTGTTTGGAGTATAATTTAGAGGTGAGGGGAGGGAAGGGTTTCCACCTGTTTTCATTCTTTGTTACATCTTAATGATGCTGATGTTCTGCAACCTCTTTACTGCATGACTCTGTCTACACCCACTACAGTGATAACAGGCTGCGTGTGTTTTTTCACAGGGCATATTTCCTAATTGTTACTGGTTGAAGTTGTTTTTTCACAAGCATTTTTTTTTTTCAAGTGGATCATCCACAAAAATGGGACGACACTTTAATGAAAGCCTCCAAAGTCAAACTGCCTGCAAAGGTAATTTAAAAATTAAGCTGTTTTAAGCATATAAGCTGTGCATATTTTTGTGGGATTTCGAGCACCAAGCTGTTGTGTTCTAGGAGGCAGCAGTCAGGCACACAGACTTCAACCGCTCCTCTCAGAAGCCAGGGTTGAACAAAATATATATATATATATATATATATATATATATATATATATATTTATGGTCTAGAGCCCTACGGACGACATGAGTAACGATGACACATAGGAACAACACAAAACTCACCAACATGAAATAGACCTGAAAGTGTGCCTTGGTCTACCGTATGGTACACCAAAATAAGGGGGCATACCCTAGATAAAGAATGATAAGAAGTAGTTATGGAATAATGTGGAATGAGTATTCAGTCTGGGGTAAGAATACTTGGAAGAGGCTTTTAAAAGGGGAGGGTGGGTGGGTATCACGCACAGGAAACCGACAAAGACCGGCGGCCTTTGGGCTGCTTAAATACCCTCCGGGCTCCTCCCATAACTTCAGGCCGGTACCCGGCCTTCCAATTTATGGTCTAGAGCCCTACGGACGACATGAGTAACGATGACACATAGGAACAACACAAAACTCACCAACATGAAATAGACCTGAAAGTGTGCCTTGGTCTACCGTATGGTACACCAAAATAAGGGGGCAAAAACCTTCAGGTAGGGGATAATTATTTATTAAAGGCAATGTCACTGAGTAAGTCGAGCAAAGGCCTGAGCCATCTCTAACTGTGGGTTAGGAATGTAGCGAGAGAAGCAGGCCGACTTCCACCGACCCAGTTTCTTGATCACATGGTCCGGAACCCCCTGTCTTGTGGCCGTCGTGGCCGCCCCGATCCGGAATGAATGCCCGGAGTACTGGCTGGGGTCCAACTGAAGATTGCCGAGAAGGACCCGGCCATGTTCCGCGAACTGCGACGAGTTGAGGGGTTTTACCGGAAAGGGTAGAAGCGGACTGGACCCTGGGCGGTCGGATAGCAGCGCCGTCAAGTGGTTTAACATGGCAACTGGGCACCAGTTGTTGTGAGTCCTGTACAGGTGAACATCTACTCCGGAACCTCGCTGCTGAGTTTTGGATGTCGCCAAGTGAAGGACGTAGTGATCCTGGTGGCGGCAGAGACTACTTCTATGCAAGACTGGGTGGCTGCGAGTGAACTCGCTGGGCCGTAGAAACCCATAAAACGCCATGTGTATCGCAGCCTGCAGGACGGTGCTGAGGAGGAGACCGAAAGGGGACCTATCCAGGATGTCAGACATCCCCTTGAAGATCTCCCCCGTCATAGGCAGCCGCTTCGGGCTGACTGGCGGCTGGTGTTTCTGAACTCCACGTAGTAGAGCCCTCACTGCGTGGCAGGAGAACACCGAAGGCCTCGCGGGGTCTTGAAGTGACAAGTAGTGCGGCACCCCGGCCACGTACTGGCGTATCGTGCTGTGTGACAGTGCTAGGTGAGAATGACAATAAGCGATAAATGCCAGAACCTGCTTGAGGCTGGAAGACTCCCGAGGGCGATGGGGCAGGGACTTGTTAAACGCCCTCCAGGCCGTCCGGTAGGCCCGGCGGGTGTTGCGGGCGAGCGAGGCGTTAATGATGTTGGAAGCTGAGCGTAGATGTGGGGCTAGTCCAAGGTCAGTTGTGACCAATCCGGGATAGTGGCTGAAAGATGGTAGGCTCCTGGCATCTGTTCAAAGAAAGAAATAAAGTTAAAACGGGAGAGTGCGTCCGCTGCTGAGTTAAACTTCCCTGGAATGAATGAGCAGTAAACATTGAACTGATGCTGTAGGGATAGCTGGACCAGTCTGCGGAGGAAGGACATGACGGGCCTGGATTTAGACCTGCCCTTGCTGATGATCTTGGCTGTGGCTTGATTGTCTGTCGTGAAAGCCACAGTCTGTCCAGACCAATGGTGACCCCATAGGTGAGCGGCTGCTACGATGGGGAAGAGCTCAAAGAGGGCTGACGTGGTAGTGAAGCCTGGTGTGGCTAGTGCTTGAGGAGGCCAAGGGGCGGCGAACCACAAATGGCCAAAAATGGCGGCGCATCCTGCGGATGCCGCCGCATCGGTCACCACCTGAGGTGACTGCGTGGACACGACTGGGATGAACAGGGACACACCGTTCCAATTACTAAGAAGGTGTTCCCACATGGCCAGATCTGCCCTGGCTGCCCAAGGACTACTCTTAGCCCCGAAGGTCAATTTGGTCGCGAAATAATATCGCTCCCTCCACTTGATGCCGTGCCAGCACCACAGGGAAGGATGAATGGGCAGCAGCTTGAAGGCGTCGGATATGTCCGCCTTCGAGAGCCAAGCACCCACCCCCGCCCTGAGAATGGCCTGGATAGCCATGTCTACCGAAGTATACTTCAGTGAGAACTCCTCGGAGGGGATGAGCGAGTTGAGACTGGGAACGACGGAAGAATGAGGCGCTGACAGATCATACACCAGACGTTTTTAATTTGAAAATTTTCCCTGTACAAGCCCGATAGGGCTAACCCTCCAGATGCTAAAGGGAGACTGACTGAACGGGCCTATCATGAAGTCCCGATCCAACTCCGTCTGCAGAAGGACGTCAACCGCTGGCTCATCTGTTGCTGCTGAGCGTAGGTTCGGACATTCGTGGGTGGAGTGGGGCAGGGTGATGAGCCCGGTATGAAACCCATCGGTGAAACCCCCGGATGAGGTAGCTGGCGAGTGACGGAGTGGGGTGTGAGGTCAAGTAAACATCGAGCCAAAGGACATTGACCCGGCTTAGTCACGGTTTCTTCTGTTTGACCTCACATAGGATCCTGGGGTGCGCCCTCTGGCATAGGGTGCAAACGTGCAAGAGCCGGCACTGGCTGAAATTGCAGGAGCCGTAATTGAAATTGTTGCAAATGGCGGCTCCCCCAACCATCCGCACCGGACGTCCCAACTTGTCCACCTTCTGCCCTTGCGCCGGGGCCTGCTGAGCCTGGTTCGTGCTGGTAGAGGCCGTGCTAGCTATCGGATGGACAGAGGCTATGTTGGCACACCAGACCGTGGTGTGGGACGCTGACTGACAGACAGCACATAGCGGGGAGCGTAGACCCGCGAAGTGGCGGCAGAACAACTCCGTGTCCACTACGCTCCAGTCCGTTGTCAAATGAAACTGTAAAAATCTGGCCGCGGCTTTGGCCGAGAAGGACCGATGATAATCGTAGAACGCTGAGCCACAGTATTTGTGGCCCAGGTCTACGATCAAATGGAGGTAGAGGTCCAGTTCCTCCCGTCTGCCGGGGGAGGCTGAGCACAGCACGTCCCTGAACATGCCGAAGGCGAGCGTGAACTCGGGCACCGTGAGCTTTCTGTTGAGCCTCGGATCCTTTGCTTTCAAACCACCAAGACGTCCCCCCAGGTGTAGGCCTTGTTCTCGGCCAAGTCATGGACCGAGATCATGAGTGAGGCCAGGTTAACGTCTCTGCCCTCTAAAATGTCCTTCCTTACGCTGGGTGGCACCAGGTGGGAAGGGTGAACGGTAGTCGTGGCAAGCTCACTACCTGCGGCCGGTGCACTGATGGCTGGGACCACCGCAGGGTCCGGAACCGTGGCAGCCAAGCTGGTCTCTAGGCGAGACACCCTGTCCTGGACCTCAACGATCGAGGAAGACAGGGAAGACACGAGGGTGTGTAGCTGAGCGACGGCGGCTGAAATAGATTCCAGAGACGCCTGCTGGCTGCTGGGGCCTGCTGCGGCCGGTGGTGGGAAGAGGAGCCTGAATAGCTCCGCCTTCCTGGCCGCGGATGAGAAGGGTATCCCTCTGCGCCTCAGCTCGGCGGACAGCCTGGGAATTGTCCATGCCCTAAGAGACTGGACACTGCCAGCCTCAGAGGCTGACGCCGGGGATAGCGTGTCTGCAGGCTGGGCCTATAAAGAGGTGACAAGAAATGAGTTTGGACGTGTCACCTATGGTATACGTACCTGCCATGAGAAAGCAGGAGCCCCCCGTGCCCCTGCGTTTTTTTTTTGTTTTTTTTTACCTGCTGGAACCCTGATCAAGCTGGTGCAGGTGGACCTACTGAATCCGACTGACCTGAGAGAGTGTGAGAGAAAGTACCTATTTAAGAGCCTAAAACTGCTGCCGTCCAGAGCGACGGAACCCAACGTAGATGATAACAACAGGCGATAGTGACTTAAGTCGACTGCCGAGACCGCTGTGGGATCAAATGACAGATAACAACACGAATGACTGACTTGACATGTTGCCTTAACTGAAATGAACTTCCCGTGACAGGGCCCGGCCCGTTCGTACCGTATGGGGGTGACTGTGAGCCGGACTCTGGAGCACATACAGAAATGAGGCAACCGTGAAATGAGGCCAACTGCCTGGGTACGCTGAGGCCGAACTGTGACATCCAGCTGCCACCGGGTCCGACTCCAAGTTTTTTTTTTTTTTTTTTTTTTTTTGTAGAAATGCGGCCGGCCTAGGGCACGCCGGCGCAAATTCGTACAGGCAGGTGACCAATTAACGCCGGGGCATGGTAAGGTGACACAGAAATGATATAACATGACAAGGACAAGAATCAAAGTCTTTTTTTTTTTTTTTTTGCGATTCCGCCCCTGGCGCATGTATTGAAATGAGGCCGGGCCTAGGGCACGCCGACACGAATTAGTGCGAGGAAGTGACTGCATTCATGCCGGGCGTGGTAAGGTGACAGAAATGACATACCATGACAGGGGCAAGAATCAGGAATGTACGCAACCAGTGATGCGATTCCGCCCTTGGCGCATGTATTGAAATGAGGCCGGGCCTAGGGCACGCCGACACAAATTAGTGCGGGGAAGTGACTGCATTCATGCCGGGCGTGGTAAGGTGACAGAAATGAGATACCATGACAGGGGCAAGAATCAGGAATGTACGCAACCAGTGATGCGATTCCGCCCTTGGCGCATGTATTGAAATGAGGCCGGGCCTAGGGCACGCCGACACGAATTAGTGCGGGGAAGTGACTGCATTCATGCCGGGCGTGGTAAGGTGACCGAAATGACATACCATGACAGGGGCAAGAATCAAGAATGTACGCAACCAGTGATGCGATTCCGCCCTTGGCGCATGTATCGAAATGAGGCCGGGTAGTCGTGCGTCTGGATCGCCCCGATCGGAGCATCTATGGATGCGACCGGACCAGGATCGAAACGATAGCATGAACGCCCTGTTTAACTGATGCGAAATGATTTAGCATGACCGAATGGCCTGATACGTTAGCCATGTTTGAAATGATGAAATGATTGTCATGCTAATACGTGAAATGTTTCGACACGGTCGAAGTGATTCGTACAATTAACATGTCAACAGCGATTCGGAATGCAAATAGCGATTCGGCACACTTGCTGGCGCAACCGATTTGAACAATTACAGGACATGAACGATGCGTGTGAGTGCGAACGGCACCCGTGCATGAGTCATGTTTGAACGATTCGAAGACTGCGTAGCACGACCGCGTAAGGGGAACCCTTGAGTGCCGGATGCGGCATCGGTCGAAGTGTAGTGGCGGGCGGCCCTGAATGTGCGTGCCGCTAGATGGCTCCCGATCGTGTACAACCAAAAACGTGCGAGTAAGTGTTTAGGTTTCGAGACAAGCAGCGCGTGGTTCGTGAGCTACGCAGACCACAGTTTAGTGACATGATAAGCAGTGCATGAGAACGTAAAACATGGGAGCCGAAGCCCTACCTGCGACAGCCGAACCAGACTCTTTGTACGAAACTGCGACTCGGCGACACGAGTGCGACACGAAGGGACAACACGACTTATGAACACGGAACGTGGGACTGCAACAAGAGGAGACGGACTGACGAAAAAACGGAGCTCACGAACCGGCACCAACAGCGCTTGTCTCGAACGAGTCGGTCCTAGATGTCTGACGTATCAGATATCACGCACAGGAAACCGACAAAGACCGGCGGCCTTTGGGCTGCTTAAATACCCTCCGGGCTCCTCCCATAACTTCAGGCCGGTACCCGGCCTTCCAATATATTTTTTTTTGTTTAAGCAACAGCTTTATTTTTTAATCATGTTAGCAGGTGATTTGACTTTGGGGGCTACGGTACAAATAGGTCTGCTTTAAATGGTGACAACAGTGGAATATGTTTGGGCAATATGCATCAGCACAGCAGCTTATAGTTTTGTTTGGGAAATCATGAGATGGTGATTTACATGCAGGAGATTGTGAGAGACAGGGCAGCCCCCCCAATAACACAAAATGCCCAAACATAGACCTTTATATCAATATCACCAGCTGTTAGTTTAATGAAAGCTAACAATAAAAATAAAAAGAGATCATGTCCTCTCCTCATCCTGTACATGGCTAGGTGTGTGCTCTGTGCTCCCCGCTGCATGTCCCTGCCAGGCTGCAGGGGAATATAGGCTAAAGCCCCATATACACTGGCCAAATGTCGGGTGTAATCGGTCGGTTCAATAGACTCGGGCCGACATTCGTCCCGTGTATACTGCAGCCGGTCTGACAGAAGCTGGTCGAATGGCCAACTTCTGTCAAAGGGGCATGATGGAAGAAAAGGTCTGCCGACCGACTCCCGCTCAGCGCTCTCAGCCAATGGCTGAGAGCGCAGACTGGAGTGTTTTGGCTGGAACACAATAGTATAGCAGGGGAGGTTGCTGTACTAACAGTAGATTGTTAGTACAGCGGTTCCTACCTGAGCTGTCAGTTTTTTCTTTCATTCAGCCAGCTGGATTGAACAAAAACAAAAAAAACCTAGCAGTGTGTACCACTGTGTGGGACAAATGGAAAGAAGCCCTAGAAGCTGTATGTTTATGCTCTCCGAAGAGAGTATCTCAGCTATACATACTATTAAGTGTTCACCGCACCCCACTTAAGCTGCATTCCATGGGCCTATGACCCCCAATGTGCTAGATGTAACAGAGATTCAGGGGACATAATACGCTTGCTTTGGGTATGCACAAAGCTCCACCGATATTGGAACACTGTTGTTACTACAGTAAATACTGCATTTCACATTTCCATCCCCTTGGAGCCTGGGTATTGCATGTTGAGAGTGCTTGACGCTGTATTTTCAGATAAGTATGTTAGAAAAGCAGCAGCTGTTTCAGGCTTGCAGGCTCATATTGTTGCATTGGATTTCTCAGACTCCTCCTACACCACAGATGTGGTTTGACCAAATGGGTATAATGCTACGATTAGAAAAGCTGATATAGGATTGAGGCAGCTACTCCAAATTTGAGAAGGTATGGGGTGGTTGGTTGGCGGCTCCTGGACTATCCCCTGTGTATCTGGTAATAAAACTTCTCAGAAGGGACTCTTGCTGATAACAGATGAACAAAGCACCAGAGAGAAACGACACTAAAGCCTTGTACAGACGATCGGATTTTCCGCAGACAAAGCCTTGGACTTTTGTCCGAAGGGCGTTGGCCAAAAACTTGTCTTGCATACAAACGGCAAGCAATTGTCGGCTAACAAACAGGAATGTAGTGAAGTACTAGACGTACTACGAGACGATAAAGAGGAAGTTCGATTGTCATGTGCTACCCTTTGGGCTCCTTCTGCTAATTTCATGTTAGTAGAAGTTTGGCGAGTGTTGATTCACGCTTTTCATTTGATTCACGCTTTTCATTTTGCGCTTTTCAGTTAGTTTCTAAACGGCCGTTTGTCAACCAGACATGTTGCGGAATTGGGGGAGATAACGTGTTATTTATTATTGGCCCTGGAGTTATTGCTTTGACCAAGTCCAGTCCAGGAACAGGAGGAGGAGGAGTTCTTGGACCAAAGATTGGTTGCTTTATTAATCGTGACCAATTATGTCATATGCCTTTGCTGCAGGAGCTCCAGAATAATAATCCAAATGATTTTCGGAATTTTCGCCGGATGACGGACCCCTGCTTTCACCAACTCTTGGCATTGTTGACCCCCCTATATTAAGAAGCAGGACACATTCATGAGGTTTTTATTTTAATCTTTTGGTTGAATAATGATTTGATTTGGTATATTTTGTATATTTTTGGATGCATAGAATGCACTTTTTGGTTAAGTTCTATTGACAGATATCATGTTTATTTGTTTTCTTTTTTTAATGCACAATACAAAAAGAATAATACTTGGCTATGTGTTTTACTTCAAATGACAGTTTGGGAGTAGGCAGTTACATTTAAAAAAAAATACAATGTAAAATTAACAAGGCACACCAACATAGTTGTATCTTTGATCTTAAAAACTATGGGATAATGGTGTTGTGGTAACTTGCCCAAATAAAAAAATAAAAAAAGCATAATAATATTATTCTTGATATCACTAGAAAAAAAAAAGCCTTTGAAAATTAGTTTGGCAGAACTCCATCAGTCTCACCAGCAAAGCAGCTTCATTGTTACCACATTAAAGAAGAAGAGAATGTGCGCTGCATTTCTAGATTTCATAATTTGCCACGTCACAAATGTTAATTCTCCATTACGAACGCTAGTTTACAAGACCGGCCGCTTACGGCTCGTCCTTGCTTCCAAGCATGCGTGTTTGTACTTGTGTACACACGATTGGAAAATCCGACAACAGACATTTGTCTGTGGAAAATTTATAAACCTGCCATTCAACATTTGTCCACGGAAAGTTGGCCAACAATTGTCTGATGGAGCGTACAAACGGTCGGATTTTCCGCCAACAGCCTGTAATCACACAATTTCCGCCGGAAAATCCGATCATGTGTACAAGGCTTTAGAGCTTTGGAGAGAGACAAACACTGCAGATATATAAGCTTAGTTCAAATTTCATGACTGGGGTTTACAACCACTTTAAGGATTTGGTGCAATCACATTGAAGGCCGGTCACCTATGTAGGTTTTATACTGCCCCATTTTAGACTCTCTGTACTCCTCTCCTATGTGTGCTTCCCCATGTCAAAAAAGTGCATTTTGTCTACCTTTGTCACACTCTGTTTTAACACATCTACAATTTTAATACATAAGCAAATTTAAAAATTTTACACTGAGGCCCACATGTTTTTGTATATGTTTGTGATGTTCATTTTTAACATGTTTAAAATATAAACACATAAGCAAATTTTAGACTGAAGCTCACATGCCTTGTAATTTCCATTCACTAAATAAGTAGAAACTAATGATGTCAAAACAATTTGCCTGATCAAGGGAGAATTGAATTCTCCTACTTTTCCTCCAATTAGTGCAATCATAGAAAAAAAAATTTGAGATTGTAAGAATTCACTAGACTTTCACCACTAAGGGCAGCCACAGCAATGGCATCTCAATTAATAAAATCTCGAACATGGTTAAAGAAGTAATAAAATCTTGAATGGGTAAAACAGATTGAAAGTTACATTAACCACTTCAGCCCCAGAAGGTTTAACCCCCTTCATTAACAGGGCCATATTTTGCGATACGGCACTACGTTTCTTTAACTGACAATTGCGCGGTTGTGTGACACTTTACCCAATTAAAATGTATGTCCCCCCCCCACAAATATAACTTTCTTTTGGTGGTATTTGATCTCTGTAGTTTTTATTTTTTGCACTATAAACAAAAAAAAGAGTGTCAATTTTGAAAAAAAAAAAAAAAAAAAACAATTTTCTTTACTTCCTGCTATAAAACACATCCAATATATATATATTTTTTTTAAATCTAATGTCTTGATCAATTTAGGCCAATATGTATTCTGCTACATATTTTTTGGTAAAAAAAATCCCAGTAAGCGTATATTGATTGGTTTGCGCAAAAGTTATAGCGTTATAGGATCGATTTACGGACTTTTTATTTTTTTTACTAGTAATGGCAGTGATCAGCGATTTTTAGCGGTACTGCAACATTGTGGCGGACAAATCTGACACTAAGTGACACTTTTTGGGGACCTAATACAGTGATCAGTGCTAAAAAAAATGCACAGTCACTGTACTAATGACATTAGCAGGGAAGGGGTTAACATGAGGGGTAATCAAAGGGTTAAATGTGTTCCCTGGGAGTGCTTTATAACTGTGTGGGGGATGCTTTGACTTCGCAGAAACACAAGATCTCCATCTTCCTCTCTAACAGAACGGCGATCTGCCTTGTTTAGATAGGCAGGTACATGATTTTGCGCTTAAGGGGTGCCCTGCGGCAGTATATGTACGTGGGACGGTCCTTAAGCAGTTAATAATACTACCGGTAACGTGTTCCTTAAAGTGTATCTAAACCCAAAAAGAAAAATGTTATATATTGAATTTTACCAGTCCTAAGATGTGCTTGCATTAGTTTTCTTCTTTTCAAGCGATTCTGCCAGTAACACACTTCCAGTCCTAAAATGACAACACTCACTAGTCCTTCTGTTTTAGGCCAACAGAGACAAGGTAGGACTATGGAACAACCCCCTCTCCTATAGTCCATAACATAGAAGGGGCGTGGTTATGTAGTCCTGAGAGTTGTAATTGATAACAATCAACATATCCAGAGAGCACAGGAAGTTATCAGATCACAGGATTTCCCGCAAGATCAAAAAAGTATTTTGTGATACTTTTTTTTATCAAAAAATAACAACATTTTTAATGGTATATTAACAAACCAAAAGGGACCAAAAAACAGAAGTTAATTGTTAAGGTTTAAATATCTTAAAATGTTTGTATTGTGAATGTTGTTGTTTTTTTTTTTTTGTTTGGATAGAGTTGGGGCTTCTGTTGACTGGCTTGTCATTGCATTAGAGGTTTTGCATTCTCATACAAGTCTAAATAAACTTTATTTGTTTTTCTAACTGATCTGATCTGACTGGTTCTTATAGGTAGAAAACATTTTGTGGATCACCACTGCACTCTGCACTGCCTTACTGAATAAAACCATATTCCATTTTACAGAATTTAAAGAACAGGTTATTCTGCATTGGTTTTACCAATTGAACAACATTTGAGTATGGATCACGTATATAGTCAATAAGATATTATTGGAATGTGAGTATTTTTATATAGGTTAAAATGATTGTCACTAAGTAAATGACATATATCATTATAACGTGATGGGATAAAGGTGAACCTAGTCCATATTATGGATCTAAAATTGAACAATAATTCACTATTATCTCATTGCAGTGCAAGGTTAATGCTCCTTCTTATTCACTCAGCTGTATCCCAGCATAGCAATTCATCCATCCAATAATGATAATTATCAAGCAATAAAATATAGATGTGTTGTAGCAATTGCCTATTTCCAATTTTCACGGAACACCTAGCTAAAAGTAATACCATTTATACTGGAATGAATGCACAGGCAGAGTGTGATTAGTTTGGGGCAGAAGCACGCAAGAAGAAAAAAAAATCAGATGACAGAAAAAAAGGAAAAAAATCAGGTCTGGAATGGCTACCTAATAACTGGAGCATTTGTGCAGAACAAAAAACATCTACAGGTTGTAGGCTTCTGTGGGTAGCTCATCTTCAACCAGCTCTGGCTCTGTACATCAGCAGTGTCTGCTTTTACATTGTTAAAGAGGAAGAAAAGCCTCCTCCAAAAAAAAAAAAAAAAAACGGAAGCTGCAAGGCAAAGGCATAATGAGCTAGTATGCATAGCATACTAGCTCATTATGAATAACTTACCTGAGATGGAAGCCCCCGAAGCGGTCCTCATCCACGACCTTCTCTGCCGCCATCAAGCCCGGAGTGACTTCCGGGTCTCGCCGCTCCAGCGCTGTCATTCGCTGGATCGGCGATGACGTCACTCCCGCACATGCGCACGAAAGCGGCATATCGCCGTGATCTCGGCATGCGCAGTGCGCCGCTGTCTACGGCGCATGCGCCGTAGACATCGATGCCTCTTTTTTTCTAAATATCTCCTAAACCATGTAGGTTTAGGAGATATTTATTGGACCTACAGGTAAGCCTTAATCTAGGCTTACCTGTAGGTCAAAGTGGTTTGTAAGGGTTTACAACCACTTTAACCCTGCATCATTTAACCTACTTCCTATGAACCCAGGATGTCAAGGACATGCCTACTGGAAACATGTCATTACACCGGCCTGGGCTCACAGTACTGCAGCACAGAGTGGCACTTACTGTGCAATTATTTAGAACTGGCCACTGCTGCCACTGGACAAGAAAAAGGACCTGTGAAGTAATGGAACCAGCTGGAAGACTTTTGGATTTAAGGTGAGTATAAACGGATTAAAAAAAAAAGAAGAAGAAGAAGAAATTGGTGCGAGGACTTAAAGCTGAGTTCCGCCTTCCCCTCAAAAAATTAAAAGTCAGCAGCTAAACATATTGTAGCTCCTGAATTTTAATATTAGGACACTTACCTGTCCTGGAGTCCAGCAATGTCAGTACCGCAGCTGATGTTTCCATCAGCTGTCGGGTGCTGCCACCACCATTGCCGATAAGGCAACCTAGCAGTAAAGCCTTTTGGCTTCACGGCCGGGTCCCTAACGCACATGCACGAAGCGTGGCTGCGCTCTCCTATTGGTCCAACAGTATGGGAGGGAGGAGAAGGGGGCCAGACTTCCAGCGTACTTTGCCGCGGCAAGGTCCGACGGAAGTGGAACAAGGTACCTGTCAAAAACAGGTATTCGCTCCCCCCTCCCCCCAAAAGGTGCCAAATGTGGCACCAGAGGGGGGAGGAGACAGATAAGCGGAAGTTCCACTTTTGGATGGAACTCTGCTTTAAGTGCAGATAATCTGTAGTTAGGCTTTAAAGTGTTACTAAACCCAGGACCCTGCATTTACTATATCTGGTCTCCCACAGTACACAGAACATGAAAATGCAATAGTTTTAGTAAATAGGCTGTTCAATACTTGTTTTCACCAGCAGTTAGAGCAGTCTTGTGACTTCTATCGATGTCTGGTTAAGGCTTGTATGAGGAGTTTTCATTTTGCTCTGACTATCCTATGAGGCTGCAAGATCACTGACCCTCTGTCTGGACAGTGCTGATCACATGCACTCTCCCAAGAAAAAAAAATCTCTCTAGCAATACACGCCAAACTGAGAATGTGCAGCTTGATCCCTAGTCTCTTTCTTATCAGGAGATGGATTGGGAACAGTGGAAAAAGGGGAGGAACAGATGAGACAGGTTCAGACAGCATTTCTACATAATGCTGATGATTAACCCCTTAGGTACCACAGTGAGTATAACAAGCATTTTACTGTTGTGGGTCTAGTAACACTTTAATCCTTTAAAAACAACCATGCACAGACTGGCAGGGGGGTTCAGGGTTGACGCGTTTCATGCGGAATCCGTGCTTTATCAAAAAATTGTGGTTTTGATAAAGCACGGATTCCGTGTGAAACGCGTCAACCTCTGCAAGCAATGGCAGGGTGTGCACCTCACCGCTTGCATTATGCTATGTGGCATCATGGCCGTAGCGACTGACCTGTGAGCAGCGATATCTTGTCCATTTCTCTCCTCATTGGCTCACTGACTTTTGATTGACAGCAGTGGGAGCTAATGGCGTAGTGCTGCTGTTTCACCCAATGAGGAGGGAGTGTCCCGGGTAGCCGAGTCTCTTGTGCAACATCGCCGGATAGAGATGGGCTTAGGTAAGTATTAGGGGGGCTGAAGGGGGCTGCTACACGCAGAAAGCGTTTTTTCTTATATCCGCTTATACATTCTGTACACATATAATATATAGTTACACACATTCTTAAAGTCATTGTAAACCATCACCTTGTATAATAACCCATTCAGTTTAAAATAGAAATGAAATGCAAAACATTTTTGTATAGATATAATAATAAAAAAATATATATTTTTTTTCCCTTTTTTATAAGTGACCCCATTCCCTCTATTCTCAGCTGCATAAGAGCTGGGGGGAGGAGAAGCAGCAGGACATGGAGCTTCCCAGTCAATGGCTGTGTAGGGTGGGGGGCGTGGCCTGTCAGGACAAGTCTGATCATTGGAGGAGAGTACACTCAGTTCTCAGCATAGCTATTGAACTGACTATCAGGGCCGGAGCAAGGATTTTTGACACCCTAGGTGAAATGTTATTTTGCCGCCCCCCATTGGCCCTGCCCCTGACACCACCCTCTTTGCCAGTGTTAAATAGTTTGATTCAACCCTCTAACTGCCACAACTGAAGACACCAGGACCAAATGCCCTGAAGAAGATGAGAAAGCCATAGACCATCTTGTTCAGGTAGCAACTCAGTGTTTGATCAGGCTGGTGCCACTGGATTAAATGATCAAAATCAAGAAGGCGCCAACCTATAATTGGTTAACATATAACTACTGCCCCTTTAAGTGTGGATCACACTATCAATAGTTTTGGGCATCAGTAAAGTGAGATGCTGTTATATTACCAAAAAAATTATATCTATATCCACCTGACAATCGTGAATCCTTCCAAAAAATCTTATGAAAATGTGGTTTCTGTAACCTACTTCTACTTGTAAAAAATGAGTTGCAATGTGAAGTGCTCAAAAGATATTTGTATGCAACACACTTACTGTGCATAAAGATTATCTAAAAATATTTTATCAAAATACATAAAATTGCACCTATATGAGGCTGTGACCAACACACAAAAAGGATTTATTTTTTTTTTTTATTAAAAATTATACAAATGCTATAAAGCGATAAATAAAATAAAATTAAAAACACAGTCCACTTTGCTGCAAAGAGAGTCACTGGCTGCCTGCAGGAAGAGAAATGATACATCATTGATCAGTGTACTCTGTACAGCTCTGCACCGCATAGGAAAATGCATTGTTTCAAAGGATTTCAAGGTAAAGCTGTGATACTCCTCCTCAGTGACGAAGAGTGCAAGAAAAGGTTGGAAACATGCAAAGAGAAGGAGAGATTGTCCCTGAATATGTGCTCCTGGAAATGAGAGCCATTCTGCCTGCAAAGGGGGATTTTCTAGCAGATGTTCTGTATGCTGAGCTGGGGTTAGGAAGAGGGAGGTTGGAGGGGGTCAGTGGAAGTGCACACTCACTTGGACAGCTCCTGGGGGCTCTCTGGCTCACTCAGCAGTATATCAGTGGGGCTATCGGCTGCTTCTTTTTAATCTTCTCATCCACCTCTCCTTTACAGATGGAACACATGAGCAAGGAGAGAGGGGCGAGCAGGCAGAGAGGGGCGAGCAGGGAGACAGGGGCGAGCAGGGAGACAGGGGCGAGCAGGGAGACAGGGGCGAGCAGGGAGACAGGGGCGAGCAGGCAGAGAGGGGCGAGCAGGCAGAGAGGTGCGAGCAGGGAGACAGGGGCGAGCAGGGAGACAGGGGCGAGAGAAGGGATGAGTATGAAGCTGCACGGGACAGGCTGCAGGCATGCTGGAGTTGGACAATGGACGGAGCATTGTGAGGAATGGATCCCCTCCATCTAAGACAGCTACACTTCGAGAGCTGTCACCTGCACTGTCCGCACATAGGGACAGACAGAGACAGAGAGCAGAGGACGGAGCGGCCATCAGAGGAGGGAGAGGGAGAAGAGGAGAGGGTGGATGGGTTTTCAGCACCCCTCACTTACTTCTCCCGCCGGCTCATCACTTTTGCCAGATCCTTCCCCACCTCCTGCCTCCCAGGGGCTGTGGCTGCGCCCTAGGTGGCAGTGAACCCTAGGCGACCGCCTAGTCTGCCTAGTGGTAGCACCGGCCCTGCTGACCATGGTGTGTTCTCCTGCTTAGTGTGGTCAGTTTTTACTAGGAAAGTAGAGAGACTGGCAGGAACACCAGTGATTTCACACAAAGGAAGCAATGCAAAGATAATAGGATACTTTCTTATACAAGTACATAGTACAGTAGGCACATATTAGGAATATGAGGTTTTGGGGTAACAAACACTTTAGGCTATGCATACAAAACACATATGTAGTATGTAAAATATATCGGAATATCTGTCTCTATAATATGTATTTTGCTAAGTTAGCAATGAATTCCTGATGTAATCTAAAAATGACAAATGAAGCAGCAGCATAATGAGTTTTATAACACGTTCTCGGAAGCTGAGACCTGTAGCAAGCGGGTGAAAAGCTCACTTGGCTGTAGGTAGGAGTTCACTAACAAGGTGAAATAATGGAGTTCACTGATCCTCAATGGGCCTTGTCATGCTGTTTAATGAAGTGTAGGGTATGAGATATTCACTCTGGCACATTAACCATACATAGGTACTTACTGACTGCAGCAAGGATTGAATAATCCTCTCAGCTATGACAATAGCTCATCTTACTAAAACCACTGAGCCTTAGTGATTTAAAAAAACTAATTACAATTCAAGGCTGGGTTAGGTAAACTCCAGGGTCTCTAAAAGGAACACAACATATGTGAGCTGCACTGCCAACAGCATACTAGCACAGGGGCCAAAGAATTTTAGTTTTACCAGAAAAAAATAATATTGCTACAGCTGCACGACTATACAAGTAATGGAAGTTTGCTGAAATGCAATGCAATAAATAAAAAATAAAAAATATTGCCCATAAAACCACTTTATGGCGGGATTCTGTTGTTAAATGTTTCAATATGCAGGGTTTGTATATGTATATATTTTTTGAATGTATAGTATTTCAACATTCATTGACTGTATAGTGGTGCAACTGAGTAGAGCCTCTATACAAAGCCAGTGACATATAGCTATCCTTTATGCTACAGAATTCCCTTTACCCTGCATATTGAACCATTTTACAACAACCCTGAACTGTTGCTGTGTAGCACCCTCCTAGGCAGGCTGTTAGGTACATTTAGTGTTTAGGTTGCTCTGTAGTTAGAGAAGGTAGAATTGATTGCTTGGGCCTGTTTGTGGTTTCCCAGGTGGAAAGATTATTTCCCGCTGTTTCTGTTTAGAAACTTCTAGAGTTTAGGGAGGGAAATGTAAATCTCTCCCCTGAATATTTACTACCCTCTGGCCAATCCCTGGGGAGGTGTGCCCACTAGGTGGTCAGAGAGAGGTTTCATAGGCTGAAACCTCCTTAAACGTGTTCTTCCCCTGAAGGAAGGGCATTCTAAGCTTTAGGAGGTTGCTAAGCCCTGAAGCCCTCCTGACTGGCTGTTGATCTATGGCCTTGCTTCTACTTGGATTTGTGGGTAGGGTCCAATCTCCTTAGCTGAAGTTTATCTATGGTCCTCAGCTGTGGATATTACAAACTGCTCCATTATACCTGTGTTCCTCCCACACCACGAGGAAGGCCGGAGCCATCTTGCAGCTTTACATAGGAGGGGAGAGGAGCCTTGAAGCCCGGCGCGTCTGCACCTGCAATCCCGATCTTAACAATCTCCCCACTAGCACAGCTAATGCAGGAGAGCCGGGCTTCCGGAAAGCACAGGGTCAGCAGGATCAATAAAGGATCAGATCGGGCTGGACGGAGCTCCGGTGAGCGGTTGCTTACAAAACCGGGAAGTTTGTCATACCCCTGCTCCAGTATACCTAGTGTGCTATCCACCTTGTGTTCTTCAGCTGAAAGAACTCAGACTTTTCCAGTTTTACTTACATGTTCCAGTTTTACATTACTGAAAGAACTCAGACACTTCCAGTTTTACTTACATGTCCTACTCTTGCACTAGTATTCTCCTGGTATACAGCTGGGAGTAAAACAATGTGTTGCTACTATCTAATGGAGGGGCGCCTCTGTTAATTCTGTGCCTAATATTCTCCTGGTGAACAGCTGGGAGGGAAAGACTGTGTTGCTATCACCTAGAGAAAGTGTCCTCTGCATAGTGTCCTCTGTTTGATGTTTTGGAGTATCGCATACCCTCATTGTCCTCCCCAGTTACAAGTTTTCAGCAAGTAATAAAAAAAAAAAAAGACATCCCCTAGACCAGCCATTCTCAACCAGGGTTCAGTGGAACCCTAGGGTTCCTCCAAAGGTTGCTAGGGGTTCCTTGAGCTGTGGATGATTGACCTCTTATCTTAAGGTGCCTGAATAGTTCTGGGGTCAATGCCACTTGGTAGAGCCAGTTGCATGAAGCCAACAATCTTTTAAGCCATCTGTAGGGATTGCATTTTGACCACCACTGTAATGGCTGCCTCATTCCACATGACCACAAATGTAAGGGGCATTTTTTTTCACTGACCACCAATGAATTGGTTTTAGTAAGGGTTCCTCAAGACTAGAAAATGATTTCAAGGGTTCCTCTGATGTAAAAAGGTTGAGAAAGACTGCCCTATACTGATTATTAAACCAGAGTGAGTGAACTGTTGCTGTGTGCCCGGATGCCTCTGCACTATTGAGGGAAAGAATCTGTTATACTCAGTGGCTCCTATGAGGGTAGAGCTAAACTTGTACATTTCTCCACAGTCTGCACTTACTGCAGAGAACATCTGTGGCCAGTGTATGACAACGGTGACTGCACTACTGCATATAGGCCATTCCTAATCTAAACACAGTCCTAAGAAAAGTCCTTTCCATTGCAATCATGCAGATCTAAATAATTAACAATGATATTCAGTAACAATGGAAAGTAGAACACTTAAAGTGGAACCTTAGTCAGAAAATTAAGTGCTGCTAGATCCCTTCAGGCTGGCCCCTTTAGCAGGTATATCTATGTAAAACATTCAAAATAAGTGTCTATACTGTTTAAAATCCAGTAATACACTGTCTCACCCTGTTCTACACATTCTTAGTTCTCCCTTTTTAGGCACTACCGAGTTTGTAGAATTGATCTGCTGATAGCCTTGAAGCTAAATGAAACCCTCCTATCCTTTACAGCCAAAGAAGCTGCTTCTGTTTGATCTGCAACTGCCGTGGTGGCAGACATTAGATGGCTTGACAGTTTGGTTGAGGAAACAAGCAAATGTGACAGATAGCAATCCCTGATTTCCAGGAATGCAAGTGTTTTTTGAAATCGTTAGGGCCTCGTACACACCAGAGACGTCAGTTTTTCTGCATGCCTTCTGCAAGGGCTAAAAGAAAAAAAACAAAAAAACAATGGTTCTCTATGTGCCCTGTTCACACCCCACCGTGCAGATTTTTTGTGTGCAGGAATCTGCAACGTGTATGCAGTTTTCTGTACGTGAAAAAAACTGACATGACATCAACATTGGTGTGAATAGGGCTCTGACGCGCATGAAAACGGATGTCCACGTGCATAAAAACTGATGTCCACGTGCATGAAAACTGAGGTACACTGATGTCTCTGCAAGTAAAATCTGCACGGTTATCCCATCAGTTTTCATGCATGTATGGTGTGAACAAGCCCTAAATCATTGGGTTTAGTTCTGCTTTATGATTTACTGATGTTTAGGGGCTCTGGGCTTCAGGAAAATGGCAGCTTCCAACAAGAAGAAACAGGAGCAATGCTGGAGGCAATGTACAGCACCCACTAATTTTGGTAGCATAATTATTAATGTGGAATGTATGTTCCTTGCTAAAGAACATTATTTTCTATCAAGTTGTTATGGGTAAAGTTCCACTTTAAAGAATGTGAAAACTTTATGAAAATGAAAATAAGGAATGTGACAGGCTCATGTCATATCATGAAGAAAAGTAGATCTATGTTCACCTCAACTCCTTAGCTCCTGGGGTTCAGCACTGGACATGATGGGGCAGAGAGCCAAATCTGCCATTTAAATTTTTAATGGGACATGCTGTCTTCAATTAGGCAACAGTCTCTGCTGTACCTGCAACCCCCACTGCATTTACAGTCCAAGCCTCTGCTGCATCCACCATCTGTTGTGGCATCTCTGCACCCACAGCTCCAAGCACCCACTGCACCCGTGGTCTCAAGCCTCAGCTTTCAGCTATGTACTGTATGTGCCCCATATCTTTCTCATACTCCAGTTCCTTATTACCTTACAACTACCTTACTCTGGGGCTGCAAGCAACTGTTGAGTGACCAGGGAGTAGCCAGTAGCTGAGCCCAAACCCTCATGAGGGGGAGCCCTTGCAGAACACCAGATACCTCCTAGATTCCACTCTCAGAGACAGCAGCTACACAGAGGAGCAGGGTGCAACAGTCCAAGCAGGCTTGTTCTGCGCTTTTATTCTGCAAGGCAGTAGACATACAAATTTCAATGTATGAGGGCTTTGTACAGAAAGTCAGAAAACAAATATTTGCTTGTCTGAGTCACTAACTAAACTTATATACACTATATTGCCAAAAGTATTGGGATGCCTGCCTTTACACGCACATGAACTTTAATGGCATCCCAGTCTTTAGTCCGTAGGGTTTAATGTTGAGTTGGCCTACCCTTTACAGCTATAACAGCCTCAACTTTTCTGGGAAGACTGTCCACGTGGCTTAGGAGTGTGTCTATGGGAATGTTTGACCATTCTTCCAGAAGTACATTTGTGGGGTCCGGCACTGATGTGGGATGAGAAGGCCTGGCTCGCAGTCTACACTCTAAAGCCCCATACACACGGTCGGATTTTCCGATGGATTCTGTCCTATCGGACAATGTTGTCGGAAATTCCGACCATGTGTTGGCACCATCGGACATTTTCCATCGGATTGTCCGACGGACAAAGTTGTATCTCCTGCTCTAAAAATTTTCCGACAACAAAGTCCGATCACACCAATTCCGATCGTGTGTAGCGAATTCCGACGGACAAAGTGCCACGCATGCTCAGATCACATTACAAGACCAAAGCTATTGGCTACTAACCTCTACGTAGTCCCGTCGTAGGCAACAAACGTCACCACGTTCAGAATGATCGGATTTTCCGACAACTTTGTCCGACCGTGTGTATGCAACACCAGTGTCGGACTAAATCCGTCGGACCAAATCCGATGGATTTGGTGGTCGGATTTTCCGACCGTGTGTATGGGGCTTAAGATGTTCTGTTGGATTTAGGTCAGGACTCTGTGCAGGCCAGTTAAGTTCCCCCACCCCAAACTCGCTCATGCACACTATATTGCCAAAAGTATTGGGCCACCCCTCCAAATCAATTGCTGGAGGGGGGATTATGGTGCAGGGTTGTTTTTCAGGGGTTGGGTATGGCCCCTTAGTTCCAGTGAAGGGAACTCTGAAGGCATTAGCATACCAAGACATTTTAGACATTTTCATGTTCCCAACTTTATGGGGACAGTTTGACATGACTGCGCACCAGTGCACAAAGCAAGGTCCTTAAGGACATGGATGAGTGAGTTTGGGGTGGAGGAACTTGACTGGCCTGCACTGAGTCCTCACCTCAACTCGATAGAACACCTTTGGGATGAATTTGAGTGCAGACTGCGAGCCAAGGCCTTCTCATTCAACATCAGTGCCTGACCTCACAAATGTGCTTCTAGAAGAATGATCAAACATTCCCATAGACACACTCCTAAACCTTGTGGACAGCCTTCCCAGAAGAGTCGAAAAGGTTATAGCCGCAAAGGGTGGGTCAACTCAACAATGAACCCAACAGACTAAGACTGGGATGCCAAAAAAGTTCATGTGCGTGTAAAGACAGGTTTCCCAATGCTTTTGGCAATATAGTGTATATTTGTCAGACCCTGACAAACAAGTTGACCCCTAATGGGTTTCCCAACACACACAGGCAGCACTTGTACCCTTTTCAGTGTCATGTCAGCAGTTTTCACCCAGCAGCAGACAGTCACAGTGGAGGGAGAGCCCTGAGCATCAGCCATTTAACATACTGTGTATAAAGGTTGTGGACAGCTGAGACTAATGCCGCGTACACACGATCTTAATTTTGGCCAGCAAAAGACCGATGAGAGCTTTTCATTGGAAAATGCGACCGTGTGTAGGCTCCATCGGAATTTAGCTGGACGGATTCCTGCCAGCAAAGATTTGAGAGCATGTTCTCAATTTTTCAGACGGAAAAGGTTTCTATCAGATGCGCAAAATTCCTACGTATGCTCGGAAACAATTCGACGCATACTCGGAAGCATTAAACTTCATTTTTTCTCTGCTTGTCGTAGTGTTGTACGTCACCGCGTTCTTGAAGGTCGGAATTTGGTGTGACCATGTGTAGGCAAGACAGTTCAGAATTCCGTTGGGAAAACCATCAGAGCTTTTTCCAACGAGAATTCCGATCCTGTGTACGTGGCATTATAATAAGTTTTGACTACCATGTGGACTAGGTGGCTTGATCCCACACAAAGCTTTACAAAGCCTTTGGGATCCAGGACCGAGAACATAACTTATTAAGATCTGAGAAAACAATACATTTGTTTCATTTATAACACGTGTAGATAAAGGATGTAAACCCTCAACAATCCTGCCAGATAGTGCCTCACACTTGACACTCAAATAAGAGTATGTGGAAACAAAATCTAAATAAAGAAGCTTCTCCTTGTGTAAAAGCATTCATTAAAACAGGAAATCATTTAAAAAGCAACAGCCAGGCAGTCTTGCTTGATACGTTTCGTCTTTTTAGGAGCCTCTTGAAAAAGTCAAAAGAGGTCAAACAGGACAATATGGACGTTGTTTTTAATCTTTTTATATATACTTTCCTGTTTAAACAAAGCTTTTCCATTTAGATTTTTTTCCGCATTTTGAGTGTCAACGCTACAGAAGAGGTTCATTGGAGACAGATGGATGTATTTCCTTGTTATAAATTTATGTACAGCTTTTATCAAACACAGGACTGTGAACTTTGGACAGTAGTGAAAGGAATACTCGTTGACCTTTATTGGTAGAACATCTTTGACTGCAGGTAAAGAGAGAGAGAGAGAGAGCGGATTTGTTACAGCGCTGGCTCTGCATGCAGTGCAAAGCTTTCAGCTCAGGTAATGTAATATAACCAACTTCACTAAGATTAAATAAACAGATTGGTTGGGTAACTCAAACTCATCCTCAGAAGACTGCTGAAAAGCATAACCTAGCACAGCAGATATACATTTATCTACATTATAGATAATTAGCAACTGTAAAATATTAGCAAAGCAAAATTTATAAATGACAAACAAGTAATAACTTCCCAAGTTAAGACAGTTTTGTATAGAAATAAAATGCGTTTTTTATCTATTGTAAAATATGATTAATCAAACATATATCTTACTTGTGCATATGTTCCATGCCTACCGTGATCATGATGAGATAGGAGATACTGCTTTGTACAATAAAATGTAAGGCATACCTAAGGGGAGGAAACAGAAATATATCACCGTTTTGCTGAGAATAAGAAAATCACATGATAATTATAAGTGCACTAGTAAAGCTGGGTACACACTAGTAGAAATTTGTGAGAAATGTTTCAACATTACATTTTCTAAACATTAGTGGGGTCAAATAAATGTTTGTTTTCAACCACAGTGATAACAAAATTTGAAGGAGCAGGATGGAAAACCCTGCTCCTTCAATTTTCTTATTCAATTTCCTTTAGATTTACCTTCAACTATGTAGTGCAAGGGCCTGCCTCAATTGCATACAAATTGAAAGTTATTAGATTTGACCTCGTATTATATGGTTTTGGTAAATCTAAAGGAAAGTTGTATAACGTATGGCCAGCTTTAAACAAACAATTTTCTAACAGTGAATGTGATTTTTGTTTGGAAAAGTCCGTTCATTCCAAAATCGAAATCCAAAATCGATTTTTAAAAGCAAATAACATTTCAAATTACTTTTGAATGACATTTATCAAGTCATTGAATGTACTGAGAATTTTCATACAAATGTTCACTTGAAAATCTAGTGTATGACCAGCTTTACACAGACAGTGGAGGCAACCATGTTTTTGAGATAGGTCAAAAGTGGAGCTTATCCTTTACAGTAAGGTCCCTTTCACATGGGATCTGGTTTTAATCAACAGGGGAGCTGACCTGATCCCTACTGAGCTGAGCAGAGCGGCCAGAGGACAGGTCCGTGTCTGTTCTGCATAGCCCGCTCTGCTGGCCCCGACTGGCTGTCCATTTACATCTGTCTGCCCACAGAGGAGAATGGAGGTTCCAATCTGGTCTGCTGGCTGAAAAACAGACCGCCGGACCCGAAGGGACCTCTCGTATGAAAGGGGCCTAATTATAAACTGTGGCATGGTGTGCTCTAACCCTGGTTTATAGACCCTGTATCAATCTGATTCTGTGCTACATAAACTATGGCTTGCAGTAGATGGCGGAATGCTGTGATGGGCAGGGCCGGATTTCCCATAAGGCCATAGAGGCCAGGCCTCGGGGCGGCTGTTGTGCAGGGGCGGCGCCGCTAGAGTTGCCACCTGTCCGGTTTTGGAAACATTTCTTTTAAGCCGCCTGAAACATATAGCAGCAGGTCACACAGGTTACACATTTACTGCCTGTGCTCTCTGCCTCCGATCCGAGCTCAGCGATGTGCAGCAAGCATACCTATTCAGCCTGTGATTGGCTGAATAGGTCAGGTGCGGGCGGCGGACACGAGAGTCTGTGATTGGTCACATGTGGAGGCGGGGCTGGACTGTGGGTGATCGTGGTTGCCCAGAGTCCCGCCTCCTTGCCTGTCGTGTGCTCTGCTGCTGTGTCTCTTGAAGTCCTCACTGAGGTATCGTTCTCTGCACTCTCACCCCCCTCTGTCAGCCAGTCCCTACTCTGTAAGCCACTCCCCCTCTGTCAGCTCCCCTCCCCTGTCAGCTACCTCCCTCTGTCAGTTACCCCCCCCCCCCTTTGTAAGTTACCCCCCCTCTGTCAGTTACCCCCCCTCTGTCAGTTACCCCCCCTCTGAAGTTACCCTTCCTCTGTCAGTTACCCTCCCTCTGTCAATTACCCCCTCCCCTCTGTCAGCTCCCCTCCTCTGTCAGCTACCCCCCCCCCCCTCTGTCAGGCCCCCTCTCTTACCATCTTTCTCTCTCACCCTCCTCCCTCTCAGCCCCTTCTCTCTCCCCCCTCTGTCAGCTACCCCCCCTCTGTCAGATACTCCCCCCCTCTGTCAGATACTCCCCCCCCCCTCTGTGTGCTACTCCCCCTCTCTCTGTCAGGCCACCCCCTCTCTTACCATCTTTCTCTCTCACCCTCCTCCCTCTCAGCCCCTTCTCTCTCCCCCCTCTGTCAGCTACCCCCCCCCTCTGTCAGATACTCCCCCCCCTCTGTGTGCTACTCCCCCCCTCTGTGTGCTACTCCCCCTCTCTTACCACCTTTCTCTCTCACCCTCCTCCCTCTCAGCCCCCTTCTCTCTCCCCCCTCTGTCAGCTACCCCCCATATGTCAGATACTCCCCCCCCTCTGTCAGCTACTCCCCCCCTCTGTCAGATACTCCCCCCCTCTGTCAGGCCACCCCTTCTCTTACCATCTTTCTCTCTCACCCTCCTCCCTCTCAGCCCCCTTCTCTCTCCCCCCTCTGTCAGCTACCCCCCATATGTCAGATACTCCCCCCTCTGTCAGCTACTCCCCCCTCTGTCAGATACTCCCCCCCTCTGTCAGGCCACCCCTTCTCTTACCATCTTTCTCTCTCACCCTCCTCCCTCTCAGCCCCTTCTCTCTCCCCCCTCTGTCAGCTACTCCCCCCCTCTGTCAGATACTCCCCCCCTCTGTGTGCTACCCCCCCTCTGTGTGCTACTCCCCCTCTCTCTGTCAGGCCACCCCCTCTCTTACCACCTTTCTCTCTCACCCTCCTCCCTCTCAGCCCCCTTCTCTCTCCCCCCTCTGTCAGCTACCCCCCATCTGTCAGCTACCCCCCATCTGTCAGATACCCCCCCCTCTGTCAGATACCCCCCCTCTGTCAGATCCCCCCCTCTGTCAGCTACCCCCCTCTGTCAGCTACCCCCCTCTGTCAGCTACCCCCCATCTGTCAGATACTCCCCCCATCTGTCAGATACTCCCCCTCTCTTACCACCTCTCTCTCTCTCTCTCTCTCTCTCTCTCTCCCCCTCTCTTACCATCTTTCTCTCTCACCCTCCTCCCTCTCAGCCCCTTCTCTCTCCCCCCCTCTGTCAGCTACCCCCCCCCCTCTGTCAGATACTCCCCCCCCTCTGTCAGATACTCCCCCCCCCCCCCCCCTCTGTGTGCTACTCCCCCTCTCTCTGTCAGGCCACCCCCTCTCTTACCATCTTTCTCTCTCACCCTCCTCCCTCTCAGCCCCTTCTCTCTCCCCCTCTGTCAGCTACCCCCCCTCTGTCAGATACTCCCCCCCTCTGTGTGCTACTCCCCCCCCTCTGTGTGCTACTCCCCCTCTCTTACCACCTTTCTCTCTCACCCTCCTCCCTCTCAGCCCCCTTCTCTCTCCCCCCTCTGTCAGCTACCCCCCATATGTCAGATATTCCCCCCCCCTCTGTCAGCTACTCCCCCCCTCTGTCAGATACTCCCCCCCTCTGTCAGGCCACCCCTTCTCTTACCATCTTTCTCTCTCACCCTCCTCCCTCTCAGCCCCCTTCTCTCTCCCCCCTCTGTCAGCTACCCCCCATATGTCAGATACTCCCCCCCTCTGTCAGCTACTCCCCCCTCTGTCAGATACTCCCCCCCTCTGTCAGGCCACCCCTTCTCTTACCATCTTTCTCTCTCACCCTCCTCCCTCTCAGCCCCTCTCTCTCCCCCCTCTGTCAGCTACTCCCCCCCTCTGTCAGCTACTCCCCCCCCTCTGTCAGCTAATCCCCCCCTCTGTGTGCTACCCCCCCCCCCTCTGTGTGCTACTCCCCCTCTCTCTGTCAGGCCACCCCTCTCTTACCACCTTTCTCTCTCACCCTCCTCCCTCTCAGCCCCCTTCTCTCTCCCCCATCTGTCAGCTACCCCCATCTGTCAGATACCCCCCCCCCTCTGTCAGCTACCCCCCCCCCTCTGTCAGCTACCCCCCCCCCTGTCAGCTACCCCCCCTCTGTCAGCTACCCCCCCTCTGTCAGCTACCCCCCATCTGTCAGCTACCCCCCATCTGTCAGATACTCCCCCCATCTGTCAGATACTCCCCCTCTCTTACCACCTCTCTCTCTCTCTCTCTCTCTCTCTCCCACCCCACTCCCCCTCACAACCCCAATCCCCTCCCCCTCTATCTTTCTCACCCCCTCTCTTTTCTGCCTCCTCACCCCCTTACCTCCTCCTCTCACCCTTTCTCACCTCCCTCCCCTACCTCTTCTCCCCCCTCAGGGGGCGAGGGCCCCATGATTCCTAACAGCGGCCCTGTGAGTGTACAAGTTTGGATGTGTTTTGATTCATTCCTGTGTCCGCCCGACAGTCCTTCTCTCCAAGCCCCCCCCCCACACAAGGGAAGAAGGAAAATAGCACTACAGTAGAGCAGCTTGGCTCCGCCCCCAAACTCCGGCTTACACATTTCCTGGCTCAAAACGGCTCTCGGTAAAGCAGTCTAATGTGGGTCTTTAGGGGCAGGGGACACTGATGGGGGGGGCGGCATTGAAGGACCCGGCCTTGGGGCGGCAAATGGAGTAAATCCGGGCCTGGTGATGGGCGCTCATTTTTCAATGCAAGCAGCACAACACAGAGCTTGTTCATTGTCTCCAGACATTAGGGAATATCAATTTTAGGAGTCTTGCCTGTTGTATTGGACTGTGACATTAAAGGCGTGGGTCTTCGGAACCAAAATGTATGATAATGGCCCCAAATAGATGAAATCTGAACTCTGCACAAAAAACTTTAATTCAAATATATTCATTAATAGCCACAAAGGACATTGATTCACTGAGTGCATCAAAAGATTTAGGAAACCCAGATATTACCTTGTACATGTGGTACCCTCCCCGATAGGCTGTTACGCAAATTTAGCTCTGTGGCTCACCTGTAATCAGCAAAGCAGCATGTAATTGCTTTAGGCTGCTCAGGGCTCTGAAAACGCTTCCAGAATGTAGTAGGTGGGAGAGTCAAATGAGCAGCTAGAATATTTATGTGGCATCAGCCAATCCCTGCAGAGTGTGCCCAGTTGGTGGCTGAGGAAGTGCATAATCAGTTTGGAGCCTCAAAGAGAAGGGTTCTTCACCAGAAAGAGAGGTATAAAGTTAGAAGGATTTCTGCTTGTCTCATTGAGGTCCCAGCTGGGCATAGCTAGGGAGCCTATCTTGATGCAAATTCCTTTGAAGCTAAGAGAGGGGTTTCATTGGGGATTTGGTCTGGAAGATTCACTGAGGAGACTGTCTGCCTAAGTCTGGAGGGAGGCATCCAGGTCCCAGGGACACTGTGAGTACAGACCTAAGAGAAGGATCCTAATGACTGTTTCTGCTGCTGCTAACATTAAGGCTTGCCTGGTCTTGAACATTTCTGATGGTGTCCCAGTGCTGTCCACTTTACATTCACCAGCCACTTTATTAGGTACACCTGTTCAATTGCGTGGTAAAACAAATTGCTAATCAGCCAATCACACGGCAGCAACCCAATGCATTTAGGCATCTAGATGTGGTGATGACAACTTGCTGAAGTTAAAACCAAGCATCAGAATGAGGAAAAAAGGGGATTTACGTGACTTTGAACATGGCATGGTTGTTGGTGCCAGACAGGCTGGTCTGAGTATTTCAAAAACTGCTGATCTACTGGGATTTTCACACACAACCATCGTGTCTCTAGGGTTTACAGAGAATGGTCAGAAAAAGATAAAATATCCAGTGAGCAGCAGTTGTGTGGACAAAAACGCCATGTTGCTGACCATGTACTTCTCTTTATGACTACAGTGTACCCATCTTCTGATGGCTACTTCCAGAGGATAATGCACCATGTCACAAAGCTCAAATCATCTCACTACTGGTTTCTTGCACATGATAATGAGTTTACTGTACTCCAATGGCCTCCACAGTCACCAGATCTCAATCCAATAGAGCAACTTTGGAATGTAGTGGAATGAGAGCAGAGGGGGACTGTTTTAAGGCCACCCAGCGCATGGGATTGTGCCAGAATGAGTTTCAAGTTCCCCCCACCAGGTGAAGATTAAGTAACCAATTAAGGTTTTAGCATATCTGGGGTCTCAGGTCAGCTGACCGCTGTAGGTCAGCTGACCTTTTGGGAATCTTCCAGAAGGTAGAGTCACCTGACCCCCTGGATGCTTATAGATTGGACAAAAGGCTATATAAGGCAGTGCATCAGGCATAGTGGCTGCCAGTTTCCTCAGCAATCCACCTGAGGAGCTATCTCTCTGCTTTATGATGAAGAGCCTTGTGCAGCATCTATGGGAAAAAGAACAGGTGCTGAGGATGAGGAGGGGTGGATGCAGAACTGCCTTGCCCCTGTCTTTACCGCTCTCTCTGGATCCATTGCCTCTCAGCAGACACGTCAGAGTCAGCATCAGCCATGTCAGCCGACCCCATCTCCGCCTCCGCTTCAGCCGCCGCCTCCGCGTTTTTCCTCCGCCTCTTTTGCAGCCTCTCAGGACACAGACACACAGCTATCTCCTCCTTGGTGTGAGAAATGACACAGCGCAGCATAGGAGCCAGGTACCTGCCAGCAGCAAGAAGGAAGGAATGGCTACAGTCCGGGAATGGAGGTTCAGGGCACAGCAGGAGCAAAAGGGACACCCACAGTGGTCCCGCCTCACACTACAGACAGGCCAGTCAGCTTAACCTGGGGGCACCAACATCTGTCACACCGGCCGGCACCTCCCCAAGTCTGGGCATCCCTGCCAGGGACTGCAGCAGTCAAGGACAGCAAAGCACCAGGGAGAGTTTGCATGCAAGCTCTTCTGGACCCAGCATTCAGGCTCAGCTAGACTCACAGCACATCCCTGCAGTGTGCTCTCAGCCAGCCGCGATTACTTCTCCAGGTATGTTACATTGTCTCAATTACAACTGCTGACATCTTTATCTACTTCTTTGTCATCTCTTATAGATAGTTTTAAAACTGTCCCACCTGTGGTTACTGACAATGTTGCTGCAGTTTGGTCTACCCCAGCTGCAGCAATTAGCAGTGTTAGTGCTGACTCTAGTAATGCAGTTTCTGGGCAGATTCTGACTGCTCCATTGCCAGCTGTCAGCAATAATACTGTTCAAAACAAATGATTTTGCACAAGCTCAAACTAATGTCCCTGAAATATTTGGAAAACATTTCCTTGTACTCAGCCCCCGCTAGGCTACCATTTGCCTTCCAGTTTTAAAGATAAGATTATACCGGGGGGGATTTTGTAGATCTGCTTTCTCTCCTTCCATCTTCAAAATAATTTTTATTTAAAAGTGACAAAAAGGTAAGAGAACAGTAGATGGTAGACACAGGCCAGTGCCTAGGAAGTTTAATAATTGGCTACAGGCATTCTGTATATATGCTAGCATTATCGGTGGAAATGATCCAGGGAAGAGTGTGGGTTTATTTAAGCATCTGGACATTGTCTTGGAGGCTTCAAAAAAAAAAAAAAACTCAGTTCATCCCAGTCTGAAATGGGGTTGTAAGGATATTGGTCTTTGGCTTAATCTTTTTTCTTCCACAGCGATCATTCACTAACAAACCATTTCTTCCAGTACCAGCGCAGTTACCAATTACAAGAAGGTATGTTTTTCTTTCATATGATACACAATGCAAGTGGCCTGTTTCCTGTAGGTATAGACACGAATGTGCATTTGCGCAGGGGCACATCCCGTGGCAAAATGCTTCAAAAAAATGGCAGTTAACAATCACAAGGTAGAGACCTTTTTCAAAAGGCCCCAACGCCAGTGAGGCTGCCAAGAATGGCCCCCTGGCTGCAATGGTACACAGACAGACAGATGGCCCTTATACTGTTTGAGGGGTTCAATGGGGGTTTTTACTCCCCCCTTTTCAGGGCCAAGGTTGTGAGTTTAAAAGGAATTTGTAATCCACCTTGGATCTGCCAGAGGTGGTGAGGGAAAATTTTCAAGGAACTTCAGGCAGGTAGGGTTGCTGGAACCTTTTCATGTCCTCCTTTCAATACTTCAGAATCTCCCCACTGGGGGTTGTGCCCAAAAAAGAAATGGGTTCTTACAGGCTGATTCACCACTTGTCATTTCCTAAAGGGGATTCCTTGAATGATCAGATAAGTGTTGAAGCAGCCTCAGTGCACTATTCCACATTTGAGGATGCATCGTCTTTAATACGTAAATTAGGCCCTGGAACTTTTCTGGCTAAAGCAGATGTCCAGTCTGCCTTTCGTTTACTGCCCATCAATCCTCTATCTTTTAATTCCCTAGGTTTCGTTTTGACGATTGTTTTTTCTTTGACCACTGCCTCCCCATGGGATGCTCACTCTCATGTACTTATTTTGAGGCTTTTGCTACATTTATTGAGTGGGTGGTAAAAGTCGTATCAGGTTCATGTTACTTACTACATTACCTGGATGACTTCCTTTTTTCTTGGTCACTCATTTCAGGACTGTAATAATGTGCTGAATTCCTTTTTTGAAGGTTTGCAAGGACGTTAACATTCCATTAGCTAATGGTTTTCTTGGGTATTATCATTGACACCGTCGCTGGGGTTTTTTTTTTGAACTCCCAGCTGATAAGATAGTCACTTTGCGTTATATGATTAATTTCATCCTGCGAAAAAAGGCCACGTTGAAAAAAATGCAGAAACTGCTAGGTCTATTGGCCTTTGCCTCTAGAGTTTTGCCGGTTGGCAGAATATTCTCTAGACGCTTATATTTGGCTATTTCAGGGCTCAGGTCCCCAACATCCCACGTTAGAATCACGTTTGAGATTCAAGAGGACCTTTTGGTATGGGCTCAGTTTTTAGAAGATTTCAACGGTAGAGCTATTTTTCAATCAGAATTTATAGAGGACAAAGATTTCTGTTTATTCACAGATGCAGCAGGTTCAGTGGGTTTCTCAGCATTATGGAACACTCACTGGTGCGCCTCTGGGTGGCATTCAGATTGGCGTACCAAAGGTTATTTAAAGAATATAATATTTTTGGAGTTATTTCCAATTATAGTAGCATTAGAGATTTGGGGGGAGCAGTTCGTGAATAAACGGATCCTGTTTAGTACTGACAACAAGGGGGTCCTTTTTTGCCATTAACTGCTTGTCCTCAAAATCCCCTCCGGTCATTGTTCTGATTCGGTGCTTGGTTTTCAAGTGTTTGAGTCTCAACATCTGGATAAAAGCCCGCTACCTGCCTGGTAAGTTTAATGGCGTTGCGGATTCTCTTTCACGTTTGCAGATGGTGTGATTCAAGTCTCTGTTTCCAGCTGCGGACGATTTAGGAATCCAGTGCCCTTCACACCTGTGGAGCTTGATCTGAAATGTGTTTGGGGGAATATTGAGAGATCCATCGCCCCATCTACCTTTTCGGCTTATTCTTCAGCATGGCTGCTGTGGCTGTCTCATCTAAGTTTATCGGGCAACCCACAGCCCCCATTCTCTGAGAGTTTAGTGTTGTCATTTTTGGTCAGTTTAATGGCTAAGTCACTATCCTGGTCTCACATTAACAAAACTTTGGCGGGTGTTTCCTTTTTTCTCCAACTACAGGGTTACCTCCTGTTTCTTCCCTATTTTCAGTTCGGCAGGCCTTGAAGGGCTTTAAGAAGGCGACGTTTCGGCGGGACTCCAGAATGGCGATTACGCCTGACATTCTTTCCCGGTTGTGTTCAGTGGTTAACACAGTTTGTTTTTCGCCCTATGAAGCAGTTCTTTTTCGGGCCGTTTTTTTTCATTATTTTGTTTCGGGGCTTTGAGGATTTCGGAGGTGCTACCCCCTAATAAGAATTCAGCGTCGGGGCTCCTATTATCGCACGTTTTATTGGTTGAAGATAACGTCAAGTTATTTATTCCAAGATCAAAAACTGACCAGTATGGGAAGGGTGTTTGGGTTCAACTTCTCCCATTCCCTGGGTCACCTATTTGCCCGATCATTCTACTCCGGAAGTTTCTTAAAATTAGGTATGAGCACAGCAATATTCAGTTCGTTCATTGCAATGGCCTCCCACTGACCAAGTACCAATTCAATGCTGTTTTCTCAAAATGTCTGGCCTTGCTGAACTTGGATAAACTGTCATTGTCTTCCCATTCATTTCGTATTGGTGCAGCCACCGAGGCCGCCCGGTTGGGTTTCCAAATCGGTGTTATTAAACGGATTGGTAGGTGGCAGTCCGATACTTATAAGTTATACATTCGTCCTAATTGTCTATTTTAATCCACAGGTCAGTCTCTGTCCGTTTGGATCATAGGGCATTCATACATATTCTGGGCCGAAAGGAGAGCTTTGCGAAGGATTTATACCGAAAGCTTGAATTTTGATCCCTCATTGGTAAATATAAGTTGGCACGGTAGGAGAGGTATGAGATGGTCGGACCTATTTGATAACTTAAGTTTGCTATTTCAATCCTTACCGGTCCCTGACATTTTGATTTTGCATCTTGGGGGTAACGATATCGGTACTGTTAAGACTCTGGACTTACTCTTTCAAATCAAGAACGATGTGTCTCTGTTTCAGCTATCATTCCCCAATATACGTTTAGTTTTTCAGAAATTATCCCAAGATTAGTTCGGTTAAATTCCCCTTTGGACAAGGTCAGGAAACGTATCAATCGGGCACTGGCGAAATTTTTTGCCTACGATTGGTGGTTTTTCGTTTAGGCATATAGATTGGTAGGTGGTTTAGTCGGCCTGTTCAGAGATGACGGTGTTCACCTCTCTGATATCGGGTTGGACATATTTAATAATAATTTGCAGGCTATGGTGGAGTTGGCCGCGCTATGGGGGTCATGGGGCCAGGCTTGTGTTTTGTATATAGATAAAAACACAACCCTGGCTTGTGGGAGTGGTTATTTAAAAGTTGATTATAAGTTCATCAACCTGAGTCATAGTGGCTGGGTTGTTATTGGAAGTTGGTTGATTAACAGTTGGTTGGTGATTTCATTTATCTATCTATGAATACTTTCATGTTTATTTATACCAATAATAAAGACCGCGGCCTAGTTTACTCCACCATGTTGTCCGTTATTATTTAGTACAGTTAATCAGTTCTGGCTACATTCCCATGAGAGCAGAGGGGGACTGTTTTAAGGCCACCCAGCGCATGGGATTGTGCCAGAATGAGTTTCAAGTTCCCCCCACCAGGTGAAGATTAAGTAACCAATTAAGGTTTTAGCATATCTGGGGTCTCAGGTCAGCTGACCGCTGTAGGTCAGCTGACCTTTTGGGAATCTTCCAGAAGGTAGAGTCACCTGACCCCCTGGATGCTTCTAGATTGGACAAAAGGCTATATAAGGCAGTGCATCAGGCATAGTGGCTGCCAGTTTCCTCAGCAATCCACCTGAGGAGCTATCTCCCCTCCCCCCCCCTCCCTTGTCGCGGCCTATAATATTATGTGGTTTTATTACCATCCTTTGCTCTAAAGGAGTGGTTATTTAAAAGTTGATTATAAGTTCATCAACCTGAGTCATAGTGGCTGGGTTGTTATTGGAAGTTGGTTGATTAACAGTTGGTTGGTGATTTCATTTATCTATCTATGAATACTTTCATGTTTATTTATACCAATAATAAAGACCGCGGCCTAGTTTACTCCACCATGTTGTCTGTTATTATTTAGTACAGTTAATCAGTTCTGGCTACATTCCCATGGGAGATTCGCATCATGGATGTGCAGCCGACAAATCTGCAGCAACTGTGTGATGCCATCATGTCAATATGGACCAAAATCTATGAGGAATGTTTCTAACACCTTGTTGAATTTTTGTCACAAAGGAATAAGGCAGTTCTGAAGTCAAAAGGGGGTCCAACCGGGTACACAAGGTGTACCTAATAAATTGGACGGTGAGTGTATGTACTACTGCTGAAGGGACTGTTTTGGGAAGTAGCTGCACAGCTAAGAGTGTCCACACATTGTTGTTCAGTGTTCTGCATTATCCCACAGCTTCCCTAAACCCCATCCACGTTAATCTGCAATAAACCTTAAAAAGGCAACCCCTAGATTGTTTACTGAATAAGAGGAGTGAATGTTGCTGTTTGTCTGGCTGCCGCTACACTACTGGGAAAGAACCTGAGACACAAATCAGCAGTCCTTTTGGGGGTTAGCACTAAATACAAATAGCGATGACATCATAGCCTTGGCAGGGAACAGGCCCACCTACTACAGAAATAAAAATACTAGGGGTGGGTGGACCTGATTGGATCGGCCATGTGAAAGGGGCCTTATGTCCCAATAGGCAAAATATCAGTGTTTCCTACAGTATCCTCCAAAGCTAAAGATACATAAAAAAAAAGACTAGGAAAAATAAATGTATCAAATACAATGAGTGATGGGAACTTGGGTGACCAGATCTCTCCTCTGAAGTTCCCAAGTAAGTAAGTGGGGCTTCAACCTTCAAGAAATTGGGTTTCCAGGTTTGGGTAGACTGATCTATTGAGAATTTCAAACATGTTAAATTATCCTTGCCTCTAGGAATGGTGGCTCACCTTACAATATAACCCATATGCATAGGCGTACGCACAGGGTGTGCCGGGGGTGCCTGGGCACACCCTAATGTACATTAACATTATCCAGGGGAGGCTCCAGGTAGGTGGTTGGGGGTGCCAGTGGCCAGTGTAAATGCCTGCATTATATTAAAGGCTAGGTTCAACTTTAGGAATACGTTCCACCCATATTTGGGGTGTAGCACTGACCCCTGAAGGAGCGGCTGGTTTGTTTGGGCTTACCGCTTACCTCCTCCGCCTTATAGCTCGTCGTTCTTGTCTAGGGGTTCCCAGGGTTGATGGTCCAATAACTGCAGAGGCCAACACATCAACTATTTGCTTAAAATGTTGAACAGAAACACAGTCTCTCAGTTGGGAATAGAGGGTATAAGGATAAAGTTTAGCTCAGGTGCTTGGAACTGCTGACTTCAATAAAAGTCTCTCTCTGTACATAATCCAGGGAATAGCCCCTCGCAACTGGATTCTTTAAGGCCCCTTTCACACTAAGGCCGTGCGGGCGTCGGCGGTAAAGCATCGCTATATTTAGCGCTGCTTTACCGTCGTTTTAGCAGCGGTATTCGGCCACTAGCGTTTTAAGTTTTTTAGGTTTTAACCCCCGCTAGCGGCCGAAAAAGGGTTAAACCCGCCCGCAAAGCGCCGCAAATCGCCACTGTAGCGGCGCTTTGCCGGCGGTATAGCCGCGCTGCCCCATTGATTTCAATGGGTAGGAGCAGTTTAGGAGCGGTGAATACACCACTCCTTCACCGCTCCAAAGAAGCTGCTAGCAGGACTTTTTTTTTATAGTCCTGCTAGCGCACCGCTCCTGTGTGAAAGCCCTACGGCTTTCACACTGGAGTGAAAGGACACGCTTTTTTCAGGCGCTATACAGGCGCTATTTTTAGCGATGTAGCGCCTGAAAAACGCTTCAGTGTGAAAGGGGCTTAACTGCTGGATAAATCCTTGAGCTTGATCTAGCAACCAACAGTAATTCTAGCTTTGCAAAGTCTCTCACACAGACTTGGTTAAAGAACTTAGTTGTAACCGGAAGGTAAAGGTAGGAACTTTTCTTACTGTACATGAAACTTCCAGCCGGTCCGGCGATACCGTAAGAAATTGTGGATTCAATCAATGTCCATGGCAGCTCAGCTTCCAGGCTCTTACCGAGCAGCCAGCCTCGTGCGTGGCCCTCTTCTGAAGAGTCCTCCCCTGGTTGCATGTAGAGTTGCTGTGCCTCTCCAAACCCGAGACGGCACCAGAACAGGTTAGAATCCTCCTTCAGTTAATGCGCCTCAAACTAGCCAGTTCCGAGGCTCGGAAACGGATGGATCCACACCCCAGGCCATGAGGGCCTCTGAGGGCTGGTCAGGAGGACCAGGACCATGGAGTCAGCAACAACTTCTAGACCGGAACCCTGAACCACGTGACTTCAGCACCTTAAATACCCTCTCCCGGAATACACAGCGAGACAAACGCGCTCACTGACTGGCTCTGAGCAGAGACTGGCACCCAATGCGTCCAACCAGACCGCGCTCCAAGGCCCGTCACAGGTGCGCACTCCACCTATGACCAGGCAGAACCTCAATACAGCCCAGCCAAACTGATGCCAAAGCATAATTTAGAACAATTAACCCCAAAACTCAACTACAGTTCTGGGGAAAAACTAAATTTAAAGCATAGAGCGTACTCATCAGGAGTACCGGCCCTATAAGGGTGTAACATAATATGCTCCTAATCAACTGCCTCCCACCACCAGAGCCTCCTCCATGTGACAACATGTGGCGTTCATATGTGTTTGAGCTTTGGGGTGCTCACCTAATGCAATAGGCTGCGCATACCTTAGCCCACATGAAAAGTCACCAAAAAAGAGAGATGTCATTTTGTTGCTCCTGATAAAATCACAATGCAATTTACTATGGCACCAATGGCAATGTTTCCTTTAGCTGTGTATGGGTGATAGGCACTCCAAAGCTTATTCATTACAGATAGTAGAACAAGTGTATTACCATTCTAAAAAAAGGCAATTTTTTTAAAAAAAAGAATGAGGTTTGCAAAAATCAGGACCAATTCGAGTGTTTAATGATGCAACAGCTCTGAGGTGAGCAAATTGAGCGACACGGGTTCATTGCTAAGGGCACAGACAATTAGTCTAATTGGTGGATAATTGTATATCTTCAGGGTTAGCTATTGTAAGTAGGCCACAAAGCCAAGCTTTAATAGTTTCCATAACAACACCCATTGTGAAATATTCCTGTCACACTGTCTTTACTGACGCTCATAGTTCTAGAGAGGGAATACAGACAGGCCCACACAGCAAAGTTAGGAGGACAATAAGAGAAGACAGAGAAACTGCTCACTTCCTCATATGAAGAAGGGGAATACAGCACTGACGTACAGCATCACATGTCTATGTGGTAATGGAGACCCAGCAAGAGAAACATATTGGTGTTACCATCACCTACTTCTACTACTGGAAATATGCTGGTTGCCTGTCTGTCTGCTAATTTCAGTGGTTTTAATTCCAAGTCACTGATCTGAAACAAATATACCATTAAAGGATAACTAAAATAACTACTTGACCTCTGGAAGATTCTTGACCTTCATGACCAGGCCATTTTTTGCTATACGGCACTGACAATTGTGCGGTCATGCAACGCTGTATCCAAATAAAATTGAAGTCATTTTTTCCCCACAAATATAGTTTTTTTTATTTGGTGGTATTTGATCCCCACTGGGTTTTTTAGGCTATAAACAAAAAAAGACGTCTGTTTTGGCAAAAAAAAAAAAATATTTTGTACTTTCTGCTATAAAACATATCCATTAAAAAAATTTCAAAATCTAATTTCTTCATACATTTAGGTCAATGTGTATTCGGCTACATATTTTTGGTAAATAAATCACAATAAGTGTATATTAATTGGTTTGCGCAAAAGTTATAGCGTCTACAAACTATGGTATATATGCTGGAATTTTTATTTATGCATTTGTTTTTTTATTTTTATACAAGTAATGTCGACGGTCAGCGACTTTAGCAGGACTGCAATATTGCGGCGAACAATCTAACACCAACTGATACTTTTGACACTTTGAGGTAACCAGGGACACCAATACAGTGATCAGTGCTAAAAATTTGCACTGTCACTGTACTAATGACACTGGCTGGGAAGGGGTAAAACATCTTGGGCAATCAAAGGGCTAAATGTGTGCCTAGTCTGTGTTTGTGTGTATTATGTGAGCTGTGGTGGATTTTGTTCCCTGGTTTGCAGGGAAACAAAATCCACCACATCCCTGCTGACAGGACAGAGCTCTCCCTCCTGTCTCTCCTCGCTGATCAGTGGGTGGTGGCAAACATCCATTGGCCGCCACCCGCTGATCGGCCTTCTGCTGTGACTAATCACAGTAGAAACAGCCCCTATACAGAACTGCAGAATCACGTAAATCTGCTATAGGGCAGTCGTTAAGTGGATAAAAAAATAATGTGATTTGTTGCGGTTTACCAGTCTTTGGATGTGGTGGCTGCATATGTTTTCTTTTTTCAGACTAAGAATGTTTACAGCGAGTAAAGATTATACTTATTGATCTTGTCAGAAATCCAGTGTCCTGATCACATCCTATGAGTTTAACAGAAAGCACAAACAACACAGATCCCAATTGTCCCTCATTTAGAGGGACTGTACCTCGTCTGAGACCAAATCACTGTCTCTTGTGCAGCCTCAGTTCTCCCTCTTTTTGGTCTGATGTGAAGATCTCCACAAAAAAAAAAAAAAAACTATTTTAACAAAAATGTTACACTACATAAAGAGGCAAATAAAAGGTCAAAAAAGCACTTGTGTGGTTTAGCCAATTATTTTCTGCATATTAGATCTTTGTGGTCTGTATAACCAGGGCCATGGCAGGGATGTGCCTACATACTGTGTGCTAAACTGTATGCCACTTTATCATTTCAGAAAGTTGGTTGGGTATGCAAACAATCTTATCTTTCTTCTGTAAACTACTAATCCCATTAGCCCCTATGTAATAGAGATGAAATGAAGATCCATTTTAAATCTAGACTGTATGACAATCATGGCTGCCTCCATAGATATAGTGGAGGAATGAATGTAGCTACCGGGGACAGAAAGTTTGTTATTCCCAGGATTACTAAGTAAAAAGGGAAAATGTCGAAAAAAAAAATAAAACGAATGCAGCCACCACATCTAAGGACTAGTATGCTGTTGTTTTTAATTATTCCTAATTTGTGCTCTTTCTCTTCTGATGTGACCTGCAGTATGATAAACTAGGAAAATCAGGGTCTCCTTGTGCTGACAGGTCACCCACAGTTATGTGATCACCTAGGGCAGTGATGGCGAACCTTGGCACCCCAGATGTTTTGGAACTACATTTCCCATGATGCTCATGCACTCTGCAGTGTAGTTGAGCATCATGGCAAATGTAGTTCCAAAACATCTGGGGTGCCAAGGTTCACTATCACTGACCTAGGGGAAATCTTAAAAAATGTTTAGGGTCACATTCAATAATATTCCGATTCATTTAGGGCCTATTTTGTGCTTCAATTCCCTTTTACCCTTTTTGAATGGAATTGAGTTTGCTGTTGTGCATGTCTAAAACATTTTGAAATGGAATATTCATTTATGGCAAAAACAAATTTTTGTGACGTGGTACCTAGTAACTTCATTGTAATATTACATCCCTGAAGACGATGAAGTGCTCTTCATTTTGAACAGAACCCTCAACGTATTAAAGCAGAGCTTCACCCAAAAGGGGAAGTTTCGCTTTAAGGCCTCCTCCCTGGCTCCTGTTTGTAAAACTGAACTTTTGGGGAGGAGAGGCGGAGCAGGTACATGATTCTGACAGGTAACCACTCCCACTTCCCTTTCGATCGCCTTAGGTCAGGGGTGTCAAACTCAATTTCATTGTGGGCCGCATCAGCATTATGATTGTCCTTAAAAGGGCCTTTGTATCTGTAAGATTAGATGTCCAGCCCATCCCCTCCCCTTACCAATTAATGCAATTAGGTCTGTTTTTCAATTGCATTTTTAAATACATCCTATATAAGTACCTGATAGTAGCAGCTTCCCTTAATACTCTACACAGCAGCTCTGGGTGAAGGAGGGCTATCTGAGCCAATCAGACTACTGTAGTGTATGGTGCAGTCAGTATAACACAGTGAACATCCTTAAGGCCCCTTTCACACTGGGGTGGTGTGGGCGTCGACGGTAAAGCAGCGCTATATTTAGTGCTGCTTAACCATTGTTTTAGCAGTGGTATTTGGGTGCTAGCGAGGCGGTTTAAACCCCCGCTAGTGGCCGAAAAAGGGTTAAAACCCCTATCGGTGCTTTGCCGGTGGTATTGCCGCGCTGCCACATTGATTTCAATGGGTAGGAGCGGTATAGGAGTGGTGAATACACCGCTCCTTCACTGCTCCAAAGATGGTGCTAGCAGGACTTTTTTTACCGTCCTGCTAGCGCACCGCTCCAGTGTGAAAGCCCTCCGGCTTTCACACTGGAGTGAAAGGACCCGCTTTTTTTAGGCGCTATTTTTAGCACTGTAGCGCCTGAAAAATACTTCAGTGTGAAAGGGGCCTAAAGGAGGAGAGAACAGATATGACTTCACAATTGTGCTGCTTCACTTTCCAATCAGCAGGCTGGGGCAATGAGCTAACACTGATTAACTGCAGCTGAGAAAGTGAATTGATCATCCTGGCTATGCAGCGTGGTAGAAGTGTGTGAGCAAACTAAAAAAAATCATGGTCAAGCATTCTCAATAATAAGTGTACTGTCATTCAGTAGAGAAATTATTTCGTTTCACCATTGACTTTAAAAAGGAGTGCATTAACCAGAGTCTACTTACCATCCAAAGCAAAAAAGTGCAAGATACAGGCCCAGAAGGGTTGCAACTACATGTCTGATTAAAGAACTAGTTTTGCTTGAATGTAGGTAGGTACGAAACCAGATAGCAGCAAGCAAGGCAAATAGTTGGCACGCTACAAAGTTGACCTGAGGAAGAAGCAGAAAAAAAATAATGAATAAAAAATGGCGTCCAAAGCAGTTAAAAATGTTTCATTTAATAAATTATTTTGTCCATCTAATAAAAGATCATCAGTCTTCACATGCGGAATAAAAGACTGAAACATATAGCCAGGGTCATAAATAATAGACTAACACAGGTTTACAAAAAGGCAGTATTTTTCAGTTTTAGATGTGGTAGAGTGGGAAGGAAAGTGTTAGAACCTCTGTTAGAATTTCCCTGCTATCTGTGATTCCACTTGAGGATATTCCCTTCACTTTTTATAACTGTGACACCAGAACAGGAAGTAGGCAGAATAGGGGTAGCAGAGATAAAAAGGCACCGACAGCAAAAAAAAAAATGCAGAGGTGCTAATCGTTCTTTGTTGTAGTATTAAATGTGTTTTGTTGCAGCCTGTGTTCCCATTGAAGTTCCTCCTCTTCAGACCTCCTTTCACTGTAACAGGAAATCTCTTTAGGGATTAAACAGACACCAGTAGAAATCTGACTGAGGTTGTAACCTTTCCTCCTCTATCCATCTAGAGAAAAGAATTGTCTGGGCTTTAAGCCCTGGTTCACATTGGTACGATTTGACATGCGATTTGACATGTCAAATCGCATATCAAATCGGCGGCAATTGCTGGCAATGACACCGTCCTAATCGGTGCGACGCTGCATTTGCGGCACCGCGCCGATTTCAAAAAGTAGTTTCTGTACTACTTTTTGCGATTTATATCGACATCTGTGCAGAAACCCGAACAGATGTCTCTGAAATCACGGCTAAAATCGGGACTGACATGCGGGAGTGAAATCGTGTGAGTTCAGCTGAATTCGCACGGCTTCATTCGCGCAGCTCAGTGTGAACCTGGGCTGAAAGGCAGAGTGCGACATGCAGTAGACCCAAGCTATCAATCATAGTAACCAATCGGAGTCTTCCTGCTATATAATAGATCCTATTGCCTCAATCTGTACAAGGCACACTGACAGCTGCAGCCATCAGGTTTGTTTGTAAACAAACCTCTTGTTATCACTATGACACTATGTCATAGTGGCAACATGATCAGGAACCAAAGAAAATTCCCAGCTCAACTCGCCAGCCAGTCTGCAACCAACCAAATTATTAGTTTGCATTAAAAACAGGGGTTTAGTTAGCACACATTTGCAAATAATTGGTTGGTTGCAGACTGGCTGGCGAGTTGAGTTGGACATTTTCTTTGGTTTTGTTTTGCATGTGTTGCCCTTCCGTGTGCTCCTTGCTGTGAAGGCCAGTTATAGGTGGGGCATTAGCCAGTTGTTTGTTAATGATCAGGAACCACACACACTGAAATTCCTGCTGAACCAGCCAAATTTCGATCTCTCTATGGGCAGGCTGGTTGTACTAAAAGTGATCTATGGATCGACTTCAGTAAAACCAGCCTGTCAGTTTTTTTTACGATCACTACCGCTGGCTATAGCCAGCAGCAGTGATCACTGTATTCTGATGGAGGGGAAATCTCCCACCATCAGAGTACAATAGCGCAGTGGGAGAGATTCTCCCATCAACACTGACTGTGTTGTGAAGTGTGATAGAACTTTATTGTAAAAAGTCATCTTATTTTTCCACCACGTTCCATTGGGAAATTTGGACTACAACTCCAAAAAAACACTATTTTATATCTTTGGTTTACAGTTATAACAAAAAATGGAAACAAATTTGATTGTGTTATAAAATGGAGTGTGTATGGCCAGCTATGGGATATAGCAATAAAGCACAACCACAGTATAGAACCGCACAGCAGGAAGCAGAGCCTGTGTATGCAGTAATTCTGATTATTACTATACAGTGCCTTGAAAAAGTATTCATACCCCTTGACATTTTAAAATTTTGTCATGTTACAACCAAAAACGTAAATGTATTTTATTGGGATTTCTTTGTGATAAATCATCACAAAGTGGCAGATAATTGTGACGTTGAAGGAAAATGATAAATTGTTTTAATTTTTTTTTACAAATAAATATCTGAAAAGTGTGGCGTGCATTTGTATTCAGCCCCATTTACTCTGATACCCTTAACTAAAACCTAGTGGAACCAATTGCCTTCAAAAGTTACCTAAACAGTAAATAGAGTCCACCTGTGTGTAACTTAATCTCAGAATAAATACAGCGGTTCTGTGAAGCCCTCAGAGGTTTGTTAGAGAACCTTAGTGAACAAACAGCATCATAAAGTCCAAGGAACACATCAGACAGGTCAGGGATAAAGTTGCGGAGAAGGTTAAAGCAGGGTTGGGTTATATAAAAATATCGCAAACTTTGAACATCTTATGGAGCACTGTTCAATCAATCATCCGAAAATAGAAAGAGTATGACACAACTGCAAACCTACCAAGACATGGCCGTCCACCTAAACTTACAGGCCGGGCAAGGAGAGCATTAATCAGAGAAGCAGCCAAGAGGCCCATGGTAACTTTGGAGGAGCTGAAGAGATCCACAACTCTGTCCACAGAACAACTATTAGTTCTGCACCCCACAAATCTGGCCTTTATGGAAGAGTGGGAAGAAGAAAGCTATTGTTGAAAGAAAGCCATAAGAAGTCCCATTTGCAATTTGCGAGAAGCCATGTGGGGGACACAGCAAACATGTCTGGTCAGATGAGACCAAAATAAACTTTTAAGCCTAAAAGAAAAACACTATGTGTGGAGCAAAACTATCACTGCAGATCACCCTGAACACACCATCCCCACCGTGAAACATGGTGGTGGCGACATCATATTGTGGGAATGCTTTCCTTAAGCAGGGACAGGGAAGCTGGTCAGAGTTGATGGGAAGATGGATGGAGCCAAATACAGGGCAATCTTAGAAGAAAACCAGTTAGAGTCTGCAAAAGACTTGAGACTTGGGCGGAGGTTCTCCTTTCAGCAGAATAGCGACCCTAAACATACAGCCAGATCTACAATGGAACAAATTTATGGTTTGATTTAGATCAAACCATATTCATGTGTTAAAATGGTCCAGTCAAGAGATTCTGTGGCAAGACTTGAAAATTGCTGTTCACAGACGCTCTCCGTCCAATCTGACAGAGCTTGATCTATTTTGCATAGGAGAATGAGACAAAAATGTCACTCTCTAGATGTGCAAAGCTGGTAGAGACATACCCAAAAAGACTTGCAGCTGTAATTGCAGCAAAAGGTGTTTCTAAGTAGTATTGAGGGGGGCTGAATACAAATGCACGCCACGCTTTTCACATATTTATTTGTAAAAAAAAATTGGAAAACCATTTATCATTTTCCTTCCACTTACAATTATGTGCCACTTTGTGTTGGTCTATCACATAAAATCCCAATAAAATAAATTTAAGTTTTTGGTTGTAACATGACAAAATGTGGAAAGTTTCAAGGGGTATGAATACTTTTTCAAGGCACTGTATATCTCTTTTACGCAAATTATTTTAAGGTCATCAGGAAGACTAAAATATACTGTACAGTATATCCCTTTCATTAGCAAGAGGTTCAAAACAGGACTGGATATATCTACACATAAGCTAGAAAACATATTTTACCACAACATGTATTCCATACTGTAATCTGAAAACTGTCCTTGTCACAATGAAGTAATACTCTGCTCCACTTCCCCTTACAATATGACTTATTATGGTCTCGCGCTGTCAGTCATGTGTCTATACAATCACTGCCAGCCCAGGAAACGTAATTCGCTGACTTAGGCACAGGGGATAGGAAAGGCATGTTACATGTTAAATCAGTGTCCACATAATATAACAGATTCTGAATGATATCCTGAGCAACTTGGACTGTTCTGGCCTTTAAGAAGTAGTATTACAAAGTATCACAACAAGTCAAAAACTTCAGCTTCTTTTACCCTAGGCCGCCTCATGTTCTCTGTGTATGCATATTATTATTTTCCTTCAGTATTTATATAGTGCCAACAGCACAGCGCTTTACAATATAAAGGGAGAAAGAACTGGTACATTACAATACAATACAAGAGGGTTAGGAGTGCCATGACCATAAGAGCTTACAATATAATAGGGGGAGGCAAGTGGTACAACAGGTAATAACTCTGAGGAATGAGCTGATGGAAGAATTGAAAGTTCAGTTGTTAGGTGGAGGTGGAGGTGGAACAGGCTTTCCTGAAGAAACAAGTTTTCAGGGATCACCTAAAGGTGGGCAGAGTAGGACACAGCCTGAAAGACTGAGGTAGAGAGTCCCAGAGGATGAGAGAGACTCTGGAGAAGTTCTGGAGGTGAGCATAGGAAGAGGAGACTAAGGAGTTAGAGAGCAGAAGGTCTTGGGAGGATGGTTTGGGTGATGTTTTGAGACAAGCTTGTGAATGGCTTTGTATGTTGTTGTTGGTATTTTAAATTTAATTTGTTGGGCAATCGGAAGCCAGTGTAGGGATTGGCAGAGATGGGTGGCAGACGTTGAGTGGTTGGTAAGGTAGATGAGTCTGGCAGCAACATTAATGATATACAACTGAGTGAATGAGTAGCTGAGTGTTATAATTGATTAAAATGGGGCGTATTTTGGGGATGTTACAGAAGGTGAAGCCTAGACCCTTTTGACAGTGATTGGATTTCGGGCTGAAATGGCAGGTCAGAGTCTAGGATTACACCCAGGGTCGCTGATAGGCCAGTACAACTGGCCCTGTTGTACCGGGCCCGGCCAGCAGGGGGGCACTGGGAAACCTGCACAGAGAACTAACTAATGTAAAAAAAAAAAAAAAAAAAAAAAACTTCCATAGATAGCACCCCACCCATAACCCAACCCAACCCCCTCACAACCTGCCTATCCCCCCCCCCCCCGCTACTTTTTTTTTGGCTATCCCATTATCTGCAGTGTTCGTGTAGGTTGCGGCAGGGAGGGACTATTTCTTGTATTTCGGGTGCGGAAGAATTCTCTTCCGCCCCCTGCTCCTTTTTCTGGCTCAAGTCCCGGCCAGCGTGTCCTTCCCTGGCACCGCGGTGTGATTCCTCTCCCTCCGCTCTTGGTGCTTTGCTCTGTTCTTCACTCGGCTGAGAGAAGAAGCAGTGAGATGAGCGGCGGCTTTGGCTGAAGAAAACAAAGAAGCAGCTGGCATCTGACTGTTTCTTTGATACACAGACTGACACTCCAGTGAGTCCAGGCAGCAGCACTGCAGGATCAGGGAGGAAGTGACACCTGGGGCCCGGCTAACATGTGGGTGCTTGCTTGGGGGGGATTCAAGATCTACTGCAGCAGCATCTATACAATATGGCATTGGCGGCATAGGTGGCGCTGTCTGCAGGTAGAAAATGCGTTATGGGCCATAACGCATGTGCTGTCTGCAGACAGTGCCACCCATGCCGCCAATGCCATAATGTGCTGCAGACAGTACCACCCATGCCGCCAATGCCATAACGCATGTGCTACCTGCAGACAGTGCCACCCATGCCGCCAATGTCATAACGCATGTGCTACCTGCAGACAGTGCCACCCATGCCGCCAATGTCATAACGCATGTGCTACCTGCAGACAGTGCCACCCATGCCGCCAATGCCGTAATGTGCTGCAGACAGTGCCCCACATGCCGCCAATGCCATAACGCATGTGCTGCCTGCAGAGACAATACCACCCATGCTGCCAATGGCATTATGCCCTTGGCGGCATGGGTGGCACTGTCTGCAGCACAATATGGCATTGGCGGCACTGTTGGCAGGCAGCACATGCCTTGTGGCATTAGCGTCATGGGTGGCACTGTCTGCAGCACATTACTGCATTGGCGGCATGGGTGGCACTGTCTGCAGGTTGCACATGCGTTATGGCATTAGCATCATGGGTGGCAGTGTCTGCGGCACATTACGGCATTGGCGGCATAGGTGGCACTGTCTGCAGGTAGAAAATGCGTTATGGGCCATAACGCATGTGCTGTCTGCAGACAGTGCCACCCATGCCGCCAATGCCATAATGTGCTGCAGACAGTACCACCCATGCCGCCAATGCCATAACGCATGTGTTACCTGCAGACAGTGCCACCCATGCCGCCAATGTCATAACGCATGTGCTACCTGTTGACAGTGCCACCCATGCCGCCAATGTCATAACGCATGTGCTACCTGCAGACAGTGCCACCCATGCCGCCAATGCCGTAATGTGCTGCAGACAGTGCCCCACATGCCGCCAATGCCATAACGCATGTGCTGCCTGCAGAGACAATACCACCCATGCTGCCAATGGCATTATGCCCTTGGCGGCATGGGTGGCACTGTCTGCAGCACAATATGGCATTGGCGGCACTGTTGGCAGGCAGCACATGCCTTGTGGCATTAGCGTCATGGGTGGCACTGTCTGCAGCACATTACTGCATTGGCGGCATGGGTGGCACTGTCTGCAGGTTGCACATGCGTTATGGCATTAGCATCATGGGTGGCAGTGTCTGCGGCACATTGCGGCATTGGCGGCATAGGTGGCACTGTCTGCAGCACAATATGGCATTGGCAGCATGGGTGGCACTGTCTGCAGGTAGCACATGTGTTATGGCCCATAACACATGTGCTGACTGCAGAGACAGTGCCACCCATGCCACCAATGCCGTAATGTGCTGCAGAGACAGTTTCAAGGTGGGGTCTGGAGATGGGCCAGGGGTGGGGCTGAAGGAGGGACCAGGGGCGGAACCAGGGGTGGAGCTGAAGGGGGCCCTGTCAGGTAGGCTGTATGGGGCCCCATGATTTATATCAGCGGCCTTGATTACACCTAGTACCCTGGCATGAGGGAGGGACTGATAGTTGTAGTATTGATCTTGAAGGAAAAGTCAGGCAGGAGGGCATAAGGGGGTAAGGGGGGGGGGGAATAAAGGTCAGTTTTAAAAAAGATTTAGTTTGAGGAAGTGGTGTGACATCCATGCTAACATGTCAGTTAGTAAGTTGGTAATGAGAGATGAGATTCAATGAGTGAGTTGAGGAGTAGAGAGATAGATTTGGGTGTCATCAGCATACAGATGGTATTGGAAGCTGTGGGAGGTTATTACGTGACCAAGGAAGGCGGTATAAATAGAGAAGGGATCCAACGACAGAGACTTGGAGACCCCTTACAGAAAGAGGAAGTGGAGAGGGGGAGACAGAGTTGTAGGCAACACTGAAGGTGTGCTGTGATAGGAGAACAAGGAAAAAGCAGTCTTGGAGGCCAAGGGAGCGATTTTATTGAGAAGGAGTGGGTGGTCAACATTATCACAGGCCATATATAGGTCTAGTAGTAAGAGTATGGAGTAGCAGCCATTGGTTTGAACAGTTAGTAAATCGTTACTGAGTTTTAGTAGGGCATTTTCTTGACCAACTCTCTGCCAGGCATGCAGGAGATCAGGCAGCAATGTCAGTGGACTCAACTTTCATCGTCTTCTGGGTGTCACTAACATCACAAATGCCAACGTCCTGCGGCAAAAACACCATTGCTAGACTTTAATGGATTTTAAGTATCTTTAAGTATCAAAGTGTACACCAAATCACTAATCATAAAAACAAAAACACTACAATAGCCATGTTACATTGTAAAACCAATTTGTGTTTTTTTTTTTTCAAACTTTGTACAAAACTTAAAATGCCAAGGCATAACCACCCTCATCACCCCCTGCTCGTATACCACAATGCCCCCTACTTTAAGGAGACCTCTCCTACATATAGTTCTGAAGGTAATGTTAATATAATTTCTCCGGACACTCAATATATTTGTGCAAAAGAAGAAGAAAATGCACAAAGTGTGCAAAAAAGGGGATAGGCAAATAGAGTCAGAAGCATACAAACTTTATAATGTTTCCAGCAACTTGATCATATACTCCAGATGCATACACACATCTGAAAACAACTCCCTTTACACAGCCAATTTGAGGCTGGGTTCACACCTATGTGAATTGGATGCAGGTTTCCCTGGATCTAATTTGTATAGCAGGAGATTGTGATCGGCTCTCTAAGGAGTCGGTTCACACATCTTCGCAGAGGCTCCGGTGCAAAATCAGCCAAACATTCGGGCTGAAATTGGACCTGAAACTGTGAATGGAGATGCACCGGACTCCTGCTGTGAGCCGAAGCGTGCCGCAGTGTAAAGCTAGCCTAAATCCCAAAAAACAATGCTATCCACCATAGAAGCAGACTTAACAGTAATGCTCTTGTAGCCAAGACTTCAATTAAACTCCAAAATATAAGCATTGGTGGAGTTTATGTTGCAACATTCCTCAAATAACAGTAGCAGTGATCTTGAATTAGAGGTTTGAATTAAAACAGTATAGTAATGGGGTTTTTGAATTTCGGTTTTTAGATGTAGAGTCACCTTAGAACCCAGACTAGTGAGGGCTTTGTAGGCCTTGAGTTAGGGTTTGAGTAAGAAACACAAAAGCCACACATATCATTGCTTTTAACCGTAGCACACTACAACGTACAGATTAATCACATTGGGTATTGTGGTGGGATTAACTGTGCATGCATTGTAGCAAATTGGCTAGTTTCTTTGGGTGCCATTCAATATGAATGCTACTGCAACACAACACACTTAGGTTTGTGTATTTTACCTGTCCATAGTCCATAGTTGTCCATAGTTGGACTTCGGCATTTTTTAAAATCTTTAACTGGATTAAGGGGTGGAGAGGAACCCAGCTGTTAAGCAGGTACTCCATGGACTGAATTGGAGGTGAGGTGTTGGAGGTCTATATGTTTTAAAGACCTGAGAAAAGATATAGAAAGAGAAAAAGACTCCTCTTATTGTACAAAATTACAAAATGCTTGGTGCGCATTGATGACAATACTATGACTGGTAAGAGGCTTGGACCACTTACCACTTGGACCACACATCTGCTATTGCATACCAGTCTCTTAACCATATCTATGCATTCTTTGATATATTACCCCATTTTTATGACTGCGTTTCTCCTGGCTTTTATGATTTTCCTTCGTGCTTGACCACTTGTTGGGTTGTAATGCGAGACATTGTTTGTGCTTACTGATTCTATATTATTGTAATAACCTGTACTGGTCATGTTACTCAGGCTTCTTCGGATTCCCAAAAGGTGCCATGTCATGCTGTTGATTTTGATGCATACCATTCAAGAAAAAAATAAATGGCCAGCTCAGAAAAAAAGTAAAATAGTAAGAAAAAAAACATTTACCTACTAGAATACATTCTAAAGTATATTCTTTTAATGGCCTAAACACCTAGTTAAGAAAAACACAAGACTACTGTCTGCAGAAGGGGCACCTAGGGACACATAATAACTGTCAACGGGCCACATGTGGCCCTTGGCCCAAATGTTGGGCACCAGTGGTCTACACAGTGCTGCCTGCATTCTGTGATTATTGCCTTGTTGTGTTTGCTGACCCCATGTCTGCTTCAGGCTGGCCAATATTTTCTATGAGCCAGCAGACCCCATACACATCTGTCTGCAGATTGCCAATATATTGGGTTCTGTATATAGGAGCAATAGTGCAAGAAGGCTGTAAACACAGTGATCTATGTTGTATAAGGATAATATTGCAAACAAGCTGATGGTCTGTTAACATCTAATTTGGCGTTCAAATGTGTATGTATGCGTGTGTATATATGTAGATCCTTTTGACAATATAAATAGTGGTAAAGGAAATTATGTACCGGTACTTCGCCTTGTTGCACTTTCAGTAAATGCTATCATGTTTTCTTCTGTACACCACAGGGAACAATTAAACTACATTCAGTGATGATTTAATTCTGTGTACCCAGGAGGTCGCCACAATGCTACAGACATTGCTGTTATTTACAGTGCCTTGAAAAAGTATTCACACCCCTTGAAATTTTTCACATTTTGTCATGTTACAACAAAAAACGTAAATTTATTTTATTGGGATTTTATGTGATAAACCAACACAAAGTGGCACATAATTGTGAAGTGAAAGGAAAATGATAAATGGTTTTCAAAATTTTCTGAAAAGTGTGGCGTGCATGTGTATTCAGCCCCCCTGAGTCAATAATTTGTAGAACCACCTTTCTCTGTAATTACAGCTGCAAGTCTTTTTGGGTATGTCTCTACCATCTTAGCACATCTAGAGAGTGACATTTTTGCCTATTCTTCTCTGCAAAATAGCTCAAGCTCTGTCAGATTGGATGGTGAGCGTCTGTGAACAGCAAGTTTTCCAGTCTTGCCACAGATTCTCAAATGGCTTTAGGTCTGGACTTTGACTGGACCATTCTAACACATGACTATGCTGGGATCTAAAGCATTCCATTGTACCTCTGGCTGTATGTTTAGGGTCGTTGTCCTGCTGGAAGGTGAACCTCCGCCCCAGTCTCAAGTCTTTTGCAGACTCTAACAGGTTTTCCTCTAGGATTACCCTGTATTTGGCTTCATCCAGCTTCCCATCAACTCTGATCAGCTTCCCTGTCCCTGCTGAATAAAAAGCATACACACAACATGATGCTGCCACCACCATGTTTCATGACGGGATGGTGTGTTTAGGGTGATGTGCAGTGTTAGTTTTGCACCACACATAGTGCTTTGCTTTTAGGCCAAAAAATTACATTTTGGTCTCATCTGACCAGAGCACCATCTTCCACATGTTTTCTGTGTCCCCCACATGGCTTCTCGCAAACTGCAAACTGGATTTCTTATGGCTTTCTTTCAAAAATGGCTTTCTTCTTGCCACTCTTTCATAAAGGCCAGATTTGTGGAGGGCACGACTAATAGTTGTCCTGTGGACAGATTCTCCCACCTGAGCTGTGGAACTCTGCAGCTCCTCCAGAGTTACTATGGTTCTGCTTCTCTGATTAATGCTCTCCTTGCCTAGCCGGTCAGTTTAGGTGGAGAGCCATGTCTTGGTAGGTTTGCAGTTTTAGCACTGATCACTGTATTAGTGTCACTGATTCCCACAAAGTGTCAGTGTCCGATTTTCTGCCGCAATATTGCAGTCCTGCTATAAGTTGCTGATCACCACCATTACTAGTTTAAAAAAAGTAAATAAATAAAAATTCCAGTATATATCCCATAGTTTGCAGACTCTATAATGTTCGCGTAAACCAATCAATATACACTTATTGGGATTTTTTTTTACCAAAAACATGTAGAAGAATACACATTGATCTAAATCTATGAAGAAATTAGTTTTTTTTCATTTTTTTTTTATCGAAAATGTTTTAGAGCAGAAAGTAAAAAATATTGTTTTGTTTTAAAAATTGTCTGTCTTTTTTTGTTTATAGCGCAAAAAAAAAAAAAAAAAAGCAGTGGGTGTCCATGTGACTGATATCCTGCTTGACTATTAGACTATTTACTGTCCAGATTTAGGGATAGGGTGAATACTTGGAGTAAGCTGCGTCTATCAGTAGCTGGTAGAACTAACTTAAAGCGGAGCTCCACCCTAAAGTGGAACTTCCGCTTTATCTTAGCTTCCGGGACTAGCTGCCCCACCCATATCCGAGGATGCTCGCCCATATCCGAGGGTTCCCGTTGTGTCTTGGGAAACACACAGTTCCCTGACAGAGGATGGCGGCGGGGCAGCCGAGAGATGAGCGATCGCTCGTCATCTTCTGCCGACATCGCTGGACCGTGGAACAGGTAAGTGTCCATTTATTAAAAGTTTAAAAAAAAAAAATCAGGTGGACCACCTCTTTAATTAAAATGATTTTAATGCCCCAATTGCTCTATCCACTGCATAATTCACCAGTGGTGATTCCTCTGAAAACCTTCAGAAAAGTCAATTCTATTTTTAGATCCCTGATTTGGAATAATCTTGCCCCCAGAATTAAACTAGAGCAACTACAAAACCTGAGGGATCAGGGAGGTCTGGCGCTACCTAACCTCTGGTTGTATTATGTGGCGACTCAGTAGCCACATCTTACAGGGATGTTTCCCACACCTTCTACTAGCCCCTTGATTTAACATCGTCAGCTGTCTGCCTTATGCTGCATTGCACTGTGCGGATTCCATCCCAGAAGGCTTGGAAGCAGGTCTATTTGCCAAACCACACAGAAATGTTCTCACATAAAATTTGGTGGAAATCAAAGCAGCTACAGCAGGTGGAGGGGCTCACTGCATTTAGCCCTATTTGGGATAATGGATCTTATAAGGAATTGGGCAAGGTGACCCAGGGTAATATATGGAAGAGGTTTAGGGTGACTAATTTGACTGATATTTTCCAGAACGGGACCAGGAGAGGTTTTCCCTCACCGCATACATGGAGTTCTACTACCTACAATTACAACATGTCATTAGGGCTCAGGGAGCGGAGAATGTGTAGACCTTATCGCCAACCCCAATTTTGCATTTAATTTCTTCAGTTATCCATGCTAAGGGTCCTACTTCCCAGTGTTACAGTATGTTATTGAGTACTTATCTGGATGACTAGGCCAGGACCAAGGCCCATAGGAAATGGGAGGGGGACCTTGGTCAGCTTTCGGGGGACCAATAGGAGGATGCATTGCAGGCGGTGGTTACTAGCTCCCTAATTTCCTCACAAAAATGATCCCAGCTTTATATAGTTTTGAGATTCCGTTACACTCCTGCCTGCCCTCACAGCATGGGCATACTGGCAGACTCTCTCTGTTACAGGTGCAAATGGGACAAGGGCGACTTGATTAATCTCCTCTGGAGGCGTCCCAAATTACACCGCTATTGGACGGAGGTCCTGGGTACCTTTATTAGGGTGTTTCAAACTCGGGTACCCCATGGAGCCTAAATGTGATTTGTTGGGCATCTTAAGTGATTTCACCCCAGAGGAACCCATGCAGGTGGCAGTTAATCACACCCTCTTCCATGTTTGAAAGACAATTTCCATGCTCTGGAAGTCCCTGATAGGATAAACACCCTGATATTTGTAAGGCATGTTTATCAACATAGGGGATGCCCCTGAAAATGTGAAAGATTATGGGCGCCATGGTTGTATACCCCGGGCCTCAGTCTGCGTGAACTTGTACAGATGTGGCTATTGCAGTGCCCTGGTCACCCAACATGATACATATATGGTCTTGACCATACCTAGTGGATGGTTATTTTGGTCTGACTCAAAGGTTATACCCAGGATACATTAAACTGAGGACAAGAGTGTGCTGATAATGTGCCTCTTGATATAATAATAGATGTTCCTGTCTTTTCTTTATGCAAATGCTGGGTGTAATGCTGTTGTGGAAAATGTTTTGTTTTTCCTGTATATTTCTTTTTCTGAATTCTGCCAGACCGTGTCTGTATTTAACTTTGTTATCTTCATTTCGAATAAAGAGCCTGTTAAAAACCATGTTAGATTCAAAAGAATATATTAAATAGAAAATACTACCAAAAGAAAGCTCTGTTAGTGGGAAAAAATTACATAAATATTATTTGTGTACAGCTTTGCATGACTGCGCAATTGTCAGTTAAATTAATGCAGTGCCGTATCACAAAAAGTGGCCTGGTCATGAAGGGGGTAATGAAGGGGGTAAGTTCTTCCGGAGGTCAAGTGGTTAAACTGCAAATGGGCTTGAAGCTGTATATCTTTTATGGTGGCGTACTGTAAATTTGTATGTGTAACATTTGCTTGTACTAGCATGTAACGTATAAAAAGAAGAATTGAAACTAAAAAAAATGCCAGTCTCATCTAAACAAAAGTCACGGCACGCATTTTGCATAAATGCAATTTATAAGTTTGGGCGGCAACGTTTGAGGGCTTCATAATTTGCTAATACTGTCACTTGAGTCTTTGTAGAGTATTTCCATCTGTACCCCAAGTCTCTGAGCCAGATCCCTGTCTGCCACATACACCCACCCACCCAATGGCAGCGCAAGCATCTAATCAAGACAAAGCTTTCCCCTAAACAGCCACCTGAGCCAATAAAAACAGACACTTTAAACCTAAAGTTTCATTCCCCATGCTTCTTCCAATACCTGTTAAATGTCACTAGAAGCAGAAAAATGTATTCTGTCTACTGATAGCTGCTAAGCACTAGAGAAAAAACTGTGAAACCTAAACCATGGCGCAACATTATGCTCCCTTCTTGTTTTCACACAGTTCTTTTTTCAGATGCCAAGATGTTTATTTACATAAAGAAATATGATAGTTTATGAATTGCTTTAGCTGCAAGCATGGCCTGAACACGAGGCAAGGTATTATAAATCAGCTAAAAACTGAAGTTATATCCTAACAGCCTCCAATCAGATTCACGGAGGATCTCATGATGATTGGTGATTAAGAATTGTTTCCAGTGCTTAACAAGAACTCATTGATAAAGGTGGTCCACAGTGCACATCCTAAACCAGCTTTTCTTACCCTTTTCTTAAAATATTATTCAGGTCTGCCTGTACACATCCCTACTTTATTTGTGAAGGCAGTAAACCATACATTTGACCAGTTTAAACCATCAAGACTAAAACAGTCCATCCTAATGCCCTGTACACGCGACCGGACTTTCCGGCAGAAAAGGTCAGACGGAATCATTGTGTCGGACATTCCGATCGTGTGTGGGCTTCATTTGACTTTTTCTTTCTAAAATTCTGATGGACCTAGAAATAGAACATGTTTCAAATCTTCCCACCGGAACCAGTTCCTATCGAGAAAACCGCTCGTCTGTATGCTGTTCCGACGGACCAAAAACAACGCTGTAGAACAGGACACCACACATATCCAACATCTTGGAGATGTGGTATTTCCCCAAGAAATAGCTTTCACATTTTTTTTTCTAGCCCGATCCTACAGTCATTATGGACAGAGGTGTGCCATATTTGTACAGTAAAAATGTACTGACTACCTCTTACCAAATGGCCCGGCCTTTTTTCCATTGCACCATAATAACATCCCTAGAAAATCGATCCATCCTCCTTCACCTGATCAATACTGCCAGGAGCTGCATCCATAAACTATGGAAACAACCCCAGGCCCCTTCCATAGCCATATTGATAGCTAAAGTAAACAAAATCTAATGAATGGAAAACTTTATAGAATAAGATAGATGCACCCATGACAAATTCTGGGAAGCCTGGTTTTATTTGAATGATCTTTCAACCACACCAGAAAATGAAGCCCTTATGCACTATGACTCTTGGACAAAATAATCAGGCCCTCCCTGAGGGACAGGGGGTATAGAGGAGAGATACTTACATAGCTACATAGTTAGTCAGGTTGAAAAAAGACACAAGTCCATCTAGTTTAACCAAAAAAAAATACAATGCCATATACACAATCCTTCACCCACATTTGATCTAGAGGAAGGCGAAAAACCCCAGCAGAGCATGCTCCAATTTGCTACAGCTAAGGGGAAAAAGTCCTTCCTGATCCCCCTGAGAGGCAATCAAATTTTCCCTGGATAAACTTTACCCATGAATGTCAGTACCCAGTTATATTATGTACATTTAGGAAAGAATCCAGGCCTTTTTTTTTTTTTTTTTACTTTAAACAGTATCTTTATTGTAACAAAAGATAAGAATTTACAAATAAAATATATGCATAGGATATGTCAAATCTTCTTGACAATCTTACCAACGGTTATCTCTAAAGCCCCATACACACGGTCGGATTTTCCCATGGATTCTGTCCTATCGGACAATGTTGTCGGAAAATCCGACCGTGTGTAGGCACCATTGGACAGTTTCCATCGGATTGTCCGACGGACAAAGTCCTATCTCCTGCTAGATAGATTTTTCGACAACAAAGTCCGATCACACCAAATCCGATCGTGTGTATCGAATTCCTGACGGACAAAGTGCCACGCATGCTCAGATCACATTACAAGACCAGAGCTATTGGCTACTAGCCTCTACGTAGTCCCGTCGTACGCAACAAACGTCACCACGTTCAGAATGATCGGATTTTCCGACAACTTTGTCCGACCGTGTGTACGCAAAACCAACATCGGACAAAGTACGACGGACATGATCCGACGGACCTGGTCCTCGGATAATCCGCGCGTGTGTATGGGGCTTAACAGACATCTTGTGTATATTAAACTACATGCTGAGACACGCATTTACACATATATCAGAAAAGATATTAAAAATAATCATGGTACATTATTGACATAATTTCTCATCACTTAGTCAGTTAGTCACCATTAAATAACAAATACGATGATGGAGGGCAATTTACAGGTACAAAGAGAAAGGTTTGCCTTACTAACTGAGAGTTCCTGAGGTTTGTAGCCACCTATCCCAGATTTTAGTGTATTTTGACGGACAGCCTCTGTGCTTATATATGAGGTTTTTTTTATATGGTAAGCTGTTATTAACTTCTGCTATCCATGTGCTGAACTCAGCTGAATTAGTTCTCATCCACTGTCTTGCCTGGACTTTCCACGCAGAGAAAAGCATTCCATTTAGAAAGACTTTAGTGAATTTATCCATATCTGGTTCTGGATATATCCCCAGAAGGCACGGTTTGGGGTGCAGTGTAAGAGGAGAACCCATTGTATCATGCAGGAACTGTACAACTTGTGTCCAGAACCTTTGCACCCTAGGGCAGCTCCAAATTAAGTGATAGAATGTGCCTGTTTCCTGGTTACACATCGGGCAAAGAGTAGTTTGGTTGCGTTTGTACCTAGTAGGTTTATAAAATTTTGCCCTTTAACTGTCCCAGCAGTGCCATTACTCCAGTCAATTTCCGGGTAGTTAAAATCCCCCATTATTATCACTGCCCCAGCCCTTGCAGCCCTTTCCACCCATAATGTTTCAGACTCTCCTGGACTTTTTATCTCTTTCCCTTTTCTGACCTTCCTACTATTATTTTTTTGCCCACATTCTCATTTCTTTTGCAGACCATACATGGGTCAAACTCTGAACAAATGTTCTTTCAAAAGTAAAAAATGTTGTGTGTTTTGTGATCTGATGATGCCACCATTGATTTCAAAAATCGACCAACCAAGCCTTCAATTTCGCTTCTTATTGCTACAGAATCTTCTTTTCTTCCAGGGAATTTTTGTTTCTTGCACTCAAGCATATTTTTTTTTCAATTATATTTCTCACACGATTCTCTCACCACTGATTAGAAAATCATAAATGTTTCAAAAAATTGCTGCGGCCCATGGTGTGAAATTCTAACAAAAGATACTATTTTCAAAAGAAAATTCTTTTGGGATTCGACCCATGTATGGCCGGCCTTAGGCTCCATTCACATTTGTACGACTTATAAGTTGCGCCGACTTTGGGGTGCAACTTTGGATGATTGTGACTTGGATACGACTTTGGCTTTGACCAGTAGTAATGGACAACTGTTGCATTTTGTTGCATTATATAACATTCAGGTATGACTTTCATGCAACGTTTGAGGTTTAACATTGAAGTCTGTGGCCCTCAAGTTGCATGAAAGTTGGACCAAAGTAGTGCATGAACTATTTTGAAGTCGCTGCAACTTTAATTCACACACCTTAAGGACTAGGCCATTTTGTTGTGATACAGTACTGCGTCGCTTTAACTGACAATTGCACGGTCGTGTGATGCTGTACCCAAACATAATTTATGTCCTTTTTTTACCCACAATTTATTTTAGTGGTATTTGGTCACCTCTGCAGTTTTTATTTTTTGTGCTATAAACAAAAAAAGGCCAACAATTAAAAAAAAAAAAAAAATTATTTTATTTTATAATACATATCCAAAAACAAAATATACATAAAAAAAAATTATTCATCAGTTTAGGCCGATATATATTCTTCTACATATTTTTTTACAAATGGCAATAGGCATATATTGATTGGTTTGCGCAAAAGTTATCGCGTCTACAAACTATGGGATATATTTAGGGATTTTTTATTGTTTTCACTGGTAATGGCGGCGATCTGTGATTTTTAGCAGGACTGCGACATTGCGGTGGACAAATCTGACCCCAAATTACACTTTTTGGGGACCAGCGACATCATTACATTGATCAGTGCTATAAAAATGCACTGATCAATGTAAAAATGACACTGGCTGGAAAGGGGTTAACAAGGGGGCGATCAAGGGGTTAAGTGTGTTCCCAGGGTGTGTGCTAACTGTAAGGGGGGAGGGCTGCCAGTAACATGACAGAGATCACTGTTCCCAAACAGTGGAAACAGTAGATCTCTGACATGTCACTAGGCAGAATGTGGAATTGCCTTGTTCTGCCTCTCCTCACCGCGATCACGGGTCGCCGTCGGACATCGAGTCCATGGGACCCACGGGCACACTCCCGCGGCACACACCCACTATCCTCCTTGCACGGACCAACATACAGGTACTTCGATGCACGCAGGAGAGCCGAACTATCGCAGTATATCTGCGTGAGCTGGTCGGCTAGTGGTTAAAGTGAAAATTCACCCAAAAGGGCTTCTCCCCGCTCCACTTCTTGCCACATTTTTTGGGGGGGAAGTTCTCCTCCCTAACCACCATCTTCTGGGACACATCACAGGTCCCAGAAGACTGCTGCACCACTCACACATGTGCAGTAGGCAGCCGGCTAAAAAGCCACAAGCTGTCACAGCTGGGTGCCCACAGTTAAAGCAGAGTTCCAGCCTCTAAACTGTTTTTTTTTAAGTCAGCAGCTACAAGTACTGTAGCTGCTGATTTTTTTTAAGGACACATACCTGTCCAGGGAGCCTGCGATGTCGGCCTCCCGAGGCCGATTCATCCACCGGCTCGGGTACAGGCACACCATAACAACTAAGGGAAACCAGAAAAGGAGCTTTAAGGCTTCAGACGGTTTTCTACTGTGCATGCGATAGTCACGTGGCGCTTTCTGAATGGCCACCTTGTATTCTGGGACAAACGCAGGTCCCAGAAGGCAGCGGAAGAGAAGGAGGCGGGCTCGCCGCAGACGAGGAAATTACGTACTTCGCCACGGCACGGCTGGGACAGAAGTACACCTTTGTACTTCTTAAAAGGTAGGAAAAAAAGTAAATAATAATATATACATCCAAAAACGAGAGGGGTAGAGGGGTGGTCTTTAGTTTTAAACCACCTTGTAAAGTTGGGTGGAACTCCGCTTTAAGATGCCGGCTCCAGGGGTCTGAAGACCTGTGAAAAAAACAGCTTGGGTGAGCACAGCACTGGATCATGGGACAGGCGAGTGTGTGTTTATTAAAAGTCAGCAGCTACAGTCTTTGTAGCTGCTGACTATTCATTTTCAGAAATATGACTGGAGCTCCTCTTTAACTAGTTGCAGACTTTGGACGTGGTACACACGTGGTAAAAAAATGTACACAGGGCATGTGTAGCATGTCCAGTCTCTCTGCCTTGCTCCTGCCCCCTCCCCCCAAATATACCATAATTGTCGGTTGTGATTAATCAAAGCCGGAACTACTGTATACTATATAGAGACGAAGAAGCTCTAGCTGTCAAAAAAGCAGTCTGAATCAGTGTTTAGAAACAACACTGCTCCAGAGGATTATACAAAGATACAATGTAACATATTGTTACATTTCTATCATTCTGTTCATTCATCTGCAGATTAAAGGGATGAACTTAGATCTGCAGATGATGTCAGTTAAAGCAACCTTGCAAGTTTTTAATAAAATGTTCCTCTGTTTAACCCCTTATTAACCCTTAATTTACTCTAATGAGCCCTAATTAAAGTGATTGTAAAGTCTCATGGGGGCACCCGAGCCAAGTCACAGCTCACTGTGTCCATTCAGACACGGAGCTGGGGCCCCCCTCCTCTTTCTCCTGATTGGCTGACTGACTTTGATTGACAGCAGCGAGAGCCCATGGTGCCGTTGCTGTGTCTCAGCCATCAGGAGGGAGAGTCCTGAATGGCCGAGATACTCGTGGACATTGCTGGACAGAGATGGGGCTCAGGTGAGTATTAGGGGGGCTGCTGCACACAGAAGGTTTTTTATCTTACTGCATAGAATGCAGTAAGATAAAAAATCTTCTGACTTTACAACTCCTTTAACTCCTCAGTCATCTTCTTTCTTCAACTAATATTTTCCTGCTTGTTTTTTTTTTTCTATTTTAAAAATAATATTTAAACTTTTTTTTTGTTTTTGTTTTGTTTGTTAATGTTTCTACACATTTAACATATATTTAAAAAGGGGTAAAAAAAAATAAAAAACAAAAAAAACAACCACCTTATTTATTTTATTATATTATTTGCAAATAACTTTGCAATGCTTTTGTACCAGAATCATAATTTTAGTGTCATTTTAAACAAGACAAATTACAGAATAAAATGCACACTTTTATCTGCAGTAGCACCATTTATTTTTAGGCTGGGTTCACACCATTGCCAATTGGAATACAGGATCCCTGCATCCAAGTCGCAATAGCAGGAGATTTTGACTGGCTCTCTATGGAGCCGGTTCACATATATCCGCAGCGGATCCGGTGCGTTGTGCGTCTTTTGGTCTGTTTCAGGTCTGAATTCAGCCCAAAAATCGAACCTGAAATGGGGGAGCCAGCACGAACCGGACCTCTACTGTGAGCTGCATGCGGCTCATATGTGAACCGGGCCTTAAATTAACACTGCTCAGAAAAAAAAGTGTATTTTATTTAGCTGTGTTGTGTTTTTTGTCTAAGGAATGCGGAAAAAATAAATAAAAAATCATTGTTGCAAAGCAATATCATGAAAACAGAAAGCTTTGCGTGTCTTTAAAAGAAACAATATATTTATTACCTTGTTACCTTTAGTAATGACAAAGTTATTGCTGAATAAACAGGTCCATAGCAGAAATGTAAAAATTGCTCTGGTCCATAGGGGGTGAACAGGGGTGAGAGGTGAAGTGGTTAAGCTATACTATATATGATAGAACAAAGTGTAAAAAGAGGAAATGACTAATAGCAAAGAGCTGCCAGCATCAGCAATAAGACTAATTGCAATAAAACATACAAAACAGGAAAGATGCAGCTCTAAAATGTATATATAAACCCTGGAATGGGATCCAGGAATGTGACACAAACTCTAAGAAGTTAAGGAAAAAGTGCCAAGTGCATATATAATCAGCAGAAAAAAGAAAGGAATGGGACATTGAGTGAGGCAGGTCACTGAATGGATACCTTATTCAATTAATTTATAAAATTATTTATTAATAATAACTAGTCACCTTATAGAGAATGTCAATCTGTAAATATAGGACACAATATACTATGATACACTTGTAAGAATATATAATTGTTATACAGAATAAGGTAAAACATAATCAGCATTATAGTTACATAAAGATCGCATCACTCATATTGCATATACAATCAGTAGGTGAACTGAGAAGAACAATAATATAAAAAAAAAAAAAACGCTCAAAATGGTGACATAACCATATGTACAGTGCTCATTGTATATATAATCAAGGAGTAATCCTAACAGTGTATAGGCAGTGAAACCTAATATGATACTCAAACCAAAATATAAAGACCTGTGATGGCCAAAAAATATTTCATAAATGGTACCATCTATGTAATAAATAAAGTCCAAAATAGCAACACGACACCCAGGAACATGCCTCCAACACCAGGGAAAGGTGGTGGGTACACTCACCCGAAACTGTGGACCAACACGCCAGCGGCGGTGAGTCAAACAAGCATGGACGATGTTCCAAAGTCGCTCTCCAGCTCAAACTCCTTCAAATGGACTGGCATGCATCCACATCAGGCCAGAAGTAGCATGAGCACTGGAGACTCAGTGATGATGTTCCTGGTATATGTAGTACTTCAGAGGAACAGCGTAGATCATATGGAAAAAGCAAGGCATCCACATAGTGCAGATCAAGTCTAAAATGTATTTAAATGAAAGTACAACCATTGCTTCTGATGCGTACAAAAAGTGATCACAAAACAAATAAAAAAGAGCTGGAGAGCGCACCGCCGCTGGCGTGTGGGTCCACAGCTTCGGATAGCTAGTGTTGGAGGCACGTTCCCTGGTGTCGTGTGTGGATATCACCTTGTTTTGCATCCAGTTTCATTGCTGTTCCCCAATGCGATTTATTTTTATTTTTATTTGAGTGACTTTTATGTTGCTATTTTGGACTTTATTCCTCACATAGATGGTACAATTTATGAAATATTTTGTGGCCTATACACCGTTAGGATTACTCCTTGATTATATATGCAATTAGCACTGTACACAAGGTTATGTCACCATTTTGAAAGTTTTTTTAATATTATTGTTCTTCTCAGTTCACCTACTGATTGTATATGCACTTGGCACTTTTTCCTTAGCTTCTTATGCCCTGTACACACGATTGGACATTCCGACAACAAAATCCATCAGATTTTTTCCAACAGAAGTTGGCTTAAAGTTGTCTTGCATACACACGGGCGCACAAAGTTATCGAAAATTCTGATCGTCAAGAACGCAGCGACGTACAACACGTACGACGGGACTATAAAGAGGAAGTTCAATAGCCAGTAGCCAATAGCTTCCGTCTCGTAACTTATTCTGAGCATGTGTGGCACTTTGTGCGTCGGAATTATCTACACACGATCGGAATCGGATTTTGTTGTTGGAAAATTTTAGATCTAGATCTCAAACTTTGTGTGTCGTAAATTCCGATGGAAAAAGTCCGATGGAGCCTACACACGGTCGGAATTTCCGACAACATGCTCCGATCGCACATTTTCCGATGGAAAGTCCGAACGTGTGTTCAGGGCATTATAGTTTGGGTCACACCCCTGGATCACATTCTAGGGTTTATATATACATTTAGCGCTGCATCTTTCCTGTTTTTTATACTATATAAGATGTAAAGAGCAACAAGTAAAAGAGCAATGAGGATCTGCAAAGAGTGACAACTTGCACCAACCAATCAGATTTCAGTTCATATCAATTGAGAGATTTGTTGCCATTGGTTACTGCACTTTGACGATCGTCACCAGTGGCGGGACAAGGTAATTTAGAGCCCAGGGCGAACATGCCAAATTGCCCCCCCCCCCCCCCCAGATGTATGGGCATTATGTGTCCCATCCCCACTCCCAACACAAACTCCCCCAAATCACAACTCCTAGCTCACCCTCCCTAAATTTTCCCTCTGAAGCCCCCCAAATTCCCCTTTTTAACACAAATTTCCTGCCCCCTAATCTCCTTGTGGTGCCCCCCCACCTCACATGATACCACAGTGCCCAGGGCAACCGCCCCTCCTGCCCACCCCTTGTCCCGGCCCTGATCGTCACTGCTCTTTTTGCAATCTCAGTGAATATACTATGATAACTGTGTCATCCTTCTACTACTTCTGAAAGTGCTGGCTAGTGGAAGTCTGTGAAGCATGTCTGAATTTTGAGCACACAACACGCTGCTAATGACAGAGACAAGATTATCAATTATTCACATGCAAAACATCACATAGCCTCCGTGCTTACTCTGCCTTTCTGCCCTGTAAACATGAACTCTTCCAGCACTGTATGATCATCAGCCACTTGGAACTAAGTCAGCTTGTATAAAATACAATGCTTGTATAAAATATGGCTTTTCTAAACTCTGGCAAAAAAGTGCTTCGCATTTAGGTGTGTTTTCATTTTACAATCCATCATAGACATATCACATAAAAAATGTGGTTGAACTGGGTAGGGTTGGATTTACAACCTCAGAGTATCACATCTTTATTAAATAATTCAATCAAACTCTGCAGAAACAGTCACACTAAATATTATATGAGTCCAGATGCTGACCAAAAAACTGTATAACTTCCTAAGACCTTTATAGGGTACCCTTACAATCCACTTTGACCTACAGGTAAACCTAGATTTATGCCGCGTACACACGTTCGGACTTTGTCCGCCGGACCTAGTCCAGCGGATTGTCCGCCGGACCTAGTCCGGCGGGACTTCCCCACACACGCCCGGACTTCCGAGCGTGTGACTTGCCCACACACGCCCGGACTTTCCGGCGGACAATCCGCTGGACAAAGTCCGCGGGACTTTTGAAAATGAACGGACTTGCCACACACGGAGCAGTCCGTTCATTTAGAACGTAACTTCAGGTATACGTAGCTAGCGTAGGCAGTGAATGCCGCCGCGCTAGCTCCGTCACCTGGCATGGATTTAAAGGGACTCCCCCCCAAATCCATCTCAGACCCTTATCCGAGCACGCAGCCAGGCAGGCCAGGAAAGGGGTGGGGACGAGCGAGCGCCCCCCCCCCTCCTGAGCCATACCAGGCCACGTGCCCTCAACATGGGGGGTGCCCTGGGGGGGGGGCCGTGCGCCCCCCCCACCCCAAAGCACCTTGTCCCCATGTTGATGAGGACAAGGGCCTCTTCCCGACAATCCTGGCCATTGGTTGTCGGGGTCTGCGGGCGGGGGGCTTATCGGAATCTGGGAGCCCCCTTTTATAAGGGGGTCCCCAGATCCCGGCCCCCCCACCCTATGTGAATGAGTATGGGGTACGATGTACCCCTACCCATTCACCTAAGGTGTAAAATGTAAAGTAAAAAACCACACAATTTTGAAAAAATATTTTATTGCACTGCTCCGGGGGTCTTCTTCCGTCTTGGGGGTCTTCTCGCCGGACTCCTCCGCCATTTACCTAGCTCTTTTACCGAGCGGAGAAGTCCGGCAAGAACAGAAGAGACCCCGGAAGACCCCCGAAGGCGGATCGAGACCCCCAGACGACAGCGGCGACGACGAAGAAGGTAGTCGGACTTCTCCGCTCGGTAAAAGAGCTTGGTAAATGGCGGAGGAGTCCGGCGAGAAGACCCCCAAGACGGAAGAAGACCCCCGGAGCAGTGCAATAAAATATTTTTTCAAAATTGTGTGGTTTTTTACTTTACATTTTACACCTTAGGTGAATGGGTAGGGGTACATCGTACCCCATACTCATTCACATAGGGTGGGGGGCCGGGATCTGGGGGCCCCCTTATAAAAGGGGGCTCCCAGATTCCGATAAGCCCCCGCCCGCAGACCCCGACAACCAATGGCCAGGGTTGTCGGGAAGAGGCCCTTGTCCTCATCAACATGGGGACAAGGTGCTTTGGGGTGGGGGGGCCGCACGGCCCCCCTTTCCCCAGGGCACCCCCCATGTTGAGGGCACGCGGCCTGGTATGGCTCAGGAGGGGGGGGCGCTCGCTCGTCCCCACCCCTTTCCTGGCCTGCCGGGCTGCGTGCTCGGATAAGGGTCTGAGATGGATTTGGGGGGGACCCCCACGCCGTTTTTCGGCGTGGGGAGTCCCTTTAAATCCATGCCAGGTGACGGAGCTAGCGCGGCGGCATTCACTGCCTACGCTAGCTACGTATACCTGAAGTCACGTGCTAAATGAACGGACTTTCTGATGAGCGGCAAGTCCGTTCATTTCAAAAGTCCGGCGGACTAGCCTACTAACGGCGGGATTGTCCGCCGGACTGCCAGATTGTCCGCCGGACTGCCAAGTCCAGCGGACAATTGTAAAACAAAACTTAAAACCTAGTCCGCCGGACTTTTGGCGCCAAAAAGTCAGCCGACGCCCACACATGAGGGGATTGTCCGGTGGACTTGAGTCCAGCGGATAATCCCGCGGGATAGTCCCTTCGTGTGTACGCAGCATAAGGCTTACCTGTAGGAGATATTTGCAAAAAGACAGGCACCGCTGTCTATGGCGCATGCGCCGTAGATAGCGGCACGCAGGCGCAATGAGCACGCCGCTGCTAACGGCGATATGCGGCGAGTGGCGGCTCCCGTGCGCATGCGTGGGAGTGACGTCATTGTGGCGCCGGAGAATCGCCGGTGCCGCGAGACCCAGAATTCACTCCAGGTCTCATGACAGCGGTGGAGAAGAAGAAGGAGGACCGCTTCGGGGGCGTCATTCTCAGGTAAGTTATTCATAATGAGCTAGTATGCTATGCATACTAGCTCATTATGCCTTTGCCTTGCAGGTTCCTTTTTTTTTTTTAAATGTTTCAATGACTTTACTTCCTCTTTAAAGAACAAGGTAAAGACGAGGTTAATCTGCATTAATGAGATGCTTTCTTTGTGTAATCCAATACATCCAGCCTTCTCTGTTCTGCTGATAATCAGTAAGGGGGCGGTTGTAATAATGAGGGGTGTCACAATGACACATTCTTTTATCGGCCTTTGACGGTGCTGGAACAAGCATCAATTCAATCAATAGGGTTGATTTATTAAAGGCAAATAGGCTGTTCACTTTGCAAGGGAAGTTGCACTTTTCAAGGGAATTTTCCCCAGAGCTTAATGAATGCGGTAAAATTTAATTTAGTAAAGAATATCCAATCATCTGCAAGGAAAGTAAAAAAAAAAAAAAAACTGCAAATGATTGGACAATAGAAGTTAGCAGAGATTTACCTCATGTACTAAGCGAAGGGAAAATTCACTTGCAAAGTTCAACTTCCCATGCAAAGTAAACAGTCTGTATTCCTTTATTAAATCAGCCTCATTGTGATTCAGTAACAAAGCGGGGTTAATTTAGTAAATAGAAATACGTCGCTCACTTTGCAAGGGAATTTGTCCTAGAGCTTAGTGAATGAGGTGAAGCTCCACTGACTTCCATCATCCAATCATGTGCTAGCAAAATACTTTTTTTTTTTCTCCATGCACACAATTGGGTATTCTTTGCAAAATAAAATGTCACCACGTTCACTAACATCTGGGGCAAACTCCCTTGCAAAGTGACAGCCTATTTTGCCTTTAATAAATCCACCCCATAGTATAAAAAAAAACAGTCAAGTGGATGAGGTGCACAAATTGATGCAAAAGATAAGTCCCGGGGGGAATGCCTATACAGTAAAACCACCAGCATGCATTACGGTAAAAATAAACCCTAACTGAAAGACATTTAATTTACTGTGTATCATAAACGTCTTAGTACGTAGGGTCCAATATTGAGTTTGCGCACCCTTTGAAGCTATAACAGCTTCAACTCTTCTGGGAAGGCTGTCCACAAAGTTTAGGAGTGTGTCTATGGGAATGTTTGACCATTCTTCCCGAAGCGTACTTGTGAGGTCAGGCACTGATATAGACGAGAAGGCCTGGCTCGCAGCTTTAATAGCAAATGTAATAGTTTAATAGCAAAAATGCAAAAAAAAATTTTTTTTTTCAAAGTTTTTGGTCATTTTTGTATATTTATTTTAAAATAAAAATACCCAGTGATGATCAAATACCACCAAAAAAAAGCTCTATTTCTGTGAAAAAAAATTATATAAATTGAATTTGGGTATAGCTTTGCATGACCATGTAATTGCCAGTTAAAGTAGTGCAGTGCTAAATAACAAAAAAAGGCCTGGCCATGAAGGGGTAAAATCTTCCCGGAGATCAAGTAGTTAGAAGATAATTATCCTTTTAGCTATCATTAAAATGCAGCTCCCCTAAATCAAGCAACCACCCAAGTCTGCCACTTAACTGTTCTTGATCTTTAGAGGTTTTCACTGTGGGGCCACTACTGGAAGCCACAGAATATGCCCACAGAATGTATCCCATCCAGGTCACCCATGCACCGTAGATTTTTTATTCATTCCCAGAGAATCTAAGTGGCCTCCATGGAAAACCTTTGTGGATAGAGGACAGGTAAGTGGCAGACTTATGCTGGGTACACACGAGCGAATTTTCCATCAGAAAAAACTTGTATGGTTACACAAAAGTTCGCTGAACTTTCGACCGCCAAGAACGCGGTGACGTACAGCACTACGACGAGCCGAGAAAATGAAGTTCAATGCTTCCGAGCATGCGTTGAATTGTTTCAGAGCATGCGTAGGAATTTTGCGCGTCGGAATTGCTACAGACGATCAGAATTTCCGATGAAAACTTTTTCCGTCGGAAAATTAAGAACATGCTCTCAATCTTTTTCTGGCGGAAATTCAGCCAGCAAAAGTCCGATGGAGCAGACACACGGTCGCATTTTCCGACCAAAAGCTCTCATCGGTCTTTTGCTGGCCGAATTTACGATCGTGTGTACGGGGCATTAAGGGGTTACAAGGGGTCGGTACATGTGTCAGCACAGCCATTTGTCTTTACCAGGGGATACATGTGACAGGGTGACAACTCTGGAGCACATATAGCATTCAGGTGTCACCCCATAACAGGAGGTGCCTGGAGAAGGACCTACATGGCAGGGTCACCAGGTTTTAATTTCTAATGAAAACTGCAGATTTCAAATAAAAATGACTTTAAAATGATAAAGTTTAAATGAGATTTTGGTAATTTAGTTTATGTAAACTTTAATAAATTCCTCAGTTAAGGTCTAGAGTCGTACAGTTTCTGATAGTAAGCAGGACATAGTGTATATAATATTGTGACAGGTCAGTAGTCATCTTTCATTGTTGAAAATGTATTCGGTTTAGGTGCTATGGGTTACTCTACTTTTTACAATATGCTTGCCTCGTTGTGCTGCCTTATTAAATACAGCCAGATTTCTCACAAGAAATAAAACAAAAAAAAACAAGTAGAATTGCCAAATGAATGATCTGATTTGCCATTACTACTGGCAGCCCTACAAATGTACAAACCTGAAAATGTCAAAATGGAAGTAGTTTTATTCTTTAAAAAGAACAGATGAGATGTAATTTTTTGTTTGATGATATTCACAGCAGACATGGTTACTAAGCTTGTCTTTCCACCCACGCAATACCAACATATTACATGAATTTAGAAGACTCTCTTGTTTATATGCCTAATAAATTAGCAATAATTAGCACAGTCAGACAGGTCAATGGCTTCTTTTCAATGTACTGTACGAGAGTTAAAGGTCAGAAGTAATTTAGCTTACATTAATTTAATTTGCCTCTATAGCGTATTAAAAATAAAACGCCAAACCAAAGCCCCCAGGCTGTGTAGGGGGCACCCTCCACTGCCTTCACGTATCTTTCCCGATCCTCTCTGTCATCCCAATCCCTTCTCATACATCCAATCATGAGATGAAGAAGCTCAATTCAATTCTGCGCCATGTACTGTATCCTTCAAGCAGAACTCGACTCCCAGAAGGGAAATCATTTTGTTTTAGCCCTATTTTTTACATTTAAGTCCTAACATACCCTACACATTCATACATTTTTGTCAGTTAATAAGACTCTGGTGGGAACCAGGTTGCATAGGGGTGAAAACCCAGAGCTTTCTTCTCCAGAGGATGGTCTGTTTTCAGTACTAACCTGTGTTAAGTGATAACCTGCTGCAAATCGGAGAAAGTAAGATTAAGTCGTGATCTTTCTCCCAGATAGATCTGGCATTGATAAACATGGAGGACAGTGGTGTAGTGATATCAAAACATGTTTCTTGCCTTACTTTGTAAGAGAAGAAGTCAAAAATGTATAGTGAGCTTTTTGTGTGTACCATGGGTGGTTGGCTTGAATACACAGTGGTGTATTAGGGTGTTTATGACTCATTTTGTAAAAGAAGAGGGCCAAGTCTTTCTAGTGAGCCTTTTTTGCATACCAGTGGTAGTGGGACACAAAACCCCCAAGTGGAATGCGGTTTGTTAAGTGGGTCATGCACATCGGGTGAGCTGTAGTAATATCACAATAGTTGTGTAAAAAATTAAGTATATCTAATTTTGTACAATACTTAATCCTCTAACATACTGCACCACCAGTTTTGGTTTGATATTGGTGTGGGTATACTCGAGGTCCCACTTGATTTAAAGCAAGGGTGTCCAACCTTTTGACCTTCCTGGGCCACATTGGAGAGGAATTGTCTTGGCCCACACATAAAATACACTAATGCTGTGTACACACGATCAGAAATGCCGCCAGCAAAACTCAGATGAGAGATTTTTGTCGGAAAATGCGTGTGTGTATGCTCCATCGGTCTTTTGCTGGCGGAATTCCAGCCAGCAAAAGATTGAGAGCAGGTTCTCTATTTTTCGATCGGGAAAAGTTCCTATCCGAAAATGCGATCGTCTGTATGTAATGCAGACGCGCAAAAATTCACGCATGCTCGGAAACAATTTGACGTATGCTCGGAAGCATTGAACTTCATTTTCTCGGCTCATCGTAGTGTTGTACGTCACCGCGTTCTTGACGGTCGAAAGGTTAAAGAACTTTTGTGTGACCGTGTGTATGCAAGACAAGCTTGAGCAGAATTCCGTCGGTAAAAACATCCAAGATTTTTCTGATGGAAATTCCGCTCGTGTGTACGCGGCATTACAGTAGCTGATGGGAAGAAAAAGTCAGGCAGATCACAAGTTACCAATCACTGATATACTGTAGTTAATATATCCTAAATAATAAAAAAAAATAAAAAATTTTTTTACATAGTTGCTTTTATAAAATTAAAAGAGGGCCACGTAAAACTAGTGCGACATTTGACAAACGAACACATCAATATCTGGTTTGATGGATGTAGTGCTAATTTTATGAATTTTCAAGGTGCCCATTAGATATTTTGGTTCTAATCTTGTCCTTCGTTTGGTTCATTCTTGAAAATAGTTGCTCACAAATATAGATGCTGCCGAAAACAGATGACATGAATAAGGCATGATTGTAAAGAGTGGAACATTTTTCTTTGGGAAGATAAAACTTATAAAGTCACTGTCAAATTTTTCTTTGCTAAGTGTAAATGCATTATTACACATAACTGCAAAAATAAATTTTTTTAATTAAGTTTATGAATTTGTTATGTATCACTGTTTTGGATCACATGCAGCCTGTGGGCCGCAGATTGGACACCCTTGATTTAAAGCAAGCTGATGAGGTCCTAATGTGTATTCAGAAAGTATGGTGGAAAGACATTTATATGGAGTGTAGATTCTGACTAATTTTCTGAGAATGTAGATTCTCTGGCATACTAACAAATCCTCTCAATCCGGTGAGCCCCCTAAATGACTGATTTATAAGGGCATGTGGAGAATGCTTTATTTTGTTTAAAGTGAGTATAATACCAACAAAGTTTAGGATTATTGCTGTAAAGAGATACTACATTATGGAGATATCCTTTTTTAACATGCACTTTGAACCTAAGGATTAAAGCGGAGTTCCACCCACAAATGGAACTTACACTTTAAGCACTCCTCACCCCCTTACATGCCACATTTGGCATGTCATTTTTTTGGGGGGGGAGTGGGGCCTTCATTAGGAGGGGGACTTCCTGTCCCACTTCCTCCTTCCGCCCAGGAACCGCCTAGGCGACTCCTTTCGTCTAAGACGGCCCCTCCCTCTAGGCGATCTCCTGGGACACGTGACAGCCTATCCACTCCGGGAGCGCAGCGCGACTCGCGCATGCGCCGTGCGTGCCCGGCCGTGAAGACGAAAGCTGTCAAGGCCGGGTGCCCTGAGTGGCAATGGAGGCGCCGGCGAAGAGGAGGGGGAGAGGAGCGACACCCCGTTCGGCCGCATCGCTGGACCGTGTAACAGGTAAGTGTCTGTTTATTAAAAGTCAGCAACTACACTTTTTGTAGCTGCTGACTTTTAAAAGGCCTGGAACTCCCCTTTAAGGAGGAGAATAAGTGGAGGCGGATAATAGATCTAGTATACCTATCCTTTTGGAGAAGAGCCTTTTGACCTACCTATAATCAAAGGGTCAATACAGTCTGGTGAGCCTCCAAGTCTTGTGGACACGATGAATACTTTGGTGGAGAAGTTGTGGATTTTGAATCTATTGACTTTACTCATCTGCGTCTGCTATTAGTCCAATAAAAAATAAATAAAAAAGATATGTTGCCAGCACTCTTTAATCTTCTGTTAATAGAACCTTCTTTCTTGCTATTTTTTCAGCATGTCATACAGCATAGGTGCAAGGCTTCAGAACCACCAGGTGTTCCTACATCGGCCAAAAGAGAAGTAAAAAAAGTCATGATAAAGGTGTGCTGTCAGCATATCTTTTATTTGATTGTTGTAGCACTATTCACAGCTGTTCCAGCTCTCTGCAACTGAGTGTATATTGGTCCGGTAAACGATGAAGACATTTTTATGATGCTGTTTCTGGCCCTCGCCTGTACTGCTTTCTGATGTGGAGGTGATCCAGCATTTCAATCTGAACCTGTGTCAACTGCTTCCCTCTTCATGTCATCCCACTATACAGTCTTCTGGAGACATTAAGGAGCCCTACCTCTGGACTCCTAATAGAAGTGTCTCCGTCATCCAGGTGGTGACATTGACATCCAACAAAGGACCCTTCTCTTCTGCAGTGAAGAGGATAGAAGACTTGGGACCCATTTAGATGAGTAAAAGGAACTTTTAGCTTTTTCGATTTTTTGTTCCAACATAGTGATTAATTGGGGAAGCTGATGCCTGGAGAAGAGTTTAAAAAATACTAGCAGTGTGGGTAACTGAATTTGACCTTTTATCAGTCTGTATTTCCTGTACTACAGCACTCAGAGTCAAAGGGGGGGAAAGCAGCACATGAAGCCAATCATTTACAGTATGCTGCAGTGGCTACAGTGCTCATGTGCTAAACATAAAATATATAGTTATGGGAAGAGAGCAGGGTGACATGAGAGATGAGACAAGCTCATCAGCCGGTTCTTCCACTGAGTTCTTATCTCTTCGTAGACATTGATCTCAAATAACTCATTTGCATTATGTTGCATAAAAATGTAACATGTCTACATTTTTACACAATACAATGTTCCTTACCGCATTTCACTGAACTGAAGCGCATTGCAAACACATGAGTTGTGAAATTTCAATAAAGTTTTGAAAAAGGTAAATTGTGCAATGTGTTGTAACAACTCCTAATGCACACCACTGCAGACATGTTACATGGAGCATAGCGCATGCAAGCTGGTGTGAACAAGCCCTTACTTCTAGTGACAGCCTGGGGGAGAGGACTTGTAAGTGTTACTTAAGCCCCATACACACGGTCGGACAATCCGCGGACCAGGTCCGTCGGACCATGTCCGTCATACTTTGTCCGATGTTGGTTTTGCGTACACACGGTCGGACAAAGTTGTCGGAAAATCCGATCATTCTGAACATGGTGACGTTTGTTGCCTACGACGGGACTACGTAGAGGCTAGTAGCCAATAGCTTTGGTCTTGTAATGTGATCTGAGCATGCGTAGCACTTTGTCCGGTCGGACAACCGTACACACGATCGGATTTGGTGTGATCGGACCGGGTTGACGGCAAATCTTTCCAGCAGGAGATAAGACTTTGTCCGACGGACAAACCGACGAACACTGTCCGATGGTGCATACACACGGTCTGATTTTTCAACAACCTTGTCCGATCGGACCAAATTGATGAAAAAGTCCGACCGTGTGTATGGGGCTTTAAAGGGGTTGTAAACCTTCGTGCTTTTTCACCTTAATGTATCCTATCCATTAAGGTGAAAAAAAAAAAAAGCAGTGACCACCCCCCCAGCCCACCTTTTAGCTTAACTGAGCCCTGGAACTCAACCCGGCGGTTACGCGCTGTCTCTCTGCCCAGGGATCTTGGCTCTTGATTGGATAGATTGATAGCAGTGCAGCCATTGGCTCCCACTGCTGCCAATCAATTACAATGACATGGGCACCGGGGGGGGGGGGGGAGTCATACATTCGGCTGCTATGGACGCAGAATGCTGGACTTGGGAGCGCGCCCCCAAGGTAACCCCCTCGGGAGAGCGCTTCTCCTAGGGGGTGAACAGATGTGGAGAGGAGCCACGAGAGCCGCCGGGGGACCCCATAATACGAGGTTCGGGGGCACTCTGTGCAAAACGAGCTGCACAGTGGAGGTAAGTATGATAGGTTTGTTGTTTAAAAAAAAAAAAGCCCTTACAATCACTTTAACTGTAGCAGAGAAAAATCAGGCACTCTTCCCTGCAAGACAGGGCTATGCTGTATGCCACAGCTAAGTATATCTTAGAGTTGAATAGATACAATACATATAATCTGGCAGGTAAAACAGGTTCCATGTATGTGTTTTATTGTATATTTAGCTATATTTAGCTGCTCCACAAATCAGGGTGTGAGCCTTAGGTGTTCAAAGCAGAGTACAGGGTTTGATTGGAAGCCATGACAATTTTTAGTGGGGTGTCCGCTACTCGGGAACCAAACCAGACCATTAATCTAACTGTTGGAACATCCCAGATGCTATTCTGTGTGGCATGTGCAGAGAATATGTCAGGACAAAGTGACAGAGTTAACCCCCCAACTAGGACTGCCACATTTTCTGGAGAAAATACAGGGCTTAATGCCTCTTTACTATTATTACCACTTACATCACTTTCCATTTTTAGCGGTCAGGCCAATAACATACCATCCAGATGTCAACCCAATCCACTTATTACATGATCCCCCATAACGTGAAGCACTGAGTATTTTGTGTCAGCTACTATGGAGGAAGGATAGAAAGGTTAATATAAATGGGTCAGGAGGTGGGCATCTCAAAATTGAACTTATATAGGGAAACCCCTGCTGAGATTTGTCCATCAGGGGTCATTAGGAAAGTGTCTCTTACATTGGTGGTCGGAAAGCGGTGCACACTAGCAGTTTATTTTTGTTTAACCCAGCAGGCTGAACAAAAAAAACGTAAGCGATCTCAACAGTACATTTGAAACGTTAACAGAAATTTGATGAATGATGTTTTAAAGTACTTAAAACTGTAGCCTTTAGGCTCCATGCACACTGAAGCTCATAAACTGCAGTTTATTGGAGTTTGGGCGTTTTTTTTAAAAGCCCATAAACTCCACTCTATGTTAGCCTATGTGTCCATGCACACATTGACGTTTTTTAGCTTTAATGAGCAGTGGAGTTTATGGGCTTTTTTCTGAACGCCAGAAATTTGCGTTCAAAGTGCCGTTTTTCACCGCCAAAAAAAGCCAAACGCTGATAAACGCTGATAAACGCTGATAAACGCTCATGAACGCGCGTTAATTAGCGTTCAGCGTTCTATTTTTTCAATGCATTGTGGGAGTTTAGAATACATTGTGGGATTTTTGGAGTGTCCTCTGTGTATTTTTATTAAAACGCTGATAAACGCTAACGCTATAAAACGCTCATAAACGCTAGTACAAAACGCTGTTAAAAGCTTGTTTTTCAACCAGCGTTTTTCTGCCAGCAATCTGGCGTCCAGAAACAGCTTTTTTGAGCTCCAGTGTGCATGGAGCCTTAACATTCGATTTTAGTATAAATGGAATTTACCAAACAAAGCCATATACGCTGTTAGAAATTTGTTCAATAAAAATTTTCTATCGTGCTCCTTCGAATTTTCTCATCACTACGGTTAAAAATAAACATTGATTTGACCCTCACTAACCATTAAAAAAATTCCTTTCTCAAACATTGCAATGTAATACCCTTTCTTCCATAAATAAAGATTATTTAAAAAAAAAAAAAATTCAAACATTCCAAAAATTTACATTTTCAAACAAAATTCTACTAGTGTATGGCCAGCTTTAAGGAACACCTAGCAACCTCTGAAGGAACCTTGGTTTTATGGAACACCTAGCAACCTCTGAAGGAACCTTGGTTTTATGGAACACCTAGCAACCTCTGGAGGAACCTTGGCTGAACCTTGGCTGTTCTAGTCAGCTAGTGGAAAATCAAAATACACAAAGACAAAACGGTGCACAATCCGAACAATCCCAACACATTTAGATGTCAATATAATGCTTTCAGGTCATCTCTCCTGCTGCAACCACTATGAGAGTACTTAACTTCTCCCGTCGGATTTCTCATATAGCATACTTTGTGGAGAATGTAGCTAGTGGCATGTGACTCTATGGAGAGGTGGAGGCCAGGGACACAGATCCTAGACTCGAGTCCAATATAAAAGTCTAGTAGGTAATTCTGCCCACCGCTATCCACCTGCTCTAGTTGCCTAGATTATTTCAAATCCATTCTGTCACTTATGCGTGAAAAGGCTTTTTTCATGTGTGTTTTTCCAAACCTTAAATTATCAATATCGCTGCATGGAAATGTCACGTGAGATTAGGGCAGCTATAGCAACCAGCACAGCATTAGAGAGGGTCAATATTACGAACATCACATCACTGCGACAGCGAGGCAGAAAATCACGTTCTAACAAACTTTCCCTACAAGCATAGACAGCTGAACAAAGCCACAAATTGCTGCCATTTATTTCAGCTTTGGATTCTATGGTATGCAGGCAGGTGTGCAGGCTCATAATACTAAATAGTTTTCACTGGAGATTGACTATAAATTTTGCCCACTGTCATTGTTGTCTCTGGAATCAAAGGACAGTCACAAAAGAAACAAAAGAATTAAAGGGAATCTGTAGTGGTTCTGAACATACTATATTTCCAGGACCACAAAATCTGATTTTTTTTCAGGGAACTGTGAAATACTTCATATGAATATTATAGCTCTTACTGTTGAATGTTTGTACTGATATGTGATTGCCATTTAGTTACTGGTAATGTTCCTATAAGAAATATCATTCTAAGCTGAAGCTGTAAACTTGTATTGATCTTTTCCCAATCATATACAAGTTAATTGGTTTCATCAATTCTAGTGTATCTATTTTATTGTTATCATCACTACAAGAGAAAATGTATGAACCCAGGGTGTCAGAGATGGCAGTGGATTAGCAGGGTCAGGGCAACCAGAGGGGTACTGATTTAACCAGTGACCCTCACGACGGCAACGCTACATGTGCATAACAGCAAACCTATAAGGCAGGGGTCTTCAAACTATGGCCCTCCAGTTGTTCAAGAACTACAATTTCCATCATGCCTAGTCATGTCTGTGAATGTCAGAGTTTTGCAATGCCTCATGGGATGTGTAGTTCTGCAACAGCTGGAGGGCCGTAGTTTGAGGATCCCTGCTATAAGGTGAGGATAATCATATTCTAATCCCATGATTCTTAATAATGAGATGATTATTCTAAAATCTCCTTTACATGTCCGGCAGCGTTTACTGACTTTCTGAAAAGCGATCTGTGCCTGTAACACACACGCCACAACCATATGATACAGCAGTTGCGGCATGGTCCAGAAACAGCTGCCTAATGCCAGGTTATATCATTTCCACCATGACGCAGTCTGGAAGGTTGTCAGGAACATGTTGCCAGCTGTCAGGCTAAGATCCACAGTCTAGCTAATGCGCGTGCGCATATGAATGCATGTTCTTATGAGCATAGAAGACAAACGTCACGTACCTCATTGCTCACACGTACACACACAGACTTGTGTGCACGTTCACTGCTGTCAATTGGCCTATATAAACCTGAACTCGGCACTAGGCCTTTGCTGAATGGTCTCCAAACTTGGTCTAGTTAATAGTTCTTGATACGCATCTTGATCTTGTTACCAACCTGGATTCCTCTCTGACCTCGCTCTCGGATTATCCTCCTCTGCCCATGTTTGCTGTGTGTTTCCCCTACCAACCTTGGCTTGGACTCCCGACTACGCTTTTGTCCACTGAATTTATACCTTCCTGCCCGTTTGTTGCCGACTTCTGCCAGTTCCTGACTCTGCTTGTGTCCTGGTGTCCTTCCACTTAACTATCAGCTAACCAGGTTTGGGACAAGGCTCCACCTTCAGATGAACGTGGCATCTCCAGGGTGCATTGTCAGCTATACTTCTGCTCATGAGGTACCAGCACTCCCAAGTTCCTGCTCACAGTGTCTACACCTTGGAACTTGTGCCTTTCCTTCACCCCTGTCTTAACGTCCAGAGGTACTCGGACTGGAACTGTGCAAGAGGCCACCCTCATCATCTCTGTCTCTGCATGCAGGTACTGTACGTGACAGAGGTGATGTGCAGGGGATGGTAGACACGAATATCAAGGCAGGTGCAGACACTTATGTTGTATGTTAAAATTTTTATCATTAGTATTTTTTTTTTTTTTGTAAAGGAATATTTTCCTGTTTTTACAACTGCCTTGAGTTTAGCTTTAAATTTTACTGCAGTTAGCCCAGTTCAGTTTTCAGGATAGTAAGAAAATGACATTGGCTGGCACTTTTAATGTAGGGAAGTTGGTGAGGACTGGTACATGTTGATTATGGATGGCTCGCCCAGGCACTCAGGTCATCATTGTTATTCAGAGGTGAGATCAGCGATTGAAATCAATTTAACACACTATAATACACTATACACTCTGACTGTCAGGAAAGTGATCTGACTCAATGATCCGTCACAGGTGCAGAGTAACAGAGACTGAACAAGAATTTCATTAACTGGCAGACAAATAGGAATAAACTTGGAGAATAATGTTTATTTTAGCTTTATTCATGTATATTTCATAAAGCTGTTAAACAGAGGAAAGAAAGAAAGGACATTTTGGTGCTCTGCACAGTATTTGTGTATTTTGAAACAAATGAGTGATGCTGTATAGCTATAGTGTAGACATTCAAAGGTAAAGACACTGAGGCAGTCAACAGGAAAGGGGCCCTTTGCTTGTAAGATGTAGGTATCTAAAGGGAGCCAGCCAAGACATGGCTATATGTATCAGTGTTAAAGTGACTTTAATTAAAAAAAATTAAATTATACTCATGTATATATTCCTAACTCAAAAAAGTACCCTTGCAGTTTCCTTCAAATTCCTACTTTTTTGCTGCTGTGATCTGACTTCCTGTTAGAGGATGGCCACGTTTGCTCTCCATGTTCCACTGTATGTAGGAACGTAGCTACCTGCTTGTGCTTGCTCCTGAGACAGAATAGGGACAATGAATTATAGACTATGGGATGTGCAGTGTGGATAGATCACTGCACGTGATCACTGAAGTAAAAGGGAAAAAATGAGAATCGGTAGCTCATAGAGGATGTCAAAGGAAGCAGAAAAATACAGTAAGAAACAATTTCATGAAAAGTAGATTACCGGGCTACTAAGTAGTGGATGTATATGGACTATTTTTGGAGAATAAAGATATGATTTTGTTTTACTAAATTATTATAATACTTGATTGTATTATTATCTTTTATCACTTCAGTAGGTATTGGAACTATTGTACCAATGGCTCATAATACCTACATGTATTGGTATTTATTCATATAATGCTCTATCCCAGATAGCAAGCAATTGTGCTGCAAGATTGAAAATGACTTGCTAAGCTATTGCTAGACTTGCCAGGCTTCACAAGTTTGTTGCACAATTGCAGCAAGTCCGCATTGCATGACTCCAGATCAACTTTCTTTGCTAACATTCTGCAAGTCTGTTGCAAGTTCTGGTTCAGTTATGTTGTGCAATAGTCATTCCACCACAGGGGTCACTGTGGCTGAATTTTCATGCTGTAGATCAGAGGTGGGCAACCAATGGCACGCAAAGCCTCTTTTGCTGGCACTCAACTCCCTCCCCCATCAGTTGAGAAGCGCAGGGAAGTGTCAGTGAGACACTAATGCATTCCAATTTCAGAATTCCCCACAATGCACCTGCACTGAGGGGGAGGCACTGTGCCCCCACACATTGTAAAATATGGGAAACATTGTTTGGTTCTCAAACTTTGCTGTAGCTGCGATCGTCAGCTTTTGTGATGGGGAAGAGATTGGGTGCAGTTCTGGAAGGGGGGGGGCAGTCCCTGTTTCCAGGAGGAGGAGGACTGTCATTGGCTACTGCTAATGCCAATCACAGTCCTGCTAGCCCCGTCCACCATCTGGAGGAAGATTCAGCGCAATGAAAATCACACCCAACTTTTGCTTCAGCGCAGAAACTTTTTCTCAGCTGCAGGGGCCCAACTTATGAACCTGCACACAGGCCCACTGCTTTCAGAAAATGCCCCTGACCTGAGCTCATCATTGCGCATCCATTTTAGATGCTTGTATGTGACATCATATACAAGCACGTGGGCTGGATGCAAGAGGTGGATCAGCAGGATGAGTGTGCCAGGACTGGTAGATGTGTCTCATCTCTGCTTCCTTTCACCACTCTGCCTATCACACATACTGTATCATAGATGAGAAGAGGGTACAGCGGTGGAACAGATGAGCAGGAGGGATTCAGAGGTGGGACAGAAGAGCAGGAGGGTACAGCGGTGTGGCAGATGTGCAGGGAGGTACAGTGGTTGAAGAGATGAGAAGGGGGTTCAGCAGTTGAGCAGATGAGAAGGGGGTTCAGTGGTGGGACAGAAAAGTGGGGGAGGGGGGTAGAACAGTGGGGTAGATGTGAAAGGAGGTGTATTGGTGGGACAGATGTGCAGGAGGTACAGTGGTGGGAGGGATAAGAAAAGGGGGTTCAGCCGTGGAACAGAAAAGTAGGGGGGGCAGCGATGGGGCAGATAAGCGGGGGGAGGGGTTCAGTGTTAGGCCAGATGAGAAGGGGGTTACAGTGGTGGGAAAAATGAGCAGAAGGGGTTCAGTGTTGGGGCAAATGAGAATGGGGTTTAGCGGGACAGAAGAGCAGGGGGTAAAGCGGTGGGGCAGATGTGAAAGGAGGTGCATTAGTGGGACAGATGAGCAGGGGATTACAGTGGTTGGGCAGAAGAGCAGGGGGTACAGAGGCAGGGCAGAGGAGAAAGGAGATACATTGGTGGGACAGGTGAGCAGGGGTTTACATCGGTGGGGCAGGTGTGCAGAGGAGAAAGGAGGTTCATCGGTGGAACACATGAGCAAGGAATTACAGTGGTGGAGCAGAAGAGTAGGGGGAACAGAGGTTGGAAAGATGTGCAGGAGGTACAGTGGTGGGGAAGATGAGAGAGGGGGTTACAGTGGTGGGGCAGATGAGCAGATAAGTTCAGTGTTAGGACAGATGGGAATATGGTTCAGCAGTGAGACAGAAGAGCATAGGGGGTGCGGCGGTGGAGCAGATGTGCAGGGAGGTACAGTGGTTGGCAGATGAGAAAGAGGGAGTATTGGTGGGGCAGATGAGCAGGAGGTTACAGTGGTGGGACAGAAGAGCAGGGTGGTGCCATGGTGGGGCAGATGCACAGGCGGTTATAGTGGTGGGACAGATGAGCAGTGGGGTACAGAGGTGGGGCAGATGTGCAGGGTAGTACAGTGGTGGGGCAGATGTGCAGGGTAGTACAGTGGTGGGGCAGATGTGTAGGGGGTTACAGTGGTGGGGCAGATGTGCAGTGGGTTACAGTGGTGGGGCAGATGTGCAGGGGTTACAGTGGTGGGGAAGATGTGCAAGGGGTTACAGTGGTGGGGAAGATGTGCAAGGGGTTACAGTGGTGGGGCAGATGAGAAAGTGGGTACATTTGTGGGGCAGAAGAGCAGGGTGGTACAGATAAACAGGGGGTTTCAGTGGTGGGGCAGATGGGCAGGGGGTTACAGTGGTGGGGCAGGTGAACAGGGGGGTACAGTGGTGAAACAGATTTGCAGGTGGGACAGTGATCTAAGCTGTGAATGTGCATGAATTGGGACTGATCTGAAGTGTGGAGTTGCAGGAATTGGGGCTGATCTGAGGCGTGAGAGTGCAGGATGTTAACTTCTCACTACTACTCAAGTCGTTTACAGCATTTACTTTAAAAAAAATAATTTTCATGATTAAGAGTGTGAAGTTGACATTTTTTTGTTATAAAATCGTCACACTCAAATTCTTTGAAAATTTTTCAGCACACTGTGCTCAAAAGGTTGCCTACCCCTGCTGTAGATTTGCAGAGCTCTTGCTGTAGACTCACCACTGCAACTTTGCTCTTGCTAGAGACTTGCCACACAAATTTGCTACAAATCGGAAAAGTATCAACTAGAACCTGTGCTTCAAATGCTCTGCAAGTCTACAACTTGCCATTGAAAATGTGCAGCAAGTTAACAGACAACACGCAAGTTATCCTTGCTTTCTGCAATGTGATGCACATGGTAGTTCCAATCTATGTAATATAAATGTGGAATGCATAATCTTTGTTTAAAAATGTAAAACTAATAACAATACAAATATATTCAACAATACTTTATTCTATTACTAATGAAAGATTTATTTTTGTTTTACTTATTGGGCCCACACAATGATCACCTCACTATAATGGGTAGTCTCATTGGCCAACAGTAATGAGTTGAGCCTAATGGCTGAGACGGTGAGGGTGATTTACTATATATAATAAACAAGAGCAGGATAAACCTCAAGCACATAAATGGATTGCAAGCCTGCATGTTAACACAGTCCAACAACCGATCTAGCTGTTCATCTGCTGATGTTCAACGTGTGGAATGTAGTCTTAGTTTGTTGGTCCACATTCTATACATTTTTTTAAAATAAAACAAAATGAAAAAAAAAATGTGACTGGCACGTTAAGCACTTTGTACACAAGTCAAGCAAAAAGTCATATATCAAAGTCATAGTAAAAATACATGTATGTATGAGTATTTATTATTGGACTGTATTCCATACGTATGAGTAATTATTACTGGATTATATTACCTATGTATGGCTAGTTATCATTGGATTGTATTCCATGCACCAGTGTATGGAATTTCTTACACTGACTAGTTCTCAAACCTCTGAGTATGCGCTTAAAGATCTGCTCATGTTTAGTATACCCACCCATCCTTATACATTTCAATAAGGCTTTTTTATAAATAACGTTTTTTACAGCCTTCTTTAAAGGGTTAGTTCATCTTTTTTTACAAACAAAATGAAAAGGTAAACTAACTCACAACACCCTCCCTATCTCTCTGGTCCTTGCTGCATATACTTTATGTCTCATGTGTCAAACACAAGACCATTGGGCCAAATCCAGCCTTCAAGGCAATTTCATGTGGCCCTCGCACCTCTCCTGCAGCTGCAGCACCCCCTCGTCTCTGTCCCCACTTTGTCTCAGCAGAGAGGAGGACAGATCCTGCGCTTCTCCGTAAAGATCCAAGGTAAAGGGGGTGCACTGTGATGTAAGGGAGGGTGGGAGGCTCTTGACAATATAAGTAAGGAGGGGGGGGGGGGTGCTCTGGACATCTGCTTATAATTATTTTAAGAATAATACAATTCTATCTATGCCAGTTGAAAAGGAGGGTCACACATTGCTGGCATCATCCACAAGTAATTTTATTGGAGACTGCTCAGACTGAACACCATGGAAGAACCATGTTCTGTCTGAGCCAATAAAGTTTTTTGTGGATGATACCAGCGGTGTGCAACCCTCCCTGTCAGACTTGCATCATCTGCTACATGAGTGAGAGTAGGCTCTGTGCTAGTCTGCACCTGCCTTCACAGTTTAAGTTATTATTAATTTTTTTATTATTATTTATTATTTTATCCATAAATACATGGCTGAGCAAGTTTAGGTTGGAGGAACTTGACTGGCCTGCACAGAGTCCTGACCTCAACCTGATAGATCACCTTTGGGATGAATTAGAGCGGAGACTGCGAGCCAGGCCTTCTTGTCCAACATCAGTGCCTAATCTCACAAATGCGCTTCTGGAAGAATGGTCAAACATTCCCATAGACACACTCCTAAACCTTGTGGACAGCCCTCCCAGAAGAGTGGAAGCTGTTATAGCTGCAAAGGATGAACTGGGATGCCATTAAAGTTCATGTGCCTGTAAAAGTAGGCGTCCCAATACTTTTTGAAAATATAGTGTATTTGTAGACAGGTATCACCACACATGCACAGATCCTGCTATACAGCCTCCAGTGATAATTAGTGAAGTTTCAAAGTGATGGCTGAGGAGGGTATCAGAAGATGGGGACAACACAAAGTACATGCACCAAGGACTGGAGGACATTGTTAGCTCACTTTTACATGTTTTTGTGAACTAACCCTTAAATGATAGCCATGTGCACTTGACGCAGTATTCCTGTATGGTATGTGCATCTAAACTTGCTACCTCACTTACAAAGACCCAAAACTAAGGAAAAATCACATTTGTTTATTTGAGCACACCACAATTTAGCTATTGTAAATAGAATGTGGAGTGTACATTCTACAGCAAAGCTCCCTTGGTAATAAACTCCATGTATGTTCATTGTAGCCTATGCATGAACTCTAAGGCCCATCACGGAGGAATGATACATTTCATAAGTTTAAAGTGGTTGTAAACTCTCAAAAAAAAATACAAAAAAACAAAACCAACCTGCAAGACAAAGGCATGATGAATGAATGATTTGTATAGCGCTACAATGCAAACTGAATCGCCTCAAGGTGCTGTATTCGTGCTTTGTTGTTAAGCTTCTTAGAAGAGGTAGGTCTTGAGTTTTTTCCTGAAGGCCTGATGTTTTTTTTCCATGCGGATGTAGGTCGGTAGAGCATTCCATAGCCGTGGTCCTTGGACAGCGAATCTATGTTCCCCTTTTGATTTGTAGCGGGATTTGGAAATGAGGAGGAGGTTTTGGTTAGATGATCAAAGACTGCGATTGGGCGTATAGTGTTTTATTTTTCTCGAGTAGGTATTGAGGAGCGTTTCCATGCGTGCATTTGTGGGTGAGGCAGAGGGTCTTGAATGTGATCCAATTCTTTACGGGTTAGCCAATGTATGCTCCTCGGGGAAGGGGAGATGGATTCCCAGGTTTTTTTTCCTGTTATCAGCCTTGCCGTCGTGTTTTGGATAAGTTGTAAGGGCGCAAGTTGATATTGGGGTAATCCTATGTAAAGGGAGTTTACGTAGTCAAGTCGTGAATTAATGACTGTTCCAACTACCACTGCTTTGTCCTCCTTTGGAATGAAGGGGATGAGTCTGGGTAGCAGGCAGAGCAGATGGTGAGAACCACTGCTCCTATTTGTGCATCCATTGACATTTCTGAGTCAAAAATGACTCCGAGACTCTTGGCCTTGGTCCTTGGGGAGATGATCTGTCCAAAGATGGTGGGTGGTGTCCAAGGGATCTTGGTTCGGGAATTTTGGTTTGCGTGTGGAATAAGAAGTTCTGTTTTTGATTAGTTGAGTTTGAGGGAGCTAGTGGTCATCATGTGGTCTATCAGGGTGAGGCATTTTTCTAATTGCTGATGATGGTCTTTTTGTCCAGTGATACGAAAATATAGTTGCGTGTCGTCAGCGTATGAGTGGAAGCAGAGGTATGATATTCTGATTATTTTGAGGAGTGGGCGGATGTATATGTTGAAGAGCACTGGCGACAAGGGTGATCCTTGAGGAATTCCGCAAGAGATTGCCCGGGTTTCGGAGGTGAATCCTAGTTTCACTGTCTGAAAACGATTTCCTAAGAAGGATGCGAACCATTGTAGATCTGAGTCTGTGACTCCTGCTACTTCTGTGAGGCGGATGAGTAGAGTATTGTGGTCCACAGTATCAAACGCTGCACTGAGGTCCAACAGTACCAGGAGACATGATTCTCCGTCATCTGCTGCTTCGAGGGCGTCGTACCATATCTTGAGGAGTGCTGTTTCTGTACCATGGCCTGGGCAGAAGCCTGATTGCAGAGGGTCCAGGAGTTTGTGTGTGTCCAGCTGGCGTTGTATCTGTTGTACTACCGCCTTCTCCATAATCTTGGAGATGGTGTTGAGGCTTGTTATCGGTCTGTGGTGGTTAGGGTCCTGAGGGTCGAGGTTGGGTTTCTTTAGCAGGGGTTTGATGATGCCTTGTTTGAGGGTGCCCGGAACAATTCCTTCTTTAAACGATTGATTTATAAGGTGAGTTATGGTGGGAGCCAAGATGTCGGAACATTCTTTCAGGAGTTTTGTGGGGATGATGTCAATAGGTGATAATGAGCTAGTATGCATCGCTAGTATGAAATACTTACCTTAGATCTAAGCTGTGACTGGTGACGTCTCCTGGAGTTATTTCCGGGTTCGCAGACTCTGGTGCTGTGATTAGCCGGAGCCGCAATGACATCACTCCCACGCATGTGCGCAGGAGCAGCCGGTCACAGCACAGCTACTGAGGAAACGGCACGAGCGAGCCATTTCTTCAGTGCGCATGTGCCAATGACATCGGCACATGTGGATACAGTGAATATCTCCTACACAGTGCAAGTTTAGGAGATATTCACGGTACCTACATTTAAGCCTTATTATAGGCTTACCTGTAGGTAAAAGTTGTAGTACAGGGTTTACAACCACTTTAAAGTTTGCTCATCCACACAACACTGATGCCCAATGGTACACAAATATATGTTAGTAATTCAGGCCCAATGTGTGAATGGTTCTTGTGTTTCTGAAGATGAGGTCAAATTCAGGACTGCGTCGAACAAATGTGAAACAGCACTAAATGTTTTGAACATAGCATTACCAGCTCTGTGGCCCCACCACACACTAATGAATGGGAGCATTTACAAATAAAACACATCACAGCATTTCTCAAAAGGATCTGAAATGCTTTGCTAAAACAATGCATGTGATTGATCTTCCAGCACGCTTACCTGACAGAACACTAGAAGATTAAACCGTAAAAAACACAACAGTAGCAAATATTACACTTTAAATGCTGTACTTCACGTAGGCGCCGCTAAATGTGCCTGTCTGATTTCTCCATTGGATGTGATTTAATTTACCAAAGATCAAAGACCTGTCAAGTAACATGCACGAACATACTGTATTTCCTGCATTTCTACTGTTTTTTCTTTCATTCATTTAGAAGTGAGATAATATAAAATTCCTATTTTTTTGTTAATAAAATGTTTGTTTTTTCCTTTTTTTTTTATTTCTTTGTTGTATCTCAGCACTTGTGCCTTTTTGGTATTCTGGCAGTACTCAGCCTTTTCACTCTGCAGCAGGCTCTCACAGCAGAGAAAAAGAGCAAGAGAGAGCTCATCGATTTGATTTTTAGATGAATGAGTACTTACGGTATTTCACTGATGCTTTTTAGGCATGTGTAATATGCCCAGTGTTCACAATTGGATAAAAATATACAGCCAATATATTTAACTACCAATTTAGCAAGCAGACATGGAGCTAAAAGTGGAAAGATATTCTGCAAAATACCGTTTCAGGGTGACTTTATAGTTCAATTGATAGTTCACCCTGGAGATCTATTAGTGGCCTTAAGTCTCATAAATGCTTGAGCTACCCAAAACCAGGCAGTTCTTCCTGTGATAGTAATCAAAGAAAGGTATAGAGTTGAACCCATCAATTTTGCACAGAGCTCACTAAATTAACAATTTTAAGTCTCAAGCTTTCAGCAATGAAAATTCTGCTGTTCCGGGGATCAAGTAATAATGATGACCTTTCCTAATAAGAGAGCACATGAGGCTTGTTCAAGGTCAGCCAGCTAGTTCAGTCTGTTATAAGGCAAACTCGGAATTTCTGATGGATCTAAAAATTCAAGTAAGATCCAGAACAGATAATAGAATAAGGTGCCTTTCTCAAAAAAACATTCAATAGAAATTTATTTTGGAAACATAATGGATCCTGAACAGCAATTTTAATTTAACTGTCTACAAACAATGCAAGTCTTGAAGGACTTCCAGCAGAGACAAACTGAATGACAGACAGTACATGATCTCCCAGTTTATATCCCTCCATGTATGATAAAATATAAGCCTACCATCCAGCCCTCCTCCGCCATGGGCACAGACAGGTACCAAACTGTGATTGCCAAGGATGTCTGGATCACAAAGGTTGCAATCCAACCTGGAAGTTTGGTCACAACCAAGGATGAGATGTGTTGGTGGATCTGTGTCAGCTACCATAACAAGATCAGTCATGTATGGAAGTGAGCTGCCATCTATATTTCTACTACTATAGTAAGGCTAATGCCCCGTACACACGTTCGGACTTTGTCCACCGGACCTAGTCCAGCGGACAATCCGCCGGACTTTCCAGCTGGCTTCGGCGGACTTGAAAGCGAACGGACTTGACCACACACGATCACGCTAAAAGTCCGGCGGTTCACGCGATGACGTACAGCACGTACGACGGGACTAGAAAAAGAAAAATACTAGAGAAATACTTGCTACTGAGCATGCGTCCTTTTTGGTCCGCCGGACCATACTACAGACGACCGTATTGTCCGCCGGACTGCCAAGTCCAGCGGATAATTTTAAAACAAAACTTAAAACCTAGTCTGCCGGACTTTTTGGAAAAAAAGTCAGTCGAAGGCCCACACACGAGGGGATTGTCCGGTGGACTCAGTCCAGTGGATAATCCCGCGGGATAGTCCCTTCGGGTGTACACGGCATAATTCTATATAGACGATTTTAATCACACTATCATGGAATCAAGATTGCTTGTGATTGCCTGCTAAAGACAAAGCATTGCTCAAATCCAGTCACATTACACACAGACAACTACTAATAAGCACATAGAGTTAATTATTTTAGAGATTTTATGTAAAAAATTATCAGACATATGCTACCTGCTTTTCAGAATGAGCTGACCTCAGAAAATCACATCACTTAATTTCCTGCATTTCTACTGTTTTTTCTTTCATTCATTTAGAAGTGAGATAATATAAAATTCCTATTTTTTTGTTAATAAAATGTTTGTTTTTTCCTTTTTTTTAAATTTCTTTGTTGTATCTCAGCACTTGTGCCTTTTTGGTATTCTGGCAGTACTCAGCCTTTTCACTCTGCAGCAGGCTCTCACAGCAGAGAAAAGGAGCAAGAGAGAGCTCATCGATTTGATTTTTAGATGAATGAGTACTTACGGTATTTCACTGATGCTTTTTAGGCATGTGTAATATGCCCAGTGTTCACAATTGGATAAAAATATACAGCCAATATATTTAACTACCAATTTAGCAAGCAGACATGGAGCTAAAAGTGGAAAGATATTCTGCAAAATACCGTTTCAGGGTGACTTTATAGTTCAATTGATAGTTCACCCTGGAGATCTATTAGTGGCCTTAAGTCTCATAAATGCTTGAGCTACCCGAAACCAGGCAGTTCTTCCTGTGATAGTAATCAAAGAAAGGTATAGAGTTGAACCCATCAATTTTGCACAGAGCTCACTAAATTAACAATTTTAAGTCTCAAGCTTTCAGCAATGAAAATTCTGCTGTTCCGGGGATCAAGTAATAATGATGACCTTTCCTAATAAGAGAGCACATGAGGCTTGTTCAAGGCCAGCCAGCTAGTTCAGTCTGTTATAAGGCAAACTCGGAATTTCTGATGGATCTAAAAATTCAAGTAAGATCCAGAACAGATAATAGAATAAGGTGCCTTTCTCAAAAAAACATTCAATAGAAATTTATTTTGGAAACATAATGGATCCTGAACAGCAATTTTAATTTAACTGTCTACAAACAATGCAAGTCTTGAAGGACTTCCAGCAGAGACAAACTGAATGACAGACAGTACATGATCTCCCAGTTTATATCCCTCCATGTATGATAAAATATAAGCCTACCATCCAGCCCTCCTCCGCCATGGGCACAGACAGGTACCAAACTGTGATTGCCAAGGATGTCTGGATCACAAAGGTTGCAATCCAACCTGGAAGTTTGGTCACAACCAAGGATGAGATGTGTTGGTGGATCTGTGTCAGCTACCATAACAAGATCAGTCATGTATGGAAGTGAGCTGCCATCTATATTTCTACTACTATAGTAAGGCTAATGCCCCGTACACACGTTCGGACTTTGTCCGCCGGACCTAGTCCAGCGGACAATCCGCCGGACTTTCCAGCTGGCTTTGGCGGACTTGAAAGCGAACGGACTTGACCACACACGATCACGCTAAAAGTCCGGCGGTTCACGCGATGACGTACAGCACGTACGACGGGACTAGAAAAAGAAAAATACTAGAGAAATACTTGCTACTGAGCATGCGTCCTTTTTGGTCCGCCGGACCATACTACAGACGACCGTATTGTCCGCCGGACTGCCAAGTCCAGCGGATAATTTTAAAACAAAACTTAAAACCTAGTCTGCCGGACTTTTTGGAAAAAAAGTCAGTCGAAGGCCCACACACGAGGGGATTGTCCGGTGGACTCAGTCCAGCGGATAATCCCGCGGGATAGTCCCTTCGGGTGTACACGGCATAATTCTATATAGACGATTTTAATCACACTATCATGGAATCAAGATTGCTTGTGATTGCCTGCTAAAGACAAAGCATTGCTCAAATCCAGTCACATTACACACAGACAACTACTAATAAGCACATCTTCTTGCCAAGGCGAGAATTATAGAAGCTTGGCCCACTCCCCACCCACCCTCAACCTCCTGGGAAATGTCAAACATCCCAAGAGGCCGAGGGACCAGAGTGAAAAATGCAGCGTGATGACCAATGGAAAGCCAGCTGTAAAACAGGAGTAAGCAGCTTGCTATGGGAAGAGGAGCCAGGGGAGCCAGCAGGGATCCCAGAAAAGGAGGATCAGGGCTTCTCTGTGCAATGGTTTTGCGCAGAGCAGGTAAGTATAACTTTTTTTTTTTTTTAATTAAAAATAATAGGTTTACAATCACCTCAATAGTTGTGTGTGGGGGGATACTCTGTAAAGTGTACGTGTAACCTAAGTACACTGCTGGCACCTATTCAGGAGAATGTAGTCTAGCCAAGGAACTAGTGATATTACTAGAGCAAAAGCAAGTAACTCATCAATTAATTAGGGTCAAGTGATTCCATTGCTCAAAAGCAAGTGGGAAGCTGTCTGTAACCATTTTGTGAAGTGTGTTGACATGCTTCTTATTTACCTCACTGGCTGCATACTTCCAGTGGGGACAATAACACTAATAAAAAAAACTGACAGGGATTCTTCTATATCCCAGTGGAGTCCCTCTAGAATGCTTGCTCTAGGTCTGCTGAATATCTGCAAGGCGAGGGTTTAGGTTGCAGCAGGCTAGGCCTACCTTCCGACATAAGACATAAGTGATCTAAATAATTGTGCGATTTCTAGGCAAACATTATTTTGTGTAAGATCATTTGTTATATTTTAATGAATAATCCTTGCAGCAGACCACTGCTAGAAAAATCGATCTGTAAGACTGGAATTTTCCATCTGTTTCTGTTGGACTAACAATTTTTTGCCATCGTTCCAATCAATCAAACATTATGTGTGTGTGTGTGTGTATTTTCTGTGCCTAAGAGCATAATGTTTGTACTATCTGGCACCATTCCTTGTGTATTTTTCAAACGTATCATTGTTCTTTTTTGTAATAAATCAGTATTTATGAAACGGTTCACCCGCTGAATAAGCACCGAGTTGGGCAAGCACTGCCTACATCACAGTTTATTGTCTACGATTAGCCTTAGGTTTGTAAGCCACAACTGTTATACAGAAAGTATCTTGATCATATGAATGGTTCTACAAACCTATCAGAACAGACAACCACCATTTTTGCTACTCAAAGGGGTGATGTATTAAGGAGTTGAACAACTTAGTAATGCTCAATACAATGCAGGGGACACCACACTCATCCATGGTACACTCCATGTAAAACAAAGCTAGGGCTTGGTTGGCATGAAAGGTGGGCTTAAAGTGGACCTGAACTCAAAAAGTCAGGATTTGTTAAAGAGAACATCTAGAAATATTTATTGTGCCTAAGCAGTAACTAAAAATGTTACCTTTTTCTCTTAAATTCTTCCTGAAAATAGCAGTGTACTCCCTGGTGTGTGAGTGTGCCCAGGTACTCCTGTACCCATAGCCTTTAAGCTGTATAATAATGCTAGTCTCAGGACATTTGGAGTAAGATTTGGTGATATCCCAATATTGTTCTCCTTGTTGGAGGCTCTGACATGAGGAAGCAAAGCCCTGCCTCTAGCAATAAGGCTGAGTTAACAGACCCAGTGTAGAACAAGGCATGGTGAATCAGGAAAAAGCTTAGCTGCAAAGAGACCACAGGCACTACTGGTGACCACCATAAAACAAACGGGCAGAATCTGTTGAAGCGGATCCGCCTGTTTAGTGAGGATCTCTGCTGAGCAGGCGGATGACAGGTCTGTGTCCGCTCTGTTATGCAGAGCAGAAACGGACACAGCTATCTGCTCTCTTTGGGGCGGTCGGATGGAAATGGACTGCATGTCCGTTTCCATCAGATTGTCACCAGATCCACCGGACGGATGGCGAATTTATCCCCATCTATTTATTTTTAGCGGACCAGATCGGATGCTGGCGAGTGACAGTGGACACATGTCTGCTGACATCCTTCGTCCCATAGAGAACAATGGGTTGTCTGATCGGGTCTGCCTGGAAAACAGACAGGTGGACCCGATCGGTCCGATCCGCTGGTGTGAAAGGGGCCTAAAACAGAACAGTTAAATATGGATTACACAAAAACATAAAATACAGGAGGTAAGTTGCGCTACTTTCAATATATATTGAAAAATATGGCGTCTTTCAAGCTATATACAGGCATACCCCACTTTTAAGTACGCAATGGGGTTTATTTACTAAAGCTGGAAAGTGCAAAATCAGGCTCACTTCTGCATAGAAACCAATGAGCTTTTAACCCCAGATTGTTCAATTAAGCTTTGGTAATAAAACCTGGAAGCTCATTGGTTTATATGTAGAAGTGAGCCTGATTTGGCACTTTCCAGCTTTAGTAAATAAACCCCATTGTGTACTTAAAAGTGGGGTATGCCTGTATGTACACCAAGGTGGGGTTCAGAATTGGAAATGTGATTGTAAACCCTCACCTTGTAAAACAACCCATTCAGTTTAAAACAGAAATGAAAGACAAAACATTTTTGTATAGATATAAATAAATATTATAAATACCTTTTTTCCCCTTCTTTTAAGTGATCACATACCCTCTGTTCTCAGCTGCATAACAGCTAGGAAAGGAGAAACAGCAGCACAATAAAAGACAGTGCTGGAAGGGGCGTGTCAGAAGAGGAGGATCTGGGTAAGTATAACATGTTTGTTATTTTTACTTTTAAAAAAAACGACATTATAATCACTTTAAATCTTCATTCAATCATCAGTAAATCCTTCACATTGCACTTTATAGTGGGCAGCACCTGGCCAATGCGCAGGAGTGCAGTCATCCTAGCACACAGTGAGTGTGCAGAAACGTATACTGAGCTGCGCATTAGGCATATTCACTCTGGTCATTCCAGTCTGCTGATTCTTGCTGCTAAAATCCAATGGAAGCATTAAAACGGCCATGTAAAAAAAGGTCTTAGAAATTCATTAGTACGAGAAAATAATTTCCATCTTGCTCCTTCTAATTTTCTCATCACTGCGATCGCAACGAACATCAACTTGACCCCACTAACGATTGGAAAATCAAACAAATGTTCTTAAGACAAAAAATGTTTCAACAAAATTCTACTAGGGTATAGAAGGGTGACGTATACTCTACTATCACAGAGGAACATTATAGCTGGCACATACTGTAAACACTTCAGTGCCTCCCAGTCTTCTCATTCCAGTGGATTTTTCCTGTCTACTGGGAGTGGAATTCACGAAGCACAATATTGTTTCACTGATGATGAAATCTGGCAAGTTGCTGTTAAATTTCAAAGGGAATTCTCTACAGGAACCTTCCAGGTAAACAATTCCCCTTGGGCCTGCATACAAATTTTCTTTTCCGCTACATTTAAATGAACTTGTTTCTGTCCTTTTTTTTTTTTTTTTTTGATACACCTGTGAAAAGCTGGCATTCAACATCTCAGTTCTGTCATTGAAGCATAGTCTAACACACTGAAAAAGGCCTTCCGTCATGAATTTACAGGTAGGTGTACCAAAGGAGACCCTGTCCTCCTGATCCCTGGATAAGTCAGGGGCCAGGAATTCTGTCTCAGATTCTGGTCAGATATAATAACTAAACACATGCACTCACTAGAGCAACTTTTTAACTTTAGGGAACCCTTGAAATAATATTTTGTTTTCAGGGAACCCTAGCTAACAAGTAGTATATTTACAGATCAGTAGTACATTAGTGTGATGGTCAGTGGGAGGAAAGCTCCCTACATTTGTTCTCATTGGGAAGAAGTGCCCCATTACAAATAGCTAAAAAGATCAATGGTGTCTCTGAGAGGCAGAAATTTCTCATTATAGTAAAAATCTGCAGCGCTGAAAAATAAATGAAATCTACAAACAAATTCATGTAAGCATAATTATATAAAATTATATAAAGATTAGTTATCACGTAAAAAACTTATATCCATCCAAAAAAGGTTACTAAATACACCTCCACAAATGCGAAAAAAGTGTATAACATAAGTTCAGTGATATGAGTGATAAGTCCACACAAATAAATAATAAAAAGTTCCAAAGAAGTGGTGAATCTTCTAAGACAAATTCCTTTTTGGCTAGCGAAGTTTTAATAGGAAAGCGCCCTCCACAAAACGTGCTCTAGTGAATGAATGCATCTTACCAGAAGGTTAGACCACCTATGACAAACAAGCTCTGTATATACTCCATATGGCAAGGGAATCACCAGACCTCAGAGAAAAGACCCTCCATATAACACTCAAAACATTTGTCAGAGGTCAGGAGAAATATAAAAAAACTATCATGGTGTAGTATTTACATAAACCAATTTAACCACTTTCAGACCGGACCAATTTGCAGCCAAAGGACCAGGCCCCTTTTTGCGATTCGGCACTGCGTCGCTTTAACTGACAATTGCGCGGTCGTGCGACGTGGCTCCCAAACAAAATTGACGTCCTTTTTTTCCCACAAATAGAGCTTTCTTTTGGTGGTATTTTATCGCCCCTGCGGTTTTTATTTTTTGTGCTATAAACAAAAATAGAGCGACAATTTTGAAAAAAATGCATTATTTTTTATTTTTTGCTATAATAAATATCCCCAAAAAATATATAAAAAAACATTTTTTTTTCCTCAGTTTAGGCCGATACGTATTCTTCTACATATTTTTGGTAAAAAAAATCGCAATAAGCGATTATTGATCGGTTTGCGCAGAAGTTATAGCGTTTACAAGATAGGGGATAGTTTTATAGCATTTTTATTAATAATTTTTTTTTTATTAGTAATGGCGGAGATCTGTGTTTTTTTTTGTGACTGCGACATTATGGCGGACACATCGGACATTTTTGACACATTTTTGGGACCATTGTCATTTTTACAGCAATTAATGCATTTAAATGCATTGATTTCTGTATAAATGACACTGGCAGTGAAGGGGTTAACCACAAGGGGGCAGTGTAAGAGTTAAGTGTGCCTAGGGGTGTGTTTTTTTACTGTGGGGGGGCGTGGCTGTCAGCTAGTAAATGCTGATCTCTGCTCCAATCACAGGGAGCAGAGATCGGCGTCACTAGTTGCTAGGCAGAACGGGGAGATGCTGTTTATCTCGGCATCTCCCCGTTCAGCCACCCCATGAGACGATCGCGGGGGTCCCCGCGGCGATCGAGTCCGCGGGGACCGCGATTGGACTCACGGGGATCCCGACCGGAGCGGGAGCGCGCCGCTCCCGGCGCGCTCCGATGGCACGGACAGGCTAAAGGAGGGACTTATATATACGCCCTCCTGCCTGTACGTGCCATTCTGCAGACGTATATCTGCGTGCGCCGGTCGGCAAGTGGTTAATAAAAATGGTTAAAAGTACTCACAAAGGCAATGGTAAAACAAGCGAGATAGTATGCTGCAATATACAGGCATCAGAACTCTCTCCTCGTCCTATGCATCCACTTCCAGGTCCAGGCTAGCGTCACAACACTCTTACTGGCCCTGTCCGACTCATTTCGTCACAGTGGACGTCATCAACATTCACCTAGAAATGTTGGCATTTAGGAACAACCACGTTTTTGTCCCAAGGGCAATCAAAGTCAACAAAGGGGATATGAAGCAAGAGAGGGTGGGGGGGGGGGGGGACTCAGGGCCAAAAATAAGGAAACACTAAGTAGTCAGGGTATTTTTAACTTGGGTAAACAAGCACTTACTAAGGAGGAACAACAAATTCTTACGGTTTAAAATGTGCACCTCCTAAGAAACTTGATAACCTTAATACTTTTATTGATATACAAAAATATATAAGAAAAATCAATATCAAACAGTATTTGAATTCCAATCCTGCTCATTGTAATGGTGCACATACAGGTAATGCTGGTGCAGATTCTAATAATGCTGATAATTATATTCATACTAAAATATCTAACACTTCCCTCTTCAATTCACCTGGTGCTTTAGTTCCCTCTTTCAGTAAAAAAAAAAAAGGGGCCACTCCCCTTGATGATGTTCCTTGTGACAAAACACGTCGGATGGGGCCAGTGAGAGTAATGTGTTCAGGCCAGCCGAGAAGGAAGGCAGGAGGAGTCAGGAGCACTGGCAGGGGACCCCAGAAGAGGAGGACTCAGGCTTCTCTGTGCAAAACTATTAAAAAACTATAAAAACTATTAAAAAACTATAAAAATATATAGAAGAATAACTTTAAAACAACGGGGGTTCACTAGGTTTAAGATATTAGCAAATGCTTTATGAAGGAAAAAATCCAGTTTGATTAAAAGCAGAATAATGAATCTGCTGAATTCACTATACAGTCACAATGGATACAATTGTTCTTTGTAATAGGAAAGCAGCACCTAAGTTCCTGATCTTAGTATACTACACGTGTTCACTGACAGCACATGAACCTGGAGATAAAAATGGGGACACCATAAAAGGAATTGTTTTTCAAAGAAAGGCTTGATTTTTCCAGACTATAATGAGGTTATATTGGGTGTCTTCTATTAGATACAAACCGTGTTTGGCAGCGTTTTCTAAAGGGCTCTGTGAGAACGTGAAAAGGTTTAATATGACATACAAAATCACAAGGCTTCTTGTCAGGTTATATACCAGGTCCCTGTGGTTTTAGTTATCCCTGTAGAGCAGCAGTCCACAAACTACAGCCCTCAGCTTGCTGTGAACGTGTGCCTACAATGAGCATGTCAGGCCTTCTCTTTGCAAAACGGAGCTGCTGTTTGCACATTGGCAGCAGATGTCCAGCGCTGGAATGCAGTGTTCCAGCGCCTGGCAGTTTACCTTAGTTACTGTCATAGTTAGTGATCTCCTGTCTGATGCTGCCAATTTAGTTCTGGCCATTCATTGAACCTATAAGCTAGTATTGTGGGGCATAGAGCCTATTCTAAGGTAAGTGACCAATGGATATGAATGTTGGAGGTACTTTCCCGATCTGACTGGCATCAACAATAAAGACCCATTTGATCCTCTGAAAATAACAATGGGGCATTCCTCCCACTGGCACTAGTGATGAAGCACTATTCCTGCCACTGGCACCAATGACGGCATATTATTCCTCCCAGTGGTACCAATGAAAGAGCACTGTTGTTCCCACTGACACCAATGACAGAGCACTGATCCTCCCAGTGGTACCAATGACGGTGCACTATTTCTCCCACTGGGATCAATGATAGAGCACTGATCCTGCCACTGGCACCAATGATGGAGCACTGATCCTCCCAGTGGCACCAATGACCGAGCACTGATCCTCCTAGTGGCACCAATGACGGAGCACTGATCCTCCCAGTGGCACCAATGACGGATCACTGATTCTTCCAGTGGCACCCATGACAGAGCACTGATCCTCCCAGTAGCACCAATGACAAATCACTGATCCTCCCAGTGGCACCAATGACGGAGCACTGATCCTCCCAGTGACACCAATGACAGAGTACTGATCCTTCCAGTGGCACCAATGGCGGATCACTGATTCTTCCAGTGGCACCCATGACAGAGCACTGATCCTCCCAGTAGCACCAATGACAAATCACTGATCCTCCCAGTGGCACCAATGACAAATCACTGATCCTCCCAGTGACACCAATGACGGAGCGCTGATCCTCCCAGTGACACCCATGACAGAGCACTGATCCTCCCAGTGACACCCATGACAGAGCACTGATCCTCCCAGTGGCACCAATTACAAATCACTGATCCCCCCAGTGGCACCAATGACAAATCACTGATCCTCCCAGTGGCACCAATGACGGAGCACTGATCCTCCCAGTGGCACCAATGATGGATCACTGATCCTCCCAGTGGCACCAATAATGGATCACTGATTCTCCCAGTGGCACCCATGACGGATCACTGATCCTCCCAGTGGCACCAATGACAAATCACTGATCCTCCCAGTGGCACCAATGACAAATCACTGATCCTCCCAGTGGCACCAATGACAAATTACTGATCCTCCCAGTGGCACAAATGACAAATTACTGATCCTCCCAGTGGCACCAATGACAGAGCACTGCTTCTGCCAGTGGCACCAATGACAAATCACTGATTCTCCCAGTGGCACCAATGACTGAGCACTGATCCTCCCAGTGGTACCAATGATGGAGCAGTGATCCTCCCAGTGGTACCAATGATGGAGCAGTGATCCTCCCTATGGCACCAATGACAGAGCACTGATCCTCCCTCTGGAGCCAGTGATGGAATGCTACTTCACTGCCAGAGCATTTTGTACTCCCACTAATCAGTGATGCAGGAGCATTTTTTTTAGGCTCACCATACATGATTAGATTTAGAATAGAACAATCATTCGTCAGAACATTCTTTCTTACCATCAATGAGTCAACTAAATTAGTCCCCTGGGGAGATTAGGTTTATACCAAGCTGATTCAAAAGCTACCACTTTGTAATGCATTTGCTGTTAAAATAAAATGCTAGATATGAATATAAAAGGTCCCTCCCACGTAAGAACATCACATTCCTAGTTCACAAAAAAACACCTAAGAAGAAACGTTAAAAACCATACTTACCTGAGAAGAGGTAATGTCAGAAGCTTACCAGCGCGGTCCTAGAAATTGTGAACTGCCCCTGGTTCATTGTGTGAGTACATCTAAAGCTGGCCAGACAGTAGAAGAAATTGTGTTCCAGGAATGTTCAAGGTTCAAATGGTGAGTGGGGTCAAATAGGCATTCTTTTTCGACCACAGTGATGAGAAAATTCAAAAGTGTGGAATGGAACAGTATTCTCGAACAAACAGCAAAAGTGGTTTTCATTTGGGAAATTACATTCATTACAAAATTGATTGTTAAAATCAGCAAACTTTTGAAGTACAGTTAAATTTAATTTATCGAGTCAACGAATGTACTGATGAGAATTTTCCTACTAATGTTCAATAAGAACGTTCATGGGTAAATCTACTAATGTATGGCCAGCTTAAGGGGCAGTGAAGGAAGGTTGGGGGGTCAAGGGCTTAGCCTGCTGAGATGTTTCTTCCTATGACCGTGGTTAGTGCATGTCGGCATGAATGTGCTTCATACATCAGGCGAATGATTCGACAGCAAATGTGAGAGATCTTCTGGAACCTAACTTTCATCCTTCTCAGAGAGACTCCTTAGCTGTTTCAACAGCTCGACATGCTGCTTTTTAATTAGTGCACACTTCTTTAATTTGTGGTTCAACATCATAAGCGTGATCTGTATTTCTGCTGATCTGCACACAGAATTCAAGAGAAGATAAACGACAGGGGGTTTATTGTTCTCCCTACACAATTAAATACATGAATGTTTAATATTATTCCAGAAGGAGTTCACCCATAGAAAGGACTCTAAGCCCCCGTACACACGGTCGGAAATTCCGACAGAAAATGTCCAATCGGACCATTTTGGCGGAAAATCCGCCCGTGTGTGGGCTCCATCTGACTTTTTCCATCTGAATTTCCGCCAGAAAAAATTTGAGATCCTGCTCTCATATTTTCGGACAACAAAATCCGATCTGACTTTTTCCGATCGTGTGTAGAGAATTCCGACGGACAAAGTGGCACGCATGCTCAGATCAAATTACGAGACCAAAGCTATTGGCTACTAGCCTCTACGTAGTACCGTCGTACGCAGCGAACGTCACCACGTTCAGAATGATCGGATTTTCCGACAACTTTGTCCGACCGTGTGTATGCAACACCAGTGTCAGACAAAATCCGTGGGAAAAAATCAGACGGATTTTGTGGTCGGAATTTCCGACCGTGTGTACGGGGGCTAAGAAACTAAGCCTCTTCCTTAAGCTTACATACAGTATATAAATAATCCCCAGGCAGTTGTATCGTCCACCCACAGGTGTGTGATCTGTGTGAATTCAGGGGAAGAAGAAGAATAAAGCCGCATACACACGATCAGACTTTCCGACTGGAAATGTTCGATGACAGGCTGTTGGCGGTAAATCCGACCGTGTGTACGCTCCATCGGACAATTGTTGTCGGATTTTCCGCGAACAAATGTTGGCTAGCAGGTTTTAAAATTTTCCACGGACAAATGTGTGTTGTCGGATTTTCCGAGCGTGTGTACACAAGTCCGTCGGACAAAAGTCCAAAGTACAAACACGCATGCTCGGAATCAAGGACGAGCCAGAAGCGGTCGGTCTTGTAAACTAGCGTTCGTAATGGAGAAATATCATTCGTGACGTGGCAAATTATGAAATCTCCAAATGCAGCGCACATTCTCTTCTTTTTTAATGGGATAATAATGAAGCTGCTTTGCTGGTGATACTGATGGAGTTATTGCAAACACATTTTCAAAGTCTTTTTTTTTTTCTAGTGATATCAAGAATAATATTATTATGCTTTTTTTTGGGCAAGTTACCACAACACCATCATGCCGTAGTTTTTAAGATCAAAGATACAACTATGTTGGTGTCCCTTGTCAATTTTATATTGTATTTTTTTAAATGTAACTGCCTACTCCCAAACTGTCATTTGAAGTAAAACACATAGCCAAGTATTATTCTACACAATTTTTTTTATTGTGTATTAAAAAAATAAAAAAAATAAAATTAGACATAGCTATCTGCCAATATAACTTAACCAAAAAGTGCATTCTATGCATCCAAAAATATACCAAATCAAATCATTATTCGACCAAAAAAATGATGTCAAAGCAATAACTCTCAAACGCCAAACGCGGTCAAGCGTGGCAACTCGCGTTTAGAAGCGTTTTGTTTACAGGCGTTTTAAATTTTTGGCTATTTTGGCTTCTAGATGCAAACACGGCTAAACGTGGCATGTAAACGCAGCTAAACTGACGTTTTTAGATGCCGGTTTCTAGTTGTCAAGTTAAATCTTTCAGGAGAGGTTGAACAATGTCCCGTGTACATGAAGCCTAAAAGGTACCAAAGCAAAATCAGCTTTTGCAACAATATTCACACTCAATGCAAAGATTTCCCCTGCAGTAATGTTTTCTGTCAATAGATGTCTTCAGTCTGATGGCCAGCTTCATTCAAGCCACTTGCTCTGAGCCCAGGTTACGCTGGACCCACTCTAGCATGTGACTGGACAGTGAAAGAAGAAGCAGCACACTCCAGGCCTGCTGTACAGGGCCTGCAATAGGCTGATACCAGGTCAGATTCAATTACATAAAAAGTTGGAACTACCGTTATTTTATTCTCTAGGGTATCTGCTTTCAGAAAAATATATAATATTTGTGTGTTTTGTGTAATCTTCAAATGATTTTTTACACATGTGTGCAAGAAAAAAAGGCAAAAACGGCTCTGGCAGCGAAAGGGTTAATGTTGTGATTACAGAGCTGCCCTAATTTCTGCCAGGCACTTTAGGCACTTCATTCAAGTGTACGGACTGCAGCGTGCTGCGCCCCATTGCAACGACATGCGGTGCTATGCATTGCACTGCGTAACTATAACCGCTTCCCGACCGCCTCCTGTAGATATACGTCAACAGAATGGCCCGGGCAGGCAAACGCACGTACCTGTACGTCCCCTTTAATTTGCCTGCCCGGGGGGCGCGCGCGCGCCGCCAGCGGCGGGCGCGCGACCCGGTCGGGAGCTCTGTGACCACGGCCGCGGGACCAGCGGACCCGATCGCCGCTGGTATCCCGCGATCGGGTTACGGAGCTGAAGAACGGGGAGAGGTCTATGTAAACAAACCTCTCCCCGCGCTTCCTACACTGACTGTCAGTGATCGGCGGTTCCCTGTCATCGGGAACGCCGATCAATGACGTCAGACGTACAGCCACGCCCCCCTACTGTAAAAAAAAAACAGAACACGTCACACTGACTCCTCCCCGCCCCCTAGTGGTTAACCCCCTAACTACAACTGTCATTTACATAGGAATCAGTGCTATTTAAATAGCACTGATTTCTATATAAATGACAAATGTCCCAAAAATGTGTCAAAAATGTCCGATGTGTCCGCCATAATGTCGCAGTCACAATAAAAATCGCTGATCGCCGCCATTACTAATAAAAAAAAAAATATTAATAAAAATGCTATAAAACTATCCCCTATTTTGTAAACGCTATAACTTTTGCGCAAACTAATCAATAATCGCTAATTGCGATTTTTTTTACCAAAAATATGTAGAAGAATACGTATCGGCCTAAACTGAGGAAAAAAAATGTTTTTTTATATATTTTTTGGGGATATTTATTATAGCAAAAAGTAAAAAATATTGCATTTTTTTCAAAATTGTCGCTCTATTTTTGTTTATAGCGCAAAAAATAAAAACCGCAGGGGCGATCAAATACCACCAAAAGAAAGCTCTATTTGTGGGAAAAAAAGGACGCCAATTTTGTTTTGGAGCCACGTCGCACAACCGCGCAATTGTTAGTTAAAGCGACGCAGTGCCGAATTGCAAAAAGGGGCCTGGTCCTTTGGCTGCCAATTGGTCCGGGGCTGAAGTGGATAAAGACATTCTGCATTTTTGAGCAATGCGTTGCACTTCAATACAGTGTTATGCTTTCTATGTGCCCTTGCTCGACGCCTGTGTAGATCGATACAGATCAATGCATTTCATTGGAGTTGATGTGAACAAGCCCTAAGCGTGGACTGCATGAAACAGCAGAGAATGTGATAACATGGTGTGACATACCTAACATGGGATCAACTTTCTCTACCAGCCCAACAAATTACCGTCATGAGTAATAAATAAAAGCAAGCAGCCCCAAGCGGCTAACAAACGTTAGATTGATAGACAAGCAGGCTGACACCAAACACACCTAGATACACAGCGCTCAACGATCGTCACTACTGTACACATGCATTGAAGTGAACCTGCACTGTATTTTAGTCGTATAAAAGTCAAGCTTAAAAACTGTTTCTTTTATTAGCCAGAGAAGGCTCCTCTATGCTCCCCTATGATTTAGAGGCCCCTTTGGACAACCTGCAGGATATCGCTCGATATCGCTCGATTGACTCCACAGCCATGTGCTGTGACGTTATTTTGCAAAGCCCTCCTGGGAATACTTGCAAAGAATATGGCAAGAGCTCTGCCACATCACATGCTTCAAGGACAAGCGTCAGGTTTTCGCCACCTCCCCAGACACCTTTTTTTCCATACATGAGAATGAAGGAGCTTTACTTGCTTCTTACCTGATATTTAGGGTGTGTGTGTGTATAAAATATGTATATACACTCACCGGCTACTTTATTAGGTACACCTTGCTAGTATCGGGTTGGACCTGCTTTTGCCTTCAGAACTGCTTGAATTCTTCGTAGTATAAATTCAACAAGGTGTTGGAAACATTCCTCAGAGATTTTGGTCCATAGTGATATGATCGCATTACTCAGTTGCTTCAGATTTGTTGGCTGCACATCCATGATGCAAATTTCCCATTCCACGTCATCCCAAAGGTGCTTGAGATCTGGTGATTATGGAGGCCATTGGAGTACAGTGAACTCATTATCATGTTCAAGAAACCAGTGGTGAGATGATTTGAGCTTTGTGACATGGTGCATTATCCTGCTGGAAGTAGCCTTTAGAAGCATGGACATGGTCAGCAACAATACTCAACTAGGCCGTGGCATTTAAACAATGCTCAATTGGTACTAAGGGGCCCAAAATATCTCCTCACACCATTATACCACCATCACCAGCCTGAACCGTTGATACAAGGCAGGATGGATCCATGCTTTTATGTTGTTTACGCCAAATTCTGACCCTACCATCTGAATGTTGCAACTGAAATCAAGACTCATCAGACCAGGAAACGTTTTTCCAGTCTTGGTTGTAACAAGTGTTTTTTTTTTTTAGTTACTGTTGCCTATAGTGGTGGCCCATACATATGGGACGCAGGAGCAATGCCCCCTAATCCATGCATCCAGCCCCCTAATTTTCATGTTTTTTTTTTTGAAGCACGTGATTAGAGGCAGAGGCTCTAATAGGCTTCAAAAAAGGGTGGGCTCGGGGCCCAGAGTACTGCGCACCGAGCCCACCCACTTGTGTGACATTAATATTCGCATTGACGTCCTGATTCTCCTCCCAGCCAATCAGGAAGCAGGTCATGTGACCCATCACCCGATTGCCGATTGCCGATTGGCTGAGAGGAAAATCGATCTTATTGGCTGCCAAGGAGGAGGGAGGAGACGCAGGGGAAGCCGCTGTGAAGCACCAGGCTGAAGAGACACTGCACGCCACTTGGAGGAAGTTCTGCTCGCGACCTAGATGGGGTAAGGGCGGGGCTGGTGACTGATCGACCGGAGGGGGGGTGGGTGCCCCAAAAAAAAATTATACCACCCAGCTGCCACTGGTTGCCTTTCTATCATGTCAAACCGGTCTGCTCATTCTCCTCTGACCTCTGACATCAACGAGGCATTTTTGTCCACACAACTGCCTCTCGCTGGATATTTTCTCTTTTTTGGACCATTCTCTGTAAACCCTAGAGATGGTTGTGTATGCAAATCCCAGTAGATCAGCGGTTTCTGAATTACTCAGACCAGCACATATGGCACCAACAACCATGCAATGTTCAAAGTCACTTAAATCCCCTTTCTTATGATCGGTTTAAACTTCAGCAAGTTGTCTTCACCACATCTAGATGCCTGAATGCATTGAATTGCTGCCATGCTATTGGCTGATTAGCAATTTTTGTTACCAAGCAATTGAACAGGTGTACCTAATAAAGTGGCCAGTAAATAAATATATGTACACATATACATATATTGCTACTAGGGATGAGCTCAGGTGTATTTGGATACAAGTCCGAACCTGCCTGAGCTATCCCACTGTGAAGCTGTCAAAGCAGACAGCCAATCATAGATGGCAGAAACATTTATCGCCCTGCAGCAATAGTTATGTAAGGGACGTGTATACATGCGGCTGTGGGGAATGCCTCCACCACTTATGGTTAGCTATTTACTTTAAGGCCTGCTTCACACCTATGCATTTTTTAGTGCGTTTTTAGTTTTGCAGAAACACACTACAGTCCATTTAACATGGTTTCATATTGATGTCGTTCACATCTGTGAATTGTACAGAGAGGGCCAGGGACTTGTTTCTGTTTTTTGGCACTATAGACTTAGATGGATCAAAAATGTGTATTGAAAGATGCAAAATGCACCTGGAATATGCAAACTTTAACCTGCATAAGTGTGAATCAGGCCTACCTGCTTCCCAGGCAGGATAGCTCAGGCAGGTTCGGACTTGTGTCTGAACCCACTTGAGCTCATTCCTGTATTCTACATGAAAAAAAAAAAAACACATCACTATACATGTGATTTCAACAATAAAATCCTTTCATACGGGCGTTATGATCAGATCCCAGAGGTAGGCAGGTGTAAGCAGGCACAAGTCCGTATACAGCTGCCTGTCAATAAGGATGAATGGACCTTCTGATTATGAATAATTGACTTGTGCCTGTTTACACCTGCCTACCTCCAGTTCCGAAGGGGTCTGCTAACAATTGGAAGGGGACAGCAAGCTCTTCCATTTAGGTGGAGCGGATTGGATCAGAGTTAGTAAGGTGTAAATGGACAGCGCAGTCGGTTTACTTCTGGCCATCCATACAGCAGAATGGGCTTTCTCCATGTCCTCTCTGTAGAAACTGAGCCAACACAGATATGTCATCCAACTGCTGTGCTTCGATTAGCAGGGGATCTGTGAGCTGAATGGAATCTTCCCCGTGTGAAATGGGCCTAAAAGCTCCAATTGTGCACCAAAACGTTGCCGCAACAAACTGCAGTACACTTTTTTAACATGTTGCAACTTTGTTATCAGTATTCCTTGGCTGAGACAACCATAAGGAAGCCAAAGCTTGGCCCCCAGAGACTCGTTGGTTATTTCAATAAATGCAAACGGAATGCCTTGTATTTTCTGAATGGTGTACAGAATAGAAGGTGTTCTGTGTGAATGGACAAAGGGAGAGGAGGACAGATAAACAACAGTACAGCTTCTGTCAATGAGATCCGCAGCTCTCAATAGTCACAGCACTGGAAGTATAGAGAAAGAAACAGTATCTGACACTAATGAAATGGTAAATAAAGGGCAGCCATCCTAAAAGTGGCATACACCTCTAGTGAGTAAACTTTTTTTACAGAGCAAATTTTAGATTGTACTTCCCCACCTGGGAGCCACGGATGCTGCGCATAGCCGCCCATAGAAATCAATGGCTGTTAGGGGTAGAAGGCAAGGTTGCCCTCTATCCCCGGGGTTATTCGCTCTGGCCATTGAACTCATGGCTATCTTGCTTCGTTCTGCGGATGCGGTGGTAGGACTGATGGTGGGACCCTTGGTGGAGAGAATATCATTGTACATGGACGACACGCTTCATATTCCCATCGCACACGTTCCTGGATAAGCTCTCACAATTTGGGTGCTGCAGCAACAACCAGCTGGATACTGGTTCAAGTCACAAAGTAGATATTTGCCAGCACACCATGGATCGACACAAAGTAGTGTATTGTTTATTGCATGCTCACAACACAAGAAGAGTGCAGCCTTTCAGAGTCACGCAGGACCCCTTCGTCAGCCATGTGATGTGCCATCACAGGGGAATCCCTCCCGTGGAGCGATTGTGTTTCCCGCGGGAAGAACACAGTGATTATTGTTAGCAGCTATAAAAACGCTAGCAATATTCGCATTTGTAAAATCCGGCAGGCTGGTTGTACCCAAGTTGATAGATCGATTAACTTGGGTACATTCAGCCTACCCATACACGGTCAAATCTCGGCCATGTCCTGGTCCGGTTCATCTATGACCATCTTAAGCATGCACATGTGTATGAATATACTCCTCTGGATGAAGGCAGTGGGGTTGATTTACTAAAGGCAAATCCACTTTGCACTACAAGTGCACTGCAAGTACACTTCTAAGTGCAGTCGCTGTAGATCTGTGGGGAAGCTCTGCTGATTTTATCATCCAATCATGTGCAAGCTAAAATGCTGGTTTTTCATTTTCCTTTCATCTCCTCCTCAGATCTACAGCGACTGCACTTTCAAGTGCACTTGTAGTGCAAAGTGGATTTGCCTTCAGTAAATAACCCCCAGTGTGTAACCCAGGGCCTATGTTTGTATGCATGCATAATTAGGGAAGTACCAGCATATACCTGGTAACGGCCAATGGAATCTTTGACCAGGTGTTCGCAGCACCTTTGGCTCTCAGGCTGGAAAATACTCCCAAACTTTCCGTCATACTGCCCTAGGCACCTGTGTGCATGAGGCCTTTAGGCCCGGTTCACACTGCTGCGGTGCGGGAGATCGCATATGATTCGCACCGCACTGCAGTTCAAATCATATGCGAACTCTGTGCGATGCAAATTCAGCCATACAGATAGTATGGCTGAATTCGCATCGCATTCGCCCCAAAATCGGACAGGACCCTTTTTTTCGGTCCGCAGCAGAATCGGATCGCATGGTGTTCTCACCATGCGATCCGATTCCTGTCCGAGTTTGCAGATCGCACTGCGGTATGCGAGCTGCTATGGGGGTGTCATTAACATTTCATTGACACTCCCAGCAGCTCACATAGGGCAGTGTGAACTGCCTGCGAGAGACATGCGGTGCGGGAACCCGCAGTAGATTCGCAGCGTTCCCGCACCGCAGCAGTGTGAACCCAGCCTTAATGCAGGAGAATTTGGGAAGCAAAACATTTGATTATTGATTATTTTTCATGCGTTTAAAGTATAACTAAAGGCAAAAACTTTCTTTTTTTTTTTTAGTTTTGGATTGAGTGAATTAGAACGACTGTCAGGTTTTTATTGTTGTCTGTGTACCAGTTATGCCCCATACACACGGTCGGATTTTCCGACGGAAAATGTCCTATCGGACCATGTTGTCGGAAATTCCGACCATGTGTGGGCTCCATCGGACTTTTTCCGTCGGAAAAAGTTTGAGATCCTGCTTTCAAATTTTCCGACAACAAAGTCCTATCGGACTTTTTCCGATCGTGTGTAGCGAATTCCGACGGACAAAGTGCCACGCATGCTCAGATCACGTTACAAGACCAAAGCTATTGGCTACTAGCCTCTACATAGTCCCGTCGTACGCAATGAACGTCACCACATTCAGGATGATCGGATTTTCCGACAACTTTGTCCCACCGCGTGTATGCAACACCAGTGTCAGACAAAATCCGTCGGAAAAAATCTGACGGATTTTGTGGTCGGAATTTCCGACCGCGTGTACGGGGCATCAGAGTGAATCACCCTCTTTCTTTGTCCTGTTTATCGGTATGAAAATGTCCTTGGAACAGAAATAAAAGTGAAATCTTCCAATGAGTTCTGGTGACAACCAGGGATCCCCTTACTTTGGAGGAATTTCCTCTCACTTCCTATTTTGGCTATGGGACAGGAAGTGGAAGGAAATCTCCCCAATGGGACAAAAATGGCAAAAAAATTATAATTTCATCCAAATTGAAAAAGAAAACAGTTTGTGCCTTTAGTTCTACTTGAAATACACCAGAGGCAGGAGGCTTGTGTAACTGTAGCCTAAAATATACAGTCACAAAGAGTAACATTATAACAACACAACATATAGTAAATAGCTACGCTCAACACAAAGGAAACTGCTAGAGTACACAAACTTTTTCCATCTGTAAGCACTTCATGTGTAAGAAATGTGTAACAAATAGCATAAAAAATCCATATGCTTCCAAACACATGATTTATTAGGATTGACACTGCCACGTTATGACCAATATAACAGTAACAAACCAGTAACCTAGTAATCCAGAGCAATCAGTTTCTATGCATTTAAGAACATCTTATCCAAAACAGCCATAACAATACGTGATCTCTGGCACAGACTGTATAAAATGACACTTCAGCGGATGTACGGACACTTTCCTTGTGGTGAGAACTTCCTGAAACACCACACTTGGATTAATCTGTTGCTTAAGCCTTGCTCACCTGTATTTACATAGAAAGTAAGAGTTACTAAGCACAGGCTGTCTGTTCAAATACCATAAGCATTTTCCTATTCCGGATAAGAAAACCATTACAGATTTTTAACATGATGATTTTTAGTATCAAGAGAAAGCAGATGATCAACAGAAAGTAGTAACCCTACTTGTTTTATATAAAAGATCAATGAGGAAATATATTGATCATTTATATAAATATAATAAATATATGGATCTTTTAAATAAATATATTGATCTTTTATATAAAAGATCAATATATGGAAACACTACTTCAGGACCTGACTATAACGGAGATGATGTTGTAATCCTATCGGTCGATGGTTATTTCATACAGTTGGCTTCTCATCCAGTAAGCCCAGTGAAGGACACTGCATACAGATTCTGGCAAGCCTTCTTTAGCCCTAAAATGATTGCTAATATGACCAACAGCTCTTATCAAAGTAAACAACAATCCATGTCAGATATCTCAAGTTTATCAACTTTTTAAGGCCTTACACGCTTTGGCAATCGGACACGGATATCCATGCCCAGACAGCACCTCTTCATAACAGGCTATAGTTGGCAAAACGTTTTATGCTATGATAACTGGTGCACAGTAGTCACCATAAAGTGCCAGGTTTTACCTTACATATCGCAATATGTCTGCTGATTGCAAATGCTCTGATTTCTGGGGTAAGGGTGATGTTCCCAAACCCGATTCCCATCCCACAGTTCAGCAGGCCCAAAGACAGCACGCGGGGGGCAAGCTAAGGCATGCTTAAAGTGTTACTAATCCCAGGACCCTGCATTCACTATATCTGCTCTCCCCCAGTACACAGAACATGGAAATGCAATTATTTCAGTAAATTTTAACTGCTAAATACATTTTCTCATCAGCAGTATATAGCAGTCTTGTGATTTCTATCAGTTCCTGGTGAAGCTTGTAGGAGGAGATTTCATACTCTACTGAGCTGTCCTATGAGGCTGCAGGGCCCCTGACCCACTGTCTGGACATGTCTGGACAGTGCCGATTGGCCCTGTGCTTATCACATGCACTCTCTCAAGAAAAAAAAATCCTCTCTAGCAATACACACCACACTGAGCATGTGCAGCCTGACTCCAAAGGCTCTGTCTTATCCAGACTTGTCCAGGGGGACAGTTCAGAGAGGGGAGGATCTGTGTATACAGGATCGAGCAGTCTTTTTACACAATGCAGAGGATTAACCCCTTAGGTTCCATAGTGAGTATAACAAGCATGCTTTACTGCATATATAGACTGATTTTACTGTTGTGGGTTTACTTATACTTTAAGTCTATGCAAATACATTTGGAAAGTCCTCAATCGCAGAGGGATTTCTGGAGGGTTCTAGCAGTACTGTCAGTAGGCCTCTATTTAGACATCAAGCTGTCCTTTTGTAAAGCCCTGCTCTTTGTACTATGTAATTTTTTTCGTAAAAACTAAATTGTGCTACAGACGGCTCAAATTTTGGCCAATTTCTGTTGGATCAGTTAAAATTTGAGGATGGGTGGCTACACTTTGCTTAACAAAAGTCGATTTTTCAATAGATTTTTTTTTCGAAGAAGCTTGCTGGAAAATTGCAGCCAGATGCAGTCACTGTTTGAATATTCTGACAGCCATGGGTGTCGACTGTCAGAACACAATAACCAGCAGGGGGGATTCCTCCATGCACACTTTATTTGCTTTCTCTCAATTAGCCTGCAGGCTTAATAAGAGAAAATCAATGCGTTTGGCTAGCCTAACCATAGAATGCACTACTTAGGGGTAGCATGGGCTCTGCTTTTCCATAGTCCAAACCGACAGATAAAAAGAGACAGAAACAGATAAAAGAAAGGAGAGATTAATGTCTTCTGAAGTATGAAGGGTCTTCTGACTACTCTTAACATCCCTGTATCCTCTTCCTCCTACAGTCCCCTTGGCGAATTTAGCCAGTTAGGTCAAGAAGTGAACAAAAAAAAAAAAGTAAGGCAGCAAAAGGAAAACATCACAATTTAAAAATGTTGAGAATCAGTGCTGCCTCTTGTAATGATGATACTCTGGCCCTCAATGTCCTAAATGGTAAATACAGACTTATGGTGACAAGCAAGATAGACTCTGTAGCTATGTCCCAATTATCGTAATAAGTTAAAGGACCTCTTTGACAAGTTTGTTCTTCCACTTTTCTTTGTAATACATATCGATTTTTTTTTGAGTTAAGTCAGGAGAAGGTGCTGTCAGGGGTCAGTGCAATCACTCTAACTTTTTTTTTTTGTTACCCTCTATAGGTATTTTAAATAGTATATATCGCCCAGCATTTCAGTATGCACAAGTAAAAGATTTTGCTTTGGCACATCCAAATACAACATAGTCAAAATGATACTGCTGGCCCATTTACTAGTGCTGCCAGCAGAGTGCTGAAATGATTCTACACCCAGCTGCTGCATGGACGGGGTCCAACATGTATTTATGAATAGAATAAACCCTTTTACATTAGGGAGCATCCATTTTTTTTTTTTATACTGGTCTTTTAACCTTGTCACAACCTACAGTGCAGCAGCACTGGTGATCCATGTCTACCCTAATGATTTGTAAAAACGATTACCATAGTTTATTGCCAAGTCTATGCACCGTCCTTTTCAGACATTTATAACTTTGTACTTTAAATATAGGACCGATAGTTTAAGGCTTACTAATATAAACAACAGTATCCAATACAAGAAAAAAAAAAAAATAAATAAACAATTTTTACATTGGATACTGCTGTGTATATTGGTAAGCGTTTACATTGGCCCATCATTAATATTATTGTTTGCAATGTTATACAAAACTATAGACTGTTTAATTAGCTACACGCTGCCTCGGGTGACAGTTAATGGTCCCTTCTGCTTTCCAACTTTGCAAAAGACATTGGCAACTTGGAAAACCATTTACTTTAAATTAAAGGCATTCAAGAAAAGTGGCTTTAAAAAAAAAATGCCACCTGCCGTCCTAATTCCTTTCAAAATCTATAACAAAATGCACAATGCCGGACTTTCCAAAGAGTGTTGTAAGTATCAATTGCTGTTGCTACGTACATAATAGAAATAGAACATCAAACTTTTTATTAAAAGTGTACTAAAGTCGTGAACCCAACTGAAGGGTGCAAACCTAACAGGTGCATTGCTTGCAGGGGCAGCGAGGGCAGCAGGGTTCCCATTTCTGTGTATTATATAACATCGTATATACAATAACGTCCAGTATTAGGCAGGGACTGCATGGCTATTGTACCCATAAAAAGTTTTCCTATTGCTAACTTTTGTTTTTAAACGTCATCGACTATATGGTAAGACAGTTTAAATGGCTACGTATATCCTCCAAGACTACACTTACTCCCCACTTAGTTTTATATGATATATATATATAATATATATATATATATATATATATATATATATATATTTTTTTTTTTGTATATGTCATATAAAACTCCAAATAAGTCACTGCATGTCACACTTTTTTTTTCTCAATTGGAATTTAGGATAAAAAAAAGTACGCCATATATCGACTGTGTCTGTGTGTGTGTGTGTATATATATATATATATATATATATATATATATATATATATATATATATATACACACACACACAGAGTTAATATAAGTCACTGCTTGCATGCCATACTTTTTTTTTCTCAATTGGAATTTAGGAGAAAAAAAAAAAGTACGCCATGCAGTGAATTATATTGACTGTGTGTGTGTGTATGTATATATATATATATATATATATATATATACATACACACAGAGTCAATATAAGTCACTGCATGCGTGCCATACTTTTTTTTTCTCAATTGGAATTTAGGTGAAAAAAAAAATTATGGCATGCAGTGACTTATATTGACTGTATATATATATATATATATATATATATATATAGATACATACATACATACACACACATATACACACATACAGTCAATATAAGTCACTGCATGCCATACTTTTTTTTCCAAAATTCCAATTGAGAAAAAAAAGTGTGGCATGCAGTGACTTATTTGGAGTTCTTGTCAGATGACAGAGTGGAACCTGTTGGTCCCTTGCACCCTCTCTAATACCGATATGTGCGACTTATCTGATTAATATTTATATTTTATATATATATATATATATATATATATATATATATATATATATATACATATATATACACACACATATTTTGTAAATATATATTTTTTTATTTTTTTGAGGGAGCTTACCAGGGTCAATGCTGTGCCCTGTCCAGGTGCTGACCCCTTTGACGCCCCCTGTCCCATCACCCCATCTACTTACCTGGTCTACAGGCAATTGCACTGCATGGCTGAGGGGGAGCAGCAGTGTGGAGCCCGTGGTACTTGTAGCCATGGCAATCCCTCTAAATGAAGGATGAGGAAGATGATGCTTAAGATTCTCTCCCAGCGATCCACGGACAGGTTGACGCTAAGGACCTTCGCTCCTGGTCCTTTGCTACAGCAGAAAAAAAAAAAAAGACAACAAATCCACAGATGTGCCAGCGGCAAGCGCGGTCCTCCAGCAGTAAAGCACTGAGATGCACCCCTCACAATGTGATATCCAAAGCCACAAAGAAAATAAAAATGAAAAAAAAAAAAATCTCTGAAGTGCTGCCACTTGATCTCACATCATGAACGCAAAGGGAGAGCTGCAAGCACTGCAATGCAAAGCTCCAGTGGCAGCAGCAGTTTATCCATGCAGAGAAATGACAAAGCCACAGCCTGTTCTTCCACCTCCTCACACTGCTCAGTGTACTGAATGCAGAATTAAAGGGAGGAGGAGGGAGGGAGGAAGGAAAAAGCAGCACTGGGCTGGGAAACAGCAAACCTTCATGTATGGAAGCCCAGACAGCACATTCTGTGTCATTCTGCAAATCAGCTTTCCTACTGTATGTCTACAGAGGGCTCCAGGAGGTCAGCTACAGCTCATCGTGATGGGAAACGCAGAGTTATTAGGAGATGAAGACACATATCGTAACTGAACATTGTATAGAAATAGCTTCAGCTGTATGTATACTGAATTCATACTGTACCTACCCATTGGCATCCCTGTAGTTAATAATAAAGCAGAACTTCAGTCATTTTTTCATCTTTCCATCTATTAAATCTTCTGCCCTTGTTGTTTTAACTTTGGATAGTTACTAGTAACTAGTAACTGCCAGTAAATACCTTATACAGCCCACTTCCTGTTTCCTGTCTGGTAAAAAGCCTAGGCATATGACATCATGCACAGCTCTCTTTCTCACTAGTTTGCCAGGAAGGGAGGGGGGGGGGGGGAGTCATAAGATTGACAATGAGATCTGCAGAGCTGGAGGTGTGCCTCTGTGTAAATCCAGGAAGTGAACAGACAGCAGCTACAGCTGCCCACAGTTAACCAGTTGTACTGCGGCAGAATGGCATGGCTGGGCGTAACAACGCGCGCTCCCTGTGGCCACTAGGGGCACGTGCGCACCCCCTGCTCAGCCACGGAGCCGATGTGAGTGCCTGGCGGTCGCGAGCACCGCCGGGCTCCCGCGTTCGCTCGGGGCACGCGAAGAACTGGGATCTGTGTGTGTAAACACAGAGTTTCCAGTTTTCTGAGGGGAGAAGTGACAGATCGTCTGTTCAAACAGAGTATGAACAGCGATCTATCTCTTTCCCTACACAGTCCCCTCCCCCCTTCAGTTAGAACACACACTAGGGAACACGATTAACCCCTTGATCGCCCCCTAGTGTTAACCCCTTCCCTGCCAGTGACATTTTTACAGTAATCAATGCATTTTTATAGCACTGATCACTGTATAAATGCCAATGGTCCCAAAAATGTGTCGAAATTGTCCGACGTGTCCGCCATAATGTCGCAGTCCCGATAAAAATCGCAGATCGCCGCCATTACTAGTAAAAAAAAAAATTTATATTAAAAATGCCATAAAACTATCCCCTATTTTGTAGACGCTATAACTTTTGCGCAAACCAATCAATATACGCTTATTGCGATTTTTTTTTACCAAAAATATGTAGAAGAATATGTATCGGCCTAAACGGAGGAAGAAAAATGTTTTTTTTATATATTTTTGGGGGATATTTATTATAGCAGAATTAAAGAAGTAAAAAATATCGAGTTTTTTTCAAAATTGTAGCTCTTTTTTGGTTTATAGCGCAAAAAATAAAAACCGCAGAGGTGATCAAATACCACCAAAAGAAAGCTCTATTTGTGGGGGGGGGGGGGAGTCACATTTGTTTGGTGACAGCGTCGCACGACCGCGCAATTGTCAGTTAAAGCAGCGCAGTGCCGAATTGCTAAAAAGTGCTCTGGTCAGGAAGGGGATAAAATCTCCCGGGGCTGAAGCGGTTAAAATGGATGCAGCCAGACTCATGGAGGGAGATTTCTGCAGCATATTTGGCAAGTACAGAATCACAGTATATATAAAATAATATGCAAAGTGGTTGGAGGGAAGCTTTAGATGGGAAAATATGTTTTTATTACATATTATGTGAGCAGACTGCGGTCCCTCTTTAAAGTAGAATTAAACCCTCTGTGTTTTTTTAACTTAACACATTGGGCATAATAATATAAACATTCCCCAGTAAACTATTTGATAAGATTCTTACCCCAGCACTTGCACTTTCCAACTTCTAGTGCTGCTGGCTCCTGCTCTCTCTTTGTGCTGCTTCCCTGAACTTCTCGTCTTCTCAGGAAATAATTACCAGGGGACACTGCAATCTCTCCGCAGTCTGTTAGCTTGGAGACGGGCAGGGGAGAAGCAGGGGAGTGCCTTGCCATCCCAGGCTACAGGGCTGTGTTTTTCTATTGATGCGCACAGTGTAGGGAGACACAAATCTAGCCCCTGCATGCAAGGGTGGCTCCATAGGGTGCTGCAAGAGAAAGGAGCCACCCTGAAACAGGAAACCTGGGCATTGACCATGGCAGCAGCTTAAACTGGAGCAAAGGCATTGATTAACCACTTCCAGACCACCGCATGCCAATATACGTCCTAACCTTGAAGAGGAATAGCGTTGTTATGGCAGCAGCTAGCTGCCATAACCCCGGTATCCTCTTTTTTGGTTGACGGTATGGTTTCCGATAATAGTGGTCTCTGCGGCGGATTCGCCCCCAAGATCACTTTTATCAGAAGTGGGAGGGTGCCTTCCGTCGCTTACCGAAAACCGACGGCAGCGGCGGAGGCGATCGGATCCTCTCACGTCAGTGGCATGGAGACGAGTGAGGGGAAGATGGCTCCCACCCGTCTCCATACCATTGCAGGGTGGAAACAACATCAAAACGTCACTTCCGCCCATAGCTCTTAAAGGGCCTTTTTTTTGTAATTTTTCTAAATGACAATTTTTTTTTGTTTTTTTAATTGCATTTTAGTGTAAATATGAGATCTGAGGTCTTTTTGACCCCAGATCTCATATTTCAGATCTGGAAGAATACACAGAGCACACACAAATTCAAGGTAGACTACGCATGCCTCTTGTATTTGGAAAATATTACCAGGGACACCAAATTTAGGGAGTATTGAGAGGGGACCCAGGACTGCAACAAATCCAAATTTGGGGTTGGCCAGCTTGCCTAGGTAATCTACCATGTCATAGTCCTGGGTCCCCAAGTTTGGTGTCCCTGTCACTTATGGTTTGGGAGCAGTGCCATGTCAAGCTGACCAAGATTTCCCATAGACACCAATGTTAAATGTTAAAAACCAGGAGCAGTGCAATGTCAAGCTGACCAAGATTTCCCATAGAGTTAGTGTATTTACATTCATTTAGAAGTGAAAAAAGGTATTGCTTCACTTTAAGTACATTTTTATTTTACATACATGCTCTGGTCCCATTGTGTACTTTGGGTATGTTTGTAATCTGCCATGTTTACACTCATTGTTTAGGTATGGTCCACTGTTATTATTAGGAAGCTGGTCCAGAGAAATGGGGTGAAGCCAATGCTGGAGCGAGATAATGTACACAGGAAGTGGCTGCAAAGAGGCCGAAGGAGACTGGAAGCACTGAAATGCAACAAAGATTAAAAAGTGATAAAAGTACTTCTAAATGTTTATGATGGATGTATGTATCCATCCAATATCAATAAACCATGGCGTTACTCCAGGTCAGTCCACACTTGTCTGTGGGGTAGGTGTCGTGTGGTGGTCGTCACATCCTCCCCGATTCTCTCTTCGTTGGGCACCAAGTAAGGGTCACATGAGAGGCCTACCCCGGGGTGGGATCTTCTGGGCTACTCTAGGCACTTGGGATAGGGTCACTGCATTACACATGGGTACCTTTACTGGAACAGATGGCTGAACTTAAATAAACTATCTTGATGTAATTTACATCACTACGGTCACTAGTGCAAAAAGAGGGACATGCAGAGCCCTTGCCCTCTCCACCTGTCCAGCGTATCACCATTACCTCACTCTCAGTAACGATATGGAGCCCCCACCTAGCGATGACTCCATGTGTGCACTTCACTTAACTCTTCCTCTTCCATACCTGTGTACAGGCTAGGGACATAAACTGCAGTCTTTTCCTAACATCCCTAATCCCAGACTACTTGTGGCTGCCCCAGCATACCTGCACAGAAAAGAGTCCATTCTTGTCGGAATATATAATCCAGGATTGGCATCTTTAGGGTGGACTGCAAGTCCCAGCAGCTCCTTCAGGCTGTAGCAGAGTCCTGAGGGCAGATGTCCATCACTTGTCTTTCCAGACTTGGCATATTCAGCGGGCCAACAGGACGAAGTTCGGCTGTGGTACCAACAGCTTCTCGTGTGTGTGTGAGCCCCAAGCCTCTTGGGTATGGACCACTGTCCCTTTTATAATACACAGGACCAGTGGGTCAGACACAGGAATGCCTGCCAAGAAAACCAGGAAACACAATTAACACTTACCTTCCCGGCTGGGGCAGCATTACACTCTACCTGCCTACATGTCAACCACACACTTGTCATCTCCAATCACTGTTACAGGAAAGATGGATGGCAACACACCAACATATTCCAAAGTGGCTTCTTTATTGATCCTATGAATTAATTACACAGGAGATGAGCAGTTACTTCTAACATGTTTCACATACACAGGGGCCTAAGTCAAAGAATGACTCTATGACTTGAATGACTAAGCATCTGTGTGCGTGGACCATGTTAAAAGTCTCTGCTCATCTCCTGTGTAATTGATTTTATGGATTTTTCCTGTAACTATATGTATCTGTCCAGTCATATCCGACTCTTGCTGATTCCAAGGGCACCATGACTGATACACTTATAAGCCTTTTTTCAATGGAATACGAGGAAGATCGCCAGGCCTTCCCTCAAACCTTCCCAATTGCTCGGGCTTGGGACTGGGCTACACAATGAATAAACAAATACGCAGAGCCAGTTGGCATATACATACTAGGGCCAATTTAGACAGAAGCCAATTAATCGACTAGCATGTTTATGAAGCCTGGGAGGAAACCCATGCAAACATAAAGAGAACATGCAAACTCCATGCAAATAGCATCCTGGCCAGGATTTGGAACAAGAGACCAAGTGCTGCAAGGTCTAAATGTTGGCCACATTTATGACACACAGGGGTGATTTACTAAAACTGGAGCGTGCAAAATCTGGTGCAGCTGTGCATAGTAGCCAATCAGCTTCTAACTTCATCTGGTTCAGTTAACGTGACTATATAGTCAAATGTGTTATACTTACCTGCTCTGTGCAGTGGTTTTGCACAGGGCAGCCCGGATCCTCCTCTTCTTGGGTCCCTGTCTGGAGTTCCTGGGCCCTCTCTCCTGCCGACTGCAAGCAGTAAGCAGCTTGTTATGGGGGCACCCGAGCAGAGCCAAAGCTCTGTGTATCCATTCAGACACAGAGCCATGGTTCGGCCCCCGCCCCCTCTCTCTCATCATTGGCTAACTGAGTTTGATTGACAACAGTGGGAGACTATGGCTTTAGCAAACTAATTATCATCAGGTTAGAGATTATACCTACTTTGAAGTGTACCCTGCACCAAAAAAGTCTACTTATTTAGTGTGCTCCACCCTATGCCAAAACATTGAAAAAATAAAAGGGTATTCAATATACATACCTTCCCCCTGACTAAGTCCCACCTGAGGCACCTAGGTGGGGTGCAGTGATGCTTCTGCTGGTGAAATCCTGAGTATTTGGGCTCAGTATTCCCCAGATATCATCAAAAGGGGCATGATGTCACTTGTAGTACTGAAGCCAGGGGAAAGGCAAGCATGTTTATTAACTTTTTTGCCTACATTTTTTTTTTTCTTTAGCAACATTAGGGCTTTAAGGTCAGGAAGCATACAGACCTTACTCATAGTGCAGGGTCCTCTTTAAAGTAAGTTTGAAGTGGAAAAAAAATAAAATAAGATAGTCCCTGCTATATAGTAGGCAACACAAGGTGGTAGAATATACATTTATTGTTACAGATACCATTGTCACAACCAGGGGTCAAGTCCTGGGGAAAAAAGTGTGGGAACTCCCACCCAAGATCCACTCGCCCACCAAAAAAAAAAGATACGCTCATATGCACGAACGCTTCAAAAGTGGTATTTTTCATCCAATTTTTGTATTGTGTGTATGAAGCTTAACTATTAGTACATAAAAAAAAACAATCCTCAATAAACATAAATACGGTAATTCTCTGAATAATCAGCATTCATTCAATTGTGCTTCCATGCAAATGTGAACATCATGTTCTGATCTTTATTGGGGAATTTTATTTTGTATATAGAGTGCTTATGTGGTGAGTTTACACTTTTCATTGAACAGATCACCTCTCTCCCTGCATGTCCTGTGAGCAGAATAGCTGTGCTCCTCCTCTGGGTTCTCTCATCATATGGCACTGAAGATAGAGGAGGGGGGGATTCAGCGGGACACACAGAGCAAGTATGCAGGAGACTGGGGGGGGTGAGGAGACAGAAAATCAGGTGGGGCCGGCGGGGAGGAGCGCATCACGAGAGGTCTGACTAAATACAATCTCTTAGCAGCAGGGACCTGATCTACCTGTCAGCTAGCTGTGATTGACAGGTAGATCGAAGCGGAAGCTGTCATGGGGCCCCCTACTGGCAATGCCTGAATGGTCAGGTGTGCAGCACTTACTATTGCGAGCTGTGCCGGCAGCTGCTGGTGTAGCTCCTGCCACACAGCTTGCATACTTGAAAGTCTTGCAGGACACGGCTGCTAACGGGAACTGAGTTCCTGTTGTGGAAAAAGTACAGGAACTCCGTTCCCATGCGTTCCTGCAGGACTTGAGCTCTGGTCACAACTCTTACAAAATCTCTTATAACTTTAAGAAAGTCAAAATGACCATAAGCTATTGCTCACCCCTTGCCCCCCCCCCTAGCCACTCAGATAAAAACGTTCAAATTATGGATCCAACATAATCGCTTCCGGGCATGCCATCTTTCCTCCTCACATGGCTGGTAGATATCTAACCCCTGCCCCAAGCTGAGACTTGCATGGTACGTCAGACCTTGGCTTCTGGAGACCAGAGTTACTGGCTAAGTATGTGAGGGTTATCTGGCTGTGATGTGTCTGCCATTTGACTTGTTGATGCCCATGTAACAGGGATATTTAAGCAGGAAGGGGTTAGGCCATTGGGTAGTTGGAGATTGCTCATAGGACGGAGAGGGGCCTTACACAGAGAGATGTAATGTTAAGCCTCTGTGGGTACCCCTTGGCCATATAGCGAGTGAATTACCATTGGTTGGGAACCATTACAAGCTAAAGGAATGAGAAACCACAGCATAGCCCAAAGTTCCTGCCAAATGTTAAGAGGAATGTTGTTCAACTGATAACCTGATGCATTGCCATGTGATTGCTGGAAACAAACTATTGAAGAGGAGATGTGTATCCATGCCAACTTTATTCAGTAAATGGAGTTGCTGGTTAAGTGAATTGTCTGGCCTGATTTACTGGGAATGCAAAGTAATGCCGCGTACACACGACCGGACTTCCCGGCAGACTAGGTCCGACGGTTTTTCTGGCGGTTTTTCGGCGGACTTCCGACGGACTTTCCGAATGAACAGACTTGGAAACACACTATCACACCAAAGTCCGACGGATTCGAACGTGATGAAGTACGACCGGACTAGAATAAGGAAGTTCATAGCCAGTAGCCGCCCTAGCGTCGGTTTTCATCCGTCGGACTGGCATACAGACGAGCGGATTTCTCTATAGGAACTGGTTCCGGCGGCAAAATTTGAAACATGTTCTATTTCTAAAGTCTATCTGATTTTTCGACAGCAAAGGTCCGATGAAGGCCACACACGATCAAATTGTCTGGCGGATTCGTTCCTTCAGACCTTTGCTGTCAAAAAGTCCGGTCGTGTGTACGCGGCATTAGAGTGAAATCCTATAGTGTATGGGAACAGGGAACAAAGTTTAAACTTTCATGTTAACCTTATGGGTGCTGGAGACTGACATGTAATAGAAAGGAGATGCAGCCAATTTGAGAGAGAAGATGTAGTGGCCTGTGACAGAGGTTCTGTTGGAGGGGTTGATTGGTGACTATATGGGTAACCTGTCTAGGAGGCAGGGACCCCAAGTTGGGGTGCGCTGCATAGCAGAACTCTCCTGACTGGGCCTAGGCCACAAGTGTGTGAGGCCTTGCGAAGTATACAGCAGCTCCCTTCCTTGCCTTTGGGTTGATGTGTAAGTGTAAAGTTAAAGCAGTATTAAACCCAAAAGCAAACATTTAATATTTTGTAGAATACCAATTTTTAGATGTGGTGGCTGCATTCGTTTTCTTTTTTAGGTGTTCTTTCCTTTAATTTTTTCATCTGGCGATCCAGCCAGTAAGTCTTTTGTTTTTTAACAGAACAAGCTCTCCTGCAAATGTAGCAGAGTGTTGAGACAAACCATTTGCCACTGACATGGGTGATTACAATATCCAGCTTTTATTTATGCATGTAAAACTTTTATACCAAAAGAAAAAAAAAACTGTTGCTGTAACTGCTTGTTTAACTGCAGTGTGAGCTGCAGTTTGGCTTTGAATTGTTAGTGTATCCAAATCTGCTAGTACACCTACTACCCCCTTCCCTTCAGACTGACATTCAGAATGAGGGGCACTGTAATACTGTGTTACTGGCCAGATCACCAGGTAAAAACAGAGGGGGAAAATTTAAAAAAAAATTAAAATGAATGAAGCCACCACACCTAAGGACTAGTATGCTACAATAGTGCAATATATATATAATTTGGGGTTTTGGGTTTAATACCGCTTTAAAGAACTGGTGGAGGAAAATCAGTGTTTCATGCTATTTCCCACAAAATGACTTTGCAGTCAGTGCCAGGACAGGTGCCACTCTAAGGTGAAAAGAGATTGTCCATCTGGTGTGGGGCCCGATGTGGTAATTTGGCCTCTGGCCATGAGGGGTGCTAACTCACATATAAATAGTGCCATCATGCTAACACTTAAAAATTAATTATATAAATTATATTAATATTAAATATGTAATTATATTAAAGTGGTGACATGTGGCACTGGTTACCCCTTCCACAACCATCCAATGCATTTCCTTCACCCCCTACCCAGACTGGGGACTTTCATCTGATCTCTTACCCCTTTTGAAGACATATGCCCACACATGGCTCTCCTGCAGGGCACTCTATCTATTTCTTAACTTACGACCTCCCATCTTACAATTTTTTCACGGAAATGGGAAAGAGATCTGAACCCTCCATGCTTCCCCAATGCAGACTGATATTATACACTTTTCACACAGATCCTCCATTGGAAACATATCAAGTAATAAATAATAAACTCGTGACATGTTGGTATAGGAAGCCTGCTGACCTCTCACGTATTCCTGGAACTTCAGACTGATGTTGGAGTTGTGGGGAGGCTAAAGTAACTTCTGGGATTGTCCCAACCTATCACAGATTTGGTCACTAAAATAACCCATGAGCTCAGCAACATTGCCCTCAGCCACAACTGGCAGCCTGTGTTTTGTACCTCACACCGATTCCAAAAATTAAGGTACAAAAAAAGCTTTAAAATAAAAACCTGCGTGTAGACTGCTGCAACCTAAATATATAAATATCATGTAAAATAAGTAAGTATGCTTAGTATCGGCACTGATACTGGTATCAGTACAATCCTACCATCGAGGGTTTCTCCACCAATACTAAGTCAAGTTTTGCTTGGGGATCAAAATTATAGCCCCTTCATTTCTTTGTAAGTGGGCAAACTCGCAAAATATGCAGGAGATCAAATAAATATTTCCCCCACTGTACAACCAATAATCAAAAAGGTGCGCTATCCTATTGTGCCAACACAATATGCAAAAATCCACAACTGCCAAATTAAGTGAAAAATATATAAATAATTTGCAATAATTCAAGAATTTATCAAAGAATAAAGAGCACATATAAACAGATATAAATCTATCTAAAAATAAAGTGCTCATGTGCCAAATACATTGTTTGTATAATAATTCTTAACAGTTCATCAAAAGTCCATATTCCAAGTGCCAAAATAGTGCTTGTGACACACTGTGAAGTGAAAATACACTTCCCAGTGTGTCACCACGGCCAGTCAGAGTGATATAATACACCTCCAGATGTGTCTTCACCACCACCTGCTTACCAGAGGTTGTAAACCTCCAGGTTATAAGAGATTAAAGGCAGCACAAGAACTCTCCCCAGTCTCAGCAGCAACAGTCTGGCTCCAGATCAGAGAAAACCTTCAAATACTAACAGCAGCAAGGCACATCGCTAAAATTGCTCCCACAAGAACGCCACAGCCTCAGCACGTCCTCCCCCGGAATTCATGTGTCACTCAAAAGAATAACAAATACACTTGACGGCCCAGTATCATAAAAAAATTGCGGGATTTATTTAAATTTAGGTTACTCACAAGAATTTCTGTATAACAATCACAAATGGCACTCCCGTCTGATTAGCGCTGTGAGCGATGATGTCACAAACAGGCTCCGCCCAGTGCATTTTGTTGTAAACCACATCATCAGGGGATAAAAAAAAAAACTTGTAACTGGTGCATCTTCTCAATGCAGCTAAAGCCTGCATTCCTTGCACCTGGAAACAATCCTTGCCTCACCTTGGCGTATTTGAACGCGTTCCGACATGTACTAACATGCACTCACAAGACCAACTGACTCAGTCTTTACGGAATAGTAGAAGAAATAGCAGGTGTGTGTGTGTTGCGCTGTTGATTTAAAATGAGTGACGGGAATCTGGAACAGCAGGTTAACCTCAAATTTTTCGTGAAAATTGGCAAAAGTGGGAGTAAAACTTAAGCTCCGTTACATTCCATGAAGAAATCAAGTGTTTTTGAATGGCATAGGCAGTTTAAGCGTGGGCGGAAAGATGTCCACGATGACGCAAGAAGTGGGCACCCAGAGACTCAAAGGAAACTCAAAGGACAGAAGTAAATGTGGACAGAATGCAAACCCTTGCTGATATTCTTGATCACAAGGGAATAGTTCAGAAGGAGTTCATAAAACATGGGGTACAACGTTCAACAAACATTGTTACTTGGAAAATCTGAAATGATTACGGGAGTCTGGATGAAAAGACTGGAACTCTGGCCTGACAGATGGATTATTCACCACACCAATGCTCTTGCATCAACATTATTTGTGTCCGAAATGTGAACGTGACAACGGTGATCTCCACCATATGCTCTGGAAATGCCCCAAACTTTTCAGATACTGGAGGGAGATCATAGATACAGTATCCAAGGTATATATGACACCTGTACCACATGACTCAGTTATATGTCTATTATGGGCGTTGGATGGGGAAACACAGGACCCTTCAGCCCACATGGTGATACTGCATTTATTGTATGTGGCTCGTAAGCTAATAGCACAACTGTGGCTTACCCAGAGAGTGCCCACTAGGAGGAAATGGGTGGAGAGTGTCAACAAATTATTGATTAGAGAAAAACTAACATACCAACACAGAAATGCTCTACGCAAATTATACTCAATGTGGCAGCAGTGGTTGGAGGTTCCGGGGCCTGGCCCCTCACCAACCGATCCAAGACAGGCTATTTATGGGGTAGATACAAGGTGAATAGTAACCTGGTGACAATTAAACATTGGGGCCATAAAAGATACAAGATAATACTATTGATGCTGATGGGGCAAGGTGTTATAATTGTATTGTAGTAACTAAATTTACTGTTGGGTTATGAAGGCTTAGAAGAACTACACTGGTTGTTTTCGTGTACTTTGTTTTATTAATGTGATTCAATACTGACAAAGATAAACGGATCGAATTTTGCACAGCTATGTATATTGCAATGTTTTTTGCTGTATGTTCATTCTGTTTTCCGACATATACTTGAACACTGTCTGCCTTGAATTGTGTACTGTGCAAAACAAAAATAAAACTATATAAATCGTGTATAATAATAATAATAATAAAAATATTTTTTGTTTTAAAAAAAACAAAACATTTTTTGTACAGTCCATTCTAGGAATTTAATTGCCATTCCTCGTACACAGACCAGCCTTTGCCGCTATTGGCTGCAAGCACTGATCGGAAGCTGGTTTTCTACCATGACCGCTTGACAGAAACCTATTATTAGTCTGGGTTTTGTTGAACAGACAGCAGTACACATGGATCGAAATTCGGTTGGTTCCTGCTGAACTGGCCAATTTTCAGTCTGTACATACCCCGCTTAAAGTGGAGGGCCACCCTAAAAAAAAAAAAGAGCATTAATATTCTTTAAAAAAAAAAAAACATTTGAAAAAAAAATAAATGTTTACCTTTTCAGAAATCCCTGTTGCTAGGCAGTCTTCCTAATCTGCCTCCTTCCTACTCCGCGGTGATCTTCGGTCTTCTGTCCTCCTCCGCGTTGTCTTCTGGGTAATGGGGCGCACTGTGTTCTGGGAACTGTGTGTTCCCTAACACAGCGCGTCCCATTCACAAAGCGCCGCACGACTCGCGAATGCGCAGTAGGAAACGGGCAGTGAAGCCGTAAGGCTCCACTGCCTGTTTCCCTTAGTGAGGATGGTGGCGCCGACATCGCAGGCGCCCAGGGGGGGCAAGTGTACTTATTAAAAGTCAGCAGCTACTTTTTTTTTAGCTGCTGACTTTTAAAAAAAAATCTTTTAAATTTTTACAGCTGAAACACCCCTTTAAGATGGACTCTTTTTAAAATCATTTAATACACATTTTTGTAGGGGTGTCCCCAAGCTACTATAAATAAATCATGGCAATATACTTACCCATTAGAACATACACATTGCTACATATTTTTTCAGAGGCACACAATGCTAAAGAAGCATTCAGTGCTGCTGCTCGCCCATGTCATCTTCCCTGAATGGCCATTTAAAGTACACCTGTCATGCCCCAGCATCACAGTGCAGACATTTTACAGTGCCTGGGTAGCGGTGTGCCAATTCACTTATCATGCACAGATGCAGACGTAGTCTCCTCTTTATGTTCCTGGACATGTCCAGGATAGATATGTTTTTCTGCTTTTCTCTCTCAGCAGATCAGAGAGGCCACATCTGCCACAACTGGGCAAGTGATTCCGAAGTCAGGTGTGCAGCCCTCCATTGTCGGAACCAGCGTGCGAGCAGACGGGCAGCTACTGTGAAGGATTCCTCCCTAATCGTTACCAGCATACTTAATTTCCAATGGGGTGGCCATTTGTCCTTGGGTGTTGATCTCTCCAGTTGTTCACTTGTGTTACCAGAGCTACCACGAGGAGAAAGCTGTTTACGAGGGTAAGCGCAGGTAGTTGAGCTGTTTTACTGAAGAAGTGATTCCCAGCTCGACTATCTGTTAAAGTCTATGTGAACCCTCACCTTGTAAAACAACCCATTCAGTTTATATTCTCCTTGTTACATTTTATTCGTGTTTTTTGGTTGTTTTCTTAACCACTTCACCCCCGGAAGGATTTGCCCCCTAACGACCAGGCCATTTTTTGCGATACGCCACTGTATCGCTTTATATCACAATTGCACGGTCATGCGACGTTCTGCCTTTGTATACAGCGATCATGGACGGCCAGCGGACATTGAGTCCGCCCGACCCATGGGCGCTACTGCAATCTCACATGCAAAGACCGACGTACAGGTACGTTGGTTCGCGCAGGAGAGCTGACCCGCCACAGTATAAGTACGGTGGCTGGTGGCAAGTGGTTAAAGAAAGAAAATAAGGAATAAGAAGCATGTACTCCTATCCTAGTATGGTTGGCAAATTTGTGGTAAAACATTTGTCGAGATTAGCAGTTAAACAGTACGCTGTATATGAGTTTTATATGTCTCAAATTTTAACATTCATGTAAGCTTGACTTATATTTGCAATATGTCTACATTTTTCTATCTTTTTGAACTAGATGGTGTATTGCTGTCTGCAAATATCTTGGTTGTTTGGCAACTCTTTGGTGATATAGCAATGATGTTATTTCATATATAAATAAAGATTGAAAAAACAAATGAAAGGCAAAACATTTGCATATACACATTAAAATTATAAATACTTTTTTTTATAAGTGATCACATGATCTCAGTTCTCAGTTGCATAAGTAGCTTGGAGAGGTAGGGGTGGAGAAATTGCAATACACTGATCTTTCCAGTGAATAGCATGTTAGCACAAGTCTGGTCATTGGAGAACAGGCTCGGCTGTTCCCCCAGCACAGCCAGAAAATTTACCACACTGGGATGGATGTGCTCTCATGCCTAGCATGGTCAGTTTAAAATAGGAAAAAAGGGGGATTGGCAGGATTGCCAGGCTTTTCAAACTAAGAAAGCAAGAGAAGAGGATCATTTTTAATTTAAGTACATGAGACAACAGACACATATCAGGAATATGAAATGTTGGGTTTAAGATATGATAATAGGATAAAACTTTATTGCCATAGAACAAGATTTTTCAAGGTATTCTTTACAACAGCAAACTGTTGGCGCTATATACAGTAAATCCTGTATAATAATAATATATGTAGCGCTGGCTCCTGACGAGCAGGCGCTATTATTTTTCAAAAATTAAGTTGCCTGAAACCACAGTTGGGCTTCAGGCTAATTTCTCTAAATTACAGGTTTCTGTACCAGTCCAGCTGGGTTGCACTGGGTTCTCCCTGACCGTAGGTGTAGCTGTCACCGCAGGCAAGAGTAGAAACGCAGTCTAGCCAGATGCATTGAATGCCACGCATTCCTCTGAACCAGCCCAGTGGGAGTGTTTTCCTGTTATGCATTCTGGGGGGTGGTATTTAAGGTACCAACGCCATGTTGGCGGGGGATTATCTTCTGTCTTTTTGGTTCTGGTGGTCCTCCTGACCCAGTCCCATGGCCCTCCTGGCCTGGGGTGCGGGACTATGCATCCTGAGTCTCGGGCTGGCTGGCCCGAGGCAACGCAACTGAGAGGATGGGTCCAAGCGGACCTTGGAGCCTATTGATCCAGGGATGGTCCGGTGCCATCTCATCTGAAGGGAGAGGCCCAGCAACTGGAGGATCCAGGGGAGGACTCTTTCAGGAGAAGAGCGTGCGCAAGGCTGGTTTCTCTGGAGGAGCCTGGAGACTAAGTTGAAGGACGCAACCCGGATCACATTACCTACAGTACCGCTGGTTCGGCTGAAAGAGACTGGTATTGTGTGGAATTATTCTTCAATCTCTCAGTGACGCTAAAGTTTAAATTCACACGTCTGTGGCAGAGACTGTGTTAAATACCCCACCGGCTGCTAGTTTCAGTGAGAGGGACTTATCCGGTGGTGGCTGGATCTAGCGAGAGGAACTATTGTCTTCTAGATCTTAACCGGTTCCCGACCGGCGCACGACGATATACGTCGGCAGAATGGCACGGACAGGCAGGAGGGCGTATATATAAGTCCCTCCTTAATGCCGTCCGTGCCATCAGGAGCGCGCCGGGAGCAGCGCGCTCCCGCGCCGGTCAGGACCCCCGTGAGGCCGGTTGCGCCGCGGGGTAGGCATAACGGGGAGATGCGGAAATAGACAGCATCTCCCAGTTCTGCCTAGCAACTAGTGACGCCGATCTCTGCTCCCTGTGATTGGAGCAGAGATCAGCATTCACTAGCTGACAGCCACGCCCCCCCCACAGTAAGAAACACACCCCTAGGCATACTTAACCCCTACACTGCCCCCTTGTGGTTAACCCCTTCACTGCCAGTGTAATTTATACAGGAATCAATGCATTTAAATAGCATTGATTGCTGTATAAATGACAATGGTCCCAAAAATGTGTCAAAAATGTCCGATGTGTCCGCCATAATGTCGCAGTCACAATAAAAATCGCTGATCGCCGCCATTACTAATAAAAAAAAATTATTAATAAAAATGCTATAAAACTATCCCCTATCTTGTAAACGCTATAACTTCTGCGCAAACCAATCAATAATCGCTTATTGCGATTTTTTTTACCAAAAATATGTAGAATACGTATCGGCCTAAACTGAGGAAAAAAAATGTTTTTTTTTTATATATTTTTGGGGGATATTTATTATAGCAAAAAATAAAAAATAATGCTTTTTTTTCAAAATTGTCGCTCTTTTTTGTTTATAGCGCAAAAAATAAAAACCGCAGGGGCGATCAAATACCACCAAAAGAAAGCTCTATTTGTGGGAAAAAAAAAAAAATTTGTTTGGGAGCCACGTCGCACGACCGCGCAATTGTCAGTTAAAGCAACGCAGTGCAGAATCGCAAAAAGGGGCCTGGTCCTTTGGCTGCAAATTGATCCGGTCTGAAAGTGGTTAAAAGAGAACTTGAACCCGCAATACCAAGTGCCTGAACTCACTCCTACCCCTCAACCCTTTATTGAGAGACTTTGTCTTTGTTCTAAATAAATAACCCAAAAGAGGATTCAGTGTCAGTTTCAACATTCTTTGGGCCATTTTCCACGGGATCCCCAAGTCGAAGCTACAAGCAGGTGAGGTAACGGTAAGCCCAAATAAAACCAGCAGCTCCTTCTGGGGTTAGTCATACATATAAAAAAAAAAAAAATTCCAACACAACCAGACGTGCATACTTCCTAGCACATACAGACATATCCATCCCTAAATATAGCTAAAATAAGAAATTTAAAAACGTAAAAACTTCACATAGTGTTCCTAAAACTCTGTATCTGGTGGATTTATATACATTACAGCCCTAGGGGGAAAAAAGATATACTTCAAGTGATTAGTGCGCATTTTAAATTCCTTATATCTTTTCCCTGACGGCAGTGGAGCACACACACACTGTAGCCTGGATGGGTTGGAATACTATTAATAGGTTTTACCCACTTTTATAATCAGCTGACATATACAGTTTCCATATTTGGTAGCTCTGTGCCTATGATCTGCTGTGCTGTTATCACCATGCAAGGCAGGCACTTCTTATCCTCCCGCCCTGCAGCTGGCATACCAGACTACAACACAGTGGAGAAAAGTATTCTCAATGGTGCAATGATAATGTTATTGTGAAGTCTTATCAAGACTATGCTTTGCAGCTGCATGGTACACTGATTGAGCAAATATACAGAACAGGTCAGGTCACCATAAACACTAAGAGAGAGTCAAACCTTACAGATTACAGCGACTTGGGCATTGAGACTCTGCAACTTCAAAAGCAGGGATTTCAACCTGGGAGGACGGATTATATGGTGATAAGAAAGTACACACAAAAACTGGGTGTGACTATTTTGTTTAAGAAAATCATATATTGAAAAGAAAGTTGTGTAGTACATTTAAAGTGGTTGTAAAGGCTAAAGGTTTTTTTACCTTTATGCATTCTGTGCACGAAGGTAAAAAAATCCTTCGATGTGCTGCTCCTCATACAACTAACTCCCCCCAATACTCACCTGAGCCTCCTCTCAATCCAGCGATGTGCACGAGAGCCTCGGCTGTCTCGGACTCCCTCTCCTCATTGTCAATCACCGTCAGTGAGACAATGAGGGACCAAGCCGTGGCTCTGTGTCTTATAAACGCATAGCGTAGAGCTGGGGAGAGCGCACATCCTAGTGCCCCCATGGCAAGCAGCTAGCTATTGGGGGCACTGGTCATGAGCATAGCTCCCAACTGTCCCTGATTTTGAGGGACTGTCCCTGATTTGGAGCAATGTCCCTCTGTCCCTCATTCCTCCTCATTTGTCCCTCATTTTGGTCTGATCTATATAGTTGTATATAAATATCACTTTTTATCTATCAAAAAGTGTTTCCCAGTGCTAAACCTTTCATCTGATTTCTAAATTGCTGCATTTGTAAATTCCAAAAGCCAATATAAAGGAATAGTAGTGGTAAAAAAAAGCACTTGTGGGTTTAACCAATCTTGTTTTTTTGTACAATTCTCCTTTAAGGGGGTGTGGCAAGGGGTGTGTCCTATGCCTGCATACTTTTGTCCCTCATTCCCATCTCAAAAAGTTGGGAGGTGTGCATTAGGGAGGAGCCAAGAGCACTGGCGAGGGACCCAAGAAGAAGAGGATCAGGGCTGCTCTGTGCAAAACGTAAAGCATGTTTGTTTTTTGTTTTTTAAAGCCGAATCTTTAATACCTCATTAAGAAATAAAAACAACTTCCAGGATGTAAGAGAAGTGATGCCATGCAGTGTTCTTGCAAAGAGAATCACATACCAAGAAATGCAGCATACAGAACAAGAGAAGTGCTACTGCATACCGAATATGAACAAATGCTAAGAATTACACCCCTTGCTATTGTCAGTTATTCAGCGAAGAAGACTGGGTCAGGCCCATGGTGAAAGTAGGGAATCACAGGAGATTTGTACATCATGCAAATAGTGTGGAAGAGAGGGGAAAAAGAGGGTTGGCGTTCTGTTTCAAATGCTGCTTTACGCAATGACATACTTCCTTAGAGCTAGATCTGTCTGGACAGTATAGCCACTTGCTGACTTAGCAGAATTCGTAGCCAATTTAACTCTTTAATAAGACAAATGAATTGAACAACCCATGGTCTTTTGAAGTGTACAATGACAATGATTTTATTAGAGGGTCTAGCTAAGGCAGGGCTTGACAAATTTGCTTTGAATCTAGGAGCTAGCTAAAAAAGTTAGGCGCCAGTTTTTTTTTTTTTTAACTTCTTGAGATCCGTGCTGTAGCCGTCGTTCTGCTTTGCCGGGACTACGTCCTATGACGTTGTGCCGTGTATGAGAAGGGCGCACGCTGCATGCTCTGTGATCAGCGAGTCTATGAGACTCGGTGGATCACCGATCCGAGTAAGGGGTCAATCCCGACCCCTTACCACATGATCAGCTGTCAGCCAATGACAGCTGATCACGTGATGTCAACACAGCCGGTAATCGGCTATTTTTTCTCCTCGCCCTGACAGCGTGAGGAGAAAAAAAATAAAAGCCGATCACCAGCGGCAGCGATCGGGACATCAGTCCCAATCACTGCAAGCTGCCGTCAGCCCCTCAGTGCCCACCTGTGCCCCCTACAAGTGCCATCTAGCAGTAGGCAACAGTGCCACCTATCAGTGCCCACAATCAGTGCCTGAGGAACAGTGCTGCACATTAGTGCCACCTACCAGTGCCGCCTATCAGTGCCCAGTGCCGCCTATCAGTGCCCATCCGTGCCACCCATCCATGCCCATCTGTGCTGCCTTATCTGTGCCTATCAGTGCCACCTTAACTGTGCCTACCAGTGCAGCCTATCAGTGCCGCCTCATCAGCGCATATCAATGAAGTAGAAAAATTACCTGTTTGCAAAATTGTATAACAAACTATTAAACCAGATTTTTTTTTTTTCAAAATTTTCCATCTTTTATTGTTTGTTTAGCAAAAAATAAAAACCCCAGCTGTGATTAAATACCACCAAAGGAAAAAAATGATAACATTTTAATTTGGGTACAGTGTTGTATGACCGCGCAATTGTCATTCAAAGTGCGTCAGCGCCGAAAATTGGTCTGGGCAGGAGGGGGTTTAAGTGCCTAGTAAGCAAGTGGTTAACGACAGACAATGGTTAATTTTTATATTGGAAAAAAAGCTATCTTAAAATTTATACAGAAAGATGACTAGAACCAAAGCATATATATATATATATATATATATATATATATATATATATATATATATATATAATGTGTGTGTGTTTGGTTCTAGTCGCCTGTGTAAATTTAAGATTGGTTAATTTTTTACAGGCAGGGCTCCATTAGCATTGCTAGATGTCATACCAACAGCCACCACTAGATGGCGCCAAGATCTTAGAAGGAAGTATAGGCTTGCAGAAGGCCGCAAAGCCGCGGCCTCGATTACCGGCCGGCGTGCCCCGACGCAATCGCGTGCCTGGGAGGGGGGGTCCGATCGGAGACAGGATACCCAAGATGTGCTGCCCCAGGCGCCAGGTCACTAATTCTAGTCGCCAATGCGACCTGGCGCCCGGGATTCGTCGAGCCCTGAGCTAAGGACTGTAATAACTAGCACTAAACAGGAGAGGAAAGCTATTAATATACCAAATGCATAAACAAATGAGTTGCTGTGGTACCACACTACTACCAGGCCCTTTGCTTGCCTTTATCCGGCCCTTGGGGCACTTTTCTTCCCACCAACACAAGACACTATTCCTCCCACTGACACCAACAATGGGGCATACTTCCTGCTACTGAGACAACTGAGACAACAATGGGGCACTATTTCTCCCATTGACGACAATGATGGGGCATTAACCCTCCCACTGACACCAAAGACTGGGCAATATTCCTCCTCCTTATACCAAAGATGCATTGTTTACTCCCACTGATGCCCGGACAATTTTTACCCGCAATGATCACAGTCTGACCCCCCCTACTGCCTGGAGGACAATAAACTAGTCCTTTGTTTAGAAAGTTTGGAGACCCCTGCTCTAAGTCATTGCATCAAACAGGGGCTGTAGCAATGTTCAGCCTTAATAATGTAACCTGTATGAATTGTGTTTGGTTTTTGATAAAAGTGTCAGTTTTCTTTTAGGGTTTATTTGCTCTAGTTTTCATAAATCATCTTTACAACACACTCTGTACATGTGACACCCACACACTTTGTAAATGCACACTGGTTACATAAATGTATATAGGCCTAGGTACTGATAAGGAGAAGGAGCAAAGTGCTAAACTGGATTTCATTACACTGGTCAGCTAACTGAAAAATGATTTGTTTTTCAGATTAATATTTTGGCTTTGGGACCTGTTTAATGATTACTAGAAATCACTGGACCACAGAAAGACTTTTCCAGCTTCTATAAAATGTTTGCAGCATGATAAAAAAAACTTTTTTGCAAAAAAGTATGATCCTTTCACAGTGCATACTACTAGCTCCACACTGCAGAAAGCAATTGGGAGTTTTTAATACCAGGACTTGGCACCTTTCATGAGAAAGGAATATCTCATTTCTTTATTTTTTGCAAACCATCAATGGGACTATTTTTTACATGTACAGTGTATAATTACTCCTTACAGATTTTTTTTGTTTTAATCTTTTTTTTTTTTTTGGCTTTCACAGAGAAGTAGATGGGGCACAGAAAGTTAAGGGGGTGTACTATACATATAGGAAGGCAGACGTTAAAGTGACAGTCTCGACTCTTACCAATGTTCGCAGGCTCCCTATGCTCCACTGATGCCCATCACTGCTACTAGTACACATGTGCAATTCGTTTTTTTTTTTTTGTTTTTCGCTTTTTTTCATTATTTTCGTTCATTCGTTTTCGTACGAATGAACGAACGATTCGCTAAAAATTTTAATGAATCGTTCGAATCGAACGCATCCGAAAATAACGAAAATCTGAAAAAAATAAATTAGAAACAACGAATGTACGAAAGAAGAAAATCCGAAAAACGAAAACAGGAACAACGAAAATCAAAATTAACGAAAAAATTCGTACATTCCTAACTTTTTTTTTTTTTGTTGAATTGCTAATTTTCCGTGTCCCTTACAATGGTGCTGCTTCACGTGCCTCGAATGGATTAAACGAAAAAATTCGTACATTCGTAATTTTTTTTTTTTTCGATTCGTAATTTTCCGTGTCTCTTACAATGGCGCTGCTTAACGTGCTTCAAATGGATTGAACAAAAAAATTCGTACATTCGTAACTTTTTTTTTCTTTTTTCGATTCGTAATTTTCTGTGTCTCTTACAATGGCGCTGCTTAACGTGCTTCGAATGGATTGAACAAAAAAATTCGTACATTCGTAACTTTTTTTTTCTTTTTTCGATTCGTAATTTTCCGTGTCTCTTACAATGGCGTTGCTTAACGTGCTTCGAATGGATTGAACGAAAAAATCCGTACATTCGTAACTTTTTTTTTTTTGATTCGTAATTTTTCATGTCTCTTAAAATGTAATAATAGCATACACATTATATAACATTATGAATTATGCTCCGATTACGAATCTACGAATGTTACGAATAAATACGAATGCGTCCGAATTTCGAATAAACGAAAATTAAACGGAAATACAAATCAACGAAAAAATTACTTTTACGAAAATACGAATCGTTACGAATATGAACACAGACGACTTACGAATGTACGAATCGTTACGAATACGAACACCGACGACTTACGAATGTACGAATCATTACGAATACGAACACCGATGACTTACAAATTTACGAATCGTTACGAATCAACTGAAACGAAAAAAACTAAACGAAAATAAACAAATTTTTTTTGTTGTGCACATGTCTAGCTACTAGTATAGGACAATCATTGTTGTTATTTCTGGTCACATGTTCGGCTCTATGCGTACTACAATTTCCATAGAGAATAGTGTATGCATGCAGAGTACAGGGGTAAAAAAAAATCAAGAAAAAAGGGTCACTTCAAAATCATATAATGTAGGGTTGCACCGATACTAGTATCGGTATCGGTGCCGATACCAAGTATTTGCACAAGTATCGGTACTCCTGCAAATGCACCGATACCTGAAACCGATACTTTCAGGCTCAGTTCTTTGAGCTGTCTGTGGGTCTCCCCCGTTGACAGCTGAAGTGTTAAAGAAGTCCGGTAATTGGAGCTGTCAAAAAAAAAAAAAATCAGCCGTTTATTAACAACATTGCTCAGCCGCTGAAACACTAAAATAAAAAGAAACATTGTTAAGAAGTTTCCACAGTCAGTTTGGGGAGCCATGTCATCTGCTGGTGTTGGTCCACTGTGTTTTATCGAGTCCAAAGTCAGCGCAGCCCTCTACCAGGAAATTCTAGAGCACTTTATGGGGATGCTGATTTATTTTTCCAGCAGGACTTTGGCCCACACTGCTAAAAGTATCAATACCTGGTTTAATGATCGTGGTATCACTCTGCTTGATTGGCCAGGAAACTTGCCTGACCTACAGTGCCTTGCAAAAGTATTTACCCCCCTTGGCATTTTTCGTGTTTGATTTCCTCACAATCTGGATTTAACATGGATTGTTTGAGGATTTGCATTATTTAATTTACAGAACATGCCCACAACTTTGAAGATTTTTTTTTATTATTGTGATGCAAACAACAAATAGGACAAAATAACAGAAAAAGTCAATGTGCATAACTATTCACCCCCCTAAAGTCAATACTTTGTAGAGCCACCTTTTGCGGCTATCACAGCTCCAAGTCGCTTTGGATAAGTCTCTATAAGCTTGCCACATCTTACCACTGGGATTTTTGCCCATTCCTCCTTGCAAAACTGCTCCAGCTCCTTCAAGTTGGATGGTTTGCGCTTGTGAACAGCAATCTTTAAGTCTGACCACAGATTTTCTATTGGATTAAGGTCTGGGCTTTGACTAGGCCATTCCAACACATTTACATGTTTCCCCTTAAACCAATCAAGTGTTGCTTTAGCAGTGTGTTTAGGGTCATTGTCCTGCTGGAAGGTGAACCTCCGTCCTAGCCTCAAATTACACACAGAGTGGTACAGGTTTTGCTCAAGAATATCCCTGTATTTAGCACCATCCAACTTTCCCTCAACTCTGACCAGTTTCCCATTCCCGACTGCTGAAAAACACCCCCACATCATGATGCTGCCACCACCATGTTTCACTGTGGGGGATGGTGTTCTTTGGGTGATGTGATGTGTTGGGTTTGCGCCAGACATAGCGCTTTCTTTGATGGCCAAAGAGTTCAATTTTAGTCTCATCAGACCAGAGCACCTTCCTCCATACATTTTGGGAGTCTCCCACGTGCCTTTTTGCAAACTCAAAACGTGTCATTTTGTTTTTTGCTGAAAGTAATGGCTTTCTTCTGGCCACTCTGCCATAAAGCCCAACTCTATGGAGCGTACAGCTTATTGTCGTCCTGTGTACAGATACTCCAGTCTCTGCTGTGGAACTCTGCAGCTCCTCCAGGGTTACCTTAGGTCTCTGTGCTGCCTCTCTGATTAATGCCCTCCTTGCCCGGTCCGTGAGTTTTGGTGTGCAGCCGTCTTGTGGCAGGTTTGCTGTTGTGCCATGTTCTTTCCATTTGGTTATGATAGATTTGATGGTGCTTCTAGGGATCATCAAAGATTTGGATATTTTTTTATAACCTAACCCTGACTTGTACTTCTCAACAACATTGTCCCTTACTTGTTTGGAGAGTTCCTTGGTCTTCATGGCAGTGTTTGGTTAGTGGTGCCTCTTGCTTAGGTGTTGCAGCCTCTGGGGCCTTTCAAAAAGGTGTGTATATGTAATGACAGATCATGTGACACTTAGATTGCACACAGGTGGACATCATTTCACAAATTCTGTGACTTCTGAAGGTAATTGGTTGCACCAGAGCTTTTTTATGGGCTTCATAACAAAGGGAGTGAATACATACGCACATGCCAACTATCATTTTTTTATTTCTGAAAAATTGTTTTATGTATATATTTTTCTGATTTTACTTCACCAACTTAGACTATTGTGTTCTGATCCATCACATATAATTTAGATTAAAAAAACATTGAACTAAAGGCTGTAATGTAACAAAATAGGTAAAAAGCCAAGGGGGGGGGGAATACTTTTGCAAGGCACTGTACACCCCATAGAGAATCTGTGGGGTATTGTCAAGAGTAAGATGAGAGACACCAGACTCAATGCAGATGAGCTGAAGGCCGCTATGAAAAGAAAACCTGGGACAGGGCCGGTGCTAACACTAGGCGGACTAGGCAGCCGCCTAGGGCGCATGGCCACTGGTGATCCTACTCCCTCTGCAGCCAGCAACTAACAACAACACAACAGACAGCCGCTCCCGAGTCCCTCTGTACAGAATCAGAGGTGCAGCGGCGGCCACTGTGCCTGTGTGTGTGTCCCAACTGAATCGAATGGAGAAAGGGAAGAAAACATCCCCTGCGCCGCTGCGCCTCTGATCATCAGTGCCAGTGAGTGACCTGTATATGTGAGGATTTACATCCACTTTAATATAATCTTTGAGTGATCTGTGATTATTTATATGAACTAGAGTAGCCTAATGCCCCGTACACACGGTCGGATTTTCCAACGGAAAATGTCCTATCGGACAATGTTGTCGGAAATTCCGACCGTGTGTAGGCTTCATCTGACTTTTTCCGTCGGATTTCCCGACGGACAAAGTTTTATCTCCTGCTCTCAAATTTTCCGACAACAAAGTCCTTTCGGACTTTTTCCGATCCTGTGTAGCGAATTCCGACGGAAAAAGTGCCACGCATGCTCAGATCACATTACAAGACCCAAGCTATTGGCTACTAGCCTCTACGTAGTCCCGTCGTAGGCAACAAACGTCACCACGTTCAGAATGATCGGATTTTCCGACAACTTTGTCCGACCGTGTGTATGCAACACCAGTGTCGGACAAAACCCGTCGGAAAAAATGGATGGATGGATTTTGTGGTCGGATTTTCCGACCGTGTGTACGGGGCATTAGAAGGGGTTAAAAGACAGCATATTGGTCCTAGAGTCTCCATCTGTGTACATCGTTTATTTATTTATGATTTTTTTCAATAACAATATTGCCTTTGTTTGTGTTTTTAAACAATGTCCTTTGTTACTTTGTTCTAATTTTGTATGAAGCAAAATGGGATTGCTGCACTTAAAAAATGTATTTATAAAAAGAAAATCATACAAACAAGTAGTAGCTGTAGTGTTCCATATTAACAGTTTCCGGCTGGACGGATATCGCCCTTCTTCAGAGTGGAACACATCTAACAATTAATGACTACACCAATACATATAAAGCACTATAAGCACCTGTAATTTATTGATTACATAATTAGATGCAAGAAAAACAATTAAACAACCTATGAATAGGAATAGAAGTATATTGAAAGCAATGGTTTAGCAGGTGTGATTGGCCTCCTTCACCCATACGGGGTACACTGCAAGAAATACATATATATATATATATACACACATATATACAGTCAGTCCACAAAATAGTTAAATATATACAGTAAAAATGGATATATATAGAAAAAAACTAAATATATATTAAAAAAAAAAACACAAAAAAAAACACAAAATAAATGAAAGGAAATGGGATAAATCAAAATGAGGATTGAATCCATTAGACTATAATGTATTTAAATTATGCATCCAATAAGCCTCATATTTTCTCAAGACTAACTCCCTGTTGCCTCCCCATCTATTCTTTGGTATTCCATCTATTACCATGAATTTTTAAGCTGTGAAATTGAAGGTCCCCTCTCCACAAAGTGTCTCGCCAAAGGTAACTTAGTGAGTTAATCCCTAATAGAAACAAAATGCTGAGCAATTCTCTCTTTGACTTTCTATGTAGTCTCTCCTATATATAACAACCCACAAGGACATTCTATAATCTATACCACATAAGACGACTGACGTGTATAATGGTCCTTGATATTAATATTATAACATTTATGTGGATGAATAAAAAATGTACCTTTTTATCATACTATTACAATGCATACAACTAAGGAAGGCAAGGATAACAACCAAAGGTGAGGGGTCCAAAGAACGTAGTAGGTGGTGCTGGAGGACAGAAATGGTCAGATCTGACTAGTCTGTCATAGATAGTATGTCCCTTACGATAGGAGGGTAAAGGCGGAGAACAGAATTCCTGTACAGATGGATATCCGCTAGTTAAAATAGACCAATGTTTTTTAATGATATTGAAAACACGATTAGAAAAAGGATGAAATTGGGAGACAAGCAGCAACCTCAGAGAATGTAATGGTTTATGTTTCACATGGGTTAAATTACGGTTAAATTACCCCTCACATTTTTTTAACTCTGTGAGAATAACCTCTTTGTTGGAGCTTGTCTTCCATTTCATCCAATCTGATCTCTTGTGTGTTAGGATCACTGACAATACGGGATAAATGAACCAGTTGGCTACAAGGATAGACTGGAAAACACCCGAGGAGTGAAAACTGAAAGATAATAATAGTTGGTTGCGATCAGTTGGTTTAGTATATAAATAACTAATAATGTGGTGGTCATGTACTTTTAATAAAATATCCAAAAATGGCATTTCAGTCTGACTGATTGACATGTTAAACTTTAAACCTGGTATTAATGAATTCAGGTACATATTGAAAAGCAAAAGGGAATCTAAGTCACCTGTCCATACAGCGAATGCGTGAATGTTGCACTTCACCCTGAACTCATCACTATATATATATATATATATATATATATATATATATATATATATATACACATACATACACACACAGTATTATATACACACACACACACTGTAAATATATATATATATATATATATATATATATATATATATATATATATGGATAGGGTCAGTAGGCAGTGGATAGTATCAGTAGAGTAGTGGGTATCAGTAGGGCAGAGGTTGGTATCAGTAGGGCAGAGGTTGGTATCAGTAGGGCAGTGGACAATGTCGGTAGGGTAGTGAACGGGATCAGTAGGGCAGAAGACAGTGTCGGTAATTTTTTTTTTTTTTTTTTTTACAATTTTTTTTTTTTGTCGTTTTTACAATATTTGTTTTTTATTTTCCATTTTTTAGGAGCTCTGTTGGGGGGCTTTGGTGAAATATCAGGGGTCTAAACAGACCTTTCACCTTTCAGACAGAAAAAGAGACTGAGGAAACATCCCCCAGTCCCTTTCTCTAGCCTCAGCTGCACTGCAGATGAATGAACAGGAGAGAGAGGCTCCTGTTCATTCATAAACTGAAGCATAGTAAACACAGGTACCAGTACTGATCACTTTCTCTTTTCTTTCAGAAATGGAAGGGGCAGATAAATTACATACTTACCGGCCCCTTCCCCACTCTCCATCCTGAAACAACCCCCCCACCTCTCTTCCCTGCAGCAGTTGGTGGGTGGTCCACCAGCTCGTTTGCAGTCTTGGGGTCCCCATAGCTGACCCCCTTCCTCACAGTGGCAGGGAGCGCACGCAAATACTGGTCCATGACCACACACTCCACAATTTTAGGGCCTGCCAAAGTCTCTGGCTGTAGCCACTTCTTGGTGAGATGTAGCAAGTCAAACATTTGGGAGCGTGGTGGCTTGTCAATACTGTATGACCATTGATGCACCCAGTGAGCCCGGACTGCAATGGTGACACCCAGGTGTGCAAGTATCTCAGCCTTCAGTATCTCATAATCCTGGGCAACATCCAGTTCCAGGTCATAATAGGCCTTTTGGGGTCCTCCTGACAGAAAGGGCGCTAGCAGTCCTGCCCATTGCTCTTTTTGCCATCCTTCTCGAACAGTGATTCTTTCAAAATTTGCTAGGTAAGCTTCCACATCATCTGCAGGTGTCATATTCTGCAGGTAATAGCTGCCATGCACCATTTTCTGTTCCACTGGCAAAGGACCTGCGGACCCCTTCTTTAACTCCAGCAGGGCCTCCGCAAACTGGCGGTTTGCCTCCTGATGCTGGCAATTCGCCTCCTGCTGAGCTGCAGCAGCCATTGCGACTTGGTGATTGGTTTCCTGCTAGGTTGCAGTGGCATGCAGCAGAGCTTTTAATACACCCTCCATCTTTCCCCTTGTTCCGGAAGATGCCCGCATCCTCCACCATATGTCAGTGGTTAGCACAAGTGGGATCACCTTCACTGGGAAAAAGGCAGTCCAAGCGGCAGGTTTTCTTAAAATCTGACTTGTAGCCAGTCTTATTGTAAAAGGTTGCATAAAAATAAAACAAACAAAAACAGAAAATAAATCTTTGCCATCCAGGCACTAACTAAACATATGCAGGTTCCTAACTCACAGGTGATGGGCTTCTCACAGTCACCCACAAAATAAAGATAATGCAAACATTTTCTACAGTCCTGCTTTAAGTGGATTCAAATATTCTTGGGACAAACACAGACCTATACTCACATAGACAAAAAGTTTAAAAATAATGAACCACTTGATCTTTTTTCTGCCATCACTCTTCTATTTTTCTAATATGCTGGAAAATGTGTTTCTTTTTATGTGCACTCTTCCCCTTCGTCTAATCAACAACTTGTCTCTTTATCAACCAAATACATGAATTACGCATTCTATAAGTGTGACTGAAATGCTGCACTGACTAAATGTGATTAGCCTTGCAATCTGCATAATGTAAATTTATCAGTAATTAGGATTATATTTCACCTTATCAAGGGGGGAGGCAGGCTGAACTGTTCTTCTGTTTCTTAGAAGCTGTCGGTACTTTTTTGGGTGTCTGGAGATATGAGAAGGTACTTGAAAGTGACATCACAGAATCTCTTTGCTCTTACTGTATATACTATAGATCTGCTATTTATCTGCAATTCAGTTCCCATAAATGACATAGATACAATGGCATGGTAAACCCCTAAAAACTGTGTTGTGCAATTCACAAACCGTACAAGCTAAATGTAGCCCTGTAATCTCTGATCAGTCAGAGCAAAAGAAGAAAGATCCACCGTTCTGGGATTTACCCGGACAGTCTGGTTTTTACATCCTCTGCCCGGGTTTCTCACTGCCTGACACCCGGACACCAGGGCACCCCCAAAGTCTCTTCCAACACCCCCATAGCAACCCCATAAAAGCTTAAATTGAATCTTGCTTCCATAACATGTATCAGATGTTCACCTATCTTCACATATTTGTAATTGTCAGGATGGAAACAGCCCTAGTTACAAGGGACTTGTTTCTCTCTGTGGAGGGATACAAAACCTCCTGGCCGCATTTTCCGATGCTTTGCTTCTAGTTCCAGCTATTGGAGCCCTGTCAGGACTGCTCACTCTAACAGACCGATGTATTGGAGAGGAGCTGTGAGTGTGTGTGAGTGGGGCAGAGGAAGGAGCTGCATGGAGTGTGGGGGGACAGCAGGACAGAGAGGGGAGGAGAGCAGCTGGCTGCCCATTACCAGGCTACATATGTATTCATCTCACAGTATGTTGTGGTTGTGTCTAGTGTATTTATACCTGTTTGTGTGTATCTGAGTGTGTATGTATCTGTATATATCTGAGTGTGTATGCATGTATCTGATTGTGTATATATCTGAGTGTATATGCATGTATCTGTATATATCTGAGTGTGTATGCATGTATCTGATTGTGTATATATCTGAGTGTATATGCATGTATCTGTATATATCTGAGTGTGTATGCATGTATTTGAGTGTGTGTATATATGTGTGTGTGTGCATGTACTGTATGTAATTGAGCATATATATATATATATATATCAGTATCTGTATGCATTTAAGTGTGTGTGTTTATGCATGTGATTAACTAAACATTCATATATCTGAGTTCGTAATTTATTATCCTCCATTGATGTGAACATCTGATAATTCATACAATCAATTAATAATTACCCTATATACATATACCTAAAAAAGTGAACATAATACTACCAGTATATACTGTATATATACCCTACAATAAGTTATAAAACCAAAATTTCATAAGTGTACATTCAATTCATTTATATAAACACCAACTGTGCAAAAACTTAAGTCAATTCATGTGAAAAAATATTAAAGTCGATCAATTCTTCTTCCATGCCTCACACCTAAAGACAGCAGCACCCCCATAATTTTGACCCCCAAGATCAGAAGGTAATACAGCGCTTCAGCCACACTAAGCAACACAGACAGTGCAAGCAGATCTCACAGATAAAAATCCATATAAGCACTTCAAGGAGAAATGGAACTCACAATAGTGAAATACCATAAAGAATTTTTAATAAAAAAAAAAAAAAATCCTTCCTAATATTATGCATAGCTAGTAGGGATGGGCCCGGTGCTCGATGCGAACCCACGTTCGCATCGAGCACCGGGCGTTCGCTCGCTCGGCGAGCCCAGAACTATTTTGGCCGCTCGCATCACGTTCGTGTGATGCGAGCGGCCCCGCAATGCATTGCGGCCGGCGCGGCCGGCGCAGTGCATTGCTGGCTGATGATTGGCCAAGCATGCACTGTGACCCCGCATGCTTGGCCAATCACAGCCCCGGAAACTCGAAGAGCCATAATTGGCTACAGGCAGGACGCCTGTAGCCAATTACAGCTCAGGGGCTGTAGTACACGCCCCCCCCTATAAAAGGCCGCCACGCCGTCTGCGCCGGTCACATGCTGTTCCGGCGCAGATTGAGCAGGCTGATTCTGTGACACTCTGCTCGATTTAGTTAGGTAGAGAGATTCACTTACAGAAATTGAGTTAGATAGATTCAGTTACAAAGATTGATTGAGAAAGAGGGGCTTGTAGTGTGTTCGTGGCAGGCAGGCAGAGCTCCTATATTTTGTTACCAGAAGCACCTATAGGACTTGTAGTGTGTTCGTGGCAGGCAGGCAGAGCTCCTATATTTTGTTACCAGAAGCACCTATAGGACTTGTAGTGTGTTCGTGGCAGGCAGGCAGAGCTCCTATATTTTGTTACCAGAAGCACCTATAGGACTTGTAGTGTGTTCGTGGCAGGCAGGCAGAGCTCCTATATTTTGTTACCAGAAGCACCTATAGGACTTGTAGTGTGTTCGTGGCAGGCAGGCAGAGCTCCTATATTTTGTTCCCAGAAGCACCTATAGGACTTGTAGTGTGTTCGTGGCAGGCAGGCAGAGCTCCTATATTTTGTTCCCAGAAGCACCTATAGGACTTGTAGTGTGTTAGTCCCATCACACACACAGAGCTATATTTTGTTCCCAGAAGCACCTATAGGACTTGAAGTGTGTTAGTCCCATCACACACACAGAGCTATATTTTGTTCCCAGAAGCACCTATAGGACTTGAAGTGTGTTAGTCCCATCACACACACAGAGCTATATTTTGTTCCCAGAAGCACCTATAGGACTTGAAGTGTGTTAGTCCCATCACACACACAGAGCTATATTTTGTTCCCAGAAGCACCTATAGGACTTGAAGTGTGTTAGTCCCATCACACACACAGAGCTATATTTTGTTCCCAGAAGCACCTATAGGACTTGAAGTGTGTTAGTCCCATCACACACACAGAGCTATATTTTCTTCCCAGAAGCACCTATAGGACTTGAAGTGTGTTAGTCCCATCACACACACAGAGCTATATTTTCTTCCCAGAAGCACCTATAGGACTTGAAGTGTGTTAGTCCCATCACACACACAGAGCTATATTTTGTTCCCAGAGGCACCTATAGGACTTGAAGTGTGTTAGTCCCATTACACACACAGAGCTATATTTTCTTCCCAGAAGCACCTATAGGACTTGAAGTGTGTTAGTCCCATCACACACACAGAGCTATATTTTGTTCCCAGAAGCACCTATAGGACTTGAAGTGTGTTAGTCCCATCACACACACAGAGCTATATTTTGTTCCCAGAAGCACCTATAGGACTTGAAGTGTGTTAGTCCCATCACACACACAGAGCTATATTTTGTTCCCAGAAGCACCTATAGGACTTGAAGTGTGTTAGTCCCATCACACACACAGAGCTATATTTTGTTCCCAGAAGAACCTATAGGACTTGAAGTGTGTTAGTCCCATCACACACACAGAGCTATATTTTGTTCCCAGAAGCACCTATAGGACTTGAAGTGTGTTAGTCCCATCACACACACAGAGCTATATTTTGTTCCCAGAGGCACCTATAGGACTTGAAGTGTGTTAGTCCCATCACACACACAGAGCTATATTTTGTTCCCAGAAGAACCTATAGGACTTGAAGTGTGTTAGTCCCATCACACACACAGAGCTATATTTTGTTCCCAGAAGCACCTATAGGACTTGAAGTGTGTTAGTCCCATCACACACACAGAGCTGTATTTTGTTCCCAGAGGCACCTATAGGACTTGAAGTGTGTTAGTCCCATCACACACACAGAGCTATATTTTGTTCCCAGAAGAACCTATAGGACTTGAAGTGTGTTAGTCCCATTACACACACAGAGCTATATTTTCTTCCCAGAAGCACCTATAGGACTTGAAGTGTGTTAGTCCCATCACACACACAGAGCTATATTTTGTTCCCAGAAGCACCTATAGGACTTGAAGTGTGTTAGTCCCATCACACACACAGAGCTATATTTTGTTCCCAGAAGAACCTATAGGACTTGAAGTGTGTTAGTCCCATCACACACACAGAGCTATATTTTGTTCCCAGAAGCACCTATAGGACTTGAAGTGTGTTAGTCCCATCACACACACAGAGCTATATTTTGTTCCCAGAAGCACCTATAGGACTTGAAGTGTGTTAGTCCCATCACACACACAGAGCTATATTTTGTTCCCAGAAGAACCTATAGGACTTGAAGTGTGTTAGTCCCATCACACACACAGAGCTATATTTTCTTCCCAGAAGCACCTATAGGACTTGAAGTGTGTTAGTCCCATCACACACACAGAGCTATATTTTGTTCCCAGAAGCACCTATAGGACTTGAAGTGTGTTAGTCCCATCACACACACAGAGCTATATTTTGTTCCCAGAAGAACCTATAGGACTTGAAGTGTGTTAGTCCCATCACACACACAGAGCTATATTTTGTTCCCAGAAGCACCTATAGGACTTGAAGTGTGTTAGTCCCATCACACACACAGAGCTATATTTTGTTCCCAGAGGCACCTATAGGACTTGAAGTGTGTTAGTCCCATCACACACACAGAGCTATATTTTGTTCCCAGAGGCACCTATAGGACTTGAAGTGTGTTAGTCCCATTACACACACAGAGCTATATTTTCTTCCCAGAAGCACCTATAGGACTTGAAGTGTGTTAGTCCCATCACACACACAGAGCTATATTTTGTTCCCAGAAGCACCTATAGGACTTGAAGTGTGTTAGTCCCATCACACACACAGAGCTATATTTTGTTCCCAGAAGAACCTATAGGACTTGAAGTGTGTTAGTCCCATCACACACACAGAGCTATATTTTGTTCCCAGAAGCACCTATAGGACTTGAAGTGTGTTAGTCCCATCACACACACAGAGCTATATTTTGTTCCCAGAAGCACCTATAGGACTTGAAGTGTGTTAGTCCCATCACACACACAGAGCTATATTTTGTTCCCAGAAGCACCTATAGGACTTGAAGTGTGTTAGTCCCATTACACACACAGAGCTATATTTTCTTCCCAGAAGCACCTATAGGACTTGAAGTGTGTTAGTCCCATCACACACACAGAGCTATATTTTGTTCCCAGAAGCACCTATAGGACTTGAAGTGTGTTAGTCCCATCACACACACAGAGCTATATTTTGTTCCCAGAAGCACCTATAGGACTTGAAGTGTGTTAGTCCCATCACACACACAGAGCTATATTTTGTTCCCAGAAGCAACTATAGGACTTGAAGTGTGTTAGTCCCATCACACAGACCTTTATTTTCTTCCCAGAAGCACCTATAGGACTTGAAGTGTGTTAGTCCCATCACACAGAGCTCCTCTATTTTCTTTGCAGAAGCACCCATAGGACTTCTAGTGTGTTAGTGGCATCACACAGAGCTCCTATATATTCTTCTCAGCAGCACCCACAGGACTTCTAGTGTGTTAGTGGCATCACACAGAGCTCCTCTATTTTCTTTGCAGAAGCACCCACAGGACTTCTAGTGTGTTAGTGGCATCACACAGAGCTCCTCTATTTTCTTTGCAGAAGCACCCATAGGACTTCTAGTGTGTTAGTGGCATCACACAGAGCTCCTATATATTCTTCTCAGCAGCACCCACAGGACTTCTAGTGTGTTAGTGGCATCACACAGAGCTCCTCTATTTTCTTTGCATAAGCACCCACAGGACTTCTAGTGTGTTAGTGGCATCACACAGAGCTCCTCTATTTTCTTTGCAGAAGCACCCACAGGACTTCTAGTGTGTTAGTGGCATCACACAGAGCTCCTCTATTTTCTTTGCAGAAGCACCCACAGGACTTCTAGTGTGTTAGTGGCATCACACAGAGCTCCTCTATTTTCTTTGCATAAGCACCCACAGGACTTCTAGTGTGTTAGTGGCATCACACAGAGCTCCTCTATTTTTTTTGCAGAAGCATCCACAGGACTTCTAGTGTGTTAGTGGCATCACACAGAGCTCCTCTATTTTCTTTGCAGAAGCACCCACAGGACTTCTAGTGTGTTAGTGGCATCACACAGAGCTCCTCTATTTTCTTTGCAGAAGCACCCACAGGACTTCTAGTGTGTTAGTGGCATCACACAGAGCTCCTCTATTTTCTTTGCAGAAGCACCCACAGGACTTCTAGTGTGTTAGTGGCATCACACAGAGCTCCTCTATTTTCTTTGCATAAGCACCCACAGGACTTCTAGTGTGTTAGTGGCATCACACAGAGCTCCTCTATTTTCTTTGCATAAGCACCCACAAGACTTCTAGTGTGTTAGTGGCATCACACAGAGCTCCTCTATTTTTTTTGCAGAAGCATCCACAGGACTTCTAGTGTGTTAGTGGCATCACACAGAGCTCCTCTATTTTCTTTGCAGAAGCACCCACAGGACTTCTAGTGTGTTAGTGGCATCACACAGAGCTCCTCTATTTTCTTTGCAGAAGCACCCACAGGACTTCTAGTGTGTTAGTGGCATCACACAGAGCTCCTCTATTTTCTTTGCAGAAGCACCCACAGGACTTCTAGTGTGTTAGTGGCATCACACAGAGCTCCTCTATTTTCTTTGCAGAAGCACCCACAGGACTTCTAGTGTGTTAGTGGCATCACACAGAGCTCCTCTATTTTCTTTGCAGAAGCACCCATAGGACTTCTAGTGTGTTAGTGGCATCACACAGAGCTCCTATATATTCTTCTCAGCAGCACCCACAGGACTTCTAGTGTGTTAGTGGCATCACACAGAGCTCCTCTATTTTCTTTGCAGAAGCACCCACAGGACTTCTAGTGTGTTAGTGGCATCACACAGAGCTCCTCTATTTTCTTTGCATAAGCACCCACAAGACTTCTAGTGTGTTAGTGGCATCACACAGAGCTCCTCTATTTTTTTTGCAGAAGCATCCACAGGACTTCTAGTGTGTTAGTGGCATCACACAGAGCTCCTCTATTTTCTTTGCAGAAGCACCCACAGGACTTCTAGTGTGTTAGTGGCATCACACAGAGCTCCTCTATTTTCTTTGCAGAAGCACCCACAGGACTTCTAGTGTGTTAGTGGCATCACACAGAGCTCCTCTATTTTCTTTGCAGAAGCACCCACAGGACTTCTAGTGTGTTAGTGGCATCACACAGAGCTCCTCTATTTTCTTTGCATAAGCACCCACAGGACTTCTAGTGTGTTAGTGGCATCACACAGAGCTCCTCTATTTTCTTTGCAGAAGCACCCATAGGACTTCTAGTGTGTTAGTGGCATCACACAGAGCTCCTATATTTTCTTCTCAGCAGCACCCACAGGACTACCGACTACAATGGCTGGAAGACCGCCAAGGGGAGGCAGAGCGTGCAGAGCCAAGAACACAGGGCAGGCAGGCTCTGTTTCTAGTGGACGTGGCCGTGGACGTGGACGTGGTCGTGCATCGTCATCAGCACGTGGCCATGGGACACGCGCGTCTTTGTTTTCGGCAGCTGGACATGTGGAGCCGCATCATGCTGAAGGCTTGGTAGAATGGATGACCAAGCCCTCCTCATCCTCCTCATCCTCTCTCACCCAGGCTCAGGGTACTGACAGAGCATCATCAGCCACCCCTTCCCTAGACCCACCATGTCCTCCTGAGGAGTCCCCCGAACTCTTTGAGCACAGTGTTGGGTACATGCTCCAGGAGGATGCCCAACGATTCGAAGGCTCGGATGACGATACCCAGCTTGAGGAATCTGGCAGTACTGTTCCACCAGCTGCAGCTTACTGCCAGGTTTGCTCTAGTGGTGAAGAGGGAGGGGATGATGAGGTCACTGACTCCACGTGGGTGCCTCAAGGGAGAGAGGATGAGGAGGAGGACGAGGAGGAGGAGGATGCGGCGTCACATGTCCAACGAGGCAGGATGCCCCCTGGAGGCCAGGTAGAGGCCAGCACAGCAACTGTACAACACCGCAGAGCTCCGCCTGTGCAGGGCGCTGCCTCTGCACGTTATCAGAAAAGTTCTTTGGTGTGGGCCTTTTTTGAGACGAGTGCAGCAGATCGCACCACTGCTATTTGCAATATTTGTCTCAAGCGTATCTCGCGTGGCCAAAACATCAGCCGCTTGGGCACGACAAGCATGACCAGACATATGGCGACCTGCCATGCAGCTCGTTGGCAGGCACACATAAAAGACCCACACCAAAGAACTAAGCGGACCTCTCCTTGCTCCTCCTCAGCTGGGATCTCCATCCCCACTACACCTTCAGTCCTCTCTGAAAGCTGCTCTGAGAGGACTGAAGGTGTAGAATTCGGTGTGTCACAACCAAGTACTTGCAGTACACCGACGTCCGATTGCAGCAGGCAAATTTCCCTGCCCCAGCTGCTGGACCGTAGAAAGAAGTACACTCCCAGCCATCCACATGCCCAGCGGTTGAATGCTAGCCTTGCTAAATTGCTAGCACTTCAACTGCTGCCTTTTCAGTTGGTAGACTCGGCCCCCTTCCGTGAGTTTGTTCAATGTGCGGTTCCTCAGTGGCAGGTTCCCAAATGCCACTTTTTCTCGCGGAAGGCGATTCCGTCTCTCTACCGGCATGTGGAGGGCAATGTCCATGCCTCGCTGGACATGGCGGTCAGCGGTAAGGTGCATATTACCGCTGACTCATGGTCCAGCAGGCATGGACAGGGACGGTACCTTTCTTTCACGGCCCATTGGGTCACTCTATTGGCAGCTGGGAGGGATGCAGGACAAGGTGCAGTAGTGTTGGAGGTTGTTCCGCCACCACGCCTCCAAAACGCGACTACTGCTACTGGTTGTGACACACCTCTCTCCTCCACCCCCTCCTCTTCTTCTTCCTCCAGTGCTCTGTCCTTGGAACCAGCGGTGCTCCGTAGGCGTACAAGGGGCTACGCAAGTACGCAGGCAAAAAGATGCCATGCCGTGCTTGCGCTGGTGTGTTTGGGGGACAGGAGCCACACTGGGCCAGAGGTTCTGGCAGCTCTGCAGGGGCAGGCCGAGAGGTGGTTGACGCCACGTCAGCTTAAGCCAGGAATGGTCGTTTCTGACAATGGCACCAACCTCCTCTCCGCCCTGCGACAGGGGCAGCTCACCCATGTGCCCTGCATGGCTCACGTCCTCAACCTGGTGGTGCAGCGGTTCTTGGGCAGGTTCCCAGGCTTACAGGATGTCCTGAGGCAGGCCAGGAAAGTCTGTGTGCATTTCCGCCGATCTTATAATGCCAGTGCTCGGCTGACTGAGCTGCAAAAGGAGCTGAACCTGCCCAAGAACCGCCTAATATGTGACATGCCCACCAGGTGGAACTCAACGTTGGCCATGCTGCAGCGACTGCACACGCAGCAGAGGGCCATCAATGAGTACCTTTGCGACTACGGCACCAGGACAGGGTCAGGGGAGCTTGGTTTTTTTTCCCCACGTCAGTGGAGCATGATCAGGGATGCATGCACTGTCCTCTCACCATTTGAGGAGGCCACGAGGATGGTGAGCAGTGACAGTGCATGCATCAGTGACACTGTCCCTCTTGTCCACCTGTTGGAGCATACGCTGCGTGGGATAATGGACAGGGCACTTGAGGCAGAACAGAGGCAGGAAGAGGAGGACTTCCTTGCCTCTCAAGGCCCCCTTTATCCGGACAGTGTTCCTTCTGTCCCACCCATCACACAGGAAGAGGATGCGGAGGAGGAGGAGGAGGAGGAGGAGGAGGAGGATTGTGTGAGCATGGAGGTGGAGCCTGGCACTCAGCATCAGCAGCAGCAGTCTTTTAGGGATGATGTACAGTCCCAACAAACCAGTGGACTTGTACGTGGCTGGGAGGAGGTGGCTGGCGATCATGTCATCCTCAGTGACCCAGAAGACTCCGGACCGAATGCCTCAGCTAACCTACGCTGCATGGCCTCCCTGATCCTGCAAAGCCTGCGGAAGGATCCTCGTGTTCTTCGGATCAAGGAGAGGGACCATTACTGGCTGGCCACTCTCCTTGATCCGCGGTACAAGGGTAAGGTTGCGGACCTTATCTTGCCGTCGCAGAGGGAGCAGAGGATGAGACATCTCAGGGAGGCCTTGCAGAAAGGTCTGTGCAACGCGTTCCCAGAAACTGGGAGGCTACAAACTCCTGGTCCTGGGCGACGAGTTGCTGAGGCTTCGGTCAGTGGCAGAAGGAGCGGTGGGGAAGGTGGACGTCTGACCGATGCGTTCAGACAATTTTTTAGTCCGCAGCCCCAAGGTATGATCGGTTCCAGCAACCATCGCCAGCGTCTGATATACATGGTGCAGGAATACCTTGGGGCAAGGTCAGACTTGGACACCTTTCCCACCGAAAATCCTCTGGCTTACTGGGTCCTGAGGATGGATCACTGGCCAGAGCTTGCACAGTATGCAATTGAGCTACTGGCCTGTCCTGCCTCCAGCGTTCTTTCCGAACGCACATTCAGTGCTGCTGGAGGATTTGTGACTGATCATAGGGTGCGCCTGTCCACCGCCTCGGTTGATCGACTGACATTCATCAAAATGAATCAGTCTTGGATCACCACCAGCTACCAGGCACCTGAGGCGGATATAACCGAATAATTTTTAATGTCACATCCCTTCAAGACTGCCTATGCTGATGCTGAGTGACTGTCCTCTTATGTTCACTGACTATCCTCTTCCTCCTCCTCAATGATCCATGCCACCACACCAGTGCCTAAGGCACAATTTTTCAGCCCCTGTTTAACAGGGGCGTGTACTTACAATTTTTTAAAAAAATGCTTCGCAACACGTGTGACTGCTGTGCTCCAAGTACAGTCTCTGTGAGGGCCGTGTTGCAGTGTTGTGGCACCAGCACCAGTGCCTAAGGCACAATTTTTCAGCCCCTGTTTAACAGGGGCGGGTACTTACAATTTTTTAAAAAAATGCTTCGCAACACGTGTGACTGCTGTGCTCCAAGTACAGTATCTGTGAGGGCCGGGTTGCAGTGTTGTGGCACCAGCACCAGTGCCTAAGGCACAATTTTTCAGCCCCTGTTTAACAGGGGCGGGTACTTACAATTTTTTAAAAAAATGCTTCGCAACACGTGTGACTGCTGTGCTCCAAGTACAGTATCTGTGAGGGCCGGGTTGCAGTGTTGTGGCACCAGCACCAGTGCCTAAGGCACAATTTTTCAGCCCCTGTTTAACAGGGGCGTGTACTTACAATTTTTTAAAAAAATGCTTCGCAACACGTGTGACTGCTGTGCTCCAAGTACAGTATCTGTGAGGGCCGGGTTGCAGTGTTGTGGCACCAGCACCAGTGCCTAAGGCACAATTTTTCAGCCCCTGTTTAACAGGGGCGGGTACTTACAATTTTTTAAAAAAATGCTTCGCAACACGTGTGACTGCTGTGCTCCAAGTACAGTCTCTGTGAGTGGTTGCAGTGTTGTGGCACCAGCACCAGTGCCTAAGGCACAATTTTTCAGCCCCTGTTTAACAGGGGCGGGTAATTACAAATCTTGATCTAATAGTTCACAGCAGGGCCCATTCCTGCGCCCACCAAGAGTAACTATGAGGGCCTGCAGTCTTGTGGCAACACCGTCCACCACCACCGCCAAAGGCCCAATTTTTCTGCCCTGTTCATCAGGTGCTTGCAATTACAAATCTTGATCTAATAACTCACAACAGGGCCCATTCCTGCGCCCACCAAGAGTAACTGTGAGGGCCTACAGTCTTGTGGCAACACCGTCCACCACCACCGCCAAAGGCCCAATTTTTCTGCCCTGTTCATCAGGTGCTTGCAATTACAAATCTTGATCTAATAACTCACAGCAGGGCCCATTCCTGCGCCCACCAAGAGTAACTATGAGGGCCTACAGTCTTGTGGCAACACCGTCCACCACCACCGCCAAAGGCCCAATTTTTCTGCCCTGTTCATCAGGTGCTTGCAATTACAAATCTTGATCTAATAACTCACAGCAGGGCCCATTCCTGCGCCCACCAAGAGTAACTGTGAGAGCTTACAGTCTTGTGGCAACACCGTCCACCACCACCGCCAAAGGCCCAATTTTTCTGCCCTGTTCATCAGGTGCTTGCAATTACAAATCTTGATCTAATAACTCACAGCAGGGCCCATTCCTGCGCCCACCAAGAGTAACTGTGAGAGCTTACAGTCTTGTGGCAACACCGTCCACCACCACCACCACCCCCAATTTTTCTGCCCTGTTCAACAGGTGCATGCAATTACAAATCTTGATCTATTAACTCATAGCAGGGCCCATTCCTGTGCCCACCAGTCTTGTGGCTACACCAACATCTAATAGGGCAAATTTCTGCAGAGTATATACGCCAGGCCCCTACTTTCAAACATCCAACTTACAAACGACTCCTACTTGCAAATGGAAAGAGAAAACAGGAAGTGAGAGGAAATCTACCCCTAGGAAGGGAAATTCTATCCTGTTAGATTTAATTTGGGAAAAAGGTATCTCCTCTCTACTGATACTTTATCACCAATCCTTGTTTCAATTAAAACCCCACTTTTCCAAAAACATTTGTCATTGGGACGGAAAGTGAGGTGACATGTTCTGAACAGATGTGCAAAGACAGCAAATGTTACAGGGGTGATAACCCCTCCCTATGTTCTCCAAAAAGCTTAAAAATAGATTTTTTTGGGATGGAGCTACACTTCATAATGTACCTGTTCAGATTCTACTTAAGAACAAACCTAAAGCCGCAAGTGGTTTTAAATGGCTTCTTTTTTTCCTTTACAAATGTCATTTTGTGCAAGGACAGTTCTAAACACGGGAAACACATGCCACTTCACAGGCATACTTTAGACACCCCCCAGGTACCATATTTAAAGGAAAATTTCACTTTTTTTTTTTCACTTTATGCATCATTAAAATGACTGCTCCCGAAAAAACGTTAGTTTTTAAAAGTTCTTTTTGCATTGATATATGTCCCCTGGGGCAGGACCCGGGTCCCCAAACCTGTTTTATGACATTAACATGCATATTGGCCGTTGTAATTAGCACTTTTGATTTCGAACGTTCGCGTCCATTATAACGTATAGGGTTCGAAAATTCGCGCGAACTTTCGGTCCGTTCGAAGGTTCTGGTTCGAACCGAACCCGGGGGTGTTCGGCTCATCCCTAATAGCTAGCATCATCTACGTACTGACACATGATCATGCGTTGTCTGTAAAACTATGTCTCTTGTAAGCATATCTATGGTCAAAATGTAAAATCATATATTCATTTCCACATTGTTTTTCAATAATTTCTAGCTTACTTCTAATAACCTGAACAATCTTGATGTTTTCAAATGTTCTTTGTAAAGATCCTCACATATTTACTTCCTGGAATTCTGAAATGCCCTGTGAGTAGGCACTGCTGTGTCACACATTTCACTGAGCCTGCCTTCTGATCTACAGAGGTGCTGGGAGGAGGAGTTTCAACAGGCGGAGTCAGAACAGGAAGCACTGCTTGCAGGCAGCAATGTACCATGGGATATGTAGTCCTTAGACATTAACAGTAAACAGCAAAGGATAAGCTGCAAAGGATAAGCTGCAAAGCATGCAGCGAATCCAGGAAGCTGTGGAAAGATAGCCAACAGGCAGGCAGCACTCACAATTTGAACAGAGATTTTCTACAGTATTTATATTTGATTGTTTTTTTTTTGTTTTTTTTACAAAATAGTTTTTTTTTTTATTTGGTTGATAAAGAGACAAGTTGTTTTTTTTTTGTTTTTTTTACAAAATAGTTTTTATATATACACACACACAGTCTCTCACAAAAGTGAGTACACCCCTCACATTTTTAAATAAAATATTTTTTTATATCTTTTCATGTGACAACACTGAAGAAATGACACTTTGCTACAATGTAATGTAGTGAGTGTACAGCTATATATAACAGTGTCAATTTGCTGTCCCCTCAAAATAACTCAACACACAGCCATTAATGTCTAAACTGCTGGCAACAAAAGTGAGTACACCCCTAAGTGAAAATGTCCAAATTGGGCCCAAAGTGTCAATATTTTGTGTGGCCGCCATTATTTCCCAGCCCTGCCTTAACCCTCTTGGGTATGGAGTTCACCAGAGCTTCACAGGTTGCCACTGGAGTCCTCTTCCATTCCTCCATGACGACATCATGGAACTAGTGGATGTTAGAGACCTTTGTGCTCCTCCACCTCCCGTTTGAGGATGCCCTACAGATGCTCATTAAGGTTTAGTTCTGGCTTGGCCAGTCCATCACCTTTACCCTCAGCTTCTTTAGCAAGGCAGTGGTCTTCTTGGAGGTGTGTTTGGGGTCGTTATTATGTTGGAATACTGCCCTGCGGCCCAGTCTCCGAAGGGAGGGGATCATGCTGCTCAGCTTTAGTATGTCACAGTACATGTTGGCATTCATGGTTCCCTCAATGAACTGTAGCTCTCCAGTGCCGGCAGCACTCATGCAGCCCCATACCATGACACTCCCATCATGCTTGACTGTAGGCAAGACACACTTGTCTTTGAACTCCTCCCCTGGTTGCCGCCACACACGCTTGACACCATCTGAACCAAATAAGTTTATCTTGGTCTCATCAGACCACAGGACATGGTTCCAGTAATCCATGTCCTTGGTCTGTTAGCCTTCAGCAAACTGTTTGCTGTCTGTCTTTCTTGTGCATCATCTTTAGAAGAGGCTTCCTTCTGGGATGACAGCCATGCAGACCAATTTGATGCAGTGTGCGGCGTATGGTCTGAGCACTGACAGGCTGACCCCCCACCCCTTCAACTTCTGCAGCAATGCTGGCAGCACTCATACGACTATTTCCCAAAGACAACCTCTGGATATGACGCTGAGCACGTGCACTCAACTTCTTTGGTCGGCCATGGCGAGGCCTGTGCAACAATTATTTTTTTTAGATCCTCAGAGTTGTGCCATGTTGAACTTCCAGTGACCAGTATGAGAAAGAGTGATAACAACAAATTTAACACACCTGCTCCCCACTCACACCTGAGACCTTGTAACACTAATGAGTCACATGACACCGTGGAGGGAAAATGGCTAATTGGGCCCAATTTGGACATTTTCATGTAGTGTACTCACTTTTGTTGCAAGCAGTTTAGACATTAATGGCTGTGTGTTGAGTTATTTTGAGGGGACAGAAAATTAACACTGTTATACAAGCTGTACACTCACTACATTGTAGCAAAGTGTCATTTCTTCAGTGTTGTCACATGAAAAGGTATAATAAAATATTTACAAAAATGTGAGGAGTGTACTCACTTTTGTGAAATACTGTATATATACACACTATATTACCAAAAGTATTGGGACACCTGCCTTTGCACGCACATGACCTTTAATGTCATCCCAGTCTTAGTCCGTAGGGTTCAATAGTGAGTTGGCCCATCCTTTGCAGCTATAACAGCTTCAACTCTTCTGGGAAGGCTGCCCACAGGGTTTAGGAATGTGTCTATGGGAATGTTTGACCATTCTTCCAAAAGCGCATTTGTGAGGTCAGGCACTGATGTGAACAAGAAGGCCTGGCTCGCAGTCTCTGCTCTAATTCATCCCAAAGGTGTTCTATGCAACTTACTGCACTGCACCTCCACACTGACTTGGGGGCATATTGAAAATTATTGTTTTCTGACGTTCTTCCAATGCAAAAAGCTCCCAGTCACCGCTCTAGTGTGAATGGGCCCTTACAAATTAATTGTATCTGAAATAGAGTTATTTATTATTAAAAAAAAAAAAAAAAGTTATATCTGGCCCATACTTTTATTTAAAAAAAAAAAAACTTCTCCCCCCAAAAATACAGCTGAAATATGTACAAATTAAATGGCTTCCCACCCAAAGCTGAACCCTAAACCTCAAATGGTTGTGCTAAGGAGACAGACCTATCAGGAGTTATCTAAAATTATATTTTTTCAGAAGAGCTGAAAGGGAATGTGACCGTAGAGCTGCTTTAATAAGGTGAGGATTAGGAAGGAACCGCTCTTTATTAAAACAGTAATAAACGATCGTATGAAGATATACCGTAGATCGATTCTGGTATTGGTACACCCACCCGTCTCTGTATACTTACCTTGAATATCCTTAATAAAATGTTGTGGAAACGAAGATATAGATCGATCCAAGTGGAACTCCAGTCAAAATGTTGTCTTCTTAGTTTTGGATATAGTGAGGATGGGTTAGAACCTTTGTCAGGATTGTCCACAATGGGGACATTTTCCCTCAATTACTGTCATATCACTGAAATTGGAAATAATAGGAAGTATCGTCAATGGGATACCGACTGCAGTAAAAACGATTTGTTTTAGTTAAGCTGGTAAGGGTTAAAACAGTTAATACTGTCACTGCACCTTCCCTAATAGAAAGGAGGAGAAATCTCTGTAAACGGGACAACAATAAATGCCTGACAAATATTCTAATCCTTCTTTGCTGTAAATATATATTTTTTCATTTTTCCACTGTAGCTTGCTTGTAGTGTTGGTTTATTAGTTAAAGATAGACTCCAGGAAAAAAAAAGGTTTGTTTTGGTATGCTGGGCCCAGCTTAAAGTGGTTCTAAAGCCTTAAAGGATATGTTCACTTTTTGGAAAAAAATAATGAATGCACATTTTTTTGCAGGTAAAAAAAAAAGTGCATTTATTTCTTTTTTTGAGCCTGTAAAGCATTGCACCAGCAATCAGCAGATCGCTGGTGCCATGCAGGTCTCCAGCAGATCTGCCAGTGTATCTGCTTGCCCGTACATCCCAGGTAAGCAGATACAATCTGACAGAAAGCATGATTGAACTAGTGTTGCGGTAGTTCATTGAATACTACAAGCTGACAGCCGCAAAGCCTGCTGGACCTTGTAGTTGTCCATGCACAGAGCCCTGTCAATGAGTGACGTGGCCGGGCGGACGGAGCCCCACTCAGGCACGCTTTTTTTTTTAAATTCCGACAGCTGGGGGACCCTGTAGCTGTCACAGTGGGGATCGAGGAGGAGTGGGGGCCGGTCCATTTGTAACATGTTAAACCCTGAATGTGGGTGTAACATGTAACGAAAGGTGAGCCTATCCTTAATGCATTCTGCTCATTGGGCAGATTCATAGCAGTGGGAGCCACTGGCTTCCGTTGCTGTCAATCAAATGCTGTGGTGAGGGTGTGGGTGGTCAATAGATACAGACAGGGCGGCTCGGGAATGAGCCCGCATGGGTGTCCCCATGGAAATCAGGTGCCAAGAGTGCCGGCGGGGCACCTCAGGAGAAGAGGATCGGGGTTGCTCTTTGCCAAACTTTTGCACAGAGCAGGTAAGTATAACATGTTTTCTTTATTTTATTTTGACATGATCAATCATTTTCTGCCCTGGTGGATCGATTTAGTTTGATCAAATCGGATCTGAATCAAGTATAAATCAATTGGGAGGAAAGTTATGGCTATTTGAATGTCTGCTGATTCGATCATAATGATAGAATCAAAGACTGATTGAATAATAAAATCAATGCTTGTATGGCCACCATAATTCTTGGTATACTTAGTTAGGATGATTGCTGGGGATACTAAAAATCGAAATTGTATTATGCTGCATTACACGGTCAGCTTTGACTTATCGGCTCAGCTGCTGTGAGTTTCACCACGTGTACAGTGGGTCACTTGCTCTTCAACTCAGTTCAGAAAACGTCTTGTATTCTTTTCTTTTTACTGAATACAGGGCATTCTCTGAATGGACAAGCTGAGATCCTGATATTCTCCATCTCCATCCCTTGTCCCTTGTCAATAATTTTCCTCACAAGATTTCTTCAGGCTTGGTTCACAAGCCGCAGATCGGACAGGAACGCTGTGCGTCCCTGTTCTCCATTTCAGGGGGGAATCAGGGCCGAACCTTTGCCTGAATTCGGCCCTGAAATGGAGCCTAAGATGCACAGTTTCTGTGCAAGTCGCTCCACAGCCGCCCCAGAGATATGTGAACTGGCTCCATAGAGAGCCAGTCACATTCTCCTGCTATGCGAATTGGATGTGGAGAAATTTGCATCCAATTCGCATAGGCGTGAACACATCCTCAGTCTTCTGGGTTGAATGACACCAGACTACCCACATGGTAACATGGACCCAGAGGACATCATGGACAGCTCCTCTGATGGGGTATCATCACCGTGATCTGAACTCACAATGAAATGATGCAATGAGTGGCACTGACGTCATTGCCATTCGCTTTATTCCCTGCTCACTGCTGGGAGAAGATCCAAAGAGGAAGAAGACCTTGCACTTCACAAGACTGACCTGAAAACATCAGAAAAAGGTGAGTAAGTATTAAAAAATAGCAACACATACGGTAGACAATAATTGACCCTCCCCGGGGGTCAGGGGGACAGTGGAGTGGTTTAGGTTAGGTTTGCTTCTGTTTACCTTATTATCACCCTACTATACAGTATATCTATATGGTCATCTTGTGAAACTATATTTCACCAGCAGGTGATAATGCAGATGCAGTCTGCAATTTCAGCACTTTGTCTCAGTAGAAATTGTAGCCCCCTGAGTTGACTAGGAATATGTAATACACTTTAAATCACTATTAAATTATGACCACACAGTGATGTTTTGCTGTTTTTGGCAACGTACTAATTGCTTCTTGTACTTTTTGGGTGTTCAAATGATGAATATTTCTTGCCCCAGTTCTTGCCTTTGTTTTTGTCCAGCTTGGAGTCTCACACCTCCAGCGTCCGCATGAGTGATCTTATGCGTTCACACTTCTGTGTTTTGGTGCATTGTGCTACATACCTCCCAACAGTCCTAGATTGGGTGGGACTTTCCCACATTTACACCTTTGTCCCGCTATCCCACTGTGCAGGGACTTTGTCCCGCATAATTATGATGATTAATATCAAATAGGACCTCAGGCTCCATAGGACCTGGCTCAAAAAGACCTGTAGCAGTGTAAAAACCCAGTACAGCCAGGGATTTGCGCGTAAGCTGGCTGGATGTGCACTGTGCAGCCACCATGAGAGACTGCACCTGTCAGATCTTATCTGTGATGTCGGGAATGGGCATGACTTCTACCCATACCCACCCCCTTTGTCAAGCAACTAGTGCAGTGCATAGGGAAAGAGGCATTCATACATTGCTGACTGGGGAAAAGATGCCAAGTCGGGTTTTTTTTTCCCAGTCTTCTGCAGTAGATGAAAGTGAAAGTAGAACAGCTCTCCCATGGAATTTCTGAACCGTGCACTCTGTGCGTAACGCATTCCTGAACCCTGCATTCTTTATGTAACGCATTCCTGAACCCTGCAATCTGTACGTAACGCATTCCTGAACCCTGCACTCTGTATGTAATGCATTCCTGAACCCTGCAATCTGTACGTAACGCATTCCTGAACCCTGCACTCTGTACAAAACGCACTCCTGAACCTTGCACTCTGTATGTAACGCATTCCTGAAACCTGTACTCTGTATTTAATGCACTCCTGAACTCTTCACTCTGTACATAAGGCATTCCTGAACCCTGCACTCTGTACGTAACACATTCCCGAACCCTGCACTCTGTAAGTAACACATTCCTGAACCCTGCACTCTGTACATAGCGCATTCCTGAACCCTGCACTCTGTACATAACGCATTCCTGAACCCTGCAATCTGTACGAAACGTACTCCTGAACCATGCACTCTGTACATAATGGACTCCTGAATCCTTTTACACTTTGTGTAATGCACACTTCCATAGTTTACGCAAAACCATTTGTAATGGAAGCTGTTTATTCTTTTTTTATTAAATTATTGTGCTGGGGTTTGTATGTATCCCTGTGACTCTAGAATGTGGCACAGCAATCAAAGCATGTTTTATAGGTACAAGGAAACCTGGGTTTTGTTAAATCATGGCCATTAAGCCCCTTCCATTGTTAATTTTGGTCACACCTACTTTTGGCGTAGTGCATGTAGCGCACCACAGGTTGCTTCTTCCCTCAAGTGTCCTTCATTTTGAAGTTCAAAGGTTGGGAGGTATGCTACATTAAACAAATCCTGCTTTCCAAACATTTGGCATGGTTTCCAGCAAAATATACCTTTCATACGGCTTGAATGAAAATACATGCAAATTTAGTATTAAAAACAGGCTATGAACTTCTCATTTTTCTCTTGAGACCTATAAAATAAAAAATAAATGGAAAATATTGGAGGGAGTTGGGGGCCCCATGATGACAGATCTAAACAATGATGTTCCTGAGAGACATAACCTAAAATTGAGGAGGGTCAGCATTATGACCTTTGAGCACCTCCACATACACTACATGGTTGAATGTTCTCCACTCAGGAACTGATTGTATTTCTATGGATGTGTTTCTGGCAGTGTTGTTGCTGAACTGATTGTACCACTACAGACGTGTTTCTGAAAATGTCACTTAACCACTGGATGGATTTACCCCCTTAATGATAAGGCCATTTTTTGTGATATGGCACTGCGTTGCTTTAACTGACAATTGTGCAGTCGTGCGACGTTGTACCCAAACAAAATTAATGTCCTTTTTTCCCCACAAATAGAGCTCTCTTTTGAAGGTATTTGATCACCTCTGGGTTTTTTATTTTTTGCGCAAAAAAAGACAGACAATTTTGAAAAAAAAAAAAAATATTTTTAATTTTTTGTTATAATAAATATCTAAAAAAAATTAAAAAAAATAAAAAAATAAAAATGTCTTCATTAGTTTAGGCCAGTATGTATTCGTCTACATATTTATGGTAAAAAAATAAAATAATAAGCATATATATTGATTGGTTTGTTCAAAAGTTATAGCGTCTACACAATAGGGGATATTTCTATGGCATTTTTATTATTATTATTTTTTTTTTACTAGTAATGGCGATGATCAGCGATTTTTAGCATGACTGCGACATTGCATTTGACAGATTGGACACTTTTGAGATTTTTTTGGGACCAGTGACATTTATACAGTGATCAATGCTATAAAAATGCACTGATTACTGTATAAATTACACTAGCAGGGAAGGGGTTAACACTAGGGGGTGATCAAGGGGTTAAGTGTGTCCTATGAGGTGTTTCTAACTGTGGGGGGAGTGGACTGACTGGGAGTACAGAGAGATCGCTGTTCCCAATCACTAGGAACAGACAATCACACCATATTCAGAACGGGGATCTGCTTTGATTACATTGGCAGATCCCCATTCTGCCTCTCTGTGGAGTGATCGCGGCTGGCCGGCGGACACGCGCACCTCCAACACTGTGCGCGCACACACTGTATCATTTACAAGAAAGCACCGTAATGGTACGGCAATTTGCACAATAGAGCTGCCCTGCCGCAGTATAACTGCAGCAGCTGGTCGGCAAGTGGTTAAAGATGAACTTCACCCTTTACATTTTTTTTTGGGGGGGGGGGGGGGGGGGGGCGGGTACCTGGATTTGACAGGCGATCTGAGAGGAAGCTCAGCCCCCCTCCTTCCCTTACAGCCAGGGGCGGACTGACAACTCATGGGGCCCCCGGGCAATAGGAGATTATGGGGCCCCCAGGCAATCAGAGATTATGGGGCCACACAGTATACACACACACACAGTATAAAATCACACAGTATACACATACATGTACACACAGTATTCACAGACATGTTTCTGTTGGCTGAGAAGGTACTGGAGAGGTGGGGCAGCTATAATCTCAGGATTTTTAGACCAAAAGGATGTCGGTAAGGGACATTTCAGAAACAGATGTAACAAAAAAAAATGATTTTTACATACTGTCCCTGGTTTTACTGAGGCTGGCAACCCTGATGGGGCCCCCTAGTAGCCCGGGGCCCTCGGGAAGTGCCCGAGTGGCCGAATGGTCAGTCCGCCCCTGCTTACAGCCTTCTGGAACACATCACAGGTCCCAGAAGACTGCGGGACCAATCACAAAGCGCAGCACGGCTCGCACATGTGCAATTGGAAGACAGCTGTGAAGCTGCAAGGCTTCAGTGCCATATTATCCTAATGAAGATGCCGGCACCTGCACCTGAAGTTAATTGAAGAATCAGTTTGGGTGAGCACAGCCCTTGATCCAGGGGTAGGTAAGTTTCCTCCTATTAAGTCCTCATGCACACTGGACGTTTTTACAGCTGCTGTTTCTGGCTTCAGACGTTTTATTTTCAGTATTTGTAGCTGCTGACTTTTAAATTTTTTTTTTCCGAGGAGACTGTATGCAGATGTGTTTTTGGCAGTGTAAGGCTGACCATGTACTGTACAATCTCCTTTGGATCTACCATCTACTATGTACTGCAAGGGCTTGTCTGATTTGATGCTAAATTAATAGCTCACCAATCCTGGATGCTTGGTGGTCTGCTGTCCTCAGGTACCCGGTCCCTAGTAACTCAGTTCCCATGAACAGGTCCTCCCAGGCTTGTGTACAGTGCTCTGGTCTCAGCACTCCAGCACAGGTCTCTTTAGCTCAAGTCCGCAGGGGATCTCCCTCTTGCTCTCTCTTGGCACCCCAGTGGAAAGATGTCTGTAGCTCCACTTTCGCCAATTAAACACCCAGCTTAGTACCTGAATGCTCTGGAAAATGTTTTTTTGTCTCAGGCTCTGTGTGCAGGTATATTTTGGGTGTGGTAGTTTGCAGCCCCATTAACCCACCCTGTACAGCGCACCTTAAGGACTACATGTCCCTTACAGAGATGCAGAGACACAGACCCAGCCTGCAGCTGCACCACTGTGTCCCTGCTCACAGAGGGGAGACAAGCAGGCGGAAGATCACACAGTCGGCAGGTCATCCGGTTACACAATGTTTAGGCCTCATTCACATGGACACAGAGGACCATGCAGCATTAAGGAGGCATGTGTTTATAATGAAAGGAAACACCAATGGGTAACAGGAGATTGCATACAGCTGCCTGTAACTCAATAGCAGGCTGCAATGGTGCGCATGTCACCACCAATCTGAACATTACCATGCGTACAGGGATGGATGAGCATCCCTGGGCACAAACTGTCTGCATCCAAGGCCACTCATCTATTCCTTTACGCATGCTAACAGTCAGATGGCCGTACACCAGGGGTGCCCAACCTTTTGAAGAGCGAGGGCCACTTAAGCGACTTGGTAACTGGTCGCGTGCCACAATGAGCGGAGCGGGTGGATGGCATGTCCGTGTCCGCTCTGCATTTGCAGAGCGGACACAGACGCAGCCCACAATACTTTTTAGCGGATCGTATTGGAGGTAGAATACAAGTCGGTTTATGTCTGCCACTGCTTAGAGGTGAATGGAGGGTCCAATTGGTCGGACTGCCGGACTGACCGTGTGAAAGGGGTCCAAGGCTGCTTTCACACTGATGCGCTGCGGTTTACGCGCGTGCAACACAGTGTACCTTTGGCTTTCTTGCAGTTTGCAATAGACTTCTATTATATTCTGCAGGTTTGGTGTACTTTCAGAAAGCTCACCAAACTCGCAGGTAATAATAGAAGTCTATGGCTTAGTGCACCTGCGGATCAGTTTGAAAGCAGCCATGTAACCACTGCAGAAAAGATATGCCCATATATACACTGTGATTTTAGTAATAAACTGACCTTTAATAACAGTATTCTTTCTATTCTATCCCAGAGCAGGAGGTCACGGGCTACACGGGCCACTGGTTGGGCACCCCTGCTGTACATGACCATGTAAATGAGGACTAATACAATATACTAATACTCTGCTACTACATCACTCTGATTAGCTTCTCTCTGGGTTAACATCTCTTTCATGGGGCTCCTCTGGGTGCTCCAATTTCTTCCTTATGGTTTTTGGGTTTCTGATCAAATGGAGTGCGTGTCCGTGTGTATGTCTATGAAGTCCTTTGAATGGACTATACATTCTGTAAAGCATAGAATTCGAGTTTTTTTTGTAAATGAAAAAATGTCTTGTAAGCATGCTTTCCACAGTTTAGCTCATAATTTTCCAGCTTTGAGTTTTTTAGTGTCCAGGATAGGTTAAGCACTGCCCCCTGCTGGTGTAAGGCTGTGATTGGTACTATGGGTTTGTAAGTTGTGAAACGAGTCCTATGTCTCAGAACAGGGGTGCTCATCTCGTGGGCCCCAATAGCCCTCCGATGTGGCCCTCCACTTCAAATTAAATACAGGAGTTTTAGTGCACTTACTGAAAGTGCACCACACCTGCAGGATATAATAGAAGTCTATGAAGTCTATGGCAAAGCACAGCTAACCCACAGGTGAACTGCCCTGCACCCATTGTGTGGGTAAACCACAGCATACTAGTGTGGAAGCAGCCTTATAGCGGGCTCATGACAGTAAGAACTAATTTACATTTGCAGTTTGGGGGGTAAAACCCAAAAGTTGAGACCCGCCAACAACCACCCTATGCTCCAGGGCGCCGTGCGACCTCCTTGTCACCATCTATTTTACAGTTCATTATGCTATTCAAAATAAAAAAAATCTAAATTTGGGACCATTTTGTTTCATTGTGAACTGTGGCTGGTTACCAAATCACTTAAGTGGCCCTTGCTCTTCAAAGGGTTGTGCAACCCTGTCTTAGAAAAACTGCTTGCAATGTTATGCAAATTGTAATTAGAATTGAATAGTCCCCCTATATGCTTTGTATTCAGGGTGGTTATAATTCATTTGTGAGTATATAGCTCATAAGCTAGAATAGTAAATAAAGTAAAGCCCTGGTGCAGGTGCAGTGGCCACTACTGTGTAGGGTATTGGGGCACTTAACAATAAATGAAACACACTGCACTTGGACACATGCATCAATGTTCATTGCGGTAATGCAGGCAATATAATGAGCCTCGTACACACGGGCAGAATGTTGGGTGGCATCAGCCGGTTCAGTAGAAACCATCCGAGATTTGGCCCGCGTATAATTCAGCTGGTCTGACAGAATGTCTATTGAAGGGGCAAGGCCAAAAAAGGTCTGCCGACCGGTTCCCTTTCAGCTCCCTCAGCCAATGGCTGAGAGTGCTAACCAGGCTGTCACAAAAAATGTTTCCCCTCTTCCTACCTATCCTGTATGCCTTTTGTAAACAAGATCTGTGCACTTAGCTATTTTTAATCTGGTCCAGTCCCGTAATGTGACCCTGCAGCTCCAACTTCCCTGTGCAAGGGAGCTCCCTCTTCTCCCTTGCAGCAGCCTCTCTCTGACACAGAGAGCTGGAGCTAAATTATCACCTTGTCACTTGCCAGGGCTAAATGTAGTCAGAGTAGGAGATAACAAACAAATTATGGTAGGGAGTTCCAAAGGATGGGAGAGGTTCTGGAGAAGTCCTATAGGTGAACATGGGAGGAGGTGGCTACAAAGCAGGAGAGGGCGGTTTGGGTAATATTTTGAGATCAGGTTAGTGATGTAACTTAAGTAGAGTTGTGGATGGATTGTATGTTTTTCTAGACAATAGAGAGACTGACAGAAAAGGGCGGCAGCTGCAGATTGGTTAGTATTGGTGGAAGAGTCTAGCAGTAATATTTATAGCAGTGGCAGCCTATCCATTAGGGGCGCCGGGCCCTGCCCCCTCTCTCTCCACGCCACCCCCTATATGACTAATGGATAGATTCATGCATAGCATGAATCTATCCACGGCCACCGCTGCCACCCCGTATTCAGGCGTCCAGCCCCTTTTAGGACGCTGGGTACTTGAATTACAGCGGTGGGATGTTATTTTGAAGCACCTGATTAGAGCCATAGGCTTCAAAATATATGGGATTGTGGCGCAGTGCATTGCGCCATGAGCCCACCCAGGTGTTACAACAGGGAATGAACATTCCCTGTTGTAACACTGATCCTCAATCTGGCCAATCAGAAGCGCGTGCGAGACCCGTTTTCTGATTTGCCAAAAAGAGAAGACTCCTGATTGGTAATCGAGAAGGAGGGAGGAAACGGGAGCCAGAGCCGTCGCCCGTGGAGAGCAGGAGAACGGGAGAGCCACTGCTGCCGAGAACCCGGGAGAAGCACTGCATAGATGGGGTAATTGCAACAGTCCATTCCGCCGACCGACCAATGGGGGAGTGGTTCTGTTTGCCGCCCCCCCCCCCCCCAAAGAAAATTACCACCGGCCACCACTGCTTTATAGACTGAATGGGAGGTAGTCCATGCAAAGGTAGATCAACAAGAAGGGAGTTGCAATATTCTAGGTGGAAAATAACCAGGAAGTAAATGACAAGTTTTCTGGTGTCAATAGTTAAAAATGGGTGAATTTTGGAAATGCTACGGAGGTTAAGATGGCAAGATTTAGCCAGTGATTGGATGTGAGGCCTGAAGGAGAAGTCAAGACTATAGGATTACACAGCTCCCTTACATGAAAGGAGGGACTGATTGTTGTGTTATTGATCTTGATGGTAAAGTTGAGGGAGGGGGATCAAATATTACAAGCTCAGTTTTTGACGGATTAAGTTTAAATAAATAGGGACACCTATTATCAGGTAAATAGGTGCATTCCCAGACACAATAGTGCAGGAATTGTGAACTAGCGTAGGCAGAGGCACACAGAAGTATGAAAGTATAGAGGTGTGCAACGACAAAAAGTGTAAACTGATCTACAGCTAGACCACCCTACTTAGCACCAGTGGCGGCTGGTGCTCAAATTTTTTGGGGGGGCGCAAAACAAACAGCCTCACTGTGCCATCAAACGCTGCCACTGTGCCCATTAAATGCTGCCACTGTGCCCATCAAACGCTGCCACTGTCCCCTTTAAACGCTGCCACTGTCCCCTTTAAACGCTGCCACTGTGCCCATCAAACGCTGCCACTGTCCCCTTTAAACGCTGCCACTGTGCCCATCAAACGCTGCCACTGTCCCCTTTAAACGATGCCACTGTGCCCATCAAACGCTGCCACTGTCCCCTTTAAACGCTGCCACTGTCCCCATCAAATGCTGCCACTGTCCCCATTAAACGCTGCCACTGTCCCCTTTAAACGCTGCCACTGTGCCCTTTAAACGCTGCCACTGTCCCCTTTAAACGCTGCCACTGTGCCCATCAAACGCTGCCACTGTCCCCTTTAAACGCTGCCACTGTCCCCTTTAAACGCTGCCACTGTGCCCATCAAACGCTGCCACTGTCCCCTTTAAACGCTGCCACTGTCCCCTTTAAACGCTGCCACTGTCCCCATCAAATGCTGCCACTGTCCCCTTTAAACGCTGCCACTGTCCCCATCAAACGCTGCCACTGTGCCCATCAAACGCTGCCACTGTGCCCATCAAACGCTGCCACTGTGCCCATCAAACGCTGCCACTGTGCCCATTAAATGCTGACACTGTCCCCTTTAAACGCTGCCACTGTGCCCATTAAATGCTGCTACTGTGCCCATCTAACGCTGCCACTGTGCCCATCTAACGCTGCCACTGTGCCCATGTAAAGCTGCCACTGTGCCCCAAGTGCTGCCATTGTGCCTCAAATGCTGCCACTGTGCCCATCTAACGCTGCCACTGTGCCCATCTAACGCTGCCACTGTGCCCATCTAATGCTGCCACTGTGCCCATGTAAAGCTGCCACTGTGCCCATCTAACACTGCCACTGTGCCCATCTAACACTGCCACTATGCCCATCTAACGCTGTCACTGTGCCCATTAAATGCTGCCAATGGCACTTACCTTGTCAGGCGGCGGCGAGCGGTGTCTCCTCATCTTCTCCCGCGCTCCTCCTGTCTTGCAGTGATTGGACGCTTAGGCGTCCAATCACAGCGCCTGTGACTTCAGTCAATCAGGGGACCGGTAACACAGACCGGCAACCTGATTGGCTGAGAGGCGGGTCTGTGTTAGGGAAGCGATGTATTCGCTTCCCTAACACAATACTGTGTAAGCAGCGAACGCAAAGCATTGCGCCCGCTGTTTACACTTCTGGAAGCCTATTAGAGCACACCGCTCTAATAAGGTCCCCTATTAGAGCTTTACAGCTCTAATAGGGCGCTTCCAGAAACACCCCCCCCCCCCCACTGTAATTCAGATGCCCGGCGCCCGACAGGGGGCCGGACACCTGAATAGGGGGCGGCAGCGGGGACAATAGATAGATTCATGCAATGCATGAATCTATCTATTGGTGATAGAGCGGTGCAGGAGAGGTGGGGCGGCGCTCCTGCGCCCTCTATGCACGCACCGCCACTGCTTAGCACTCTAAAATGATTTGTTTTGCGTTTCATAATAGCCAGCTTGCAGTGCATTTGTGGGCTGTAACAGTCAAGACAGCATATCTTTATACTCATCGGAACCATTTGAAGACACCTTGAAAATGTAGGATCTAGATCCCATCGTTATTTTTAGTGAAAATGTAGGATGTAGATCCCATCGTTATTTTTTATGATTATGGTTTCTATTCGGAAACATTGTACACCCAGGCATTGGTGTAGGACCCACACGTGGCTCGGTTAATTAGCATTTCACCTCAGGGTGGAATATTTCACTCTTTCAAAGAAATTGGGTGCAAGTTACTTTAGGAAGTTAAACAGAATTTATTAAGCCTATCACTCTCAGGTACAGTGGGGTTAGGGCACAGGGCGTCCAAAAAGACCAAAAATGCAGACTCTGTATACCTACTCACAATCAAAACAAAAAAATGACTTTTAAACCAAATTAGTACTCTGTATTTTTCAGACTGTAAAACAGCTTTCATTTAGCACCCATACACTCCTTGGATGAGCCTCAGGAACTTCCTGCAGTGCCCAAAGAGTCTGCCTAGCTGTTCTGGACATTTTTCATCCCTGGTGCAGGTAGAGGTTTTCTGCACTTCTTCCCCTGAATATACTCTCCAGCAAGACAGAAGTAAGGTTTGGCCTGTCTTTAGCCCAAACAGGAAGCTCTGTAAGCAAAGAGAACCTCAGCGAAACACACCTCCTCGCATAGCAAACCCTGGGATGCAATACAGCTTTCCAAGGTCACTCCAAATATTTATATCCTTCCCTGTGTACACCACTCAAAATTAGCCTTCTAGAGGTTGGCCAGGGAGACTTAAATATTCATAGCTCAGTTTATTATCTTCTTACACTGTTGCCAGGGACACTCCCCAACAGCAGTTAACACTGAGCTTAGGGATAACCAATAATATTATATTTTACTAGCAGATGTCGATCCAGGTAAAGTCTGTAAATGCAGCTCCTGGTCTCAATAAAACATGGGAGCTCAGGAAAGGGTCAAAATCAAATATAGCATTTATTTTTTCATTGGAAAAAGATCATTCATGTAAATTATGTATGAAAAAGCAGAGTTATTAATATTACTTCTTGTTTTTCTTCTTTAAACCATAAAATTCATGGGTCTCCCCTGGTTACTTTAATTTCAATATCAAGATTTTTTGGCTTTAGTTTGTGTGTGTTTGTGTGTAATGGGGCCCTTTTCCTACTGACCATCAGCACAATCAGACCTTTCTATTACTGACCACCAATGTAATGGGGCCCTTCTGCTACTGACCACCAGTGTAATAGGACCCTTCTCCCATTGACCACAAGGGCAGTGAGGCCCTTCTCCCACTGACCATCAACTAAAGCTGGACCTTCTCCCACTGACCATCAACTAAAGCTGGACCTTCTCCCACTGACCACCAACTAAAGCTGGACCTTCTCCCACTGACCACCAACTAAAGCTGGACCTTCTCCCACTGACCACCAACTAAAGCTGGACCTTCTCCCACTGACCACCAACTAAAGCTGGACCTTCTCCCACTGGCCACCAATCTAAGGGAGCCCTTCTCCATTAACCACCAATGTAAAAGAGTATGTCATTGACCACTGATGTAAAGGGGCACTTGACTGATAACTAATGTAAATTTCAGTGTTCACATTTTTTTCTAGCCTTTATAATTGTTTAATTTCATTAACATTACTGAAAATAACTGAAGTACAGAGTGGGTGTCAAATGTACAAAGTATGCCACATTCCTCATTTTTAATTTATTCTTATATTTCATCCTACTGTTCATGATTAATGCACCATGAGCTGTAGATATAGTGATTATTAGCATAGGTTCCCTAAGACCTAAAAGTTATTTCTAAGGGTTCAATTACCGGTATGTTAAAATGGTTAAAAGAAGCTGATATAGCACATCATTTTCCAGTTTAGCTTCTGGAACAGGATTAACACTGCCTCCTGCTGATACAGAAGTGCAATTGGTAGTTAAAGTAAAAAGTATGTTATCCTGAGGGCTAGCCTAGTTTTATTGCTAATATGCATGTTATTGTCATAAAAAGTGTTTGGGGACCCGGGTCCTGCCCCAGGGGACATGTATCAATGCAAACATTTTTTTTAAAAACGCCCGTTTTTTTAGGAGCAGTGATTTTAATAATGCTTAAATTGAAACAATAAAAGTGTAATATTCCTTTAAATTTCGTACCTGGGGGGTGTCTATAGTATGCATGTAAAGGGGCGCATGTTTCCTGTGCTTAGAACTGTCCCTGCAAAAAGTGTCATTTTTGCAGGAAAGAAAGCTATTTAAAATCACTCGCGGCTAATGTGAATTGACGGATCCCGTAACACAGAGAACAGTCATTCATTGAAAGTCATTCATAAAAAAAAAGTCATTGATAAAAAATAAAAACATTCAAAAAAAAAGTCACCCAAATTCAATAACCAGGCCCTTCAGGTCTGGGATGGATATTAAGGGGGACCCCAGCCAAAAAAAAAATGGCGTAGGGTCCCCCTCAAAATCCATACCAGACCCTTATCCGAGCACGCAACCTGGCAGGCCGCAGGAAAATAGGGGGGACGAGAGCGGCCCCCCCTCCCGCCTGAACCGTACCAGGCCACATGCCCTCAACATTGGGAGGATGCTTTGGGGGTCTGAGACCCCCAAAGCACCTTGTCCCCATGTTGATGAGGACAAGGGCCTCTTCCCCACAACCCTGGCCGGTGATTGTGGGGGTCTGCGGGCGGGGGGCTTATCGGAATCTGGAAGCCCCCTTTAACAAGGGGACCCTCAGATCCCGCCCCCCCTGTGTGAAATGGTAAGGGGGTACAAAAGTACCCCTACCATTTCACCAAAAAAGTGTCAAAAATTTTAAAAAATTGTCTCCCAATGTTGAGGGCACGTGGCCTGGTACGGTTCAGGCGGGAGCGCTCTCGTCCCCCCCTCTTTTCCTGTGGCCTGCCAGGTTGCGTGCTCGGATAAGGGTCTGGTATGGATTTTGAGGGGGACCCCACGCCATTTTTTTTGGCTAGGGTTCCCCTTAAAATCCATCCCAGACCTCAAGGGTCTGGGATGGATTTTGGGGGGGGGGGGCTACGCCATTTTATTTTTTGGCTGGGGTCCCCCTTAATATCCATCCCAGACCTGAAGGGCCTGGTTATTGAATTTGGAGGGACCCCCACGCTTTTTTTTTATTGTTTTTTATCAATGAATGACAGTTCTCTGTGTTACGGGAGCCATCAATTCATTAGCCGCGAGTGCTTTTAAATAGCCTTTTTCCTGCAAAAATGACACTTTTTGCAGGGACAGTTCTAAGCACAGGAAACATGTACCCCCTTCACAGGCAACCTATAGACACCCCCCAGATATGATACTGCAATGCTGTACTAACAGCACGCACACACAAATCCCCAGAAATACAGCACATATTGTCAGCAGCACACTGACACGCTGACACTGAAACACAATATGCGAGGCCGCCACCGCGGCGGCCTCTTATACCGTGGGGCGTGTACTAAAGCCCCTGAGCTATAATTGGCTACAGGCATCCTGCCTGTAGCCAATTATGGCTCTCCTCGCTGCCGGCGCTGTGATTGGCCAAGCATGCGGGGTCACAGTGCATGCTAGGCCAATCATCAGCCAGCATTGCACTGCGACTGGCGCAATGCATTGCGGGCCGCTTGCATCACACGAATGTGATGCGAGCGGCCCAAATAGTTCTGGGCTCGCCGAACGGGTGAACGCCCGATGTTCGATTCGAACATGGGTTCCAATCGAACACCGGGCCCATCCCTAATGTTATATATACACTGCTTGTTTAGTCTAAGGGGCTTACTAGAGTAAAGTACTTAACTTACTGCATGACTCCACAGATTCCCTCTACACTGGCCCACTGGTTCCCTGAAGCTGCTCCTTTCCACCTGTTATGCAGCCATCACCTCACCAAAATCATCATGTATGAGATCATGTTAAGGGCCCATCTACATTCTTGCTGGGAGTGCAGTAAGCATTTGTTTTTAATTTTACCCTCTGGAATAGACACAACACGTATTCTATTATGTGTATTCAGGGGTTGGGGGCATGCTACTTATTTTTATTTTAAGCTCAAACCCAGAGTTGGAATTTAAAGCAGAACTAACTCCATAGTCCACAGCAAATAAGTAATTAAAGTGTCTTAAAACTATCAATAAAATTTTGTAATACTGTACATTCTCACATTCTCACAAAGCACAAAAAGCACAAAAATAATGGGACTTTACATATTCCTCCAATAGTAAAGCTAAAGCTAAAAGAAAAGCTAATCACTTAATTGTATTAGTATACATTAAAACCATACTGACAAACATTAAAATACATATTAGAGGTCATTAGAGTTTATCTGTCAATCTGCTATGCCCCTCCAGCACTCACTGGACGCTGAGCAGGAGAGGGGCGGGAGCTGCTTGCTTAGGCTCTCAGTGGCTGAGCCAGCTGCTGGTCAAGAATCTGGGTGGATCCTGACATTATTGTTGGGATCCTCTCAGAGACTGGAGTGGGTCTGTGACATAAGCCGACAGTGGACTTTTGCCTGCTGTCGGCTGACTCTGGGTCACAGAAGAGCAAAAGGAAGTGCATTTCTGGGACCCACATGACAAGTTTGACTAAGCAAGCGTTCAGGTTTTATTGCAAAACTTAATTGAACAAACTGAGGTTGGAAGCCGATTGGTTTCTATGCAGAAGTGAGCCTGATTTTTCACTCTCCGGCCTTAGTAAACAAAACCCAAAGTGACCTCATCAACCCTGTAAGGGAGGGGTTCCTATCAGATAGACTACACAACGTAAAACATGTGACCGATTAAAGGGTCTACTGCTGTGTGATATAGACCAAAACCTAAGCTGGATACCTCCCCCACACTACGAAAACTATTATTTTTCCAGATTCTACTGTCCCCCCTACCTTACTCTCTCCCATTTTTCCCTATTTTTATTATTACTCAAAAGATTGGAAAAGTATCCCAATAAAGTTTATTGCTCTAGTCATGTCATGGGAATACAGGACATACCCTTTATCCCCTGTGCTTTTCCACAACTTCACATAGACTGGTGTAAACATTTAATTATCTCAGAATCTGCAACCTGCAAAGAACTGGACTTTTCAATACCCCTACCCCCAACCTGTTCCCCTTTACTGATTCCTTGCCTTTATTTCAAGTATGGTGCACCTTGTTATAATTATTATTATTATTATAATACACGATTTATATAGCGCCAACAGTTTATGCATCGCTTTACAATGTAGAGGGGGGGCAGCACAATTACTTTACAATACAGAAGGGACAGGAGGGCCCTGCTCGTAGAGCTTAAATTCTAAAGGGAGGGGGTGGTGGTACAAAAGGTAATAGATGCAGGTAATGATTTGATGGGGTTGTTAGGTGTGGGATAGGCTTCCCTGAATAAGAGAGTTTTCAGGGATCTCCTAAAGGTGGACAGGTTAGGGGCTGATCAGATATGCTGGGGCAGGGAGTTCCAGAGGATGGGAGATGCTCTGGGGAAGTCCTGAAGGTGAGTATGAGAGGAGGTAACAATGGAGCTTGAGAGCAGGAGGTCTTGGAGGAGCGGAGGGAAAATTAGGGAGATATCTGCAGATGAGGTTGGTGATGTAGCTGGGGGCAATGTTGTGGATGGCCTTTTATGTTGTGGTTAGCATTTTGACTTTTTTATACGGTGGGGTAGGGGAAGCCAGTGAAGGGATTGGCAGAGAGGGGCAGCAGTCACGGATCGGTTAGTGAAGTGTATTAGTCTAGCAGCAGCATTCATAATAGACTTATGACCAATGATTGCTGTATAATATTTGTACTGAATTTTTCTCCAATATGTCTCAAAACTCACTACATTTACAGGCTGCATGAATATATTTTAACATGTCACAAAATACAGCAACAGCACAATATTTGAAATAAGTTCTCCTGAGCTGTAATCAAGTGACTCTGCCTAGCCCGAGATTATGTCAGTCTGCTGCAAGCAAGGGGAAACATTTCCATGCTCTCCTCTTCCCCAGTGATCAGACTTCAATAATGCAACTCTATAGCAAGTCAGAAAGTAGAAAAATGCAGAAGATTTATACTACTGCGTTCTTTGGTGTAATTACAGATTTTTGAACAATGTACTACTGGAGTACAGGCATACCCCATTTTTGTGTACACAATGGGGTTTATTTACTAAAGCTGGAAAGTGCAAAATCTGGCTCACTTCTGCATAGAAACCAATGAGCTTCCAGGTTTTATTACCAAAGCTTAACTGAACAAGCTGGGGTTAGAAACTTATTGGTTTCTATGCAGAAGTGAGCCTGATTTTGCAGCTTTAGTAAATAAACCCCATTGTGTACTTAAAAGTGGGGTATGCCTGTATTGGTTTATTTTAACATTTAACACTAGATGGTGCCAGTGCACTGTCTTGCTCTCCTTCCATTTTTATTAAAGTGTGCACTTGGGTCTTAACTGTTCACCAAGAATTAAAAGAAACTTCTACTGAATGAAATACAGGAGCTGCAGCTGCTGACCTGTCCAAAAAAATACTAGTCGTCTGGCTATCTCTAACTTTAATCTGCTGCAGACTGATCTGCATACTGTTCGGTACTAGAACTCTTGGGTCAGCATGAAAGACAAGCAACTAGCATTTTCAGAAGAAAAGGTCAGCAAAAGAAACCTCCATACTCCGTCAGTTTAGAGTTTCTTTAAAGCTCCTCCCAAGCCAAAACATTTTCAATAGTTTTGGGTAGATCAGGGAAGGATAAGAGCCTCTGTCAGGTTTTTATAGCTCTACTTGGTCCTTCATTGGGGAGATTCTTCTTCTATTCCATCAGGGCAAAGGTGATAAGAGATCACTCCCAACAGGGACAAAAACTAAAACACATTTTTAGTAGAGTGAGGACAGGTTAGAACTTTTGATATGTTTTTTTTTTTTATTGCTGCCTGTTACTTCTTGCATCCTACTGGATTCAGGCAGCAGGAAAGGTTAGTACAGTAAAACCTTGGTTTGAGAGTAACTTGGTTTGAGCGTTTTGCAAGACAAGCAAAATTGTTTAATAAATTTTGACTTGATATACAAGCGATGTCTTGATATACAAGTAGCACCATGTCACAACTGAGTAATAAAGCAGAAGAGAGACGCCTCTAAGTGTAGCAATATTGTTACATTTAATGAAGGTACAACATTTAGCAACTCACATGGTTGATGATTAAAACAGGAACATCTAAGTATGCAGGCATCCGGGGTAAAGACGTCCACATAGACCATCCTCCGCACTGCCATCAAGTTCATCCCTTCCACTCTGTGCTCCAGATCCCTTTCGGATCGCAGGGTAGTCTTTCCGGTCACGATTGCAGACTGACAGCGGTGAGAGCCGGCAGTGCAGGGGATGGTCTATGTGGACAGCTTTACCCCAGATTTTTTATATATGTGCCGAACCAATAACATATATATATACTCTTGATAATTTTTATCTTTTTGCAGTTTAGATAGCGTTTTTAATTTTAATATCATTTTAATTTATATACGTGATGTACTATAAATTAATGCACTTATTGATTTTTTATATATAATTGTATAAGATGTACTTCCTTCTGCTTGCAATTATCCCTCAATAGGTTTAGAGTTGTAATTGACAACCAGGAGCTACGGTTCACTTAGCCAGTAGAGGGCGCAATGGGGGGGGGGGGGTTAATTGTACCGGCCCGAGGGTGTTTACATATCCAATTAGGTTTCCTGCACACCCTAATTGTATCTCATATTGGTACAATTATGCCCCTTATGTCCAATACTAGCGGCCCCGGGATTCGCATATTGTTACGCCCTTACCCGATTCCTATTGGTACCGTAGCCCCGGCCTATTCTATATAATGCGTGAGGTGTACCAAGATGGTATCACCTCTGACGACGTCCATTGACGAAACGTATGTAAGGTGATACCCTGGTACACGTCACGTCACTTCCAGCTTGCGGCTTTCGGTTTTTTACAGCTTGCGAGTGGAACGCACGCTGTAGACCGGGGCTTTGCGGTGCCGTCATCGCACTGCGCGCTCTGCTTATTTTAATCAAATTTTTTCATTCCTAACAATCTATTCTTGTTTCTATTTATATAGCCTTGTTGGCCTCATCTTTTTTTATAGTAATAACATTTTTTATAACTTAATTTTATTCATAATAAAATACCTATTGGTTAATAGAATTACACTATTAGTGTCATTCTTTTTTCCACACATACGGATCGCACGGTGGTGCATCCCCCAACCCCAGAGACTGGAACGTGCTGAACACATCCACAGAGGAGGACCTCTTCCATCATTCACCCCCACAGAGGAGGATTTCCCCACTACCCATTGAGGATTTCACAGGCCTATCACCCCTGCAGGGGTTAGGCACTCTGGTGAGTGTTTGCACATTAGGGGTCACTCTGCGGAAGGAGGGGAGCACTGAATAAATCACCGGTTACCAGTCATCCGTATCCTTTGTTCAAACCATATGCTACAGAAACCTTGAGTTTTAAGGACTACACAGGACGTCAACAATTCTTTATTTATTTCATCATTGTTTGCACACAGGACTTTCTATCTGGGACACACTTTAAGATTTTATTTAAAACTCTGATTGAGTATACACGGAACTGAGCACTCATATATTATCTGAATCAACAATACGTTTTATCTGGACTTTGAATACTCACCTATCATATATATATATATATATATATATATATATATATATAATTAATTCTTTTAACGTCATTTTTATATATATTATGCTTTATTTCACAGAGTCATTTTAATTACTTTTTACCATAAATTTTTGATATATTTATTTATTTGCAGTAATATATTCACAGATATCTGTTTTATCAGCATCATTGCACTTAAGTCACCTCTCAATATATATTTCTTTTTGATTAGCTTACTTGAGTATATTCTAGTGCGGAGGACTCATTTCTGCACATCATTGTTATACTGTTCATATGTATACATAGTTTCCTCTTTCACCCAGTATGCATTAATAACTTTTTTTAGCACACTTTTTTTGTTCACCCTGAACAGCGCCACTATCCCTTATTTTATCTTATAGCTTTACCCCAGATGCCTGCATACTTAGATGTGCCTGTTTTAATCATCAACCACGTGAGTTGCTAAATGTTGTACCTTCATTAACCACTTCAGCCCCGGAAGAATTTACCCCCTTCCTTACCAGAGCACTTTTTGCGATTCGGCACTGCGTCGCTTTAACTGACAATTGCGTGGTCGTGTGACGTTGCACCCAAACAAAATTGACGCCCTTTTTCCCCCACAAATAGAGCTTTCTTTTGGTGGTATTTGATCACCTCTGCGGTTTTTATTTTTTGCGCTATAAACAAAAGAAGAGCGAAAATTTTGAAAAAAACACAATATTTTTTTACTTTTTGCTATAATAAATATCCCATTTAAATAAAAAAGAAACTAATTTTTGACTCAGTTTAGGCCGATACGTATTCTTCTACATATTTTTGGTAAAAAAAAAATCGCAATAAGCGTATATTGATTGGTTTGCGCAAAAGTTATAGCGTCTACAAATTGGGGATCGATTTATTGGACTTTTCTTTTTTTTTAATTAGTAATGTCGGCGATCTGCAATTTTTTTCGTGACTGTGACATTGCGGCGGACACTTCGGACACTTTTGACACATTTTTGGGACCATTCACATTTACACAGCGTGCTATAAAATTGCATTAATTACTGTGTAAATGTGACTGGCAGGGAAGGGGTTAACACTAGGGGGCGCTGCAGGGGTGAATGTATGTTCCCTGGGAGTGATTCTAACTGTGGGGGGGGGGACTCACAAGGGGAGGAGACCGATCGCTGTTCCTCTGTACTGGGAACACACCATCGGTCTCCTCTCCACTGACAGGACGTGGATCTGTGTGTTTACACACACAGATCCACGTCCTGCTGTGTTCCCGGGCAATCGCGAGTGCCTGGCGGACATCGCGCGTCCCCTAGACAGCCGGGAATGGGAGGACGTCATATGTCGCCCACCCAGGATGGGAGATCCACCTTGTGGGCGTCATATTACAATAGGCGGGTATTGAAGTGGTTAAATGTAACCATGTTGCTACACTTAAAGGCGCCTCTTTTCTCTTTTATACTCTGTAGCTCCTGCTGGATTTTTCTTCCAATCCCCTTGTGGAGGCTTCCATTTGTGGATGAACATTTTATGGTTACACAACCTGGTCACATTGCTATAATCTTTTTATATGGAGTATAAACTGAAGGACTTATGAATAAATGGTTGTGGAACAAATCATTTGAGTTTCCATTATTTCTTAACCACTTCAGCCCCGGACCAATTTGCAACCAAAGGACCAGGCCCCTTTTTGCGATTCGGCACTGCGTCGCTTTAACTGACAATTGCGTGGTCGTGCGACGGGGCTCCCAGACAAAATTGGCGTCCTTTTGTTTCCCACAAATAGAGATTTCTTTTGGTTGTATTTGATCACCTCTACGTTTTTTATTTTTTGCGCTATAAACAAAAATTAAGCAACAATTTTAAAAAAAATGCAATATTTTTTACTTTTTGCTATAATAAATATCCCCAAAAAATATATAAAAAAACATTTTTTTTCCTCAGTTTAGTTCAATACGTATTCTTCTACATATTTTGGTAAAAAAAAAAATCGCAATTAGCGATTATTGATTGGTTTGCGCAAAAGTTATAGTGTTTACAAAATTGGGGATAGTTTTATAGCATTTTTATTAATATTTTTTTTTCACTAGTAATGGCGGTGATCAGCGATTTTTATTGTGACTGCGACATTATGGTGGACACATCGGACATTTTTGACACATTTTTGGGACCATTGTCATTTATACAGCAATCAGTGCTATTTAAATGCACTGATTGCTGTGTAAATTACACTGGCAGTGAAGGAGTTAACCACTAGGGGGCGGGGAGGGGTTAAGTGTGTGTGTGTTTTTTTACTGTAGGGGGGCGTGGCTTTGCGTCTGACGTCACTAATCGGCTTTCCCGATGACAGGGAACCGCCGATCAGTGACAGCGTCACTAGGAAGCACGGGGAGAGGTTTGTTTACACCTCTCCCTGTTCTTCAGCTCTGTGACCCAATCGCGGGACACCAGCGGCGATTGGGTCCACTGGTGCCGCGGTCGCGGTCACGGAGCTCAGGACCGGGTCACAATCGTGCTGCCGGCAGCACAGGTTAGGTGTGTTGCAGAGTAAAGAGCATCCTGATAGGAGGACAGAGCAGGATGACAGAGATGAGCGTATCAGTTTGCTGCTTCTCCTTTCTCTGTCCAGCCAAAGGGTTGGGATAGGAAGAAGAATTGTAAATGAAAAATAAAAACGGCAGCAGAGAAAAATCAGGTTTCCTCCCCTAGGCAGGACCATACTGTATGGATAAGCTGTGTAAATTTCAGGACTGGATGGGCAAAATGATTAATCTTTTGGCAGGTAAAACAGCTCTTTTAGATGTATTTGATCTTTTTTTTTTTACCCGGAGTTCAGCTTTAAGCAACATTCAAACCATGTTATGTCCACTTCATGTTAAAAGCATATTTAATAACACTGAGAAAATTAGATGAGCAGCAAAACAAAGATTCGTAATTGTGCGGCCAGCTCTACAATCTGTTTAGGCCTAATTATAAACACCCTGGTTTATCTAGTAACTGTATCAGAAGCTCATCCAAATTTTATGAATATGTTGGATCTGATGTGAGCCCACACATATTGGTCACACCACAGCATGTGTCATCTGTAAAATAATTGTTCCGTTATGTATTTATTTATTTAGGACTCATTGACACCAGCAAGCCGTGCTGAACGCATGGATAAAACAGTGCTGATGCGCTGATCCAGCCACAACTCACTGTTTACTTTTCTTTTTTCTTTTCTTAGAACATTATTGAAGCTGCCATAAATGACATTTCTTTAGTTCTATTGCCAGCAGTAGGCTGAAGAAAAAATACTGCATGCTCTTCTTGTAAAACTGCAGTAGGCAAGGTTGCCCAGAGTGGTACCAGACTAATGCACCTGCTGGCAACAAGTCCTTAGTAAGTAATTTTTGGTTCCCTGTGGATTTCTGTACAGTCCTGAATTCTTACCTACAGTTGGAGTAACATTGCCATGATAACCAATAGGGCAATTAGCAAGTGCTCCTATATTTGCTCCAGATCAAATCAATATATAGTACATTTAAGTTGGTTTAATACAGAAGCATACATATGTAAAGGCAGTAATCCATAGTAGCCAATCAGTTTTCAGTTTGATTTCTGGTTACTATGGGTTTTTTCAATTTTAACATACTACATAGTACAGGGGTGCCCAACCTTTTGAAGAGCGAGGGCCACTTAAGTGACTTAGTAACCAGTCGTGGGCCACAATGAGTGGAGTGGGCTGATGACAGGTCCGTGTCCACTCTGCATATGCAGAGTGGACACAGACACAGCCCACTCTACTCTATGGGCCCTCTGATCCGATCAGATAGAAGGGGACGGATCCACTTCTGTTTTTTTTTTAGCAGATCAGATCTGAGGTAGGCGGGTGTAAACGGACACAAGTCTGTTTTCATCTGCCGCTACATAGAGGTGAATAGAGGGTCCAATTGGGTTCGACCGATCGTGTAAAATGGATCTAAGGCAGCTTTTACAACGATGGTTTGTGGTCTATCCACACCGCAGGTGCAGCATAGTTCACCTGTGGTTTTCCTGTGGTTTAGCTGCACTCTGCCATACAATACTTTTTTTTTTTTATTTATAACAGGGAATAGGACCCATTCGGGCCGATACATTACAAAGTAATACGGGTGTCAAGACAAACAACTTATTCAAAACAGTCAGAATTTTTTTTTTAACATGGTCTTAATGTAGAAAGAAAAAACAGGGTTTAACCATATCTGAGTGTGGACGAACTGGGAGAGGTCACGCTCCAGGCGTGTTGTCACTTATTGTGTTTGAGCTAATGTTAGTTTTATTTGTGCCCTCTGATGTCTTTAATTCTATTTCAGTGACTTGTTCTTTCCCAGGTGTCTAGTTCTGGCTGTTGGTTCCCTTTACTCCATTAGGGTATTTGTTGTGCTGTACCGGGGACATATGCCCAGTTCCTCGTTTTTTCCTGTTTATGTTGGAAGAGAAGAAGAAAAAAAAAGGGGTGGAAGATATAGAATAGAGAAAATCTCCCCAGGTTGGGGTGGGATTGGTTAGAGTTAGAACATTAGCGTAGGGTATGGAAAGAGAAAAAGAAGAGGGGAAAGAGAGCTGTAGTGTGTAGATGGGTTGGGTGGTGGGGGGAGGAGGATAGGGGGGGTATAGGGGTGCCATACAATTCTATTATATCCTGCAGGTTTGGTGAACTTTCTGAAAGCACCCCAACCCGCAGGTAAAACCAGAAGTCTATGGCTCAGTGCAGGTATCCCGCAGGTGCACCTGTGGATCAGTTTGAAAGCAGCCCAGTAACCACTGCAGAACAGATATGGCCTTACATACACTGTGATTTTAGTGAGTTCCATTCAGTTATCGCCAGCTGCTGCTGTCCCAGGCAGAGCGCATTTGGTATCACTCCGCCTATGACAGGAGTCGGCTATACAGGAAGCATTGGCTTATGTGGCTATGCTCTGCAGGCGCTTGCTTCCTCTCCCATTGGCTTCATTCACAACACTGATGCTCTGGGATGGCGGGTCGGCAACCTGCAATCTGGGCTTGCCAACCTGCCATCCCAGGGCAAGAGGTCGCGGGCCACATCAGAGGGCACCGCGGGCCACATGTGGCCCCCCGGCCACTGGTTGGGCACCCCTGCCTTAGTGAGTCATTTTTGGTTCCCTGTGGATTTCTGTACAGTCCTGTACTCTTACCTACAGTTGGAGTAACATTGCCATGATAGCCAATAGGGCAATTAGCAAGTGCTCCTATATTTGCTCCAGATCAAATCAATATATAGTACATTTAAGTTGGTTTAATAAAGCAGCACACATGTGTAAAGGCAGTAATCCATAGTAGCCAATCAGTTTTCAGTTCGATTTCTGGTAACTATGGGTTTTTTCAATTTTAACATTCTGCATAGTATTTTGCTGCCTTGTTGCTCTTCTTTATCTTCTCTTCTATAGGAAAATAAAGTCTGTGAAGGATAACATTATCAAGTGACCATGGGAGAATAGACCCAGGACTGTGGCAGACTTTTAATAAATGGACACTTACCTGTCACAGGTTCCAGCGATGTGGGCAGCAGAGGCCGATCAATCGATCGGCTCTCTGCTGCCGGCGCCATTCTCAGTGAGGGAATCAGGAAGTGGCTTCACTTCCCGGTTCCCTACTGCGCATGCGCGAGTCGCGCAGCGCAATGAGAATCGTCAGCGCTGTCTGCCGGGACACGTGTGTGTCCCGGCAGACAGCGCGCCAGGACAGGAAGTGGCGTAAACTCCCGTGGGAGTTTATGCCCGGAAGTGGGTGCAGATACAGGTATCTGCACCCCCCTCTCCCCTGAAAGGTGCCAAATGTGACACCGGAGGGGGGGGTTCCGAAAAGCGGGAGTTCCACTTTAGGGTGGAATCCCGCTTTAACTTTATTAAAAAAAAAAAAAAAGGACACTTTGGGGAATGTATATGCTTGTGATTAGAGTAGTTTTAAACTCATCTGCGCTGTATTAGTGTGTTGTGGCGTACTGTATTGCAAAACAATGCAGGTGCAAGCATGGTAAGCCTTCCTACCTGCACCTTGTATTTTTACTTGCATAAGATGTGCATTGATCATGTAGTTTCATGGTGTAACTTGCTGCTCCATGCACACAGTCTATAGTAGAGTAAATCTTCAAATTCAGCAGTTTTAGTTTGTGTCAGCAGTTTTAGATTGTGTCAGCGGTTTTAGTTTGTGTTGAAACATGAGGGGTGCATCTTGGCCCTTTTTTAAATATTAGTGTCTCAATGGCTTTTCTCCAATCAGCTTGTACCATTCCAGTCAGTAAACTGTCCACAAAAATTAGGAACAATGGTCTGGCTATCACCTGACTGAGTTCCTTCTCACCCGGTCAATAGCAGATTGAAGTCCGGGAAGTGGTTCTGTTATCCTGACTGGGCGTCATATGACGTCCTTCAGGATAACATGCCCCTGGGGACGCGCATCGCTGCGATCAGCTGGCGGAGGCTCTTTACCACGTGATCAGCCGTGCCCAATCACGGCTAATCACGATGTAAACAGGAAAAGCCGGTGATCGGCTTTTCCTCACTCGCGTCTAACAGACGCGAGTAGAGGAGAGCCGATCGGCGGCTCTCCTGACAAGGGGGGGTCTGCGCTGATTGTTTATCAGTGCAGCCCCCCCTCGGATGCCCACACTAGACCACCAGGGAAGCCCCCAGGACCACCAGGGAAGTGGGCAACATGTGGATGGCCAGGTATGTACCCCATGGCCATCCACATGTGCAAATGATGCCCAATCTGTGCAAGTCAGTGCCCACAAATGGGAACTGACTGGCACCATCATGTACCAAAATAAAATCAGTGATGCCCAGCAATGCCATCCATCAGTGTCATCAGTGCCCATCTGTGCCACCTATCAGTGCCACCCATTAGTACCCATCAGTGCCGTCTATGAGTGCCCATCAGTGCCGCCTATGAGTGCCCATCAGTGCCGCCTATGAGTGCCCATCAGTGCCACCTATGAGTGCCCATCAGTGCTGCATACCAGTGCCACCTATCAGTGCCCATCAGTGCCACCTATCAGTGCTCATTGTCAGTGCCACCTAATTAGTACCACCTCATTGGTGCCACCTTATCGGTGCCCATCATTGCCGCCTTATCAGTGCCCATCAGTGCAGCCATATCAGTGCCCGTCATTGAAGAAGAAGACCTACTTATTTACAAAAAAAAATTTAACAGAAAAAAAAAAAACTTTTTTTTTTTTTTTTATTGCGCAAAAAATAAAAATTGCAGAGGTGATCAAATACCACCAAAAGAAAGCTCTATTTGTGGGAACAAGATGATAAACAATTAGTTTGGGTACAGTGTTGTATGACTGCGCAATTGTCATTCAAATTGTGACAGCGCTGAAAGCTGAAAGTGCCTGGTATTGAAGTTGTTAAGGACCCTCAGGTGCAAGCCATCTGGTCCTGGTGACTTGTTAATGTTAAGTTTTTCAATTTCCAATTCTGTCCCCATGGGGGTGCTTCCTGTGACATGCTATGAAAATTAACATTACCGTCTTGGTTATTGTATTACCCCCATTTCCCTTGTGAGGACTGAGGAGAAGAATATATTCAAAACCTTTGCCTTCTCTCTGTCTTTTGTAACCAAATTCCCTTCATCCTTTATGGGGCCAATATGATCTGCCTCCCTTTCTTACTATTTATATACTTAAAGAATTTCTTGGGATTTTTTTTACTCTCCTCCGCTATGTGCCTTTCGTGTTCTATCTTAACCACCCAGATTGAACCCTTACATTTCTTATTGCATTCTTTGTAATGTTGGAATGATGACAATGACCCCTCAGCTTTGTCATTTTTGAAGGCCTTATCTTTTGCTTTTATATATATATATATATATATATATATATATATATATGTGTTTTTACATTGGAGTTGAACGATCCAGGATTTTTATTAGCTCTTTCAAATTTATTTCTCCTTGGAATGCACTGGCCAATACATTTACTTAGTATGCCCTTAAAGCACTCCTATTTTTCCTCCGTGTTCTTTGTTCCTAGCAAATCCACGATTAGGTCTGTATTGTCAATAGTTAGTAGGTTTAGTAACGCATTGTTTCTTGTTGGTGCATTTACCATCTGATCAATGACATTGTCCTGCAAGACATTTAGGAAATGACAAGCCTTAGACGAATGTGCGGTACCTATCCAGTCTATATCTGGATAGTTAAAATTCCCCATTATAATGACACTTCCCATCCTTGCCGCCATTCCAAACTGTGATAGGAGGTCCGCCTCCCCCTTCTCCCTCTGATTAGGGGGCCTATAGCATATGCCCAGTATTACTTTCCCCTTAGTTTCCTCCCTTTGGAGCTCCACCCATAAGGACTCCACCTCCTCCCTTGGTGATGTCGTCCCTCACAATCACTTGCACATCATTCTTGATGTACAGGCACACCCCTCCCCTTTTTTCACCCTCCCTATCTCTGCGAGATAGGGAATACCCCTGGATGGCTGCCAACCAACCATGAGAGCTGTTTAACCAAGTCTCTGAGATTCCCACAAAATCGAAATCCTCCTCATACATCAGCAGCTCCAGTTCTCCCATCTTGTCATCCAGACTTCTAGCATTAGTATACAAGCCTCGTAGTTTGGTCCGGTCTCATACTATCTCCTTGTTTGTATTGAGGCCGCAATTTTGGATTTGTCGAGTTACTTACCTTGGGTTTAGTTATTTTAGTCTCCCTACGGCTAATGCCCCCAATATTACCAGCTGAACCTTGTTCCACGCTGGCTATCTCTACATCTAGACCCGTCACCTAGTTTAACCTATTGCCATCCGCACTATAGCCGAATGATGGCCATAGCGCGGACCTGAATTTCTATATGACGGCCTCCCCTTTGCACGCTCCAAACGCGTCGTGATCACTAAGTCACTGAGACTCGGGTGATCACCGATCCGAGTAAGGGGCCGATCCCGGCCCCTTACAATGTGATAAACTGTCAGCCAATGATAGCTGATCACATGATGTAAACAAAAGCTCGGTAATCGTTTTTTTTTCTCCTCACACTGACAGCGTGAGGAGAAAAAAAAGCCGATCACCGGCTTATGTTCAAGGGATATCAGTCCCGAAGTGGAAGGAGGCACATCTGCCTCCTCTGTGCTACAATCTGTATCTGCAACATGTATGCCCATCATTACAAGGTAAGGCTAACAAAAAAAAAAACACAGGAATATAACTACATTAATACCTAATTAAAACAGAGAAAAACATTTGAAAGTCTACAATACCTTTAAAGGGTACGTAGGGCCTTACCACAGCGTATTTTAATGTGCGTACAAAGTGCAGTAATGTGCACACTAAACCACCAGCTTATTTAACTATACCTTATATATGACAGGGCAGTGTGTCAATGTACATTTTTTGCCTCCTCCACCTGGATTGGAACTTGTAGACTTTACTTTGTGAGGACATGACATATATAAAATATAGGGACTGGCCTGCAAAATCAGGACTTTTATAAGCTGTGTATTACAATAGTTCCTATAGTACAGACAGAGAGCCTGTCTGGAGAGCGAGTAAATGATATTGGCAGCAGATTCAGTAATAAACTGCTTCCCACCCACTTCCATCCTGACAGTTTAGCCTATAAAGGGGAAAATAATTGGCTTTGCAGTAAATCAGATGCCAGGGTCACCTCATCAGGGACTATTTACATGCACAATAAGATATGTCTGTCTAAATGAATGTGTTCTTGTGATCCACAGCAAAACCTTTCCATGGTTGCAGTTTATTGCTGCCGAGGAGCTTCACTGAGCGCCAATAATCACAAAGACATGCCATGTGTTCATTCTTGTTTATATGAGATGACACAAGGTCTGTCATATGAGCAACTGTGTGCAGTGACAATGTTATTTGGCTAATATTCACCACAGGGTGAATATACAGTGCCAATAAAATAGATTTATGTTTTTGGTTGTAACATGACAAAATGTGGAAAACGTCAAGGGGTATGAGAACTTTTTCAAGGCACTGTAGTTTTACTTTATAGCTTTAATTGTTAATACATTTTCAGTTACACATATATAGTTTCGAGTACAGTATTTAAAGTATATGTCAGTATCTAGAAGCAGAACGGATTAGAGATATAAAGAACGTGGCCATTAGGCATAGTGTTCTTTGGTCTTTGAAGATTTAAGGACTTTTGTAATATCCATTTGATAAATGCAATAAGACCTGTTGATTACAAATTCAGTGATTTATTGTGTCCTGTGCAATCTTCCTGTGTCATCTATTTTATTGGCCCTTCCAGTTCTCTTGGGACTACAAGTCAATTAGTGCCTATGCCAGCCATTCTAAACCAGGTATTCCATGAAAGTTGCATGACACCAATGATTTTTTTAGCATGCCTGTAGGTGGGGTGCAGCATGGTGCTGAGGCAATAATTCACACAGTCGGGTGCAATATAAAACTCATATTGAAGTGATGCAGCAACAGCTCACAATAGACCCGGTAGGAGAGCTACCCATCTGGGCACACTCACAGTTTCCAGTGACTTGAGAAGCAGGTTTCAGCAAACCGACAGCGTCTCTTGAGAGGGGACAGAATGCGGCCTGGCCGTCTCGTGCCAAATCAGGAAGGTATCCAGAGAGATGTGACCCGAAGCTTTCCCTTCTCATCAGGAACCTTTTCCTATCGCTAATACTGTCCCTAACAGACGGGGTACCTTTCCCTACACTGCCCACATGCATAAAGCACACCAAATCAAGGTACCAGGGTCTTAAATACCTAAGATGGATGCCAGAGTCATTTGGGCTGCCAGAATCATCCAATAGGATTGCAGTAATGGTGAACCCTGGCACCCCAGATGTTTTGGAACTACATTTCCCATGATGCTCATGCACTCTGCAGTGAAGTTGAGCATCATGGGAAATATAGTTCCAAAACATCTGGGGTGCCAAGGTTTGCCATTACTGCCATAGAGGATCCCTCTCCATCTTAACTTCCCCTTCCTCTGCATTGCCGTTGAGTGCCATCTGCAGTGGAGACCGCAGACTGCACCTGCTTACATTCCTTATAGTGGTGCTATTTTGACCACTGATGAAGGGGATGGCATTCTACTTACTGACCACCAATGTCAAGGCCATCTTCCCAGTGAACTCTTCATAAACTAAACTTAGCAGGGGTTCCCTGAGACCTGAAAATTTTGGGGTTCCTTTGGGGTAAAAAGGTAAAAAGGCTAGCCTAAGCTTTGGAAATGAGTACAGTGGGAGTGATTGAGTCTTATAGCAAAAGAAAAATGGGGAGGGTTGACACCTCTCCCTCTACAAAAATCATGTTTGTTGACAGCCCCAGTAGGAAAGGAAGAGCAAGAGTGCATTTCTGGCAAAGCAGCAGGTATTTTTCTGTACTTGCAGTGTCTATACTGAAATAAAACATTGGAGATGTGCATGTATTGGAGACATGTATGTACTGTATATGTTGACATACCCTTATATTTGAAAAACATAATTCCAGAATCTCCAAGAAAGATTCATCTTTTGACTTGAAATTTTAGCAGATTTCAGCACATACAACAATGGTACTTTATTGTATGGCTCTGTTGTCAGTCTCTGGGGAGGAAGGACTGGATGTACAGACAGATTACACGTTCCAGCTTGTAACCTTTGGTAATGTGTTACCTCATCTGCAGTCATTGTAGTGAAGTCTGGTGTCTGCATCAAAATGAATGTCTTGCGCACTACTTCTTCTGAGCTGTCAGGTAACTGGTGGAATTGTCATAAAAGCAGTGCCTGTGTTAAACCACATCTACAGGACATGGAAACCGAGGAAGTGACAGTTGCAAAGTCACAGACTGTAAAAACAAGACAAACACATTTCTTACACAGGGCATGATCACACATTGTACAGGCATTTCACAATTAAAGATACAGTATGCATTGCTTTAAAGGGTCATTGGATCTTCTTTTAAAATGATGCTACTTTTAGATATTTTAAAACAGATCATGAACCCCACTACCTTGAGCTTGTACGGGCTTTTGTAACAATGCAACCATAAAGTGATACTAAACCCAGGACCCTGCATTCACTATATCTGGTCTCCAACAGAACATGGAAATGCAATTATTTTAGTACATATAAACTGCTAAATACCCCTTCTCGTCAGCAGTATATAGCAGTCTTGTGACCTATCAGTGTCCGGTTGAGCAGAGGTTAAAGCTTGTAGGAGTTTCCATTCTCCTGTGACTGTCCTGTGACAGTGCATGACTCCTGACCCTCTGTCTGATTGGCCCTGTGCCAATCACATGCACTCTCCCAAAAAAATAAAAAATAAAAACCTCTCTAGCAATACACATCAAACTTAGCATGTGCAGTGTGCCTCCAAGACTCTGTACTATCAGGAGATCAAACAGCATTTTTAAACAATGCAGAGGATTAACCCCTTAGGTTCCACAGAGAGTATAACAAGCATGCTTTACTGCATATACAGACTGATTTTACTGTTGTGGGTTTAGGGACACTTTAAATTCTCCCCTTTCCTCCTTGTATAAAAAAAAAATACTACTTCAAAAAAACACTCTTCCCATTGGAATCCATGGTCCGGCACCCTTTATGTAGACCAGGAGGCCGGACAGATGGATAGGGGAGGCAGCGCCCGTGCACCTCTAATGGACGGGCCGTCACTGGTGGAGACTATGATGTAGCATGAAAATGTCTTGAACTTTGCTAACTCTGCCTAGGAATCTGCGATGGCTGAAGTAGAATGAGCATATAGATGAAAAGGACATTGTTTTTTTTTAGGCAAACATTATTATATATTTATCAACCTTGATCAGAAGTGCTCAACCTTTTCAACACTGAGGAACCCCTGAAATAACTTTCCCGTCTCAGGGAACCACTGCTAAAAATTACTATATCTACAACTTATGATACATTAGTGTAATCGTCAGTGGGAAGAATGCTCCTTACACTTGTGGTCATTGGGAAGAATTACCCCCTTATAGATAGCCAAAAAGATCTCTCTGATAGGCAGAAATTGCTCAAGGAACCCTTAGCAACCTCTGGAGGAACCCTAGTTGAGAAACCCTGACCTAGACAGAAGTCAGTTAATTGTCCTTTTTGGAATCAATTCCATTGTATTAACAGATTGTCATCCTTATAGAACTGCCTTCTGACACAAGTAAAGACAAGTGTTAAGGCCACTTGTTTCCTTCTGCAGACAACTATTCTGGGAAGAATTCAGATAACCCCTTCTTTCTGATGTATATAATCCACAGAAAGAGCTTTAGCAGTGAGTTATAGCATAGTAGTAGTAATAAGTATTCTGTCTAGCATGGCATTCAGATATGATCAACGCCTAGAGTTTTCTCTTGAGTGTAGTCACTACCACAAGGAAAGAGTCTTTCAGGAAAAAATATTCATCAGAATAACCTACAGAGATCCAAAAACTGAACATAATGTTTTGGGGGCTTAATATTTTAGAGCTACTTTGGGAGCCTCTTAATTAGATACTAAGGTTATAAGGTTACATTAAGTAAAGCTACAGCTTCATAATGGTAAACTCTAAGCAATCATTTGGTAACTGCTAATTTGGGAATAATTTGGAATTTTTATCCCAACCCACTAAATCAACCAGATCTCTTTAAATTAATAAACCTATTCAAATCTAGAATACATAACTAACTTTCTATTATGATTATTCCTCTGAGATTCCATGGCTTCATCCCTAGGTGAAAAGAAAAGCTTAAAGCGGAACTTCACTTTCTCAATCAACATTGACTATTTTTAATCCTTATGCTTCTAGCAATAATAATTATGAAAGTATTTTATATTAATTTGTTTTAAACTTTTTATGTTTAATTTCTTTAGTTACTTCCTGGTTTCTAGGCCTAGGCCAATGATGTCATTCATCCCAGGAGTCTTCAGAAGGGGGGGAGGGTCTTTCTCAGCTAAGAACACTCTCCTGCATGCATGACTGAGCTAAGGGCAAATGGATCCCAAGAAGTAAATGCTATTTGAAAAGCGCTGCGCAAACTGTTGGCACAATATAAATCCTGTTTACATCATTTGCCCTTACTCAAGATGGCCACAGCCAGAAATACCAGGAAGTGTTTTTCTTTTTTTTTTTTTTCAATTATTTTATTTATTTTTAGGAAAAACATATCCGAAAATACACAAAAGAAAACATACTATTCAACTTAATCATTAATTTACACTTAGTTCACAGACATTATTTATATCCTTCATATACTGAATAAAAATATCTTCTGCCTGTCAACTCGGTTTCCTATCTACTTTTTCCGTATGTTCTCGGACTTGCCTATCCCAATTTTATAACCTTATCTAATAACCCAAGAAAAAACAGAACCAAACAAAAAAGAGCAAAGCAAGGCAAAAAAAAAAAAAAAGGGGGGAGAGAAATTAATCCCAGAGCCAATCCATGGTCTGCCCCCACTGTGCTCACCACTCGCAAGAAGGTCCCGGTATGAGAGAGGGTATTTTAACTTTCCCCAGCAAGGAGGCCAAGTCCCTCTTCCGAAGTCATAAAAGTATTCCAGGATGCCCAGGTCCTGATGTACTTTTCTCTTTGGTGTCGTGCGGAAAGAACCAGGTCTTCCAGCTTGCCAATCTCCCTCGCTTTATGCAACCACATCTGTATCGTCGGGGGCACCTCCGATTTCCACATCAGTGGAATGCATGCCTTGGCGGCATCTAGTAGATGACAGATAATAGATTCTTTATAAATCTTCTCTGGTATATGGGACGCGTGGAGGAGAAAGAACGCTGGGTCATCTGGAATTGCAATATCTGTAAAAATTTGGAGAATGCGTCTAACCTCTGTCCAATAATTCTTCAGTTTAGGGCATTCCCAAAAAATGTGTAACATAGAACCCGTATCTTTCTGGCATCTCCAACATATGTCCGATGCATCAGGGAAGAATGTCTTTAGTCTTTCTGGTGTTCTATACCATCGCGTAAAAATTTTAAAATTGGTCTCTTGTGTTTTCGCACATATAGATGATTCATGTGTAAACTTAAGAATATGTTGCAATTGTATTATACTAAAGGTTTTCCCGAATTCTCGTTCCCATTCACGGACACATTTCAGAGAGTCAGTTTCCCTTGCTGCAGTTATTAATTCGTAATTCGCTGATAAGGTATGTGACATTAGTCCGGTCTCTGAGCAGTATTTCTCAAATAAGGTAAGAGGTCTAATAAACCATCCCGGGTCAGGAAGGGTATTCAAAAAGTGAGTTATCTGAAGGGCATTCCAAAATTTTAGTCTAAATATTCCCTCTCTTTCCATCAGCTCTGGAATCGTCCGCCATTTCCCCTCTCCTATGTAGCTAGACACTTGTATATAGCTTATATTACATAGGTGCTTAAAGGCCCTATCTTCATTTCCCGGTGGAAAGAGTGGGTTCCCTAATACTGGGTACAGAGGAGAGGTCTCCGGTGTTATATTCAATATTGAAAACAACTTTGCACATATTTTCACCGTGTTACCTATTAGAGGGTGTTTAATAAATTCTCTGGGAAGGTGTGTAGCACACCAAGGTGCTCTTCCTAATAGAATAGGCGACTGCGCGTTCTCAATCTGTACCCAGAGTTTAAGATCTATATGCCTATTCCAATCTATCACCCTACTTAAGTGTATAGCTTGGTAATATTTATGTATATCTGGTACTGCTAGTCCTCCGTCTCTCTTAGGAAGTATTAGTTGCCTACGCTGTAGCCTAGGTTGCTTATATGCCCATATAAAATCAAAAATTAACTTCTGGCATTGTTTAAAATATAACGATGGGATATTTACTGGGAGGGCCTGTAGGAGATAAAGAAATTTAGGGAGAATACTCATCTTGACGATATTAACTCGTCCTAGCCAAGAGTGTAATCCTGATTTCCACTTATCCAGTAGGGTTTTCACCCTCTGGAGCAGTGGGGGGAAATTTAGCTCAAAGATCTTGTTTATATCAGGTGGGATTAATGTACCAAGATATATAAGTGCTTTCCCTGTCCATTTAAACTTGAAGTTTTGTTTAAGTTGTTCAATTAGTATCTGTGGGCAGTTAAGCCCCATTGCTTCTGATTTATTAAAGTTTATACGGAGATTGGAAAGTGTACTGTACTTCTCGAACTCCTTCATTAAATTCGGGATTGAGATCAGGGGGTTCGTGAGCGAGAACAGCATGTCGTCTGCATAGGCCGAGATCTTAAATTGTGTTTTTCCAACATGTATACCTGTGATATCCTGGTTTAAGCGGATTATGCAGAGGAATGGCTCCAGCGACAGGGCGAAAAGGAGTGGTGACAGTGGACATCCCTGGCGTGTCCCATTTGCGATCTGGAAGGCTTCCGACAATACTCCGTTAACTCTTACCCGTGCTCTTGGACAGGAGTATATGGAATTTATCCACTTCAACATTTTATCTCCAAAGCCTCCATATCGCAAAACTGCCACCATATACCTCCAGTTCACCCTGTCGAAGGCTTTCTCAGCGTCTGTGTTTATAAATACACCTTGCGTTTGAGTTTTATTCACTATATGTAGCAAATTAAGTACCTTCGTAGTATTATCTCTTGCCTCGCGTTTGGGAACAAAACCTACCTGATCTAGGTGAACTAAATTTGGGATATATTGTTGAATCCTATTTGCTAGAATTTTCGAGAAAAGTTTTAGATCTAGATTAAGTAGGGAGATTGGACGATAACTCCCGCAGGAGGACGGGTCCTTTCCTTCTTTCGGTATCACCGATATATGGGCTAACATTGTCTCTTTTGTAAATGTCGCAGTGGATCCTAAATCATTAAAAAATTTAATCATATATTGGGCTAAAGACTGAAACAATACCTTATAATATTGGGCTGTGAGTCCATCCGGGCCCGGGGCTTTACCCAATTTAGTGGCTCTTACGGCTTCCTGTAGTTCTTCTGCTGTTATGGGCCTATCAAGGTCTTCTCTATCTACCTCAGCTAATTGGGGCATTTCCGACCGTAAAAGATATTCGTCGATTTGGGTTTGAGTGGGAGGTTGAGTCTGGAGATTATATAGGGATTCATAAAATTCCTGGAATTCCCTGGCAATATCGTATGGTTTTATCACTTTGGGCTTGTTCGGTGGTATAATTTGTGGTATATAGTTCATTATTTTCTGTTCTCGCAAAGTTCTAGCTAAGAACTTTCCACATTTATCCCCTGATTCATACGAGAACCTCCTACAAGTTTGCAATGCTGCCTTTGCCTTGAAATGTAAAAGGTCTGCAATTTGTGTTCGTTTAATTTGGAGTTCCTTCTCCAGGGATGTGGAGAGAGTCCGTTTATGACGAGTTTCCAACAGGGCTAGTTCTTCTAATAATGTTTTTAATTGTTCTGTCCGTTTCCGTTTAATCCTGGCCCCATGCTTAATTAGTACTCCTCTAATGACCGCTTTATGCGCCTCCCATATAATTCCGGGGTCACAGTCTAAGGTGTCATTAGCGGTGAAATAATAGTTCAGTTCCTTAATTACATCCTCTAAGACTTCATTATCCTGTAGGAGGCTCTAGGAAGTGTTTTTCAAAGTGATTTCTCAGCAAAAGAAAGCATGGAGACATGGATTTATGGGTAAGTTTGATTTGAATATTAAAAGTGAATTAAATAGCGTTTCTGGCGCTCAGATGCAGTGTAGTTCTGCTTTAAGCTTTACACACCGGTAATTATTAAGGCTGACAACACTTCTTTTGATTCCATTCCTTTGCACAGTTTTTCTTCCTATAACTTTATGGAAATGTTCATCTTCAGTAAAGGACAATTGCCCTTGTTTCTCATAAAGTTCCCTCATTTCTACATGCCTAAAAAATGTAAGGGGCGACTGAGAGTGGGTGGTGGTGTCAGAAACCATCCAAGATTCAGTGTGAAAAAGTATCCATCATGGCAGTTCTTGGGAGTTTGGGCTGAGCACAATACTCACAGATTTCTGCTTCAAAGTTATCTGGCAGCGACTATTCGCAAGAAACATGAAATCTATGTTGACATTTTATTTTTGTGAAATACTTCCACATCATTATATGAGTGAGACATCTGTAACACATAAAAAACACAATGAATGAAATTATGTTCAGATCAGATATGAGTTAACTTAAGTCTTTCAAACTCAATGTACAAGTAAAATCAGCCCAAGTGCTACAATATATACTCTAAAAATGGTGGCCACAACATTTTAATTTTAAAGTTGCCCTGTCGCTGCAATAAAAACCTGTAAACAGAAGCATCCTGTATTAGAAGAGATTTAATACTTATCTTTATGGTGGGCTTATCTTTATGCTCTCTTAAAGAGCTATGGGTGCCACCAGTATCTGACACTTCTTGGTGTATTGGATGCCTGATTCCCTGCTGGGCATTGTGGTTCCCACTTCCTGACACAGCGTCACCCTAGGACCTCAGGTTATATTTGAAAGGACGTGTGGCATGTATATTTTAGTGGCAAAATACATAATAGTAACTTTATATGTTTAAAGCTCATGGCAAACCAGGACCGCACCACACACATTTAACATCGACATACGATCAAGTAGCTACACTTATGGATGGTAGTCACGCATTTGCTAAACTCTCACACACACGTGGGTTTGCAATCCAATGGTGCCCTCTTAAAGGAGAAGGCCAAAGTGCTTTTGGCCCTACTTCTTCTGGGGATGCCAAGAGTGCACTTCATTCCCCACTCATATGACCCATGTTCAGCTGATAGCAGGCTAAGGTCTGCTGTCGGGGGATGTTACTCAACTGGTCCAGACTCTGGAGAGACACCTGTAGCAGTGATTATAAAAAGGGTTCCTGCGCTACTTTCTACCAATTTCACTGTGACTTGCATAGACCTCTGTTAAATGAAGTCGCAAGCCTCAATGAAATCGACATTGCATATCCCACTGATGTGTGTCTTTGAAATTGCACTGAAGTAGCACGATTTCAAAGTTGCACTGGTATGAACCAGGGCAAAATTAGCCTCTGCATTTTCCCACACATGCATATACAATGCTTCTCTCCAAAACACAAAAGTGGCATTTTGGGAGAGGCGCTGTACATATACAGTATGCGCAGGTAAAAGCCAATGCAGAAGTCATTGCTGTTTTCTCAAGCCTGCTGCGTACAGCCATTCACTTGTATTGGTGGCTGTACACAGCACATGCAGTTCTCTGGGTGCCAGAAAGCGTAGAGGATTTTATGCCTCAGCACACAATAGCTGCTGAGCATCCGTGTGCATGAGGCCTATAATGTGTATGTTTTGTTTTCTCTCTTTATTAATGAAACTCCCCGATTCCATAAAAATCATGGGATACAATAGTGCTTGTGAAAGGATTAGGAGTCTGAAGGGCATACTACATGCCCTGCAAGGCTGGGGGTGAGGCGTTGAGGAGACTGGAGACCCAGCAAATGGCTAAGCGGCCTAATGAACAGGCAATACTATCTACATGCAGCTAGTGGGCAGCATTTCCTGATTAATCATAGCAAAAAGGGGCTGGTGGCTGCATGAAGAAGTGTCTTAACAATACAACTGGGGCATTTGCTACATTTTTTGTATGCCAAGACAGAAGCTCTAAATCAGGGGTCTCAAACTGGTGGCCCTCCAGCTGTTGCAAAACTACAAGTCCCATCTTGCCTCTGCCTGTGGGAGTCATGCTTGTAGCTGTCAGCCTTGTAATGCCTCATGGGACTTTTAGTTTCGCAACAGCTGGATGGCTACCAGTTTGAGACCCCTGCTCTAAATGAAAACAATCTATAGAGAGAGAGAAAAAAAAAAAAAAAAAGACATATGTTGGCCGACTTCTTATTTTGGATCTTCTAACATTTCCTCCTAATGTTGTTTGTTATACCTGATGGTTCACGTGTCAGCAAGATTCCTCCATATCTTGTGTGAGATCACTCAAATGTTCTCATTCACTTTGATTACAGTACTGCCTTTTTTTTTTTTTTGATGAAATGAGCTATGCCTCTGAGCACAAAGTCAACAGGTTTAATCATTATCCCATCACTTAGCCCCATCTCATAAGCAGAGAGGATTATGTGTTAAATTAAATGGGATAATGACATGTAATGAGCTTTATTTCACATACAATCTTCTCTCTATATCTGAATGTGAGGTTGGCTGAGGTAATAATGAGGAATTCAAGCTCTCACAAATTGGCACTCTCCAAAAAATGCTGCAGAATTTCTGATATGTTGACTTTCTGTTGTGTTGCCCATCTGGGGATGAATCATTTCACTCCAGTCCAAAACAACATCCATGAAATTCCCTGGAAGACAACAGATGTCTTGTATCATAGGGAGAGTCGGCCTCATTGGATGATAAGCCAAGAATCAGGAGTAGCAGCTGAAAACAGAATGCAAGCCTATGCTAAGCACAGATCAGACCATGGCTTTATAAGTGTCACATTTCCATAATTCTGGGTGTGTGTATATATATTGTATATACCATATTTATTGGCGTATAACACGCACTTTTTCCCCCCAAAAATTGGGGGAAATCGTGGGTGCGTGTTATATGCCGATCTCCCGCCGATTCTGAGACTTTAGGGCATGCTCGCTGCTTTCGGCCGCTCTCGACGGCTCTCGGCCGTTCTCTGAGGTTTCCGGCCGCTCTCGCAGGCTTTCGGCCGCTCCTGTCGGCTTTCGGCCGCTCTTGTTGGCTTTCGGCCGCTCTTGTCGGCTTTCGGCCATTCTCGGAGGCTTTCGGACATTCTCGGCAGCTCTCGCAGTCCCGCGTGAGCCGGCGAGAGCGGCCGAGAACGCCCGAAAGCCGACGAGAGCGGCCGAAAGCCGACGAGAGCGGCCGAAAGCCGACGAGAACTATCGAGCGCCGCCGAGATACACAGGACATCCGGCTCTGTATCTCGGCGGCGCCATTTTTAAATTCTGCAGGTGGAAGGCTGCAGGTGGAACTGGGGCAAGGCTGCAGGGCAAGGCCGCAGGTGGAACTGGGACAAGGCTGCAGGTGGAACTGGGGCAAGGCTGCAGGGCAAGGCTGCAGGTGGAACTGGGACAAGGCTGCAGGTGGAACTGGGACAAGGCTGCAGGTGGAACTGGGACAAGGCTGCATTGATGGGCATTTAAATGTAATTTTTTTTTTCCTTAAACTTCCCTCCTAAAAGTTTTTTTCCTTAAAATTCCCTCCTAAACTTGGGGTGCGTGTTATACTCTGATAAATACGGTAAATGCTTTTACATACAGTATATATATATATATATATATATATATAATATCATGCTGGATATTTATACTGATACGCAAGGATGCCACATCGTTTGATGGAAATGAAATTCAAAGACACCTTGAAAATCAAAATGAAAAAAAAATGATACAGCAGGCTAGTTCATTTTGCTGAAATTTCATTGCAGCAACTCAAAATGGTACTTTGTAGTTTGTATGGCCCCCACGTGCTTGTATACATGCCCGACAACGTCAGGGCATGCTCCTAATGAAACAAAGGATGGTGTCCTGGGGTTTTTCCTCCCAGATCTGGACCAGGGCATCACTGAGCTCCTGAACAGACAGAGGTGCAACCTGTTGGCGTCGGATGGACTGAAACATAATGTTCTATTGGATTTAGGTCAGGCGAGCATGGGGGCGTTCAATGGTATCAATTCCATTATCCTCCAGGAACTGGCTGCATACTCTCGCCACATGAGGCCAGGCATTGTCTTGCATCAGGAGGAACCCAGGACCCACTGCACCAGTGTAGGGTCTGACAATAGTTCCAAGGATTTCATCCTGATACCTATATAGATATATCAGTCAGGGTGCCATTGTCTAGGCTGTAGAGGTCTGTGTGTCCCTCCATATATATACCTCCCCAGACCATCACTGATCCACCACCAAACCGGTCATGCTGAATGATGTTACAGGCAGCATAACGTTCTCCATGGCTTCTCCAGACCCTTTCACATTTGTCACATGTGCTCAGGGTGAACCTGCTCTCATCTGTGAAAAGCACAGGGCGTCAGTGGCGGACCTGCCAAGTCTGGTGTTCAAGGGCAAATGTCAATCAAGTTCTATGATGCCAAGCAGTGAGCACAGGGCCCACTAGAGGATGTTGGGCCCTCAGGCCACCTTCACGAAGTCTGTTTCTGATTGTTTGGTCAGAGACATTCACACCGGTGGCCTGCTGGAGGTAATTTTGTAGGACTCTCTCAGTGCTCATCCTGTTCCTCCTTGTACAAAGGAGCAGATACCAGTCTGGCTGATGGGTTAAGGATCTTCTACCACCCTATCCAGCTCTCCTAGAGTAACTGCCTGTCTCCTGGAATCTCTTCCATGCTCTTGAGACAGTGCTGGGAGACACAGCAAACCTCCTGGTAATGGTATGTATTGATGTGCCATCCTGGAGGAGGAGGACTGCCTGTGCAGCCTCTATAGGGTCCAGGTATCGCCTCATGCTAGCAGTAGTGAAACTGACCCTAGCCAAATGCAAAACTAGTGAAAAGCAGTCATAAAAGATAGAAAGTAGGGAAAGAAATGTCAGTGGCTTCCACCTGTAAAACCATTCCGGTTTTGGAGGTCGTCCCATTGTTGCCCATCTAGTGCACCTGTAATTTCATTACCACAAAAGCAGCTGAAACGGATTAACAACCCCCTCTGCTGCTTAACTGACCAGATCAATATCCCAGGAGTTTAATTGATTTGATGCTATACTCTGATTAAAAAGCGTTCCTTTAATTTTTTTTGAGCAGTGTATATATATATATATATATATATATATATATATATATATATATATATATATATATATATATATATATATATATATTGTGTGACGGTATGCGAGGTGAGATACAAGATCATAGCTACATTTCACCTCGCATTCGTTACATTGTAAGGGACTAAACCAGAATCTGGCCCGGGTTTTCCAGCCTCTGTGGCAGGCTGGGTTCTGGTCCGGATGTTCTGGTCCACTGGAGTCCACAGTCAGCTGGATGTTAAATAACCAGGAAGAGAGCACAGCAGGGCTCTGGTTTTGAGACTCAGGGAGGAACCTGAGTGAGAGGAGCTCTGGCTTTTGGACTGAGAAAAAAGCTTTGCTTTTCCGTATGTTTTGGTGGGTGACGGGGACCAGCCCCGCACTGTATAGAGAGGAGACTGTTTGTTTAGTTAGCGCCGGACGGCAAGGATTTGATTTACTGTTTGTTTGTTTTTTTTTTTTACTTTGCAAACCCCCTTGCAAATAAACCTGGCAGTGTAACAAGGTCTCAGGTGTGAATGGGGAGCGGGTGTGTTAAATTTGGTGTTATCGCTCTCACTCTCTCATACTGGTCACTGGAAGTTCAACATGGCACCTCATTTCAAAGAACTCTCTGATGAGCTTAAAAAATAATTGTTGCTCTACATAAGGATGGCCTAGGCCAGTGATGGCGAACGCGTGGCACGCTGCCGGCGCGCTGAGCCATCTCTGTGGGCACGCGAGCCATCTCTGTGGGCACGCCGTGACAATTGAGAAATGACACTGATATCATTGAATCGTCCGCACCCGCAAACTACATCTCCCACAGTTCTCTGGGGCTAGCGGTGGTGTGTCCGAATGGGCGTGACGCATGCTCCGAACGTGAGCGCTGAAGCCACGCCCCCCGTTCTCAAGCATCTGACGCACCTGCTGACGTGCCTGCGTGGGAAATCTCTTCCTACGGACACCACCGGAGCGACCGGGGACTGACCCCACACTGCATTTAAACGACTCAAATGTGAGTTTAATAACCACTTGCCGACCGGGCCATAGCCAAAAGATGGCTACAGCACGGTCAGCTTATTCTGGGAGGGCGTACATGGACGTCCTCCCATAATATTGCTCCCTCGCACCCTACAGTGCGAGGGGAGAGGGGGAGAGATGCAATACTCTGCAGTACTCTGCCCATACTATGCAATACTCTGCAGTACTCTGCCCATACTATGCAATACTCTGCCCATACTATGCACATACTCTTCAGTACTCTCTGCCCATACTATGCAATACTCTGCCCATACTATGCAATACTAGTCAAAAATATCCAAGACAACTTCCTCCGGATCCAACAGGCCATGAAGGAAGCACAGAAGGGTTATGAGGTACAGTACAACCGGGGCAGGAAGGAATGCCCGCCTTTCCAGATTGGTGAGAAAGTTTGGTTATCAACCGCTATGCAATACTCTGCCCATACTGTACCTTGCATCTACCTGACTACCAGTGCCGACCCGGAATACTCTGCCCATACTATGCAATACTCTGCAGGACTCTGCCCATACTATGCAATACTCTGCAGCTTCAGCCTCTCCTGGTCAACGACGCTACTGCACAACACATACTACACTTTTTGCAGGGACAGTTCTAAGCACAGGAAACAAGCGCCCCTTCACAGGCATACTATAGACACCCCCCAGGTACAAAATTTAAAGGAATATTACAGTTTCAATTTCAAAAAAAACGGCCCTTTAAAAAAAAAAAATTTGCATTGATACATGTCCCCTGGGGCAGGACCCAGGTCCCCAAAATCTTTTTATGACACTCTGCCCATTTAGGTCCGTTCGCGGGTTCTGGTGCAATCCTAGACCCTAGCAAATCCTTGGGAGACTAGCTCAGAAAGCATGGCTGGGGAGAAGATAAATATTTGGAAGCACCTGATCAGAGTCTCTCTCCTCTGGGTCTTCCCCTTGAAAGGAGGCATGTATATGTTCTTGAGAAGCAACTACTAGGCTGCACTGGGTGCTATATGCAGGAGGCCTGAAGAAAAGTTACATGTTGAAGCTGGGCTGGAGAGAGGAACCTTCACACAAGAATGTTGCAGGGGAGCTGAAGGGTAGTTACTATGCAATACTCTGCACATACTATGCAATACTCTGCAGTACTCTGCCCATACTATGCAATACTCTGCCCATACTCTTCCCATACTATGCAATACTCTGTCCATACTATGCAATACTCTGCAGTACTCTGCCCATACTATGCAATACTCTGCAGGACTCTGCCCATACTATGCAATACCTATGGGGAAATCACCCTCTTGATATTCTAAGCTATTCTAATCCCACTTTTGACATCTTTTCTTGGTCTAAAGTTACACAAGACCTTGGCTATCAATTGTACCAGCAACAGGAATATTGCACACCAAAATGCAAAATATTCTTCCTTTGTTAAAATAGGCAGCAGGAATATTCTGAAACGTTCTCACTCTGGGCAAAACGGCTTTTCAAAGAATTAATTATACAATTGAAAGTGGATTGTGCATGGGGTGAACGTTGTGATCCTAGGATAGGAAGGGTTACTGGCAGGATAACCCAGTGAAAATAAGAGGGAACAAAGCCTGAAAAAGGAAGACTAATGCAGTGACTACATCTAAGGTTTACTGAAATAGATTATTTTTTTATCCTTGGGTTGAGACACACGTTAAGTACATAATCTATACTTACAAAACTCATTATAATTCCTGAGGTTAATGACTATTGGATAATATTAGCCCAGAACAGCCTGATAAATCTGTTCAGGGCGGGCATGGGTGTTTTTACAGCAAAGATAATTAGTAGATTTGAGCTTGGGAAGTTTATATCTATTTTTGTTTTGTTCTATCATTATTAGAGTTGCTTTGTAAATACAAGGAAGTGTACTCACTTCTCTGTGATTATTAGCTTCCAATTATCTTTGTTACATAATCTCTATGTTAGAATATACAGTATGTTCTGCCTAGTTTCTGAAAAGAAATACAGAGAGTAGTGGTGAACTTTAGATTCTTACACACAAGCCACAAAAGGAAGCATTTGTCTGCTTTCTTAGTATGTTTATGACTAGACAACATTTAATGTTTGTGTGGACAAGTCTAAAACCTCAGTGTAAGCTTTTATTTCATTCCATTCCTAACCGTCTTTCTCAATGCTCATCCCACACCACTAAGGCAGGCCATACATTATACATACCAATTCCCCCATCCACACATTCTAAGTAATAAGGAGAGTCACTCCCGATGTGCTATTGTGTTTTGATGGCGGGAGGCCTTTCCTGCTATTAGAACACAATGATCAGTGTTGCCGACTATAGCCAGTGATCATTTGGAAAAAAACAGCAGAGCGGTTATACAGCAGTCAAATCGATAGATCAACTTCTTTAACATTGATCGAAATTTGTCCGGTACCTGCTGAACTGGCCAAATTTGAATCCATGTATGGCCCGCTTATAGCCAGCCATAAACGGAACAAAGTTCATCCAGTTCACCAAATGTATTTATTTCAGGTATTCAAATAGTGCAGTCAATTTACGTAGCACTTTACATATATATTGTGCATTCACATCAGTCCCTGCCCTCAAGGAACATACAATCTAAGATCTTGGGCCAATTTAGTTTGGAGCCAATTAACCAACCAGCATGTCTTTGGAGTGTGGGAGGAAACAGGAGTGCCCGAAGGAAACCCACACTGACAGGGAGAACATGCAAACTCTTGGCAGGTAGTGCTGTGGTTGTGATTCAAACTGATGCCTAACCACTTAGCCACTGTGAATTTCAATCTGTCAATGGGCAGGCTGGTCGTATTGAAATCGTTGTATTGGTCACCTACAGTACAATCAGCCCATTGTTTTTTTTTGTTTTTTCGATCACTGCCAGCGGCTATAGCTACCAGCAATGATCATTGTATTCTGCTGGTGAGGAAGGCTCCCTGCACTCCCATCCTGCAGAACACAAAAGCGCTGTGGGAGGGATTCCCCCATCAACACGGATTGTGTTGATGGGGGAAATCCAGAAATTTTCTTTCCTTCAACCCGTGGTTGAAGGAAAGAAAATTGCATATTTGAAGGCCTGCCTAAAGCCTTGTACACACTATTATTTTTTTCCGTTCAACCCAGCGGGTTGAATGAAAAAAAAACTGTCAGCTCCAATCAGAGCCTCTGTACTCACTATGCAAAGTAAGTACAGCGATCTCCTCTGCTGTGTCTTGACTGAACACACCAGAACACTCCGGTCAGTGCTCTCTGCCATCTCAGTTATCAAGCCTAAGGCCCCTTTCACACGAGGCGGATCCGCTTGCACGGATTCCGCCTGTCACCGCTGACATCCGTCGCGCCATAGACTAGCATGGAGCGCCCGTTCAGGTCCGCCATCAAAACTGACAGGCGGACCTGAATGGTCCGTTAGTGTGAAAGGGGCCAAAGGCTTATGTTATCAAAGACAAGAACAGCAGGGAGATCAGATTACAGAGCCTGTTGAATGGTCTATTGGAGAAGGAACACACTGCCTACATCCTAGCAGAGATGGAACCATTTGGGTCAGTTGGGGTAATATATTTATATATTTGTTTTTCATTTCACAAGGCAAGGGGAGATTGTTTTTGAAGGCAGCATCCTTTTTTTGTCCTATGGACCTCAGATGTCGACAGTTATTATGAACACTGGAAAAACAGCACATTATCAAAGAACCTTTGCCTTGTAATGGTTCTTTCAGTGTTACGACTAGGAAAAAAGCTCCACAGTTAAATTTTGTGGGGCAGAGCTTGTTGCCAGTATGGAGGTTCCATGTCAATGCTTTTGATATGCTTGCAGTGGAACTCATTTTTCTCCTTACATTAATTTTTCAGTTCATATATATATGGAACCTGAAGATAGACACATGGATAATCTAGAGGGGTGTCAAACTCAATTTCATCGTGGGCCGCATCAGCATTATGATTGTCCTCAAAAGGGCCGGTTGCATCTGTAAGATTACATGTCTAGCGCATCCCCTCCCCTTACATTAGATGTCAAGAGCCACCCCACCATCAGAAGTTGAGTCCCCTACTTTCCCTAACATCACAGTGCACAGTTTCCTTATGCTGCTGCTGGGAAGAAGCTGGATGCATTGCTTGAAAGCAGAAAGTAGGGGTCAGGAGGAGGACCAGAGGAGGGTTGGAGCTCTCCTGCAGGGGCAGGAGAGGTGCGAGGGCCACATGAAATGGCCTGGAGGGCCGGATTCGGCCCACGGGCCTTGTGTTTGACACCTGTGATCTAGATGATCCAATCTGTTAACATCCATCAATGGTTGGTACATATACCTTTTTTTTATTTATGTATTCTTTATTTATAACTACACAAGAGCATGTACATACAAGTAGAGGTGGTCACGTCTACAAAAATAAGGCACAGTATAGGATTTTAAAAATCTAATTTAATTTCACAAGAGACGTAAGGGTCACAAAACACTGTAGGTGAGAGGAGAAACCTCCTTACTCAGTATATCGGTGAGATAAGCATGATTCATAATAGACCCAACATTGTACAAGCCCTGAGTGTTTGTTTTTAATTATTATGAAGAGGAGATTATAATAATGGTAGTGGGGAAAGACAGGAAAAGGACTATGTGGTACATATAGTTGACATGCCAAGTTGCTTTCAGATGCTGAGACGGGCAATTTTTTTTATATTGTGCTTAGTTCATATCTATAAAAACATAAAGAATCCCCGAAATACCTGCTAGTCTACAGTTTAATTTGGACATGAAATCTAATGCGTCACACTGCAACTATATTATAACATTATGTATGTCATCCACATTTTAGTTCCTGGTATTAGTCAATACATTCCATTGAATAATATTAGCCCAAAACATAATTAGCACAATTTGACTTCCAAAGGTTATACCTTAATCCATCATTGTAAAAGTTGCTTTGCATTTATAAGGAAGTCTACTGATCTCTCTGAAACTTGCTAGCCATCAATTATATGTGTTATATAACCTATATGTTACAATACATGTTCTGCCTAGTTGCTGAAAATAAATACAGTGAGTACTTGTAGACTTTAGATTCAAACTCACAAGAGGAAGCACTTGTCTGCTTTTTTAGTATCAGTGTATGAATAGTCAGCATTTAATGTTTGTGTATAATTCATTCCATTATTTGCAATGTGCATCCCACACCAATAAGTCATCAGGCCAAAACCCATTATACTGTCACAAGGAAATTACATAATTTGGCTCAGTTGGGGAAATATATATATATTTTTTAATCACAATGCAAGGTTAGACTTATTTTTTGGGCAGCATCCTCTCCTTGCCTTTTGAACATCAGATGTCTACAGATATTATGAACACTGGAGAAACAGCACATGGATACAGAACCTTTGCCCTGTAATAGTTCTTTTCAAGTCTATACCAGGGGTTATTGGGAGGAATTCTGCCCCGTCGTTGGTGTCAGTGGAAGGAATTCTGCCCCATCGTAGTTGTCAATGGAAGGAATTGGAACCCATTGTTGGTATCATTGGGAGGAATTGTGCCCTTTCGATTGTGTCATTCAAGAAGAATGGTGCCTCATTGTTGGTGTCAGTGGATGGAATAGTGCCCCAAGGCCCAGATAAAGGAAAGCAAAGGGCAGCATCCAGCCCCCAGGCTGAAGTTTGGAGGCCAATGGTATATACTATTGAAACCCTGCAACATCAGACTGACTTAATGATTTATTATTGCTTGTGCCCGGTAGGTGGGTGCTGACAATGAGTTTTCTTTGGTATTTTTTTTAGTTTTGGATATTATGGAGAGGGATTAGAACACCAGTCAGGTTTTTATTGCCGTCTGTGCCCCTGTTAGGGAGATTCACCCTCAAACAGAGAGGGTGAATCTCCTTATCACCTAAAAGAAAAGAAAATCACCAATTTTGGGTTGTTTTCAGAACAGGAAAAAGGATAAAGGGGCAATCATGAAATAGGGACACTAGTTCTGGGGACAACCAGGGATTCCCTCACTTTCAAAGGATTTTGTCCCACGTCCTGTTTTGACTATAGAACAAAAAATGAAGGGAAATCTTCCCAATGGCCCACAGATGGCAAAAATAAACCTTACAGGTTACATTGCTTTATCCAAATGGAAAAAAAGAATTACATAAATAGCACCATTAAGATGGCCGAACCCAATGCCTGAGGAAGGAGCATGCATGCTCCAAACGCACACACCACCCAGCTCCACCTGACACCCGGAAGTAGCGTCGGCGGCTTTCCCCTGTGTGTACTTATGGACTAGGAAGTGCTGGAAGCCACCAGCACAGCCGTGACCAGAAGTGACACCCTACACACAGCAGCCTGTTCTCCCTGCAGAGCGGATGAACCAGATACTATGTCCACACAACGCTGACCTTCCTGTACCTACACTGTGAGTGTGTACATTATTTGTTGCCAATAAATCTTTTTAATACTGCACTCAGATGGTGCTGCTCTCTTCTTGGATTTGAAAAAAAAAGTTTTGCCTTTTGTTATACTTTAATACTTCTAGTGTGCTTCCAGTACCATGTTTTCCCGAAAATAAGCCTGGGTCTTATATTAATTTTGGCAACCAAAAACACAATAGGGCTTATTTTCAAGGTAGGGCTTGCCATGCAATGTGCTGTCTTCTCTCCCCCTCTCCCTCCCTGCCTGTCAGGAATCCCCAGTGCGAACAGAATAAAAGTGCTTGTAAAATGCTAGAATCCGCTCTATTATAGTAGTATATAATGTAAAATGTGTGTGTTTCTGTAATCTAATTGTGTCGACTACCTTCTTATAGCACCGATCCTCGCTTCCGTGACCCACCGGACCTCTCTCTTCCCCGATCCGAGCACTGCGGGGGGGGGCAGATCTCCAGCTGACAGCTGGGAGAAGAGGAGGAGGAGAGCAGCGGGAGATCAGCTGAGCGTTGAGCAGCACTATAAGAAGGTATTTGACTCAATTAGATTACGGAAACACACACATTTTACATTATATACTACTGTAGTAGAGAGTGTTAGACCTTTTGTGAGGAAAAGGAATAATGTGATTTTTTTACTTACCATAAAATCCATTTCTCTGAGTTCATTGAAAGACACAGTGCTCCATTATTCATAATCATAGGGTTATATCGTCCCCCACAGGAGTAGGACACTTGGCAGAAAAAAGACTTGGCTACGCCTATGGGCAGTCCTAGGTGATCTACACCCCCCTCTCTGCTATAGGCCTTCAGTTTAGTAACAAGCAGTGTCAGAAGCATCAAAACTCCTTAGAGGGGTGGGTGCTGTGTCTGTCAATCAACTCAGAGAAATGTATTTCACGACAAGTCAAAAATCCCATTTTCTCTTTCGTTCATTGACAGACACAGCGCTCCATTATTCAGAACCATAAGGATGTCCCAAAGCAGTGCCAAACATGAGGGGTGGGACAACAAAAAATCCCAAGGCTAACATAGGAGCCAACCAGGTAACCGGAGCTCAACACAGAAACAAACTGGAGCCCAACCTGAACAATACCCCTTCAAGAGGGAATAGACCCTCTAAACAGCTAAGCAGCCTGCAACACCTTGCGGCCAAAAGAAGCATCCCCAGATGCCAGCAAATCTGCGTTGTAGAATTTTGTGAAAGTGTACACCGACAACCAAGTGGCCGCCTTGCAAACCAGCGCAGCTGACGCCTGATGATGGAAGGCCCAAGAAGCAATAAGCAGCCAAGTAGAATGTGCCGTAACAGGGAAAGGAGGAACCCAACCCCTGACAGAATAGACCAGAGTCATCGTCTGTCTGATCCATCTAGAAAGGTTGCAGAAGAAGCAGACAGCCCCTTTTTTGGCCCGTCCGTGATCACAAACAGTGAGTCTGATCTCCAAAAAGGCCCTGTGACTGCCCAATACACCCGAATCGCCCAAACACATCCAGGGTATGGTAAATCCCTTAGGACATTTTGACCTGGGACACAGGGAAGGCAATACAACATCCTTAGTCAAAAGGAATCAGAGGAGAGAACCACGGACAAGGGCGAAGAACCACTTAATCTTTGTGGATCACCAGGTAAAAAGTATGACATGGTAACGCCTAGAGTTCCGACACTCTGCAAGCAGAGGTGATAGCAACCAAAAAAGCCACCTTCTTGGACAGATTTACACCTTGGGGCCTAAATTAGTGGAGGGCCGCCACAGGGGGCGCAGATCTACAGATGCCTGGTCACCCACCCAACCATCCAGCAGGTGCCAAGTATAGTGACAACCCTGGAGGGGAGGGGGGTGGACAGAGTGTCCGAAGCACCTATGCCAGAGGCCTGGGCCTCACCTGGGGAAGGGGGAATGTGGAGGAGAACCCCAGAGGGACCGACCACCCCAGGGAGTACCGGCGCCCCATACCACTCCAGGGAAGGAGAGGAGGGGGCCCTTTACTTACCACTCCAGCGAGTGCGCAGGTAACGCTTCCAGACAGATCCTTGCCACCGTAGTGGGGGCTGTCGGCCATGAGGAGCGCTGCGACTCAGGCCGAGACCTGGTCGTATGCGACCTAGCGAGATGTTTAACCCGCAGGGCCAGCCCCCGTCCAGTGGGGCTATGTCGCAGCCAACCTAGCATGTAGCTGTGGTCTGCATGTGCTCGCTGGCCAGACTGGGGAACCACTCGATCTTAATAACTGAAGGTCTATAGTATATCACCTAAGACTGCCCATAGGCATAGCCAAGTCTTTTTCTGCCTAGTGTCCTACTCCTGTATGGGGGCGATATAACCCTATGGTTCTGAATAATGGAGCGTTGTGTCTGTCAATAAACAAAAAAGAAACTGTCTTTTAAAAAATTTAAGGGTCACCATGACTTCATTTATTTCCCAACTTTCAAAGTATTACCTATACTAAATCCTACAAATGATCTAATTGCGAAGCAGAAACCAAATATATTTACACGTTCTGAGTTGATTGAATAGAAGGACCTTATCCCACAAGATGAGTCAACAATACAACCACTTGAATGAGTATTCTACAGACGAGACCCCCGTCTGTGGACAGAGACTTTTTGTGACAATGCCTAGAGTATTTAACCAGTTGAACTGACTAACTAGTAGTTAGGCTGGCCAAAAGTCCATGTTTAAACAGCTCAAAGAATATCTGAGATTTTTTTTCCCTTATTCAAAAGTATTTTAAAATACAGTGGAACATCGGATTGCGAGTAACGGGGTTAACGAGCGTTTTGCAATACGAGCACTGCATTTTTAAAAATCGAAACTCGGTTTGCGAGTGTTGTTTCACAAAAAGAGCACGATTCAGGCCAATGCATGTGCAGTACCACGTTTGTCCTGAGGTGGGGGGAGGGCGCCGGAGCCTCTGAGTCTTTCCGAGGTTTGCCGAGGTGTCCTCGGGCCTTTCCGGCTGTTTCCGAGGCTCTCTGGCATCCCCCCACCTCTGGCCGCATGCGGTATTGCAAGCCATTGAAGTCAATACGGAACTAAATATTTTCATTTCCATTGACTTCAATGGGGAAACTCCCTTTGATATGCGAGTACTTTGGATTACGAGCATTCTCCTGGAACGGATTATGCTCGTAATCCGAGGTTCCACTGTATACCAATCATTGTTATGAAAGACATACTGTATATCAATTGTGACCATGTCTATATAATATTCCACATAGCATGTGTCTTTACCTAGATAAATAAGTATTCATAGGATCTACAAGAGTTATACATTTATCCATAGATAATAATTTTATGTGATATTGATGAATCAAAATTGTACTGGTTGTATTGTACATTGTACCGGTTACCAGAGTCCCTGAATATTATCAGCACCAATATACAAACAGATACACAATATGAAAAAAGAACCTATTATTTATTGAAATATTTCAGAACACGTATTTCTGCCCTTAGACATGTCTAGTGGTTGGAAGTGATATTACCTAAATCCTCAAAAGTTAATCAATAGATTTTTTCAACCAATGGAAAAGAAGTCATACCTTTTGGGCTGAGCTTATTATAATTTTTATGGTCCTATTGTCTAACATGGTATTTAGGATGAGGATAGATGCCATGAGGGGACACTCAGACACGCAGACACGCACACTCCATTCATCAACTCATATCTCTACTTTCATGAAGATTCCTTGACACCTTATGCTTTAAAACTCCGAGGTCGCAAGAAGTAACTCCTCTTTAAGCAGTAGCCATCTTGAAATCCACGGCAGTCATTCTAAAACTCTGGTAACCAGCAGTTCAGACCAGTAGCCATCTTTGGAAGGGTAATTATGTCATATTGATTTTACCTGATATTCATTTGTGTTCTCTTAAATATTGATTTATTGAGTATTATACAGTTGGATATTATTTCTCTCGAATCAGTAACCGCCTTGTAGTTTCCATGCTATTGACATAACAAACGTCAAATTTTATTTCACGTTGTTAACCACTTACTTACCTGCAGTATAGTAATGGTTGAATTTGTGAATTACAGACTTTCTGTCTAATTGTCATTTTTACAAGGTTATTGATTCTACAGGGAAGTTTATCATTTCTGTGGGGTTGGTTTACTAAAGGCAAATCCACTTTGCACTACTTGGAAGTGCACTTGGAGGTGTAAACGCTGTAGATCTGAGGGGAAGATCTGCTGATTTTATCATCCAATCATGTACAAGCAAAAATGCTGTTTTTTTATTTTCCTTCCATGTCCCCCTCAGATCTACAGAGACTACACTCCCAAGTGCACTTGTAGTGTAAAGTGGGTTTGCCTTTAGTAAATAAACCCCTGAGACATTTAAAAGGTGTTTCAATTGATATTTAAGATTTTATGTAGCACAATCAGTATTTTTACATTTATGTAACGTTTGTTTTTGTCAACCAATATATATGTGTGTATATATATATATATATATATATATATATATATATATATATATACACACACACACACACACACACACACACACACACACACACACACACATACATATACACATACACACTATTATTGTTTAAAATTACTCATTCATAAATACCGTGCAGGAAAATTATCCTCATAAGAACGAAAAGAGGATTCTAGCATTTTACAACCACTTTAAACTAGGGCTTATTATCAGGGTAGGGCTTATATTGCAGGAAATCACAGTAGGTCTTATTTTCAGGGAAAACGCGGTAGATCAGTTTTACATTACCACTTCAGTTCACTGCATGTGTGAGATATCAATGGCACAATCCGGGTTAAACACTCCAGAAAATTAATTTTCACTATCGGGAAGAAGACCAGTTATAACAGCTATTAAAATAAATTATATCAAATCACAACTAGGGCTCCTTAGAAAGCTTTTAACTTTGCAGGCCAAGGCGTAGAAATATCCAGTAAGTGATCGTTTATCAAGTTATGTTCAGTATTTCTATCTTGAATGTAATGTAAAAAATTGCATGGTGTAAAACCCCTCTTGTATATGAAGACAGAGGGTAAAAGAGCATACTAAGGGTATGTAGTGCAGCAGCAGAGATGTAGCCAGCTTCAATATTATGAAAGCCCAATAAAATACTTGCTATTGGTGTTTTAATGGCATACATGTCTAGCTATTAATTAAATGGAGTGATCCATCTGTATTACATAGAATTCATAATGCAGCTAAGAAAAAAAAAATCTTTGTATATTGTCCAGTTATATGGTAAAACAGGTTTCTGGACCACTTAGAGTCATGTTAAAAAAAAGTCACATGGGCTTCCTGTTTGCTTACTCTGTATTTGAATATTTAACCACTTCAGCCCTGGAGGATTTGGCTAGCCAAAGACCAGAGCACTTTTTGTGATTCTGCATTGCGTCGCTTTAACTGACAATTGCGCGGTTGTGCAACGTGACTCCCAAACAAAATTGTCGTCCTTTTTTCCCACAAATATATTTCTTTTGGTGGTATTTGATCACCTCTGGGGTTTTTATTTTTTGCGATATAAACAAAAAAAAGCGATAATTTTGAAAAAAACACATTATTTTTTACTTTTTGCTATAATAAATATCCCCCAAAAATATATAAAAAAAAAAATTTTTTTAGCTCAGTTTAGGCCGATATGTATTCTTCTATATATTTTTGGTTAAAAACTACACAATAAGCGTATATTGATTGATTTGCGCAAAAGTTATAGTGTCTACAAAATAGGGGATAGTTTTATGGCATTTTCATAATTTTTTTTTTTTTACTAGTAATGGCGGCGATCAGTGATTTTTATCGTGACTGCGACATTATGGCGGACACATCGGACTGTCAGGCTTCATGAGGTACGTGAATGGCCTACACCTATTACATAGCAAGGGCATTATGCCTTTAAATTACATACAAGTCCTAATGCAATGACACTTTGTCTGCAAAAGCACTATTCATCAAAATCAATTACCATTTTTTATTTTTTTTTTATAAAATGGTTTTCCTCTTTTTTATCGTTTGTTGCAGTTTAGTTCTGCTGGTTTCATGCAGCCTCTTTGGAGCTATGTCCTGTCCACATGCATTTACTCCAGCAATGCCCACATGGCATTTCTCACGGAGGGTTTTCTGGCGCTGACCAAAGTAGACCATGTGACATGGAAGTCAATTGGAAGACAAGGACAAAGCGTTGTTGTCCTATAACAGGAAGTGTTGGAACAAGGATTTTAATAGCAGGATTACTAGGAATTTCGTTTTTAAATTCTTTATTTAGAATGTCACATTACAGACTGTACAGATATAGACAGTAACCAGCAATAGGGTAGAAACATATAACAATCATATACTAGGTATTATTTTATTAAAAGTTTTAGATCTTAAAATATTACAATTATTAAAAATAACGTTAAATCTTTAAATGGAATTATACTGAATGGGTGCACCCAATACTGAGTCTTGATATTTTTGTTATCAATTTACTCAAGGCAACACCATATTTTACCAAAAAACAGGTATTATATTGTATATGCTAAAATAAATTTAAGTACCGGTATATATTTTCCTGAAAATTTGTGTTTGATAAATGGCTGCACAAATTTCATGTGACATAAAAAATTGTCCACCATTTTATTTTCCAGGGCCTTTGCTTTCAAAAAATAAAAAAAATGTTTTGAGGTTCTAAGTAAGTTTCTAGCTGATGTTATAAAATGCTGATTTTAACATATGTTTCAAAAATTGTGTTAAACAACAAGGTATTGGCTGTGAATAAACAAAATTTGAATGTCATTTGCAATTCTGCAGCCAATGCTATGGCACTGTATCCACAACGCACATCAGCAGCTCCATTATAATGAGGCTGCAGGTGTGAACAAGTCCCTAAGCTGATCATTCATTTATAGATTTTTTTTTTCATTCAGCCTGCAAAAAATCAAATAGATTCCTTCTCCAACATTATACAGTATTGTTTGATGAATCTGCCCCACCAGCTATCAAAATATCCATACAGTGGCTGGATCTTATTGAATGCAAGTGTTGTTCGGCTGACAATTTTCCATCCGGCTCCTTTTTCAATCAAGGGATTTTGGGTGGGAGGGGGTTTGCGTGATCACGGACATATGTACGCAAATGATCATGTACAGATGTGCGCAGGTAATCACGGACATATGTGTGCAAATGATCATTGGGACATGTGATTTTACTGTATGTGGGGGACATGTGTGTTTACTTTGTGTGTTTTACTGTGGTGACACTAGACTGGTGATCAGTGAGTAAAAAGCTGTAAAAAACAGCTAATACTCACTGATCACCAGCCGGCTGCAGAGATCCGCTCTCTTTTCCTCAGCGACAACTTCCGTGTGAGGAGAGGAGAGCCGATCGCCTAGCATGTGCAGTGGCCGGGTGGGAAGTGGTTAAAGATGAAAAAATAATGACACGGTCCCCTTTCTCGTCTGACCTAAACCCTATTGAGAACTTGTGGGCCCTTCTTAAAACGGGAGATTTACAGTGAAAGAAAACAGTACACCTCACTGAATAGTGTCTGGGAGGCCGTGGTTGCTGCTGCACAAAAAGTTGATTGTCAACAGATAAAGAAACTGACACTCCATGAATGGAAGGCTTATGACTGTTATTGAAAAGAAGGTGGGTCTATATTGGTAACTGATTTTTTATTTTATTTTTAAATGTCAGAAATGTTTATTTGTTAATTTTGAGTTATTATTCTCACTTTAACAGATGAAAATAAACAAGTGAGGTGGGAACATTTTCATTTAGAGCCCTTTCACACTGCCAGCGCACGGGCATCGGCGGTAAAGCGCCACTAGTTTTAGCAGCGTCATTTTTGCAGAGCTTTTCGAGCACTAGTGGGGTGCTTTTAACCCCCACTAGTGGCCGAATAAAGGATTAAAAGTGCCAGCAAAGCGCCGCTGCAGAGGCACTTTAGAGGTGCTTTGGCGGCGCTGCCCATTGATTTCAATGGAAAGGGGCGCTTTAGGTGCGGTGTATACATCACTCCTAAAGCGCCTCAAAGAAGCTGCTTGCATGACTTTTTTTGACGTCCTGCCAGTGCAGCACCCCAGTGTGAAAGCAGTCGGGTTTTCACACTGGGATTGCAGATGAAGCTTTTTTCAGTCGCTATTTCTAGCGCTAAATCGCCTTAAAAAACGCTTTCAGTGTGAAATGGGTCTAAGTTGCATAATTATTCTGTACACTAATAGTTGCCCAATAATTGTGCACACATAAATATTCTCCTAAGAAAGCCAAAACTTTACTTCACTTTTCCTTTCTTAAATATTCAAGTTTGAGGTTTATTAACAATTTTGGATTGATCTGACAGCCCTGTAGTTTTTCAATAATAAACGTTATGCTCCGGCTTTTTCTGTATGGAAGAGTCAGTGGGTGTGTTTTTGAATTATTCTGTACTTTAACTACTTGCCGCCCCGCTATAGCCGAAAGACGGCTATAGTGTGAGCCTTAATTGCCAGGAGGGCATCCATGGACGTCCTCCCATGCATGAACTGCCTGCGTGGCAAGATCTGTGATCACAGAGTTCATGAGACTCGGCTGATCACATATCAGAATAAGGGGCCGATCCCGACCCCATACCACATGATCAGCTGTCAGCCAATGACAGCAAAAAGTTAAGTTTTGGTCTCATCTGACCAGAGCTCCTTCTTCCACATGTCTGCTGTGTCCCCCACATGGCTTTTTGAAAACTGCAAATGGGACTTCTTATGGCTTTCTATCAACAATGGCTTTATTCTTGCCACTCTACCATAAGGGCCAGATTTGTGGAGTGCACGACTAATAGTTATCCTGTGGACAGATTCTCCCACCTAAGTTGTGGATCTCTGCAGCTCCTCCAGAGTTACCATGGACCTCTTGGCTGCTTCACTGATTAACGCTTTCCTTGTCTGGCCTGTCAGTTTAGGTGAACGGCCATGTCTTGGTAGGTTTTCAATTGATCCATACTCTTTCCATTTTCGGATGATGGATTGAACAGTACTCCATGAGATGTTCAAAGCTTGGGATATTTTTTGATAACCTAACCCTGCTTTAACCTTCGCCACAACTTTATCCCTGACCTGAAAAGTATTAGTGGTCCTGCGCTTATGGAGGAATGGACAAGAAGGAGAACTGCTGCCTCTACCAGTACAACCACCTGAGTGGAATGTAAAAGGTAAAATGTGTGAATAGAAAAAGGTAGAAATGGCGCTGTTCTAGGGTGCAATCTATTTAGAGTGACAATCGCTCTGTTGAATGTAGCCTCAGTGTGGCTCATAAAGGTCAATATCAAATGCAAAGCACAGGCCACTCCATAGGACCTCTTAGTGACGAAACATGTAGGGAGGAGCTTCCAGCATCTTTTCATCACTTTCGGTTTTGAGCCGTGGAACACAAACCATCTTGGCTTCCTGCATCTCAAAGCTCTATTTTACTGCACTATATGTGAGTACGTTTCCACTTTTATGCAATAAATTTAACTTTTAAACAGTAATACACTATGGACATGTCTCTTTTCTACGTGTGGGATTTACGAAGGGAAAGTTAAAGGAGAACCTTACATATTATACGGCAAGCACGTAAACAAACAGCTCACACAGGAAAAAGTATTTTGTTTGCTACACAGTGGCAGATACTGCGAAAGCAAAACACCCCTGCATGGGGTGAATGGTTCCGGTGAGTGCATTACCTATAGGGCACCCATAAGAAGCACTGAGCACAGATTTGAAGAGCACCTGTCACATTTTTATCCATATATATTATTTACATTTTTTATGATTTTTGCTTTTTTCTTTAAAATGAACTATGGTCTATTTTTGAACATAGTATATATTACATAAGTTTGTTGAAATTGATACATGGGAGTATCACCCAGGCACGCATTTAAAGGGCACTAGTCACTTTATGAAAAAGTTTTGTTACATGTATTAGCCTTGACCTGTCCACTGTGTTCCTTGGCCTTTGTGATGCTGTTTGTTGACTAAGGTTCTCTAACAAATCTCCAAGGGCTTCACAGAACAGCTCTATTTATACTGAGACTAAATTACACACAGGTGGACTCTATTTACTAATGACTTCTAAAGGCATTGGTTCCACTAGATTTTAGTTAGTGGTTTCAGAGTAAAGGGGGCTGAATACAAATGCACGCCACACTTTTCACATATTTGTCAAAAAAAATGAAAATCATTTATCATTTTCCTTCCACGTCACAATTATGTGCCACTTTGTGTTGGTCTATCACATAAAAGCCCAAAAAAATACATTTACGGTTTTGGTTGTAACATGACAAAATGTGGAAAATTGCAGGGGGTATGAATACTTTTTCAAGGCACTGAATATGTACACATACAAAAACAAATATGGCAACTATTTTTATATCCTTTGCGGTTGTCGGCTTGTAGTTCTCAATGAACTACTACAGCACTGTGGAGCACTGTATGGGATGTACAGGCACACAGATATACTGACAGATCTGAAAGAGACCTGCATGGCACCAACCATTTTTTACCTAAAAGGTGAACTTATCCCTTAAACATAGCTGCATTTTCAACTCTGCATTTTGATGCTTGCCTGGGTTATCACTTTAAAATGAACCTGTAGCCAGACCAGTAAAGATTTTAAAATGAACTCTTCTTTACATCTGTAGCTGCAGGTGGTGTGGAGTAATTCATCCTCAAAGGTCACAGCAGAAGAACTGAACTTGTTCAAGTATTCAGCTCACCCTGCCAATAGTGACTCACTGGCCTACCACCTTTCTAATTGCTAAGGCCTCATGAAGTGTTTTGGCCCCATTGACTTTTAAATAAAAGTGCCCAAAAAACAAGTGTAAAAATGTGTTTTTCTAGCATTTTTTGGGTGCTCCCAATAAAGTCTATGGGGCAAAAAACAAACAATTCTGCCCCAAAATAAGCTCATGTAATTTTTTGAGCTTCTTGTTACACGTGACACAGCACTCACAGGTGTGAATGGGCCATCAAGAATAATGGGATTCTTTGACCTGAGCGTTGCCACACGTTGGGAACTAGGCAACAAAACTTATGCTGTGTACACACGATTGGAAATTCTGTCAGCAAAAGTCCGATGAAAGTTTTTTGTCGGAAAATGCGACCGTGTGTATGCTCCATCGGACTTTTGCTGGCGGAATTCCAGCGAGCAAAAGATTGAGAGCAGGTTCTCTATTTTTCGGTCGGAAAAAGTTCCGATCTGAAATTTCCGATCGTCTGTACCAATTCCGATGCGCAAAATTCCTACGCATGCTCGGAAACAATTAGACGCATGCTCAGAAGCATTGAACTTCAATTTCTCAGCTCATCTTAGTGTTGTACGTCACCGTGTTCTTGGCGGTCGAAAGTTCAGAGAACTTTTGTGTGACCGTGTGTATGCAAGCCAAACTTGAGTGGAATTCCGTCGGAAAAACCATCCAAGTTTAGAGCTCTGATATTATTATTATTATTATTATTATTATTATTATTAATAATAATAATAATAATAATAAGAATAAGAATAATAAGAAGAAGAAGTCAAAGTAAAAGAAGCAAATGTTTTATTTGATGACAAAGACAGGAAATTCACTATTTCTGTGCGATTTCAGTGCGACTTGCATTGACATCTGTTAAATGAAGTCGCACAGATGTCAGCAAGCCCCACATGAAATCGCACTGATAGTCGGCTTTGAAGTTTTCCTGAAGTAGTGCGGCTTCAAATGCCGCAATGGTGCAAACCAGGGCTAAAAAAGCAAATCTAATACGTCACACAGAAAGTCTGTTCATCCTCTTAAAGCAAAGCTAAACGTTGCGATACTTACTTCTCTTTCTACAGTGTGTAAAGTTTTGGAGTAATAGCTACAGTGATAGTGCTTCAGGATCGCATGCAAAACTGTTTTTCATAAACATAAAAAGTCTTCATTTTCTCAAAGGCAAACAAAAGCAGTGCTCCAGCAGCAAATGTAAATAGATTAATGTATAACTAAAGGCAAAACTTTTTTTGTTTTTGTTTTAGGCTCCTTTCACACTTCTGCGACTTTGGACATCAGAGCCGTACCCCATGATTCCCAATGATAACCCTTCATATCTGTGTGACTTGAAGTCGCACCGACTTCAAAGTAGTCCCTGTACTACTTTGGTCCAACTTTGATGCGAGTTGAGGTCCATAGACCTAAAGTTTACAGAGGGAATTCCCTGAAATCGTGGCAGAAAAATTGCGCGGCTTTCAAGCTGCGGCAGTGTGAAAGGGGCCTAAATCATTAGGTTTTTATTGCGGTTTGTGTCGACATTAGGGAGATTCACCCTCTCTATTTGTCCTATTTACCATTATCATTGAAAGTAAAAGAAAATCAAAATTTTTTAGTTGTCATCCAGAAATGTAATAGTAGTGAAATCTTCCAATGGGGACACTAGTTTTGGTGACCTGATGGGGGGGGGGGGGTGGGGTGGGGAGTCAATGGATTCCCTTAATTTGCAGGAATTTCCTCTCACTTCCTGTTTTGGCGTTGTGACAGGAAGTGAAATCTCCCCAATGGGACACAGATGGCGAAAATAAACCTTGTAGGGCTTATAACCCTCCCATACTCTAACTCCGGCAAAATGAGAAAACAAAAGTCTGCTTATCTTCAGTACAAGGTAAAAATAACAGGGTAGAAGCCACAGAGCAGTTAAGCGTATATTTAAAATTTTAATATTTTTAAATTTAAATTTAATTTGAATAAATACATTTTAATTTAAATATAAGCTTAACTGCTCTGTGGCTGCTATACTGTTATTTTTTAATTTAAATTTAATTTGAATAAATACAACAGTGAAGCAGCCACAGAGCAAGTTTTATTGGCACAAAGAAAAGTCCAATCTGAGCTCTTTTTGGCAGCTTTAAGCAGACAGGCAGTCCTTCAGACAGTGGTCTCCTCCTTCCCCACTCACCCTTCACAGGTGAGAACCCCTGTGTACACCAACTACACAGAAATCATACGCTTTAAAGGGACCACAACTCAAATATGGATGAAGCATAGTGCCCGTTCAGGACCCATCCTCGGCATCCTGTACTGATGCAATATCCCTCACCACTGGCATCTTCCACATGGCTTCTTCCAGGTGCCGAGCTGCGGACATCTTCACTGGCCAGCATGGGAGGGCACACAGGCGCTATGCTGGAATGTACATCGAGCTGTACTTGCACAGCTCAGTGTACATTCCAAATAAGACGCAAAGCAGGCAGGTTTCTTTTATTGAAGAAGAGACATTGCATTTCAATTAAAAAGAGCCTGCCTAGTTCTGCTTTAGGCTTGGTATGTTGGCTGCGGCTAAGAACGAGAGAAAAAACTGGCAGATTGACCTTTTTATCATACATATCAACATACTAAAGACCCACCCACATCACCACCCCTCTTCTACGTTTTCATCCCATCCCTGGATGGTCTCTTAGGATTCAGCCATGCTCGCTAAACTCCACCAACAGCAAGCTCTTTGACTCAGCCTTCCCTTTGATCTCTCTGTGATGGACAGCTCATCGGATGTCATCCTTTTTGGCCTCTAAGGACTTCTTGAAGGTGTTTAAAAGCAAAATATCACCCACATAAACCATTGCAGGGTGATATGTGTGTAACCTTTTGCCAAGCCATAGGATCTCCTTTTATGACCCCCCCTCCCCCCCCCTCGCCATATCTCCTGTGGAGCGACCCTTTTTTACTTGTTTTTAGGATGGCATTCCGCAGTGACCAGATCAATTATTGATAACCTAACAGAGTAGCTATCCATAAATGTCTAATATGCATATGGGAATGTTCAACACTTGCTCCACAATGTCTGCAGCTACAGAGGTCAGTGAGGGTTTGTTACCAAGTCCATTCACTGGTTGTTAATTATATGTAAATACTATGTTCATTGCCTGGCTACAGGATTACTTTAGCTCAACAATTCCCACTAGGAAGGTCTGAAAAGACAAAGCAGGCATTGAATAATAAATTAAATAGAACATAGTATTTCACAATCCTGTTTTCTAGTATCAAATATGTCAGGCAACAAAATTTGTGTTTCGTTTTAAATAACTGCCTTTAAAAGTGGGAGAATGTAGTAGACCCCTTTTGTTCCTTGTCCTTGGCCCAGTCGGTTGCAGTTCTGACCCGGACAATGGTTGTCATAGTAACTCCGGAATACTCATTCACATTATTGTACAGATCCTAATAGACAGATGCAGAGAGAAGGAAAGTGCATAAGTTAGATTCCATTGAGTGTGAGCACCATTTTAGTACAGACCCCCCGGGGTGCTGCAGACAGTCTTCGCCTCTTTAATTCTAGAGTTGTTTTTTAACTATCATATTGCTGGAACATTGCACCATGACCTCTGACACCGAGTGCATATAGAGGGACACAGTGATCCGGCAATTGTGCTGTGGAGAATATATATATATAGAAAATGTCCATTTATGTTGTTCAGAGCTAATCTGGACGGAAAGGCAATCTTATCTAGTAGTTAATGGTACCAAGGCTTCTATGAAAAGCATAAAGTAGAATGCATGAAAGCTTGGAGCGTCAGTTTTCACAGTCAATATGCTCAATTCACAAAGTTTTAAAGCAGTATTAAACCCAAAACTAAAAATGTAATACGTTGCAACTTACCAGTCCTTAGATGTTATGGCTGCATTCGACTTTTTTTTTTTTTTAGGCGCTCTTTGTTCTCGGATTTCACCTGGTGATATGGCCAGTAACACACCTCCTGTATTAACGTGTCCCCGCTCTGGATGAAGGAGCACAAGGGATACAGCAGAGAGCAGCATTGTCAGTCTGGGGGGAGAAGAGTATTAGTTGTAGTAGCAGATTTAAATACACTAACAAATTATAACTGTACTCCAGCTCATACTGCAGTTACACAAGCAGTTACATATGAAGAATGTGATCTGACAGCAGTTACAGCAACAGTTTTTTTTTTCTTTTAAGCCTAGTACACATGGGCCAATGGTCGGACGACATTCAGCCCAAGTGTATGGCAGCTGGTCTGACAGAAGCCGGACGTTTGGCCAGCTTCTGTCGAAGGGTCATGACAGAAAAAGGTTCCCAATGGCTGAGCTTTTTGGGGGGAAGGGATAGCAGTACCTTGTTTTGACAAGTACCTGCTACAACTTCCAGTAAGATGTGCCATAGTAATCTGAGCCATTAGTTGTTGGGCCCCCTCCCCTTCATTCTGAAACATACAAAAAAATAGCAGGTAGACTCAAAATCAGTTTACTGCAGCGGATCATGCATTGAAATTGGTTGCCAGAGGTTACAGCCTATCTTTACCGCTCACTGATTGGTTGCTAGAGGTTACTGCACATTATTTCCGCTCACTGATTGGTTGCGAGAGATTAGGGATCGACCAATATTGTTTTTTTGGTGCCGATACGATACTGATATTTCGTCCGCCTCTCCTGCCAATAGCTGATATTATTTGCCGATATTTTGTACATTTAAAAAAAAAAAAAATGTTACTCTGTCCTTTTACATTTTATTGTTTTATCACTGTTATTGCTGTCACAAAGAATGTAAACATCTCTTGTGACAGTAATAGGCATTGACAGGTACTTTTTATGGAAAGATCAGGGGTCTATAAGACCTCAAACTCCTCCTCTGAAATTGAAAGTATTCAAAACGTCAAGATCAGAGTTTTTGAATACTTTATTTTTTAAAACTGGCACCTTTAAGATGCCAGTAATTCGGGAAGCGATGTCATGACATCGCTTCCTGGTTACTATATCCGAGATTGGTTGGGAGAGCCCGGGCGAGTGGCGGGGGGGCTGAGCCACATCGGTTGTTATTACAATAAAGCAAACCCCTTGAAGAAATATCGGTAATATCGGTCAGTTTTTTGACCGATACTTCTGAAAAAGTGAATATCGGCCACACCGATAAATCGGTTGATCCCTATGAGAGATTACAGCAGATCACTACTGTTCACTGATTGGTTGCTACAGGTTACTGCACATCATTACCACTCACTGAGCAGTGGAGCAATCCCACATAACTGAGCAAGTAAAGTGGCACTCAGAGACTGCGGACATACTGAAGGAGACAGTCAGAGACTATGCTATGCTATCCACAGTTCAGGACAACAAATATATGTTGTTTACTTTCACTCATTTTTTTAGCCATGTTATTCATACCTCATTCAAAGTCCCAACTTTACTTTTTTGTATACTGCAGGACACGACCAGAGACCATGGACATACTGCAGGAGATGACCAGAAAACTTTCAGCAATGCACACCTTTACAGTTAAATGACACAGTTCAGGATAGCAGTCAGGCATTCTATGGGAGTAAGGGCTTACGTGGCCAGCCGCCTGGGGGCGGGGCTCCCACTCTGATCTCTGCTCATACTACAGCTGCTCCCCCCTGAGCATACAGGCTGCATGGAGCAGGGTAAGGGCGTCAGTGGAGCTCCTGGCCTTGCCTTTTCTATGCTGGCTCGGGAAAACAGAGGTCCGGGGGCGTGGCTCCCACTCCAATTACTGCTCCCACTACAGCTGCTCTGTTCAGAGCATACAGGCTGCATAGGGGTGGGGTCAGAGCATCAGTGGAGCCCCCCCCCCCCTTTCTGCTGGCTGGGGAATACTGCCTCCCGTGTCCTCCTTGCGGCGTGCGCGCTGCAATGCTGTCATTGGGGCCCTAATTCGTGGGCTCAAGCGGCAGCTGCTATGGGCCCCCCAACAAAGATTGGGCCCAGGGCAGGTGCCCCATTTGCTCTGTGTTAAAGACGGCCCTGATTATCACCCTTGGAGGAGTGTGTGTTAGGAATATATAGTACCTTCCCCCTCTTTAATATAGGGGAAAGTGTTTTGTAGTCAACAGAGATAGCTGGGAACAATGCTAACAGATAATGTTTCAGAGGTAAAGCATACAGGAAATTATCATCTCAAAAGATTTCTGGCTGAAAGAACATAAGGAATATTATCTAATATTTATTTCATACTTGTGTAGTGCCCCCCCCCCCCAATTTCCAGGGGCCTGACGGTGACCCCCAGAAACAGGGAGGGCCGACCTTCCTCCTCAGGGTGCAGGTTACTAGGCATGGTGGGTGATGTACAAGGTAAAAAGGTGGGCGCCAGTCACTTTTATGCTTAAAAGAGGCGTTTATTTCTCACAACAGGAAAAAATGTGGGAGAGAGGGGATGGGGCACAAGACACCCTTAATCAAAAATAGTAATGATCAGCAGACAGGCAGACTCCTTAGACAAAAAGGTGAGATAAGGCAGACAGGAGTACAGAAAAAGAGCCTTTAAGCTGAACAAGCACATCTGTACTTTGTAGAATAGGCTGTTTTCTATAGTAACTGAACTTTACTCACTGCATCATATAGAGTTCTCTTGAATAAGTTCTCTCTTGAAGCTCTCCCAGCCACCTCATGGGTCCCGGTCCATGAAGAGTCACCTCTGGTACTTCTCTAGAACTCCATCCCTCTCAGAATTGTTTTCGGATATTGAGCAGGTGCTCCTCCATAAAATCTTGGACACCCGGATAGGCCTCAGACAGACCTACAGTAGCAGCCAGGGGAGCACCTGGATAGGCCTCAGGCTCCAGGCCTAGCAGCCAGGAGCTGTTTTTCACGCAGCCCCCCAGACCGCAACCTGGGTGGGGAAGGACCTTGATCACATGACTTTCTCCAAATAAATACCTTCTCCCGGCATTCATAGCAGCCAGTCTGATTGGCTGAGAAAGGTATGTTTATTCATAACCTGAATTCATTGCAGCTCATCATATTAACCGCTTGCCGACCGACTCACGCCGATATACGTCGGCAAAGTGGCTCGCTGCGCAAAACGGCATACCCGTACGTCACTACATCGTCGGCGGCTAGCGGTCCCCGCGGACTTGATGTCTGCCGGTGGCCCGGAGAGGCAGAACTGGGAGATGCTTATGTAAACAAGGCATTTCCCTATTCTGCCTAGCAACATGACAGGGATCTACTGCTCCCAGTGATCGGGAGCAGAGATCTCTGTCATGTTCTAGTGAGCTCATCCCCCCTACAGTTAGAACATGCTGAGGGAACACACTTAACCCCTTCCCTGCCAGTGACATTTACACAGTAATCAGTGCATTTTTATAGCACTGATCGCTGTATAAATGGTCAATGGTCCCAAAATAGTGTCAAAAGTGTCTGATCTGTCTGCCGCAATGTCACAGTCACAATAAAAATTGCAGATCGCCGCCATTACTAATAAAAAAAAAAAAAATAATAAAAATGCCATAAATCTATCCCCTATTTTGTAGACGAGATAACTTTTGCGCAAACCAATCAATATACGCTTTTTTTTTTTAACCAAAAATATGTAGAAGAAGAATACATATTGGCCTAAACTGAGGAAGAATTTTTTAAAATTATATATACTGTATATATATATATATATATATATATATTTTTTTTTTTTTTTATTATTATAGCAAAAAGTAAAAAAATTGTTTTTTAAAAATTGTCTTGCTCTTTTCTGTGTATAGCGCAAAAAATAAAAAATGCAGAGGTGATCAAATACCACCAAAAGAAAGCTCTATTTGTGGGAAAAAAAGGAGGTCCATTTTGCACGACCGCGCAATTCTCGGTTAAAGTGACGCAGTGCCGTATCGCAAAATAGGGCCTGCTCAGGAATGGGGTAAATCTTTCTGGGGCTGAAGTGGTTAAGGTCAATGGCAACAGCACCACCTACTGACAAAAAGGAGAAGCCATGGCTAAAACAGGTTTAGGAAGAAAGCCATTTGACCACTAAAAACTACAAATTAGCCAGGCTGGCTACCACCCAGCACAACTAAATTTACCTGCAGCCCTGCTTTGGGACAAGGGTGCTACACTTGAAACGACCCACATTTTATTTTAAGTCCTTAACAGAGGGATCCGTGTATTAATTTAACCATACCCAAAAAAGCACCATTGATGTCCTATAGGGGGAAGAAGGGTCAGCACTCAGGACTTAATTCAAAGGTTGTACATGCTTATAATTATAGGCTGGAGGAGGCTTGGTGAGAAGGCTGCATATCCTAACTGCAGAAAAGTCAGGACAACTGCCTAATTATCTAATTATGCTGTCTGGAAGGGTGTCTGGATCTAGAATGGCTGAACAAGATGACAAACGTTTTATTTTTTTTATGTAAAGTTAGCTGAAAGTATAACCTTCATGGGCAGGCTTTGGCCAGGTGCTGCCCAGAGCATTGGTAAACTTGTAGGCAGGTACCTACAGATGTGGAGTTATTGTTCAGTTAGTTTTAGACTGCCCAAGTATGGAGAGGGTTAATTCAGGATCTGCTTTTTGGGTTCGGCCCTCCACCCTGGTCTACGTATATATAGAGTGAAAACGGGGGTCAAGGGGCTTCTAGCGGGACCGCATAGAAAGCGAGGAGGTCCAGCTCAAGGAGAAGATGTAGCCTGGAGCAACATTCTATCACTCTAAGGAAATTCACCTGCAAGGATTTTAGTAAGTACTGATCACTACACCGCTAAGGCAGGGGTGTCAAACTCAATTTCATTGCGGACCACATCAGCATTATGGTTGCCTTCAAAGGAACAGCTGTATCTATAAGACTAGTTGTCCAGAGCACCTCATTCCTCCTTACAACAGATGTCAAGACCCCCCTCCCCACCATTAGAAACCAAGAGTCCCCCACCATCCCTGATATCACAATGCACCCCCCTTACCTTGTGCTGCTGCCGGGAAGAAGCTGGGGGCAGAGTTGGGAACCAGAAAGGGTATGGAGGAGGGCAAGAGGAGTGCTGGAGTCAGCTGCCAGGGTCTGCTGAATGCTAAGACCAGGGGGTGCTGCAGCTACACGAAGAAGCACAGGATCTGGTGGAGAGATAATATGTGTGTGGAGACAAAGGGGTGCTGCAGATGCAGGAGAGGTGTGAGGGCCACATGAAATGGACTGGCGGGCCGGATTCAGAAACTCGGGCCTTGCGTTTGACATGTGTGCTAGGGTATGCCTGGGCAGCCCAAGATAGTTAGTTAGGAATCTGCAAACATTGTGACTGTAATGTTTGCACTACCAGAGCTTCAGGAAATCATTTTAACTGGTCAAAGCCTGGTCAGAAGTTATTCAAATGGATGCATGGTGGTACATAATGTATTAGAAGAACAGGGCTTGTAAAGCACACATGGGGTGGTAGAGGAAGGTAAACACAAAAGAGTTAAAGTGGATGTAAACCCTCACATATACCCAGTGAAGTGAACAGCCTCATATGATATACAGAGATGAAACAAATCTCCCTACATAAGTTTTACATGTGTATCAAGGTCCCAGGCCTCCTCTAGTCTAATGAGAACCTTCAGAGCTAAAACCTGCTGACATCCTTCCGTACAGAGTGGGTTCTGAGGCATAGTGGGTGTAATGCAAGTTAGATTCATTGGGCGCCAGACACTTCTTGAATGCAAAGAGATTTTATTTCTCTTAAACAGAACTTTAGGAGAGAGGGTTAGGGCCAGGCCAGGCAGTTGCAACTTTAATTGGCAGACTCAGAGACTTCTACAGGAGAACAGCCATGCAGGGAAAAGCATACAGCAAGACACCACATCTGTATGTGTAGGAATGCTGTCTCCTATGGCAATAGTCTTTAACAGTTTCTAACACAAAGCGTAACAGTTCCTTCACTTCCACTACAATCACTTCTTGTAATTCTTTAATCCACTGAAAGCTTCCAGTCTCTCTCACTAGACTAGATGATTCACTGCCACTGAATCCCCTGAGCTCCTTGTCAAGGCTGGGCTCAGCCCTTCCTTCTCTGAGCTGGCTGTTCAGATGTTGGCATATTGCCAGCTCCTATCTCTCCACAGTTACTCAGCTGTTGATGATATCCTGCTCATCAGTCCTGCCTACTTAAAGGGGTGTTTCAGCTTCAAAAATTTTTTTTTAAAAGTCAGCAGCTAAAAAAAAAGTCGCTGCTGACTTTTAATAAGCACACTTACCCTCCCAGGGCGCCCGCGCTGCCGTTCGTGGAGGCCGAGATGTCCCTCGGCGTCCCGGATCCAGCGCCGCCATCCTCAGTAAGGGCAGCGGCTTCGCGCGGCCTACTGCGCATGCGCGAGTTGGCGCGCGGCCTACTGCGCATGCGCGATTCTTATTTGTGAATGGGGAACGCGGTGTGTTGTGGGACACAGTTCCCACAACACACCGCGCCCCATTCACCTGAAGACGGAAGAAGAGAAGATCACTGCGGCGTTGGAGGAGGCAGATTAGGACGATCTGCCTAGCAACAGCCATTTCTGGTAAGTAAAAAAAAAAATTTTTATTTTTTTTTTATTTTAAATTGTTACTAACATTTTTTGTAGTTTTCATTTTTAGGGTGTCCCATCACTTTAAAGAGGAAGTAAACCCTGATGGGTTTACTTCCTCTTTGTTTCCCTGCAAAGGTAAAGCATAATGGACTACTATGCATCGCATAGTAGCCCATTATGTGTCACTTACCTGACACAGGAGCCAGCGAAGTCACCGCTGTCCCCTTGTGTACGGAGCCTCCATCTTCTTGGTGGGTCTCACTGCTCCGGCGCTGTCATTCGACGAAGCCGCAATGACGTCACTCCCGCGCATGCGCACGGGAGGCACCATTCGCGGCATATAGCCGTTGACAGCTGCGTGCTCAGTGCGCCTGTACGCCGCTCTCTACGGCGCATGCGCCGTAGACAGCAGTGCCTGTCTTTTGGCAAATATCTCCTAAACCGTGTAGGTTTAGGAGATATTTCTTGGGCCTACAGGTAAGCCTTAATCTAGGCTTACCTGTAGGTCAAAGGGTTTACAACCACTTTAAGCCATCCAGCCCAGAGGATCTCTGCCTTAGTCAACATCACAGAGACGCGCTCCTGCATGACGTTTGACTTGTCTGACTATCCGTTCCGGTTCCTGAACTCTGGCTATGTTTTGACTACATTTGTATTTACTTTTATTATTAAACAAGTTTGATTTAACTGTACTTCTGTCTCGGTCTGATTTCATGGTTTCTGACACTCTGACGCTTCTCCGCTGGTCCCCAGCTTGGCACTCCAGATACTTCTCAAGCTTCACCTCACTGGCCTTCTCGGTCCCTGGCTTGACGCACAAGGCTGCTCTGCAAGCATCACCTCTGCTGGCTGGGTCTCTGGCTTGATACCTGCTGAAGTTTCCAGATTTTTCACCATCCCCGGTTGGTGAGAATTCTGCTCCGGTACTTGCTTCAGCTACTCACTGTGGTCCCTGGTAATAAGGTGGATGGTCCCTTAGTGGCGACAGCTTCCCCTCTACCCTCGACCACGACAGGCTCTCCAGCCGGCAGAACTGTCACTTCTGGTTGGACTGCAAGCAGCAATCCCAACCTTACACTGCTCTCATGCTTTTGGATAGGCCCTCAGACAGCCTAGCTTCCAGATGTTCCCAGGATAGACCCAAACTCCAGGCTTGCAACCTGGGCAGTACAACACACGTCCACCCAGACATCTGTCCAGCAGGCCAAGGGATTCAAGAAAACCCCTGGCCATTGGCTGAGATACCCCAAATACTCCAAATCTGTCCTTGCTTTGCCCTTCTCTTATCTAATGCCACCAGGTACCCAGCCACCTAGCGGAAGAAGAGAGAAGTGCAGCAATTCTAGACTTAGGGTGAAATAAATTGAACCCCAACAATGAGCCAAGGTAACTACACCTGGCAGGTAAATTTAGGAGCAACCCTGCACCCTGATGTTAGGAGCCTAAACATCAGGGTGCTACACATGCATAGCTGCTGTCTTCAACTTGCTATATTCTTTAGAATTCTTACATTGGGTTAGAATTATTACTTCCTCATTCAGCAGTAGGTGTGGAGTCTTGGCTTACACTGGGAGACAGCTGATTGGATGAGACAACCCCCACGTAGGCAAAAGAACAAAATTACTTTCAGAGCTGTGCTGTGACAAGACCAGCTCTCTGCTAATCTATTTATAGCAAAATCCCATGACACACATTTTCAGCTGCTTTTTTGTCAGAAGTTATCATGCTGATAACAGAGCAACGAAAAAGCAGAAACACTCGGGAATTGGTGCTTTGGAGAGAGATAAGTAAACACTACAGATATATGTGCCTAGGTCAGATTTCATAAATCGGGTTTACATCCACTTTAACTCAGTGAGGAAGTTGGAACAAAAGAATATATGCCACGGATAAACATGAACTGGTGGAAAAGTGTACATCTGCCTGTGAAAAAAGCATGGCACCTGGCATAGGTGGCTGGTCCTCCAGTAGCAAGGGGGTCAGTGTTCTGACACCCTCCCTAGCGTTGGTTTCCCCCAAAAGTAACTGGAACCATACAAGCAGTACAGAAACCCCCATGTACCAGGCCGCATTGTATGGGAGAGAGAAAGAGTTAATTAAGTGCACGCATGAGGTCAGCGCTAGGTGCAAGGTGGGACCCCATTTTGTCACTGGGATTGAGGTGGCAGAGTTACGCTGGACTGGTGGAGGGGGCATGGGCTCATTAGTGTCCCCCCTAAAAGCAAAATTAATCAAGCAGGGGTGTATAACATTGGACAGTACTTTTTCCAGAGAAACTCTGTACATCACACTAATGCCCTGTACACACGGTCGGACACCCCGACAGCAAAATCCCATGTTTTTTTTCCGACGGATGTTGGCTCAAACTTGTCTTGCATACACGTGGTCGCACAAAGTTGGTTGGAAATTACGAACGTTAAGAACGCGGTGACGTACAACACGTACGACAAGCTGAGAAAAAATAAGTTCAATAGCCAGTGCTGCTCTTCTGCTTGATTCCGAGCATGCGTGGCACATTGTGCATCGGAATTGTGTACACACGATCGGAATTTGCACAAACGGATTTTGTTGTCGGAAAATTTGAGAATCAGATCTCAAATTTTGTGTGATGGAAACTGTCCAATGGAGCCTACGCGCGGTCGGAATTTCCGACAACAACCTCCGATCGCACATTTGCCTTCGGAAAGTCCGACCGTGTGCATAATGCACATAGTTTGTGGCTCATCTCTAAGCCAGGGTCCCGCCTTAACGCTGACTTTCACGTGAATGCAGCCATGGTCCTGGGCATTGAAGAGCGTGTACCCGAGAGGAATGGGTGCGGTAGGACCCACCCACAGACCAGCTATACAAATACTAGAAATTTTCATAAATTATAGGCATCCCCTCACAATTGCTCCAATTCCCCGGCCTGTGAACAGATTGTAGAGGCACAGGACATTTGTTTTCCAGCATTACAGTAAAACATGCCTAATCCTTACCATATGAAGAATAAAAGAGGCAAATAAATGATTGCTTCATACTGCTTCAGGTTTGTTTGAAGGTCATTATATAGGTTGTTAAATTTTTCCATGCAGTGGGTCTCTCCCACACCACATGAGTTAAAGTGGTGTTGCCACCAAAAAAAAAAAAAAAAAAAATTTGCTTAAAAATCATAAAAAAAATAAAAAATAAATAATTGGAAAAAAACTTTTTTCCTGACAGACTCCATGGCAGCCAACGTGTGGGTTTAGTCCCGCCTCCACTACCCTATAGGACGTTACTCCCATAAATCTTTGCTCCGTGCCAGAGGCCGTGTTCTTTTTTTGTCCTCCTCCGAAGGACCTATACTATGTCTTTCTACCTGAAGATTATCGTTTCCCTCCTGCGATATGGACTGGCCGAGCGACTTGGAGTCGCACATTTCCAATAAGCTCTAGCTACTAGCGGAGTATGGAAAGGGGCATATGGAAGAGGCGCTGAAGAGGTGTATTCCTGGTCACTGACAAGGCAAAACCGCGTTATGGTCGTTAATCCTAGCTACTAGCAGGTGACTATTTTCCCCAACAAGTCCGGCATGTATGTTTGCTTACCTTCGGCCAGACGATCGTTCGCAGGAGGGGTGAGTCTTTTCTTTTGCATGGCAGCCCGTTTTTATTGTATGTGGCATTATTGTTGTCTTTTCCCTGTGCACTGTGTCCCCATACACCGCTGGTGCGGTGTGTCTGGCCATCATGACGGCTGGTTCCTCTTGCGTTCCAGCCGCCGAGTTCCTTCCTAGTTCGCCGCGCGGCCGTTCTGCGCATGCGCGGGACCGGCGCGAGAACGAGGCTTGGTTCGCACATGCGCGTAGCGGTACTCGCGCATGCGCACTAGCATCGTGGCCGTCGCATTGATGACGTCACGATAGGCGGCAGATTTAAAAAGGAAAAACAGCTTACAGGCTTTTGGAATGCCTGTAAGCCTGCAGAAGCACTCCTGAGACCCCGTTTTTTCTGGAAAAGGTAGGGAATTCTTGTGGAATGTCTTGCTACCTATTATTGAAGCCTTTTCTATTTTCTTATTGATTTATGGGTCACTTCTGATTGCAGTTGTCATGGACCTTCCCAGACCACTTGTTCCATCACCGCCTGCTAGTGGCCAGCCCTCTCGCAGCAGGTATTTGGGGGGGCATTCCCTGGGATGCCTGCTGGGGGAGGGTGGAACATCATTGTCGGTGTTGTTCCGCTGACACGGTTGGATCTGTCCTTTCTCTTTCAGCCCTTCTAGGTCTACTCAACGCCGGAGTTCTCATAAAGGAAGCGGTTCATCAAAATCCCGCCGGCACTCCTCTTCCAGATCTAGACACCACGGTTCTTCTGCAAGATCCAGTCATCGTAGCCGGGAACCATCTCGACCTTCCACGGCTTGCCCCAGTCACTCTGAAGGATCATGCTGGGGGTGTAGGGCTCAAGTCCCTAGGGACAAGTCCCTTTGTGATGCCTGTTATGTAAAGGCAACTGGAGAAAGGAGTGACTCTGACCAACAATTTAAGTCTCTGGTTGAGAAGATGGTCAAGGACAGCTTAAAGGAGCTAGAAGCCCCTCATGTATCTCCCGTAGAGTCGCCCAGATCTCCGGTGAGGGATGCTCAAGTTCAAGACACTTAAGAAGCTTCGTTACCAAGCCATCCATCTGCGGATCTCCCTGATAGTGAATCTGAGGAAGATGAGGCTGGTTCCGGTTTTGACTTTTCTCTGCTCCCTCTGCGCGGCTCCAGCGAAGCAGAGAAAATTTTTAAAACAATTAAAGAAGGAGCGCATCAGTTTTCCTTTTCTGTCAGAACTAGGGGAAGTTATCACGGAAGAGTGGGGAAAGGTAGAGAAGAAGAACTCTCTCCTGGCCAAAATTCAGAAACTTTACCCATTCAGAGAAGAAGAAGTAAAGCAGCTAGAATCATCCCCTCTAGTGGATGCGGCAGTAATGCGGTTGGTCAGACATGTGACCCTTCCCTTAGAGGACACAGTCTCCTTCAAGGACGCTCTAGACAGAAGAATAGACTCTGACCTGAAGCGGGTCTACCTCACGGCAGGCATGGCTTGTAAACCAGCCCTGGCTCTGGCGGCCTTGTCTAGAGCGATGGAGGTCTGGTCTGACAGTGTCGACGAGACACTCAGGGGTGTTTCAGAGGAGCTAGCCAGGAGTTCTCCTATACAGGAGCTGAGGCTGGCTTCGGCTTTCTTGGGGGAGGCCTCAATTGACATTATTCGGCTGATGTCTCGAGTTATGCTATCCTCAGTGACTGCCAAGCGTGCCCTGTGGCTCCGTCCTTGGCTAGCCGACCCGGCATCTAAACAAGTTTGGTGCCGGATCCCCTTTGACGGTTCGTCATTGTTTGGGAATAGGTTGGATAGTGCTATAACTCGAGCCACTGGCGGTAAATCTGGCTTTCTTCCCCAAGACAGGCGCCAACAAAACCCCAGAAGATCATTCCCAAGGAAGCAAAGTCAAGATCGTGCCAGGGAGGCACGCAGTTACAGGCCTGGAAGGGAATTCTCCAGGTCTTGGAGGTCCAGGCAATCATCTTTCAAAAAGGCTACAAAAAGCAGTTTGTCGGGTGAGAAACAACCGACCAAGTCCTTTTGAGATCGAGCCCGTCCAGACGGGCCAGGTGGGAGCTCGTCTGCTCCATTTTTGGCACGTCTGGGCGGCCTCGATCCAGGATTTCTGGACCGTCAGGACGGTTTCCTCAGGACACACTTGGACATTCAGCAGTGTTCCCAAGTGCAGGTGTGTTCCCACATCCATTCCAACATCAGAAGGAAAAAGGATGATACTTTCAGCTTACGTAAGATCTTTATTGGAACAAGGCGCCGCTATTCCCGTGCCAGTCGAGCAACGTGGTATGGGAATGTATTCCCCTCTTTTCTTGGTCCAGAAGAAGAGCGGTGCGTGGAGACCCGTAATAGACCTGACACATCTAAACCGCTTCATAAAAAAGGAGAGGTTCAAGATGGAGACCCTGTCCACGATCCAACAGTCAGTACAGCCAGGGGATTGGATGGTCTCCATAGACCTAAAAGACGCCTACTTCCACGTTCCCGTTGCAACAGACTTTCAACAGTTTCTGCGGTTCTCCATAGGCCAAATTCATTTACAATTCACTTGCCTTCCCTTCGGTCTGTCAACTTCTCCACGTACCTTCTCGAAGGTCCTGTTGGCAATCGTGGCTCTGCTAAGGATCAGAAGAATCCGGATCCATCACTACTTGGACGATCTACTCCTGCTGGCCCAGGACAGAAATTGTCTCGTAGATCACAGAGATCAGACCATCTCAACGCTCAGGGAGTTCGGGTGGCTCCTGAATATGGAGAAGAGCCAGCTGGAACCTTCGCAATCTCTCGTGTTCCTTGGAGCCTTCTTCAACACAGTGAAAGGTACCATCTCTCTGCCCGAGGAAAAGGTCACAATAGTGCGAGACAGGATCCACCTGGCTCTCGCGTCTTCTCATCTCAGCACTCTGCATTGCCTGAAGATCATAGGCACCATGGTGTCCACAATACCGATGGTGAAGTGGGCGCAATGGAGAATGCGTCCCTTTCAGAAGGGTTTTCTTCTTCAGTGGTCGGGAGACAAAGTCCAGCCAATTCGTGTCACTCAAGTCATGAGGAGTTCCCTCTTCTGGTGGCTTCAACGAGAGAACCTGTTGAATTGCCATTCCATTCGTCCAATCAGGTGGATCACAGTAACGTCAGACGCCAGCAACAGAGGTTGGGGGGCTCATTGTCTGACGGAGGTGGCTCAGGGCACTTGGGACTTTCCTTCTCGGGGGATAGTCTCGAATGTCCTAGAGTTTCGTGCAGCCTTCCTAGCTCTGGTGGCCTTCCCTCATCTGATAACAGGAAAGTCGGTAGTTCTCAGATTGGACAACACAACAGCTGTTGCCTACATAAGGAAACAGGGGGGCACCAGAAGTCGGTCCCTACTGTTAGAGGTGGAACCAATCATGCGTTGGGCGCAGAAGAATCTGGCCAACTTGACGGCAACCTATGTTCCCGGGGTTCTCAACGTCCAAGCAGACTTTCTCTCAAGAGTTCAGCTGGACAACAACGAGTGGGCTCTTCACGAGGAGGTGTTCAGATGGGTCGTATCCCTAGGGATCTCTCCAGAAGTGGATCTCTTTGCCTCCCAGTACAACAGGAAGATGGCGAGATACTACTCGCGGTTCAGGGACCCGCAGGCCTACGGGATAGATGCACTGACAGAGCGCTGGTGGTTCCGCACAGCCTATGCATTCCCTCCAACTCCGATCATCTTTCAATTCCTGAGGAGACTCAGATGGGAAGAAGTGGAGATAGTAGCCATAATCCCTCACTGGCCCAACAGACCGTGGTTTCCTCTCCTATCTCTTCTCAGCTTCCAAGATCCAATTCCTCTTCCGACCTGACGGGATCTGCTCTCCCAGGGCACGATTCTCCACCCGTGTCCAGCTCACCTACAGTTGAAGGCCTGGTTCTTGAGAGGGGAAGATTGGAAGCACTAGGATGTCCCAAGGAGGCTATTCCCACTCTCCTAAGTGCAAGGAGGCGTAGCACTAATAAGGTGTATGAGCGGATCTGGGCAAGATTCTCGTCCCATATGTCTTCCAGAGCCAATTCGTGCGGTTCCCCTGCAGTTCAGGACATCCTAAGTTTCCTGCAATCAGGTCTGGACCTACCCTTGTCGGTCAGTTCCCTTCGGGTTCAGGTGTCAGCTATTTCCGCCTTCACGGGAGTGTCATGGGCCAAACATGCCCTTATCCAACAATTTTTTAAAGGAGCAGTGAGACTGAGACCCCAAAGGAAGCCCAGATTCCCTAAATGGGATCTGCCTCTTGTTTTGGATTTTTTCTCTCATCTTGACAAGTCGCTTTCCGTCAGGGAGCTTACTTTGAAAACTGCCTTTTTAGTGGCCGTCACCTCGGCGAAGAGGGTGTCTGAAATCCAGGTTCTAGGAGCCAAAGAACCTTACCTAACCTTCTTTCCAGACAGAGTGGTCCTGGTTCCGATGTTAGGGTCAAACCCTAAGGTCACCTCGGTTTTTCATGAGAAGAGATCTCTCTCCCCACTTTCAGGTCCACTGGAGTCTCAGATGTTCATCCTCTGGATGTTGGTGGTTCCTTAAAACAATACTTAGAAGCTACAGCCTCATTCCGCCAGTCGGATTATCTGTTCGTCCTGTTCTATGGGAAACACAAGGGCTCTCGAGCATCAGTCAGATCTATTGCTGCATGGATAGTTCAAGCGATTCAGTGGGCATACAAGGAGAAGGGCTTGGCTCCTCCTCAGGCGGTGACAGCACACTCAACCAGAAGTCTTTCAACTTCGTGGGCAGCCTTGCGCCATGTGGCTCCTGATGTGATCTGCAGAGCGGCGTCTTGGTCGTCAATCCATACCTTTATGTCTCACTACTGTGTTGAGCCAGCGGCTCTTTCCTCAGTTGATTTTGGTGTTAACGTTTTGTCAGTTGACGGTGTCAAATAAATCTTTGTTTGTTCAGCATTTTGCCCACCCGGGTGTGTACGGCGAGTTATTTCCCACACGTTGGCTGCCATGGAGTCTGTCAGGAAAACGGAAAATTCCTATCAAAATACTTACCGTAATTTTCCTTTCCTGATGGACTCCATGGCATCTGGAGTTCCCTCCCAAATGGCTGGAGTAGGATAGTTACCGAACACGGCCTCTGGCAGGGAGCAAAGATTTATGGGAGTAACGTCCTATAGGGTAGTGGAGGCGGGACTAAACCCACACGTTGGCTGCCATGGAGTCCATCAGGAAAGGAAAATTACGGTAAGTATTTTGATAGGAATTTTCAGTTTTTTTACTCACCTCTAAATGCCTGTTGCTAGGGGGTCCCTCGTAGTCTGCCACCTTCAGTGCCCGGGCACTGACATCACTTCCCCTCGGCACCGCACAGTCATCTGGGACTTGTCACGTGTCCCAGATGACTGAGCATCGTAAAAAAACAAGTTGAGTGTAGCTCTCTGGAGATCGTCTCCATATTCCTTCATTATTGGCTACAAGGAAAAAACTACATTTCTCCATAGCAACCTTATCTATACATATACCAGTATTTTTTAGAATTATATTTTATAATGTTTATGTTCAGATTACTAGGCTGATTTTAATTTTACAACTCACATTACAAGGGTGCCCTCAGTAAGAATGCCAGTGCCGCGAGCGGAGCGGGGAACAAGGGGGGCTTCGTTCCCCGAATTGCTGGACCCTGGGACAGGTAAGTGTCCGATTATTAAAAGTCAGCAGCTGCAGTATTTGTAGCTGCTGACTTTTAAAAAAAAAATTTTAGTGGGCACTCCTCTTTAAATACCCACTTGGCTAGGCAGGAAAGGAAGAAATACAGTACTTTATTCTTTGTTCCTCTGGCATCTCCTCTGCTGTCCAACACAACCAAGATGTGGGTGGGCCCTCGCTGTACAGGAATACAATGCAGAACTGCTGGTCCTGCGTTGTAAAGGAGGAAGTGAAAGAGCTGCCACCAGCCAGGCAGAAAACCTTTTTGTGAAACATAATTGACCATCTTTGTTATCTGCGTGTCTTTATGTATTTTGTAATGTGAGTTGTAAAATTTTAAATCAGCCTAGTAATCTGAACATAAACATTATAAAATATAATTATAAAAAATACTGGTATGTGTCTAGATAAGGTTGCTATGGAGAAATTTTGTTTTTTCCTTGTAGCCAATAATGAAGGAATATGGAGACGATCTCCAGAGAGCTACACTCAACTTGTTGTTATTTCCTGAGAGTTAACTTCTGGCGCTGACCCAGCTTTCCCAAACAATGCTCTGCATGCATGGTGTGTTTTGTACATCAAACCAGATCAACTTGTTCTAGTTACAGGAAATAGTGCTGATTGCAGCCAGGTCCCTGTCTAAATTATGAGCTACTCAAGGAGTCAGGCGAGTTTGGTTTTGATAAAGGAGATGCCAGGAACATCTGTGTATATTCTGCTCTATCTCCATCAACAGCTGACACCAATAAATGACTTAAAGCGGAGTTCTGCTTAAAAAAAAAACGGTGACCGGTGACGTGTCCCAGATCATTGCCGAGAGGGAGGGGGGAGAGGCGATCTCCCTCCCGGTGCTGCGATGCGCCGAGAGGAAGTGGGAGCTGGGAACCTCTAAAAAGAGGCTATCTGCCCCCCCCCCAAAAAAAAAATGACATGCCAAATGTGGCATGTCAGGGGGTCACCTCCCTTTAAGAGGAGGTCCACCCGATTTTTTTTTTTTAAAAGTCAGCAGCTACAAATACTGCAGCTGCTGACTTTTAATCAATGGACACTTACCTGTTCCAGGTTCCAGCGATGTTCGCAGAAGATCGCTCGTCTCTCGGCTGCCCCGCCGCCATCCTCTGTCAGGGAATCAGGAAGTGAAGCTTGCAGCTTCACTGCCCGGTTCCCTACTGCGCATGCGCGAGTCGCGCTGCACATCTTTATTGGTCCCCGTTGTGTCCTGGGAACTGTGTGTTTTCCCAAGACACAACGGGAACCCTCGGATATGGGCGGGCATCCTCGGATAGGGGGGGGGGGCAGCTAGTCCCGGAAGTGGGTACAGATACCTGTATTATACAGGTATCTGCACCCCCCTTCCCCCTGAAAGGTGCCAATTGTGGGCAGGGTGGAGCTCCGCTTTAAATCGGAAAGTTACATTTTTGGGTGGAACTCCGCTTTAAACCACAAAGATTCTTATGTATGATCCTTAATTGCCACCTCTTGTGAATAAAAAAGGTAGGCTATTCTTTTTTTTTTTTTTTTTTTTTTGCCACTTCAGCGAAATTTGGGAGACTTCCAATCAGATTACTGATCATAGCTGTCTCTTCACTTGTTCACATCATTGTAGCTTATTATGTGCTTATATATACTTTTATTCATACCTCAGTTTCGAACACTTATATAATGCGTTTAATATTTCCGTGCTCACTCCCAAAAGGTAGGCTATTCTAATGCTTCTCAGGCTCTTGCCAACTAGGGCTGCCAGTGTTCTGCATCAACTCTCTCCAACTACAGGGTGGCTCCAGGAATTCAGCTCTAGCTTCAGGGTTGCTCTGGAACTCCAGCACTGCTGTAGAAAATTGCTAGCTCTTATATTGTTCTTCATGTTCAATGAAAGGTAGTTCTTTTACCATATTTAGGGACTGGCTGATCTGTAAATGACTGTAGACCAGGAGGGTTAAACTCAATTTCATCACGAGCTGCATAAGCATTATGGTCGCCCCCCAGGGCCAGTTGTATCTGTAAGACAATTTACTAAAGGCAAATAGACTGTGCACTTTGCAAGTGCAGTTGCTCCAGAGCTTGGTAAATGAGCAGATGCTCTGCTGACTTCCATCATCCAATCATGTGCAAGCAGCAAAAATGCTGTTTTTTGTTTTGTTTTTGTTTTTTACATGCACATGATTGGGTACTTTTTGCAAAGTAAAGCTCTGCCTCATTTACTAAACTCTAGAGCAACTGCACTATACAAAGTGCACAGTCTATTTGCCTTTAGTAAATCAACCCCTAGAGCAACCCCCTCCCCAACCATCAGAAGTCAAGTGTTCCCCACCCTACCTTACATTACAGTGCACCCCCCCCCCCCCCCCTCCAGTGCTGCTAGGAAGAAGCTGGAGACAGCACTGGGAAGTAAAAAGCGCAGTTTCTGGAGGCGGAGATGAGAGGTGCGGCGGCTGCACAGGATCTGTAGGAGGAATTATGTCCTCCTCTCTGCTGCTGACTGCTAAGAGGGGGTGGCAGTTATGAGCCTCTCCGAAGCCCCACGGAGAAGCGGAGGAGTTCTGTCCTCTCTGCTGCTGACTGCTGAGATAAGGTGTACCCCAGATGAGCAAGCAGAGCCCAGAAAAGCATAGTGGGGTGCGACGGCGCGTGCGCACGCGGGGGGGGGTAACCGGTACTGGGGGCGTGTGTGAGCAATCGGGTGTCAGCGCTGCCACCCAAATGATTTCACCTACTACTGCCTTCTCAGTTTCACACACAATCCCGGTGACTGCAGCCACCAGATTGTGCGTATAACCCCCCGCTGTCAGGTGCGTACAACGTACGGACCTGGCAGCGAAAGGGTTAAGGTGGTAATTAGAGGTTAAATGTTGGGGCTATGGTCGGGGATGGCAGAGCATAGTTTGGAATAATTTACCAGTAGTAAGTGAAAGGTCACGGTTCCCACAGGTTTAAAGTGCCAGAAAGCCCAGGGCCACATCCAGTCTGAGGGATTTATAACGGCTTCCCTCATTTCCATTCACCTGTCCTGTAAACAAGAGAAACAGAAATTAAATGATTTATCTGAACTTTGTTAAAAGTAAAGATTATCTAAGAAAGTATAATGGGGAGCTGACTAGGCCGACATTCAGCGTGTAAAGATAAAATAAAATAAAAACCTAAATATTTAAAATTCAAAGCACTGAGACCTCAAGTGGCTGGTCTATGGAACTGCACATAGACAGTTTGAGACTGAAGGATGAGTAGCTGGGCCTGCCTGAAAAGAGGGCTGTCCCCAGTAGGGCTGAGCTTGGGTGTGTTCAGATCCTAGTCTAAAATTCACAATGCCATTTCACATATATGGACTTTAGTGATTTCAATCTATGAATTGCATTTATATTCATTTATTGCTGTTTGCACCTAGCACTTTATTTTATTTTGCACAGTCAATGTGTTATACTTACTGTTTGCATACTTGCACAATTTTCTTTTTTATATATAATATATATATATATATATATATATATATATATATATATATATATATATATATATATATATATATATATATATATATATATATATATAAAAAAAAATATATATATATATATATATATATATATATTTTTATATACATATATATATATATAACATATATATATAAACACAAAATAATTTGTAAAAATATATAAAAATGGTATATATGATTTTTTTATACATATATATTCAATACTATTGGGACAACATTCTGTGGACCGATGAGACAAAAGTGGAACTCTTTGGAAGGTGTGTGTCCAAGTATATCTGGCGTAGAAGGAACACTGCATTTCAGAAAAAGAACATTATACCAACAGTAAAATATGGTGGTGGTAGTGTGATGGTCTGGGGCTGTTTTGCTGCTTCAGGACCTGAAAGACTTGCCGTGATAAAAGGAACTATGAATTCTGCTGTCTACCAAGAGATCCTGAAGGAGAATGTCCGACCATCTGTTCGTGTACTCAAGCTGAAACGAACTTGGGTTCTGCAGCAGGACAATGATCCTAAACACACCAGCAAGTCCACCACCGAATGGCTGAAGAAAAACAAAATGAAGACTTTGGAGTGGCCTAGCCAAAGTCCTGACCTGAATCCTATTGAGATGTTGTGGTATGACCTTAAAAAGGCCGTTCATGCTCGAAAACCCTCTAATGTAACTGAATTAGGACAATTCTGCAAAGATGAGTGGGCCAAAATTCCTCCAGGACGCTGTTAAGGTATATATATATATATATATAAAAAAGAAAATTGTGCAAGTATGCAAACAGTAAGTATAACACATTGACTGTGCAAAATAAAATAAAGTATAGGAAATCTTAAAAAAATTTATGAAATTCCCTTCTAATGCCGCATACACACGATCGGAAATTCCGCCAGCAAAAGTCCATGTGAGCTTTTGGTCGGAAAATGCGACCGTGTGTATGCTCCATCGGACTTTTGCTGGCGGAATTCCAGCCAGCAAAAGATTGAGAGCATGTTCTCAATTTTTCGGTCGGAAAAAGTTTTGACCGGAAATTTTAATCGTCTGAACCGACGCGCAAAATTCCTACGCATGCTCGGAAACAATTTGACGCATGCTCGGAAGCATTGAACTTCATTTTCTCGGCTCGTCATAGTGTTGTACGTCACGGCGTTCTTGACATCCGAAAGTTCAGCAAACTTTTGTGTGACTGTGTGTATGCAAGCCAAGCTTGAGTCGAATTCCGTTGGAAAAAACATCCAAGATTTTTCCGACTGAAAATTTGCTCGTGTGTACGCGACATTAACCAGTAATCCTTGGAACAGGTGTCCTCATTGGAAGACTTCCCCTTACTTTCCTTCTCAGTGACAATGGTCACCAGTACAAATAAAACTGTGGTGACTAACAGAGCAATAAAAACAGGACAGAGGGTCTGAACCTTCTCGATGTATCCAAAAACGTAAAAAAAGGTTTTGCCTAGAAATACAGTTTAGCTCAACTGAATTTATTCCCCCTTAAAAATAGGTGACTGTTCCCTCACCTAAGGTTGCTCTCTTATCTATCCTACGGGGTCGGTTAAATCACAAAAGTCTAGCCTCCTTAGATTTTTTTCTATCTGCAGTTCGCCAATTTATTTCCAGATTTTGGAAGACAGATACCACCCCTCTGATTAATCTTTGGGTGGATACGATCAACGATATCATTCTTATGGAGGAGATGCAGGCAAGAGAACTGGTGGACAACTGGGAAAAGCACAAAAAAACATGGGGTGTATGGATTCACTATTCAAACTCAGATAGGTTTCAAAGACGATTCTCCACCTGAAGAGGACATTCTTTCTTCTCCTCAGGGGATGAGTTATTTGATGGTTCCACAGGAATGACTTGTTCATTGTCACACCTTTCATATCTCCCCTCGCTGTCTTTTTCCCCTTTTTCTGTCTTCCTACTTTGTTTTCCTCCCTTTCTGCCGCCCCCCCCCCCCCCCCCCGATGTTCTTTATGTTCTTGGATATGATTCACTGTTATGACTGATACAGGTGGGGCCGTTGGCCGTTATGTTACAAGATTTTATGATGTACCAGTTACTTGGTTCCCCCCTCTTCTTTTTGTACCCGCACATGTTTTGATGCTCTTTATCCGAAAACACGGATAATAAAAATACATTCAACCTAAAAATAGATGCCTGTGGCAGGATACAAGCACCTTTATATAAATTAATATATGGTCCAAGAAGAAAGTTAATGAAAGGTTGTTCACTTTAAGGTCACCGCAAAAGACAAGGAGACCATTTTTCAACTTGATCAACTATATAATTATCTTTCAGGTGTTCTGAAAACCCATTTGTGGTTTTATAAGACATGTGTTCATGGTGGCCAGGACCAATCACAGTTCCAGGGCTGCGGTTTGGGGTGCGCCATACCTACCTCCATGCTGCAGTCACTACACAAGATCCTCTATACTGGAGTTGGTTTATATCTGTTTTGTAGCTGCAGAACCTTTGACATATTCTGAATTTAGTTTAAAACACAAGTGCCCCTGAATATTTCAAAAGATACTGCCTGAGGGCACAAGTGCCACTTGTTATTTAGACATAATAAAGCAATTCATTTTTTTATTTTTTTTTTATTTTTTAGTTCATCCGGTGATATTTATTTAATGCAGTGTTTTAACAGGGTGGTATGGATATGGATATAAATACCATCTGTTTTATACTAGTTTAAACGCTTCAGCCCCGGAAGAATTTACCCCCTTCCTGACCGGAGCACTTTTCGCGATACGGCACTGTGTCGCTTTAACTGACAATTGCGCAGTCAAAATTGACGTCCTTTTTTCCCCCACAAATAGAGCTTCCTTTTGGTGGTATTTGATCACCTCTGCTTTTTTTTATTTTTTGCGCTATAAACAAAACAGAGTGACAATTTTGAAAAAAAAGCAATATTTTTTACTTTTTGCTGGAGCTTTAGTACTGTCCGTGATAATTTTTTTATTTGCACTAACATATCATTTTTCATGGACGAGCTTTCGGAGGTGTGTCCCCTTCTTCAAGGTCTAAGCAGTACCGATTCAAAAAAGTTTTAGCAGAAGGTAAAATGTTAAAAACAAAAGGAAAAAAAAGGAAACATCTCTGAGGGGTAGGAGAAGAAAAACAAACACATACATATACAAATCAATAGTATGGCAATGGTAATAATACTTTTTGCTGTAATAAATACCCCCAAAAATATATAAATCTGTTTCTCAGTTTAGGCCGATATGTATTCTTCTACATATTTTTGGTAAAAAAAAAAATTGCAATAAACAGATATTGATAGGTTTGCGCAAAAGTTATAGCATCTACAAAATAAGGGATAGAGTCATGGCATTTTTATTATTATTTTTTTTTTGTAGTAATGGCGGCGATCTGCAATTTTTTTTTTATCGTGACTGCGACATTATGGCGGACACATCGGACACTTTTGACACTATTTTGGGACCATTGTCATTTATACAACGATCAGTGCTATAAAAATGCACTGATTACTGTATAAATGACACTGGCAGGGAAGGGGTTAAACACTAGGGGCGATCAAGGGGTTAAGTGTGTCCTAGGAGTGATTCTAACGGTGGGGGGGGTGGGCTACCACTGACATTACATCGATCACTGCTCTCGATGACAGGGAGCAGTAAATCTCTGTCATGTCACTAGGCAGAACAGGGAAATGCCTTGTTTACATCTCCCCGTTCTGTCGCTCCAAGACACGATCGCGGGACACCGACAGTCCGCGGGGCCCACAATGCCGCACCTTAAAGGGGACGTACCTGTACGCCCATTTGCGCAGCCTTGCCATTGTGCTGACATATATCGTTGTGCACTGGTCAGCAACCGGTTAAGCTAGTTCATAAACTGATAATTTTCTTAGACTGTGAGCTGTGTGTCCCATAAATGTGGGGCCCCCACGCTCGCCGGGGAGTATTTGTATTTTGTGGGTCCGTGCATATGATCGTGTCCTGGGTAAGGCAGCGTGCAGGAGGCACCACCATACATGTTTTATGCTTTATATTATTTTCAATATTTACAAATGTTATGACTAATATTTTCTCTCTCTCTCTCTCTTATTTACTCATAGAATAATAATGATGTTTGCTCTATGATACTATATGTAATAAGCTCCTGACTTATACAGACAGCTCTCTGGTGCCTCCCTATGGTTCTGGAATGTTAAAGAACATTCTGGAAAATAGAGGGCAGAGGCTAGGAGGGCTGTTCTGCATATTTAGGGTCCTGACAACAGGAAAAGCTTGAAAGGAGTCTTCCCTAAGAGGCAGCAGGAGCAAGGAGGACAGTGCGATTACTACAGCACGGTGCAGGAACCTGCAAGGGGAGAGATTGCCACATATAGCAGGTTTCTCTGGAAATTAGCCGTGTGCTTAAATCTTTCCTATTTTGTCCTGAGATATCTCCAGAGGGTCAGTCGGGTAGACTGGTGAAGAAGCAGCCAGGTGATGAAAGCTGAAGCTGTTGTGTGCCTGGCCATGCAGCAGTAGGGAACCCCGACATCTGCAACCCCTATGGGAAGTAGTGCCACAAAGGTACTCTGAATCTGAATAATATAATGAGCAAAATGTATTCAACTTCGAATGAAAGATCTGAGGAAGGATTATGCTATACATAGTTGGTTTACACAGAAGTAGTATGTTATTTAGCTGCAGAACGGTTTTGATTATGATCACAGACAGATGACAGCAATTTTGTGGTTAATATTTACCACACAGTACAGTCTGTAAAGACATAAAATGTTATCATTGATTTTACCAGATTTTTGACATATATATTTGTGGGGTAACTAAATTGCAAACATGTTTCTAGTAAAGCACATAGAGCGCCCAGTTCTCAGCGTGTGTGGATTATACAGAGGCCCCCTAGTACTGAAGAAAGAGAATTGATGCCGTAGCCAGTTTTTTTTTTTTTTTTCTAGTCCCGTCAGTCAATTGCTGACATCATTTCGTATGCTCCATATTTCCTTTGTACATAACAAATAATATTTATGGAAAAGGAATTTGATTTGAACATGATCCTTTTAGCAACGGAGACTTCTACAATATTAACCCTCTGAAGCCCAGTGTTTTAGCAGGATTAACAGAGCCATTATACTGTTCACCGTTTACAAATAGAAGCAATCACGGCTCAAGGTCAGTCTCCTGTTTCCACCTCCACTGACACACCACTGGGTGCTAGCCCTGTATGTTACAGGTTTGCAAGATGCAAAGAAAGTTCTGGTTGGCTGCCTGTCCAGTTAAAAAAATCACCTTTATTGTAGCATATTCTTAAAGGTAACTCCAAACCACAAGTATAGGGGAACAGCATCACCAGCTAATGTGTTTCACGCTTCACATGAGCTATGATTAAGTGCTAAAGAAGCGTGAAATGCATTAGCTGGTGATGCTTTACCCCTATACATTTTTGTTTTGGAGTTGCTTTAATGCATATGCTACAATGAAGGTAATTTTAACCAGACATGCAGCCAATCCCATTTCAGCAATTTATCGGCCTCCTAACCAAATTGTCCCCTGCATCCTGTTCCCTCGCAACTACTACGGTCACCCTCCTATTCTATCCTACGCTCCCTCACTCATATCTTTAATCTCTCCCTCTCAAGTAGCACCTTCCCTTCCCCTCTAAAACATGCACAGATCACTCCCATACTTAAAAAGCCCTCACTGGACCCCACCAACCTGAACAACTTAATACCCATCTCATTGCTCCCATTCACCTCTAAACTTCTAAAACGCTTATTCTACAACCGTCTTAGTAGAGCTGCACGATTAATCGAGGAGAATCGTTATCGCGATTCTCCGCCCGCCACGATCGCAATGCCGGATTTGAACTATTTTGACCATTCAGCAAATTGTCAGTTTAAAAGCATGCGCCGTGCAGCGATCAATGGTTTTTCCGGGATGTTGCCTGTTTCGGAGAGGAGGGGAAGCCGTCAGAGCCAGCGTAAATGTCTGACGTCAGCAAAGAAGAATGTGATTGGTTGGTAAGTATGTTTCTTCTTCCCAGAGGTCTCGGGGACAGTGCACCAGCACAAGCATGACTGCAGCACTGCCATACTGCTTTTTTGTTTTTTTTAAGAATCAGCAAATGCTTTTTATTCTCTCTCTCTCTCTCAATCTCTCTCTCTTTCAATCAATCGCTCTCAAATCAATCGCTCTCAATCTCTCTCTCAATCACTCAATCTCTCTCTCAATTAATCACTCAATCTCTCTCTCAATCAATCGCTCTCAATCAACCTCTCAATCTCTCTCTCAATCTCTCTCTATCAATCTCTCACCTAAAAAAAAATTATATCGCGAGAATCATGATCTTTTTATTCTAAGTAAAAAAATCGTGATTCTCATTTTGGACAGAATTGTGCAGCTCCACGTCTTAGTTCCTACCTCATTGAAAATAACCTTCTTGACACTTTCCAGTCTGGCTTTTGCTCGCAGCACTCCACAGAAACTGCCTTACTAAAACTCACAAACGATTTACTAACTGCTAAAACCAATGGCCACTACTCTGTACTCCTACTATTTGACGTCTCTGCGGCCATTGATACTGTTGACCACCCACTCCTTCTCAATAAACTCTGTTCCCTTGGCCTCCAAGATTCTGCTCTATCCTGGTTCTCCTCCTACCTATTACAGTGCTCCTTCAGTGTTACCTACAACTCTAGCTCTTCCTCTACATTGCCTCCTTCTGTGGGGTCCCCCAAGGCTCTGTTCTTGGACCCCTTCTTTTCTCTAGCTACACCTCCTCCCTTGGTCACTTGATAACCTCCCATGGCTTCCAATACCATCTATACGCCGATGACACCCAAATCTGTCTACTCCTCACCTCACTCCTTCAGTCTCCTCTTGCATTACTAACTCACTAACTGACATATCAGCATGGATGTCACACCACTTTCTTAAACCAAATCTCTCTAAAACCAAGCTGATAACATTACCCCCACCTGCGCTCCCCTCCATGACTTTTCCATCAATAATGCAACCATCAATCCCTCCCTTAACATCAGGGTACTAGGTGTAATCCTAGATGCTAATCCATCCTTTCAGCCCCAAATCCAGTCGTTGTTAAAAGCTTGTAGACTTCACCTTCGTAACATCTCTAAAATATTCAAATATAAAAAAGTGCGGCGCTCATAGAGCACGAAAAATAACAATCAATGTCTAAAAGTGATGATACTAAATAATGATACAGTATCCAAAAAAAAAAATTAATATATGAATGTGTGTCACTAAAAATAGTGAACAAACAAATAAGATAAATCAAATGGATTGTGAATCAAAAGATCATATATATGGAAAGGGTTGGTAGACCTACTAATCACATAATCGCATAGATCACATATACAATAAATATGACAGTAGAAAAATCTTGAATATATATCACCATATAAACAAAACCATATAGCAATGTGTGTTACAAATAGTGATCTAAGCAAAAAACACCACCTAATAGTGACATAAATTCAACATTGGTGCGTTAAGAAATATATAACAGGTGACTTGGTGCAAGTTGTCTGTTGCAGTCCACCACCTCTTGGGAATGCGCTTACCAGATAGCGTGAACTCAGATAGGCTTACACCGTATGAGTCACAAAAGGCAGTTGGTGTCACTACACCCGTGGGAGCATCTACTTGGGGATGGTGCCAAACGACAAGATCCTTCACTGGATATATCCAAAGAACTCTCAGGAGGGAGGGATGATGGATGTTATACCACTGGTAGTGCTCAAATTAGTGGGACCGATAAAGAGAAAAATGGAGCCACATAGTGTAATACCATAGGGGATTTATTTTGACAAAGCATATAAAAATGGGTACTCACATTTAAAACGACATGTAAAAGCATATAATGGTCTACTGGTAACGCAGTGGTAACAGCTAACCGAGTCCCGACGCGTTTCGCCTCATACAGGCATCATCTGGGGGTCACCCAGAAATTTTTAGTGGGAGGAAGAGTGCCCCGTCATTGGTTTTTGTGGGAGGAAGAGTGCCCCGTCATTGGTTTTAGTGGGAGGAAGAGTGCCCCGTCATTGGTTTTAGTGGGAGGAAGAGTGCCCCGTCATTGGTTTTAGTGGGAGGAAGAGTGCCCCGTCATTGGTTTTAGTGGGAGGAAGAGTGCCCCGTCATTGGTTTTAGTGGGAGGAAGAGTGCCCCGTCATTGGTGTCAGTGGGAGGAAGAGTGCCCCGTCATTGGTGTCAGTGGGAGGAAGAGTGCCCCGTCATTGGTGTCAGTGGGAGGAAGAGTGCCCCGTCATTGGTGTCAGTGGGAGGAAGAGTGCCCCGTCATTGGTGTCAGTGGGAGGAAGAGTGCCCCGTCATTGGTGTCAGTGGGAGGAAGAGTGCCCCGTCATTGGTGTCAGTGGGAGGAAGAGTGCCCCGTCATTGGTGTCAGTGGGAGGAAGAGTGCCCCGTCATTGGTGTCAGTGGGAGGAAGAGTGCCCCGTCATTGGTGTCAGTGGGAGGAAGAGTGCCCCGTCATTGGTGTCAGTAGGAGGAAGAGTGCCCCGTCATTGGTGTCAGTGGGAGGAAGAGTGCCCCGTCATTGGTGTCAGTGGGAGGAAGAGTGCCCCGTCATTGGTGTCAGTGGGAGGAAGAGTGCCCCGTCATTGGTGTCAGTGGGAGGAAGAGTGCCCCGTCATTGGTGTCAGTGGGAGGAAGAGTGCCCCGTCATTGGTGTCCCTGAGAGGAATAGTGGCCCACCATTGGTGTCCTCAGACAGCGTTCTCCCTGTTTAAAAATTTAGATAATAAAAAGGTTGTGTGTAGAGTGTGGTTTTTGTCATCTAAATTGTTTACTTTTAAGAAAAAGACAAACGTCCATAATCACTGTCACACTATCAGGCTGTCGCGCAGTTTTAAGCCTATCCTGGGATATGTGCAGGCTATTTGCAAGCTGAGTGATTTATCTTGGGATGCTTTTGTTGTGCAATGTGTTACCAGGGCTGACTGGCAGAAAGCCATATTTAGTTTTCATTCAGTCTATAGAACAGACAATGCTGTAGTGAGATTCTGTGCCAATAGTAAGAAAAGCAGAGCTGGGCATTCATGTGGGGGGCTCACCACTGAAATCCCAGAGATAGACATTATATAGGCTGCATGTATACAAACACATATATACAAACTATGTCTACTTTAAAGGGTAACTGCACTTTTGTGGGGGAAAAATGGCAACTAACAGATATAGCTTACACAATTACTACACTGTAGCCATATCATAATTGGATGTTATTAAAAATGACCATTCCTTTTCAATCTGCAGCACTGTAATTTTCTGTAAAAAAAATCAATGCAATATGGAAACCTGGAGGCGTTCCATAAACCGTTAGCGTACAGAACGCCTCCTGAAATGTAATTTCCTGCTTTAGTGATTTCTCCAGAAGTCTGCACTAAGATACACATCAGATTTTAGGTATCCTCTGCAACAAAAATGTCAGTTTTGTTGAGATACTCCCAAAGAGTTAATTATTTCTAAAGGGATGCAGACCTTGTATTTTCTTCATTGGAACAAGTGAACCAGCTGATTAAAGCATATGTTCACCTTTTGTAACATGTTACACCCATATGAAATGTACTGATCTTCTCCCCCCACTCACTGCCACAATCTAAAAAAAATGCAGCCATGCGGAGTTCTGTGAATGAATGGACTACAACTACCAACAGCTTTTGCTGCTGTCGGCTTGTAGTTCTCAATGAACTCAATTGAGTGTTTTTGTAGTTCATGGATGATCGGTGTAAAACTGCCTGGCCGTATGATGTACAGGCAGACAGATTACACTGCCAGTCTGCAGGAGACCTGCATGGCATCAGTGATCTGCTGATCGGTGGTGAAATGCTTTTCAGGCTCCTGCAAAAAAAAATATATATATATTTTTATTTTAGTTTTTAAAAGGTGAATAATGAAGAAAAGACTCCTATTCAGGTTTTTGTTTTTTTCAAATCCCTGCAATGTACATGGATCACCCAAAGTTGATTGATTTTTTTCGCAACAAAAGTTACTTTTTAAGCATGAAGGGAACGATACAAACAGAATGATCATACCATAACTATATAGGTCTAATCAGTGAGAAACAGCATATTTTGATAATGGTAAATTAAAATAAAAAAAGAAAATTCCTTAAAAAAATGCAAGGATTACTAGGTTACAAAGTATGCTTTCCAAAGGCTAATATATTTTACTGCAATGAATAAAAGACTTAGGCATGACATAACTGAAGACCAGTTTAGCTAATATTATGTCTATGGGCCATCCCGGTCCTAGATAACTAATCTCATAGAGAAATAGAATTAAAGCATGTTTACACTAGTACACACGATCGTAAATTCGGCCAGCAAAAGACTGATGAGAGCTTTTGGTCTGAAAATACGACCGTGTGTATGCTTCATCGGACTTTTGCTGGCCGAATTTCTGCCAGCAAAAGATTGAGAGCAGGTTCTCAATTTTTCGGTCGGAAGTTCCGATCGTCTGTAGCAATTCCGACACGCCAAAATTCCTACACATGCTCGGAAACAATTTGACGCATGCTCGGAAGCATTGAACTTCATTATTTCGGTTCGTCATAGTGTTGTACGTCACCGCGTTCTTGGTGGTCGAAAGTTCAGCAAACTTGTGTGTGACCGTGTGTATGCAAGCCAAGCTTGAGCGGAATTCCGACAGAAAATCCGCTTGTGTACGTGGCATTGGTCCCCAAAAATTAGCTAGTTCTGGAGCTTCACCAGCACCCCCCCTTGCTACTTCATTATCTCCTACTCCACTCACATGTAAAATAGAGCATGCTTGGATGATCCAAGTGTGCATAGATGAATTCCTGGAAAACTTAAGGGCAGATAAATCAGTCCTTCACATCCAACCATCCTCTAAGGCAGTGGTCTCCAAACTGCGGCCCATTGTGTGCCTTTATCCGGCCCTTGGGACACTATTCCTCCTACTGATCTTAACAATGGGGCAAAATTCCTGCCACTGACACCAACAGAGGCGCAGCCTATTCATATGTGTGACAAACACGCCAAACAAGCTCCTGCACCCTTTTTTTTTGGGTGTAAAGCTCTGAAAGTTTTTTACCGCACGTTAAACTTAAAGCACATTTGTGTGTTCTGTGAATGCGCCCAAAAATGCATTCGTTCTCAGAACGCACAGGTGTGAATGGAGCCTAAAGCTTTTAGGAGTATTGACAAGGTATGGTATATTAATCCAAGCTGAAGCAATGTAACCATGTATAATATATCCATACCTGGAATTCTTCTTTAATAGTAACTCCCCTAGGCCCCTTTCACACTGGGGCTTTTTTCAGGCGGTACAGCGCTAAAAATAGCGCCTGTACACCGCCTGAAAAAATCCGACCCCATTCACTCCAGTGGGCAGGCTTTCACACTGGAGCGGTGCGCTAGCAGGACGGTAAAAAAAGTCCTGCTAGCAGCATCTTTGGAGCGGTATAGGAGCGGTGTATTCACCGCTCCTATACTGCTCCTCCCCATTGATTTGAATGGGACACCGCAGTAATACCGTGGCAATACCGCCGCAAAGCGCCACTACGGCGGCGCTCTGCAGGGCATTTTAACCCTTTTTCGGCCGCTCACGGGGGGTAAAACCGCACCGCGAGAGGCCGAATACCGCGGCTAAAACGAAGGTAAAGCAGCGCTAAATATAGCGCTGCTTTACCGTCACCGCGGCTCCCGCCCCAGTGTGAAAGGGGCCCTAATCACAGTTACATGAAACCTCATTCAGAATTTTTTCCAGTGTTTATGACGTGACCTCATTCATGTCAATATTTCTTGCTGTCCGTTTTCGTTCGATCTCCCCATAGAAATCAGCTGGGCTCTGACAGACCCCTCCCTGCTCAGTGAGCAGAGACGGACCTGTCATCTGCCGGCTCAGCGCAGATCAACCGAGCGACCTCCTGCTGAGCTGGCAGAGTCCGCTGAGCGGATCCGCCCCGTGTGAAAGGGGCCATACAGTTCAGCATATAATAAGACCCCTTTCACACTGGGGCTCTTTGCAGGCGCTACAGTGCTAAAAATAGTGCCTGCAAAGCGCCCTGAAACAATCGCTGCTGTGTCTCCAGTGTGAAAGCCCTCATGAAAAAACTCATGCAAGCCCTCAGTGTGAAAAAACTCATGCAAGCACCATCTTTGGCGCGGTGAAGGAGCGGGTGTATACACCGCTCCTTCACCGCTCCTGCCCATTGAAATCAGTGGGGCAGCAGCGGCGCTTTGCGGGCGGTTTTAACCCTTTTAACGTCCTGCTAGCGGCCGAATAGCGCAGCTAAAACGACAGTAAAGCAGCGCTTTACCGCCAGCGCCCGCACCGACCCAGTGTGAAGGGTAGATTGCACAATTTGATTGCGGTGTGTGTGTGTGTGCCATCATCCATCAGTTGACTTGCGATCTGAATCTGCTCTACATATCAGACTTTGCTAAATTATTTGAAGACTACAGAAGTCTATTTGAAACCCTTTTATATTTGATATTCCTTAGGATTCCCAGATCCGCCAGAGCGCTGCATACAGCCTGCACCAGCCACAGGGGAACAAGGAACATGGCACTGAGAGGACTGGCTTCCTTTACAAGAAGAGTGATGGGTAAGCAGTGGTTTCTTTTAAGTGAGAATTTTGATTTTATCTCTACTTTGAGAAAATAAGGCCAATTATAAGCTTTTTATTGTTTTTTAGATCTATGTTAAAATGGTTGTATATCATTACATATACCCAATGAAGTGACTATTCTCAAGTGATACACAGAGATGAAACAAATCTTCCTACATAAGTTGTACCTGTTTATTTACAGGCGTCTTTCCCCTACATCCATTCAAAGTGCAAAGTTTACACCAGATCTCTCAGCTCTGAAAGGCAGGGGGGAAGGGGAGGAGAGCTGAAGTTACATCGAGGAGTGCTCTGAGAGCTAATTGGAGGGAAGGGACACACCCCCTTCACACAAGAACAGAGCTGAGGCTGTTAATCAGCTGGAGCTCCCTCCCCTGTCACCATTTTTCTCTCTGGGTCAGGAAATCCATCAGAAGTGACTCATGCTTATAGCAGAGAAGCAGAAAAGATACCTAGGGGACTTTCACACTGCCAGTGCCCCGGTGTCGGCGGTAAAGTGGCGCTTTATCGTCGTTTTGCATCGCTTTTCTTCAGCTAGTGGAAGGGGGCAGAGGAGACACTGTTTGAGGGGGAACAGAGCACACTACAGTGAGGGGGGAGGTATAGTGATGGACAGAGATCACTACTTTCAGGCGGACACTTCTATGGTGGGGTAGAGGACACTACAGTGGGGGGTTTGATGTGTAGAGGGGCAGAGGACACTGCTTCGGGGGTAGGATGGGCACTACTGTGGGGGGAGGGGGACAGGGCTGTCGTAATGCATGGGCACTGCCCAGGGGCCCCAAGTGCATGGGGGCCCAATGATAATCTTGCATTATATCATACTTTCCAGCTGTCCCGGATCTGCCATGCTTTTTACTAAGCTGTCCTGGGATGGTAGTGTCCAGGCAAGCATCCCAGAACCTGTACTGTACTTTCCTGATCCCAGTATTGTGCCCTTCTAACCCCTCCTCCCCGTACGGTGCCCTTCACCCTCCCTCTGTACTGTGCCCTTTGTGTTGATTAGTCTTTGATTTATGGCATTCTTTTATATTGTTTAAAATCTATTTTATTGAACGGACTAATAAATATGTTTCATTCTATCAGCTATTTATACTTTTTTAATTCTTGGGAGTAGGTGCATAATTTGGGTGTAGACTGGCAGGGGTCCTAGGTCATTACTTTGCCCAGGGGCCTATGATGCTATGAAGATGGCCCTGGGGCAGAGAACACTGCTATAGGGGAGCAGAGGACACTATAGTGGGGGGGGGGGGGGGGTGATGTGAAAAGGGCAGAGGATGGAAGGTTAACAGGGTGGGGGGGGGGGGCTCAAATGAAATCTGGGGGAAGAGGGGCACAGCTCACCCAGCACCCCCCTAGATCCGGCCTGGCACACCTAGACCTCATAAGTTTACCCATAAAGGAGGCAAACCTTTATTAACTAGTTATTTCCAGGTGGGGTGAGCTGCACCCCTCCCCCCAGCACCCCCCTAGATCCGGCCTGGTACACCTAGACCTCATAAGTTCACCCATAAAGGGGGCAAACCTTTATTAACTAGTTATTTCCAGGTGTTAACATCTAGGGGCTCAGTGAATGTACAATTTAACGCTACCATTTTGCTGACATTAAAGAGAACTAAGAAGTACGAAGACCCAGGTCACCAATGACGCCCAAAAGGTATTATTATAGGCTACATACATTTGGATTGACAAAATTGGGAAGAATAAAATAAGTGATACATGACATAGAAGGGTCTAATTTTGTAAAAAAAAAAAAAAAAAAAAAAAAAAAACTCCATCTGCTTTTTGGCATTTATGACAGATAGGTGTGTCTTGTGTTCCCACTTTAAATAGACATGTAGGGGGTAAAGTAGGCTCTATGAAATTACCTTAATTGAATAAGCTTATCTATCAGATATTACCTCGCTGAGCATGATCAGAAAATTCCTGCCAGCCCTGTTCGTTTATAATAGGAATATCTCTATTCCACTTGTCTCTAAGGTAGATAAGCCTAGAGGGTTTATTCTACATTAGAGCACCATACAATCTAGTTGAAGATATTCACTTTAGTGTAATTATTCCTATTGTGTTTGGTGTTTTAAAAACCTAGTTTGTGTAATTTGCAATTGTATATACATTACATACATGAGGGTATTTTTTTTTTTGTTTTTTAGATATAATTATTTTTTTGATATATTTTTTTTGATATATTATTTTTTTTTTTTATATTTTTTATTTGTGGTTGAACTGGATGGACTTGTGTATTTTTTCAACCTAACTATGTGACTATGTAACTATGAGGGTAGTCAAATTCACTTTTATTGTACAATAGGCTAACACATGTTTTCTGTGAAATTTATCGATGGGTACAAAGACCATTTTTACTTTTTTATTTTAGGATTAGGAAAGTGTGGCAGAAGAGAAAGTGCTCCGTTAAGAACGGCTTTCTCACAATAGCTCATGGCACAGTAAGTAGATGTTTTGTTCTAATTCATGAAGAAGTTTGGAGATTGATTGCAATTTTGAGCCCCTTTTTCAACTGCTTTCTTGTTTTAACAGTGTCTTCTGCATTTGTTAACATATTATCCATCCCTACAAAACACGTTTTTGCTCTATCTTGTATTATACTGCCTTTTTTTTTTGCTCAGTATTGGTTGAAGATTGTTAGTTGCTTACCCCTGTTATTTGTTAAAACCTAGACTAAAACAAATCCAGCTGTTTCACCAGTGAAGTGGTTGCCTAAAGGATTTGGGCTTCTTTTCACTTATTTACAGGCTCTCATTAGCCTCAACAGACCTCAATAACTGAAACTGCAATTTACACACACAATTGGGTGACTTATAAAAAATGCAAAGTTAAATTGAACAAGTATCAATCATCAAAACTATTATAGATTCCCCCCTGAAAACCCACTTACTAATGATAAATGATGTCTCCATTACCAATACTAGTTAAATAGAATATTTACTTTGTTGTCAGGCCAACTTACCTCCTGCAAAGCTGAACCTGCTGACCTGCCAAGTGAAAACAAATCCAGAGGAAAAGAAGAGCTTTGACCTCATCTCTCGTAGGTTTCATTAATTTTTCCTGTGTGTGTGAATCGCAAAGAAAATATTAACTATTTTAATTTAGTAACAATCGGGTATATTCAAGTGCATTTTAGGATCCATGGAACAGTATTAGAGTGTGCTAGTGTTTTTTTGTATTTCTTCTTTGGGACATTGATTGCTAAATCTTTGACTTCATCCAACTCTTATCTGCATTTTACAACTCTCACTTTTGTGAAACGTATATCTTTTACTAAGTTTCATAAGTTCAAGGCTGTGGCAGACAGCTTCATTAGTTCAGTTAGGCGTTACAGGATTTATAGAGCGCCAACAGATTGTGCAACGCTTTACAACGTTAGGGCAAACAGTACAGTTACAATACAATTCAATACAGGAGGAATCAGAGAGCCCTGCTCATTAGAGCTTACAATCTAGAAGGGAGGGTCAAGTGATACAAAAGGTAATAACTGTGGAGGAGGAAGTGATGGAGAAAATTCAAGTACAGTTGTTAGGTGGAGGCAGGATAAGCTTCTCTGAAGAGAAAACTTTTCAGGGATCGCCTAAAAGTGGATGGAGTTGGAGATAGTCGGACAGATTGGGGTAGGGCATTCCAAAGGATGGGAGAGGCTCTGGAGAAGTCCTGGAGGGGAGTATGGGAGGAGGTGACGAGAGAACAAGGAGGTCTTGGGAGGAACAAAGAGGAAGATTTGGTTATTATTTTGAGACAAGGCTAATGATGTAGCTCGTCGATGGCTTTGTAAGCTATTGTTAATATTTTGAATTTAATTAGTTGGGTGAGTGGCAGCCAATGGTGGGATTGGCAGAGAGGGGTAGCAGACGCGAAGCGGTTGGTAAGGTGGATGAGTCTGGCAGCAGCATTCAGGATGGACTGAATAGGGGATAGACTATTTAAAGGTAAGCCAATGAGGAGGGAGTTGCAAGGATTGAGGCGAGAGATACCCAGGGAGTGAATTGGGAGCTTTGTGGTTTCATTACTTATAAAGGGGCGTATTCTGGCGATGTTGTGGAGGTTGAGGCGGCACGCTTTGGACACATATTCTGTTATAGAGAGCAAATGCCTCAAAGAACAGGTAGGCAAGCTGTGCTTATTCACTATTTTTCACAAAATGGTTTCCAGGGAGTGAATACAGCAGGGATATGCAATTAGCGGACCTCCAGCTGTTGCAGAACTACAAGTCCCATAAGGCATAGCAAGACTGACAGCCACAAGCATGACACAGAGAGGCAAGGCATGATGGGAGTTGTAGTTTTGCAACAGCTGGAGGTCCGCTAATTACAGTTTTATCGTTTATAAAGGCTGTGAAATGCGGACTACAAAACAGTGCGAAGGCCTGTTTTTTTGTTTTTTTGTGTCGTTGGATGCTCATAATTGTAATTACCTTTTCACAATAGATGATCGGACTTACCATTTCCAAACTGAAGATGAGCAAGAGTGCCAAATGTAAGTGTGTTTATGCAGGTTTTTCCCATTTGTTCACTTATTTACTGATGTACAAAATCCACTCTTTAAAATAATGAAGCTGCCTTTGCTGAGTTCAATCAACGGCTGCACCTATACTGTTATGGACTCATACACACAGGACTTGGAAATGCTGCTTTTACAGGTGTTTGACTTATTTTTTTCACCTTATAAATGCACCTTTATGTTAGCCTTTGTATCAGTTTACAGGCATATTAGAAGAGGAGAATTTAGAGCAGGGCTTCTCAACCAGGGTTTGCTAGGAGTTCCTTGAGAAATGAGCAATTTCTGCCTCTCAGATAAGTTCTCGTGGTCTCTGGGGTGTTTTTCAGGCGCTTTTGGGCTAAAAATAGCGCCCGAAAAACACCTCCCCTGCAGTCCCAGTGTGAGAGCTTGAAGTGCTTTCACACTGGGGCAGTGCGCTTGCAGGATGTTAGAAAAAGTCCTGCAAGCAGCATGTTTCGGGTGGTGCGGAAGCGGTGTATACCTCACTCCTCCACCGCCCCTACCATTGAAATCAATGGGCACTTCGGCAGCAGTGCTTTGTGGGCGCCTTTAATCCTTTATTCGGCTACTAGCGGGGTTAAAAGCGCACCGCTAGCGGCCGAAAAGCGCTGCTTTAACAGCAGTAAAGCCCCCCCGCCCCAGTGTGAAAGTTGCCTTAGAGTAAAAATCTTGAGCCTTTACAACCATTTTAACAAAGAATGTGCTGTACTTAGAATGCAGTAGTCAGGAGTAAGAAATGTAAAACAGTGAGGGGAATTTATCAAAACTGGTGCAGTCAGAATTTGGAACAGCTGTGCATGGCAACCAATCGGCTTCTATCTTGCTTGTTCAGCTTTAAAAATGAAAGCTATGAGCTGATTGGTTGCCATGCAAAGCTGTTCCAAAGAAACAGGAAAGAGGAGATGTCGGGTAATTAAAAGAGAAGTATGGGAATTTTATGGATCATACTTACCTAGGTAGATGCTACATCTGTTTCCCACCAGCTCTAAGGCTGACAAACGAGTAATCAAACACCGCCGGTCACTCAGTTCTCAGTGCTCCCTGAGCAGAGAGCTGGTGGCTGTCAGTCTCTGGCTCTGCCCCACCCCCCTCCTGGTGCTCACCAAAATACTGAGCTGTGGAGGGGGTGGGAGTGGCCGGCTCAGGCTCTCAGCGGGCTCGCTGAGAGGCTGAGCTGGGTGCTGGTCCAGGCATGTGAGCAGATCCCAACCATATGGGTGCGATCTTTCCCCCGCCTGGACCGACTCCTGTGACATCAGCCGGGTGCGGGCTTAAGCTTGCTGTCAGCTGAAAATGGGTCACAGGAGAGCAAAACAATCTGCACTGATGTGATCAACAGGAGAAGTACACCCAAACAGGCTTTGGCTGTACTTTTTTAATAAATCTTTCACACGACCTGTCTCTCCTGTTTGGCATTATTTGCAACAATTGATAAATGTCCCCATTTATGTTGTGAACTCACCCTCCAGGGCTCAGGTAGGCTCTTCCTCAGTCCAGGCTTTCTCCCTGAAGCTGGAAGGTCCTTCAGGCACCCTCTTTCCTAGTCCAGAGGGCCTCCACGATCCCCATCTCATAGTCCAGGGCCTCCAGGCACCCCCTGCCCTAGTCCAGGGCCTCCAGGCACTCCCTGCCCTAGTCCAGGGCCTCCAGGCACCCCCTGCCCTAGTCCACGGCCTCCAGGCCCCCCACTCGCCTAGTCCACGGCCTCCAGGCACCCCCTCGCCTAGTCCACGGCCTCCAGGCACCCCCTCGCCTAGTCCACGGCCTCCAGGCACCCCCTCGCCTAGTCCAGGGCCTCCAGGCACCCCCTCGCCTAGTCCAGTATATCCCTTGTATCCCCCCATCCAGGGGCCTTTGCCACACCAACCACCATTTCCTAGTCAATGGCCTCCTCTGCACTCCTCTCCCAGTCCAAGGCCTCCTTTACAGCCCACCCCAACTTAAGAGCCTCCCCTGCACCCTGCTCTCCGAATCCAGGTCCTTTATCAACCCCACTTTTCAAGTCCAGGGCCTCCGGTGTACTCTGTACTCTCCTCCTAGTCCATCACACTTGATCGGGCGGCAGTGATACCCTTAGAGCAGCGGTTCCCAGTGTGGGTGGGGGCGGCACCCCTGACAGCACCCCCCTTGATGCGTCACCCAGGGCAGGTTTCCCCCTGCCTCACCTCCCTTCTTAGTTTCAGCCCTGAGTGTAAGGAGCATTCTTCCCACTGACCATCACACTAATGTATTATGAGTTCAGGGAAATGTATTATAAGAGTTCCTCTGTGTTGAAAAGGTTGAGAAAGGCTGATTTAGAGGCTGGAAAAACGCACCACCAGCACGTTCAGGAGAGGAGTGTTTGAGTAGAAAAAAAAGCGGAACGTGCATAAACGCGCCTAGTTTATGCCCTTTCCCATTTGTGTGTCAATGCATTATAATTGCCAGAATAAAATAATATAGAATATAATGCATTAACGTGTATAAATGTGTGTGCAATACTTTTTTTAAAGCAGCTTTTCTCCAGGAGAAAGGTGTTCAGAGGAGCTGAGCAAACACTCCAGTGTGCATAAGGCTGATATCTGATCTATATACATGTTTCTTTTCACATTCTGCCATCCACAGGCTTCTCTAGGAATTGCAGGTTCTAAATGGATACACTAAACAACTTTCAAATAGTTTCAACTGTATTATAAATGTTTGTGCCAAATAAAATACAGGATTCAGATTTTTGGGTAATTTATGATATTCACTTCCTAGGAATATGAAAGCAATGTGCTTTTGAATAATAAAAAAAATACAGTTGTACCTAAATAGTCCTTTTTGATTTGTGATGCAGCAAGACTCCTTTTCCCACCACAGTATAGTGCAAAAGCTATTAACGTAAAGGTCTTGCAATGGATGAGAAAAATAATGTTTCTCTAAACCAGTTATAAGTATGGGTTTTCCTATATAATAAAGCCATCTTTTAGAACTTTGGTGTGCTTACTTTTTGGGAACGTTGTGCCATTGGATTGATAGTGATCATTTTGGGTAACAGAGGCAATCACTGGCTCAATGGGATATTTTCATGACTGCTTTACTAAAAAAAAAAGAGGTTTAGCTAGTAGCAGTGCACTGCACATCATAGAAATGGATCATAAGCACTTCATTTGCTTTCACACAGCAATTCTTTACACAAGAATATTTAAGTGGGCTTTATATTTTGGACAGTTTGTTCACTTTATAGTGTGATCTTTAATGCCCCCAACCTTCAAGGGGAAAGGAGTTATTAGCATGTTTCCATAAAAAGACCCAATATTGTAACTTCTAGGTCAACGACCAAGGTTTCCTCTCTGACTGACTGCTTTCTCTTCCTTTTGGGTCAACTTTCTCAAAGTGGTTGGTACTAAAGTCTGCACTCTAACTCAGTCTGTCTTACATGGAGCTGCTGGAATAGGGTTCCTTCCCCTATGGAACACATACTAAAAGTGGGGTTATCCTGGACAGGAATATCAGGGAATGCAATTTTCAGTTTACTTGCAGGAATAAAGCTTGTTACTAAATTGAACCTTCTGAATTGCTCTCCCTTTTTCAGAGTTTAGACCTACTGTACTTTGCTACGGTACACATACAAGCATGCAAGAAATGTAATGAATTCCCAAACTTTCATAACTTTATTTTAACTGCGTAGTTTACCATGTTCAACAAGTCATCTGAATGTTGCAATGCTGACTTTGTAAGAAATGGAATTTCATACTTGTGATCCAACCTGTCCTACAAGTTGAGGGGAATAAGGAAACTGTGCTTAAATTAAAGCAGATAGGGCCTGTCCAAGTCATTGTGGAGCCTGGGAGCAAACATGCCGTTTAATGAAGTTTAGGTAAACAGACTTATGTGCCAGCTTGAAATTAAAATTCATAACTAAGATTTATTTTTATTTTTTTAAATAAAATGTCCCTAGATTGTCCCTAGATTAGATATGCTGAATTACCTTGGGAATCCTAAACCAGGAAGCCCTCTATTATGCCAACACCTAGCTGATGGTGATATTTGCATAGTAGAGCATGTTGTATTTTGGGGCTGCTGGGGCATTTCAGCCTGCTATACAATTATAGGGGCAGTTGGGTAAGAGAAACAGAAGGTTTTCTTTAATGTGCACTTTTACTTGGGTAAAATACACTAAATCTTATACAGTAAATGTTTTTTCAGCACAAATTGGTGACTGCATGTCGCTAACAGAAAGTAAAGGGTTTCTGCTGCTCTCTGGGTGTCCCGAACACACCAATTCAGCTTTCCAGAAATGTGTGCTTACCTTTAGCCTCTCACAGTGCAGTACAGCTACCTCTCATTTGTTTGCTTAGATACCCACTTAACATTGTAAGATCTAATGTAAACTTTGCAGGCCATAGGCAAATTTATTTCCTGCAACCACAAATCCCCCCCATCAACACAGACAATGCTAACAGGGGAATCCCTTCCATCAAGCCTTTGTGTTCTGCTGGTGGGGGACGGGGGTTGGTGGAGGAAGCCGTCCCTGCCGGGAGAAGACATTGATTATTGCTAGCAGCTATAGCAGCTGCTATTGATAATTGCAAGTAAATCCGGCAGGTTGGTTGTACCCAAGTTGATTAACTTGGTACATTCAGCCTGGTCATACACAGTTCAAAGCTTGGCTGGTTCCTGATGAATCGGCCAAGATTAAAACCCTCTAATGCTGGCCTAATGGTAGACAGGAAGATGTCTGGAAAGATTCAAGGATCCTTGGGTGCAGCAGAGGTACTTCGAAGTTAGTGTTTAACTGACACTAGTACCCCAGACTTGTAAGGGGAGAAAAGCAATTCTGATGTGGACAAATAGGCATGTACACAAGCCCTGAGGTTGTTTGTAGAAAGCCTTCCAACACCTTTGGTGGCACAGGGGTACATAAACATAAACAGAAGTGAGAGTCACTTGTTGGAAATGATCGGTGCATGAGGATCTTATCAGGGGAGCGATCAGTCCCTCATAAACCATACTCCTAAGTATTGCAGGTGATCCCAGTGCTTCAACAACCTGCCAAGAAGAATCCGACTTTTCCCTCCCATCATTCTTGGGATTACATCTTCGTTTTATTTTTAGAACTGCACACCAGTTGTTGAATATTCATATTCTATTCTGCATGCATTCTCTACCCTGCTTTTTGGAATGTACTTTGTAACTACGTTTAGTAGTATTTGCTATAACCCAGTAAAGGCTACAGTTCCACACATCTCCACCAGCAGAGATTGGTAGACATTGGAGTAAGAGCATGAGTAACTAAGCCAAGTGTCTCTTCCACATTCTCTACTCTTTCCTGTATTTTCTGTTTTATGATATACTAGATGCACTTATGATGCTGGGTTTCAGAGAACCCTAGCATCCCTGATATCTTATGTGCTCTACAGAGCTGCATTCATCTGGGCACATAGACAGGGCTTAAAGACTGTGGGGTTTCTTTGTTTGGTGGATTTCTTTTTAATTCTAAGTGTAAAGTCATTAGGGGGTAAACAGGTACGGAACAGTTCAGACACATGTTTAGCCAGTGCTTATTAATGTAATTGTTATTTTTTATAGATACGATGTGTACAGTATAACCCAGCTATGTACACAGGTATAAAAGGCAATATGCAATAATAATTTAAAGAGGAGTGGGGATAGAGAATGTCTTGGGATCTATAAGACAGATGAGGAAGAAAGGGTGACCCAGGAATCTAACCTCAATATGGTGGGTAAATTATGTTAATTGAACCTGGTAAGGTTTGCGTTCGTTTTAAGAAAACCAGGATTCAAGTTTGACGGTGAGTAAATACCTGTCCAGGGTTTCTAAATATCCAGATAATAATCAGAAATTTGCTTTGTCAATAAGTTAAAGTGATTCTAAAGGTAGCCTTTGGCTCCTGCTACTGTCAACCACAGCCTGTGAGCTGAGAGTGGGGGGGGGGGGGGGGGGGTGGGGCCAAGCCACGTGATGTGTGGCTTGGCCCCACACACAACGTGGCTTGGGATAAAGCTTGCATGAGTTCACCCATAGCCAAGTGGCTTGCTATCGGGGTGCTTGGCTGGGGAAGGAGTCAGGGGTGCTGGTGGGGAACCCAAGTAGAGGAGGATCTGGGCTGCTCTGTGCCAAACCATTGACCAGGGCAGGTAAGTATGATATGGTTGTTATTTGCATTTAATTTACATTTACAATCACTGTAAGCTTTCATTTTTGATGGAACATCACTTGGGATTCCTTTTATCTGGTCTTTCTTGTTGTGAGGTGTTCTAAACCTACAAAAGCACCACCCCCCCCCCCTCCCCCCCGCCTTCTACCAGAATGATGCTTACACAATTTTGTTTGCAATTTTTAGATGGATGTCCGTGCTCCAGAACAGCAAAGAAGAAGCTCTAAACAATGCTTTCAAAGGAGATCACAGTGCAGGCGAGAACAATATAGTCCAGGAGCTAACCAAGGAAATTATATCTGACATCCAGAAGATGCCGGGAAATGATGTATGCTGTGACTGTGGAGCAGCAGGTATAATTAATTGGCTTCTATACCTAAAGTATATGTAAATCCCCATAACTTAATAATCTCATGCAAGCTTTAAAGCCAGGTTTTAGCGATCTTTAAATAGTTTGTTTAACCACTTCAATACCAGGGACTTAGACACCTTTCTGCCCAAGCCAATTTTCAGCTTTCAGTGCTGTCACAATTCGAAAGACAATTGCGCGGTCATGCTATACTGTACCCAAACACATTTTTTTATCATTCTGTTCCCACAAAAAGAGCTTTATTTTGGTGGTATTTGATCACCTCTGCGATTTTTTTTTTTTTTTGTGCAACAAATAAAAAAAGTTTTTCTTTTTTTCCCGTTACATTTTTTTTGTAAATAAGTATGTTTTCTTCTTCAATGAAAGGCACTGATATGGCTGCACTGACGGGCACTGATAAGGCGGCACTGATGGGCACTCGTAGGCGGCACTGATGGGCACTCGTAGGCGGCACTGATGGGCACTTGTAGGCGGCACTGATAGGTGGCACTGATGGACACTGATGGGTGGCACTGATGGGTGGCATTGCTGGGCATCCCTGTTTTGTAATGTGCCACAGAGGTGCCAGTCAGTGCCCATTTGTGGGCACTGATTGGCATATTTTGGGCATATTTTTTTTTACATGTGGATGGCCATGGGGGATGTACCTGCCATCCACATGCTGGGGGCTTCCCTGGTTGTACTGGGGGCTTCCCTGGTGGTCTAGTGTGGGCATCTGAGGGGGGGTGCGCTGATAAACAGCGCAGACCCCCCTGTTAGGAGAGCCGCCGATCGGCTCTCCTCTACTCGCATCTGTCAGACGCGAGTGAGGAAAAGCCGATCAATGGCTCTTCCTCTTTACATCGCGATCAGCCGTGATTGGACACTGGAGGCTCTTTACCGAGATCAGTGTAGCGGTGTGTCAGACTGACACACCACCGATCGCCGCAATGCGTGCCCCCACGGGCGCATGGCGGCTGTTATCCTGAAGGACGTCATATGAAGCCCAGTCAGTATAACTGAACCACCTCCCGTCATTCTGCTATAGGCCGAGCGGGAAGTGGTTAAACCAAACTTGCCCAAACTGTTAACTTCACAAACCCGTGCAGCAACTGTGTGCACTATATAAACTTGTATGTTAAATACAGTATACAGTCCTGTGTTCAGGAGCTGGATGGAACCTTCCCGTTTTGCTCATGAAACAAAATTGAGTCGAGTTGAGCAGTGCTCAACTTTTCACAGAAGGCTTTGTATTTTATGAATGATTGGCTGAGGTGGAGGTTGTGATGTCATCCTCCCACCTCTCCCTCTCAATCAGAAGAAGCTTAGTATTCATTTATTAAATACAAGGCGTCCTGTGAATGGTTGAGCAGTGCTTAGCCCAATTCTGTTTTGTTCCATGAGCAGATAGGACATCCCCATACCACTGCCAGAAGACAGCACTGATAATGCATACAGTTTATAAAATGCACACAGCCGTTTCATGCACTATTAAAGGAAATAGTTTGGACCAGCTTAGTCCAGACAAATTATTTAAAGTTCACTAAAATATGAATTTAGGCTTTAATATGTTAATGTCATTTAAAAAGTAATTTTCAATCGTATGAAATCTTTAGCTTTAATTAACATCTGCCATGAAGGTTCTTCTGCTCTGAATTGTGCACCTACATTGTCAGCTAGTTATACAGGCCTTCATTGGAGGCTATGCATGGTCATTTCAGCTTACATTACGTAGACGTGGTCAACTGTTGTCACCATAAGGAAACAATAAAAAAAAAATATATATATCTTTTTTTTGCCATAAGGAAACCGTGCCACTGTAGTGCATGCATGTAAACAGAAATCGACTGCAAAAAGGCTACAGGAGATCAGCAGTACTGAGTAAAGCCAAGGATGAAATAAAGGATTTTATTAAAAACATGGCAGTTATTTATGATACACAGCAGTTTAGCAAACTAAATATCATTGGTTTAGTTTTTTTTATCTACTTTAGTACCACCAATCTGGTGACGTGCCTTCTACTAAAGAGCATCTGTAACTTGGTAGCAAACACATTGATGCAAGTGTATTTTCAACTCTAGAAGTCCGGCTGGAGAGCTTTTTAGGTTTGTTCCCATGGCAGAACTAGGAGATGAGCTATATGTGAATTGGGCATGACAGTCTGTTTTAGTGGCAGATGAGTGTCAGACAAGACCGGATGTAAGATGTGAACATTTTCTTTGCCTAAAGTTTTTTCTTCTATGCAGCTTGTTTTGTCTGCTTTTCATCTGCACAAAACTTTGTTTCAAATGACGTCTAACCCTCACACTAACTTCCTAATGCCATAGCAGTAAAATGCAACCCTTAAAGGACCATTGCCTAATTGTGCAGAAAGGAAAAATGTTAAATCGCACTGAACATTGCAGAACTGAGAAATTACAGGGCACCGACTACAAAGCCTTTGCTTTTCCAGTATGCTGGAAAAGGGTTCTACGAGGCTTTCTAGTAGCAGTTACTTAACTTAATTGTCTGGCCTCTTCAAGCAATTAGTTCTTCCAGAGGATTTCATTCATGCCTGGCTGGACACAGTCCAGAGTCTGCATAAAGCTCTTTATTACGGAGTGCTGACATTAATGTTAACACCACCTCTCCAGAATGCCTAATTGAATTTCTAATGAGAGTACAAAGTGCCTAGGATGGCTATATGCAGCAGAGGAAAACCATCTCTAGGCAATGATACTCTCTCATTTCGAAAATGTACACTTAAACAAAATCATTTCCAAAGAGGAAGTTAGAAGTTTCCATTAAAATCTTAGACCAGTGATTCTCAACCAGGGTTCCGTGGAACCTTAGGGTTCCTCCAAAGGTTGCTAGGGGTTCCTTCAGCATTGGGTAATCTCTGCCTCAGATAAGTTCCCACTGACACCATTAATCTTTTTAGCTATCAGTAAGGAGTTAATTATTCCCAATGACCACAAGTGTAAGGACCATTCTTACCACTGACCATCACACTATTGTATCATGAGTTGTAGATTTCTCATTTTTAGCTGGGGTTCCCCAAAACCGGAGAACTATTTGAAGGGTTCCTCTGGGTTGAAAAGGTTGAGAAAGGCTGACTTAGACCATACCTGCCACAGTCTTCAAGATTTGGAACTATAACTCCCAGCATTTATGTCTGTATGTAAGGCTTAGCAGTTATTCCAACATCTCTGGCCTGCTAAGAACATATATTTTTTTTGATCTGAATATGCATTTACATTATCTTAAAAGTACAAAATATGAGTTACAAGTAAGTCATAAAAGAAGCCTTGAAATGTATGTGAGGACAAAGCCAGCCTGCCCAGGGCTCCTATTCTTTTTCTTATATTAAACAGATATAGCTCACCCATGGGGCAGAGAGTAATGAAAAAGGACATTATTAGGACATCACATATCTCTTTATCAATGATGTTTGTTAAGATTTTCAAAGACAAGAAAGAAATACAAATAACATTGCATGGTAGCGACATACAGATACTCTATCACTGATCCTCTCCCATACAAAATACATTAACAATCTGGCATTACATATCTCATATGCAAATTAATTACAACAGTAAGATAATAGAACAAATTACATTATCTATCTATTATCTTTGTAGATGTGGTAGCAGCTTTAGTTTTCATTCTTTCAGGCTTCTTTCCCGTTTATTTTCATCTAGTAATCCTGCTATTTATACAGGCTTTTTGCCTATTAATGTCTACACCCCTTTCTTCACTGTATCTATGGAGGAAACCATAGTTGTCATCCAGGCTGGACTTCAGACACATCAGCTTTTGTTCATTACATGCAGGTTTATAGGGTTAGTAACTTACAAAAGAAAGAAGATTTTTTTTTTTTTTCTACCCGTTTTACTCACAGGAATTGACAAGGGCCTGACATTTCTGTTAAGATCAGCAGGTATTTTCTGTACTTGCTGAAAATTTTCACAAACTAATACAATACCCATCTTTGAAAACGGGTAAGCTGCAATATGTTACATTTTTGTTTTGGGGTTCAGCTATACTTTAAAGTAAGATCATACTCAATATACATAACAGCAAGTGTTAAGGTTAATTGACCTGGACAGATGCTTGTACTTTACATCTTTATTAGGGGAGAAAATTAGTAAATTAAAATGGTGGGGGGAGTGGATTTACAAACTCATAGTGGGGGGGGGGGGTTGGGGTGGTGTGCCTCGTCTTTGCATCTTGGCTCTTTTTTTTTACTATCCATTCATATCTGTAATTTTATAGACCACCCCACTGCCTGAAATTACACTGTTACTAAACTCAAAATAAAACCTAAATTCAGATCTCCCTTTCAAAGTAAAAAAGGAAATACTTAAAGCGGAAGTAAACCCATTGATTTAACAGTTTAAAAAAAAAGTTACATTCCCGGCATGCCGGAAATGCTAACTGTCACATTGGTTGTGCTCTCAACCAAACAGCGAAACCATCCAATGGCTGGTGTCATAACTGATCACATGTGTAGCATCATGGCAGTTGAAGATTAAACAAGAGGCCAAGATGGCAGCTTCCATGGCTGAAAATGATAGGAGGGTTTACATCCACTTTAACTCTTCTCTGCCAACACAGTGGAACCCCAAGCTAATTAAACAACTAAAATTGCCTTCTAAAGTCTGTTCACAAGTGGAGACTTCCACGGGTATTGATCTCCCTCTGCGTTCCACTGTTCCTCCCACCTATCCCCATGTCATTACAGGACGCAGTAATGAAGAATGGGGTTGGTGGCAGAAACCGCTGAGCAAAGCAGGGGACCAGGAATTTGACCTACCCCAAACTGTCAACAGAACTGAATTTGTCAACTGAACAGAATTTAGATGACCAGTACCCTAATTATAGCAGAAATCGGTGGTGCTGGCAGTTGGCGATGTAAGTTTTTATGGGAAAATCTTTGTTCAGGTTTTTATTTTAGTGACATAATCACATTAAAATCCCTTTGATGTTGGTAAAGTGTTCTGGCAATGCCAGTTCTTGAACCTGTGCAAGTGGATACTCCCAGCTTTGCTCATGGCAGGCCATTGGCTGTGATAAAAAGAGAGGACTTGTTGCATGTCACAGAATAATATAACAAGAGGTGTAATCTTGCCCTGGAGAACATATGAGAAGGTTTGCAATACATCGTTTTTCTGATCGCTGTATTAGTGTCACTGCTGTCGCTAGGTAACCATTGTCAGGTACCCCCATATTACAACCTAAATAAAGGTTTTAACCCCCTGATTGCCCCTAGAGTTAACCCTTTCTCCAGTGATCACTGTATAACTGTCACTGGTGACGCTGGTTAGCTAGTTAGTTATTTCGTTATTTAGGTTCCCCGTCAGGTTTTTATATAGCGTCAGGTACCCCCATATATTACCTAATAAAGGTTTAACCCCTGATTGCCCCTAGTTAACCCTTTCACCCCCTTTTGCCAGTGTCACTAAGCGATCGTTTTTCTGATCGCTGCATTAGTGTCGCTAGGTAACCAGTTTTTTTTTTTTTTTGTATTACTGTTACGGGTGACGCTGGTTAGTTAGCTTGTTTTTTATACTGTCAGGGCACCCGCCATTTATTACCCAATACAGCCCAGATACCTGCTAGCACCTGAACAGAATTTAGATGACCAGTACCCTAATTATAGCAGAAATTCCGACCGTGTGTACACGGCATAACTTTTGCGGGAGGATGCCCCCATGCATCGGCATATATAAATGGTGCATGTATGCCCATCATTAGAAGTGGGTGGATGAAGGGAGGTATTCTAATGGTGGTGCTGCCTGCAGTTGGCGATGTAAGTTTTTATGGGAAAAAAATCTTTGTTCAGGTTTTTATTTACTCGGCCTAGTGACATAATCACATTAAAAAAAAAAAAATATGTTTTCATGTAAACAAAAAGTCCCTTTGATGTTGGTAAAGTGTTCAGAGAAGGTTTGCAATACATCCTTAAAGTGGATGTAAACCCAAAACCCATTTTTTCATTTGAGCCCAGTCTTGCCACACAGATTTACTCGAGGCCTGAGCAATCCTATTTTATTGTTCAGTTAGAGAAATCTTGACAAAGTCTTGAAAACGTTGTCAAAAACGCCCCCTTGCTGTGAGTGACAGGTGATTTACATATCTCATGCACTAGCCTGAGACAGGTTATCATCAGATCACTGGATGTTCTACTGCCCAGCTCTGACTACATACATGTCCCCTAAATCACTTGTCTGTCTATAGTCTGCTGACTGTTCACTGCATCCCATGATGAGAAACATCCAGTAAAGGCAGCCAATCCTGGGAGAGCTGGAGGTGAGGGGAGGGGATGTGAATTGTGAACTTTTTACACAGGATGTGCCTGTCTCGGGCTAGTGCATGAGATATGTAAATCACCTGTCAATCACCGCAAGGGGGGGTTTTTTGACAAAGTTTTCAAGACTTTGTCAAGATTTCTCTAACTGAACAATAAAAGAGGATTGCTCAGGCCTCGAGTAAATCTGTGTGGCAAGACTGGGCTCAAATGAAAGGAAATCGTATTCTCTACATTCACATCCACTTTACATCCACTTTAATTCTCTTTATTCTTCCTATACTGTACAGCTGTTTGGTTGTAGTGTCAATACGGACCAATCCATGCTTCCTTCAGATACATTTATAAACAAGGCCCAGCAGTTCAATCACTGATTGGTTCTAAAGGACATATTGATTTCCTATTGAATTGCACGTCTATACCAAAAGTTGAAAATAAAATAAATCTATTTACTTTTCCAGTTTTAGTACATTCTGGACTGCAGTGTACAATATCACACATTCTTGCATCAGATGCAAGCTTCTCACCCCTTTCCTAATTGTGATTTGCCATGTTCTGCTCTATTACACTAAGCTCCATGTGACCATCCTTAGCCAATTTGCTTATTGTGGTGCTGGCCGGGAAATGCTGGCAATGTAAATTTCTGAGAAGCTGAGTGAAGTAAATAAGCTATATGCCAGTAACTCATTTACTCACACAAATATTTTCCTAGATGATGGCATTGTAATGCATGGATAATCATCTAGACAGTTAAAAGTTGTGTTATGTTTAGGTGACAGGTCTGATTTAAATGGACCATGAATCATACATTCCGATCTAATTTAGCTGAAACTTATTAACAGTCATGGATATATGTAAATGTATTTTCAGAAGAGAAGATACGGGGCAATACTTCCAGATTATTTTAAATTATTTTAAACTAAACATAAATAGCCCAATAGTGTAAAAAATATAAAGGTGAGGATTGCTGCAATCATTACCAGCTCGCCTCTTGCAGAAAATCTGTTCTGTGGCCCGGCACCATTCCACTTCTGGGTTGCATGATGGCCAGCATCATTCAATCGACTTTTTGTGGGCCCAGCCCACCATGGACACCCTCTGGGGGATGCTACCCTGTCGACCTGGGTTTCCAATAACATACTGCAGAGAGCACAGTGCACAGACCTGGGATTATACATGACAAGCTGCTGGATTCTTTTTTTTTTTTTTTTTACCAGAGCGTCTTTCTGCTGGATTCCTAATTTTATATCTGGAGACTGCAACAGGAGGGGCACCCTAAGGTGGGTGTTGAGAACAGGGCTGGAAACTGTGGTGCAGAGACTCATCACTGGCGTCCCCAAGAGATGAGATAGTTGGTAACTCAGCCCTCTAGACTCTACCTGTAATTTAAATATCACTTATGGATGGGCTGTGCCTTTAAAATGTTTAGTTGTCCCATAGGCAAAAAAAAAAAAAATAACAATCATAGTAACATAGTAGGTGAGATTGAAAAAAAGACACATGTCCATCAAGTCAAATCTATGTGTGTGATTATGTGTCAGTATTACATTGTATATCCATGTATGTCGCGGTCGCTCAGGTGCTTATCTAATAGTTTTTTGAAACTATCGATTCTCCCCGCTGAGACCACCGCCTGTGGAAGGGAATTCCACATCCTTGTCGCTCTTACAGTAAAGAACCCTCTACGTAGTTTAAGGTTAAACCTCTTTTCTTCTAATTTTAATGAGTGGCCACGTGTCTTGTTAAACTCCCTTCCGCAAAAGTTTTATCCCTATTGTGCGGTCACCAGTACGGTATTTATAAACTGAAATCATATCCCCTCTCAAGCGTCTCTTCTCCAGAGAGAATAAGTTCAGTGCTCGCAACCTTTCCTCATAACTAATATCCTCCAGACCCTTTATTAGCTTAGTTGCCCTTCTTTGTACTCGCTCCATTTCCAGTACATCCTTCCTGAGGACTGGTGCCCAGAACTGGACAGCATACTCTAGACGGGGCCGGACCATTTAATGCATGCCAATATTCTGTTTGCTTTGCTTGCAGCAGCTTGGCATTGCATGCCATTGCTGAGCCTATCATCTACTAGGACCCCCAGGTCCTTTTCCATCCTAGATTCCCCCAGAGGTTCTCCCCCCAGTGTATAGATTGCATTCATATTTTTGCCACCCAAATGCATTATTTTACATTTTTCTACATTAAACCTCATATGTCATGTAGTTGCCCACCCCATTAATTTGTTCAGATCTTTTTGCAAGGTTTCCACATCCTGGGGGATCCCACTACCCACCCCTGACCATTCCGAGTACTCCCCATTTATCACCACACTCTGAACTCGCCATTGTAGCCAGTTTTCAATCCATGTACTCCCCCTATGGTCCATGCCAATGGACCTTATTTTGTACAGTAAACGTTTATGGGGGACTGTGTCAAATGCTGTCATAAGGATAAACACTGCAGTTTTGGTTACTGAAGCCCCCTGATTCCCTCGTGAAGACTGAGGAGAAGAATAAATTCAATACCTTCACCATCTCCCCATCCTTTGTAATCGGATGTCCTTCCTCATTCTTTATGGGGCCAATATGGTCTGTCCTCCCTTTTTTTTTTTACTGTTTACAAGCTTAAAGAATTTCTTGGGATTTTTTTTTGCTCTCCTCCGCTATGTATCTTTAGTGTTCTATCTTAGCCGTCCTAATTGCACCCTTACATTTTATTCTGAGATTGTTGTGAAGCAATTTATCCCATGTGAGACCTCTATGCCTGGCCTGTATAAGATATAATCACTGAGGGCAATCCTCATCAGATAGTTTGAACTCACCAAATACTGATTCCATCCACAAAATGCTTTTATTCTGAACATCAGGTTACAGCAGATGACAGGATACAAACAGATGAATAGGTTGTAGTAGTTATGCGGCCAAAAGATGATATTGTCTGTAGCTTACAATGCAAAATACATGTGCCCTGCTACATGTGGCTTGTTACTGCATCCATGACACAGGAAGTACAAACTCAGGAAGAAGGGTGGCGCATTACATACAAAGGAAGTGTGTCATAACATCAGGAAGGGGAAAATAAACTTGAGAAAACAAGTGCATTACCACAAAAGGTCACTAGATGGCAGCATGTGAACTAAATCTAAACGTCCATAGAAAATGGTTAGGAAAACAATCTATCTAAATTCTATGCCCTGTTGGGGCAGCACACAAGTCTGCTGATGATCCCTCAACCTTGTATTTTTTGAAGGCATTCTCCTTTGCTTTTATATGCATTTTTACATAAGAGTTAAGCCATCCATTACTTTTGTTCGCTCTGCTAAATTTATTACCCAATGGGATGCACTGGCTAATGCCCTTAATTAAAAAATCTTAAAGCAAACCCATCTTTCCTCCGTGTTCTTTGTGCCTAAGATTTTATCCCAATCCATGACTTCTAACAAGGTTCCTAGTTTAGGGAAGTTGGCTCTTTTGAAATTCAGTGTCTTTGTATTCCCCTTATGTTTCCTATTTGTGTGATTTATACTGAAGCCAATTGAGCTGTGATAGCTCTTTCCTAAATTGCCCCGTATTTCCACATCCGTGATCAGGTCTGTATTGTTGGTAATCAGTAGATCCAGTAATGCTTTATTTCTAGTTGGTGCGTCTACCATCTGACCCATGAAATTGTCCTGCAAGACATTTAGGAACCGGCGAGCCTTAGACAAATGCGTGGTTCCCTCTGCCCAGTCTGTCTGCATAATTAAAATCACCCATTATGATAACACTTCCCATCCTTGCTGCTAATCCAACTTGTGATAGGAGATCCATCTCCCCCTCCTCCCTCCAGGTTAGGGGGCCTATAGCTTACTCCCAGTAATATTTTCCCCTTAGCTTTATCCCTTTGGAGCTCTACCCTTAAGGACTCCACCTCCTCCATATCTCCCTTTGTGATGTCATCGCTCACATTCACTTGTATATTATTCTTGATATATAGGCATACCCCTCCCCCTTTTTTACCCTCTCTATCCCTGCGATGAAGGGTATACCCTTGAATGGTTGCCAGCCAATCATGAGAGCTGTTGAACCAGGTCTCTGAAATTCTAACAAAAAATCCAAATCCTCAACAGTATCTCTAGTCCACCCATCTTGTCCATCAGGCTCCTGGCATTGGTGAACATGCCACGTAGTTTAGACCGGTCACATTATATCCTGTTATTGGGTGTTCCGTGATTGCATCTAGGACTTGTTAGTATACTTACCTTTTTGGGTTTATGTGCTTTAGTCAACCTACCACTAAAGCCCCCGTTTTCCTGTTTTTGTTTTTTTTTTAACCAAAATTGGTAGTTATCATAGGTAAGCAGTCTTTGCAGTCTTCACATAAGCAGTCTTATGTGGTTTAATGCACATGTGTAAAAAAAAAAAAAAAAAAAAATGCATTTCAGTGCATTTTTTGTTTACAGATCTGAATGAAGGTATATTGTTTTCAATGGGTATATGCAAAAAGATGCATAAACAGGCGCTGTGTTCAGATTGTAATCTGCATCTGAGGACATGCATTCCACTCACTTTTGCATGTAAACACTTGAATATGCGTATACATAGTTCATTCTGGGATTAATCAGAAAAAAATCAGGTGGATATATGCATTTAAATGCATAAGTATCTTTACGCTTTTAAACTTATCTAAACGCAAGCATTTTACTGATTATGCAGAAACATTTGTGCCAGAAAAAACATGTCTATATGATCAGTAACATTCTTATGTCTGTGTACATCTAGCCTAGAAATTAAAATTGTATATACATAGTTGTGATGTTCTTAGTAGACTTTTTGCTAAACCTTTTAGAATTGTTGTCGCTTTAGTCCTTTTAATAAAAACTGAACTTTTTTTTCTTTCCTAAAGACCCTACTTGGCTTTCTACTAATCTGGGTATACTGACGTGTATTGAGTGCTCAGGAATTCACAGAGAGCTTGGGGTGCATTACTCCAGAATACAGTCCCTCACACTGGATGTCCTGGGAACTTCTGAACTGCTGGTAGGACATAGTGATACTTTCGGTATTATAACTGTCATTGGATTCCTGTCCCTTTTTATAAATGTCTACATTTTTGTAATTCTAGATGTAAAACATCCTCCCTTTAAGATCCTATCGTATGTCTTGTAAATTATATATAGGATAATGTAGTCTCTCCTGTAAGTATAGTAAATCCACTGAGAAGTTCAGTGACTATATAGATACGAATTCAGGCACTGGGGGGGGTGGTTTGTAAAGGGTGTCAAAAACATCCTTTATAATGATGTATGGGTACAGCACTGAAAGTGTCTGTGCTTGCGCCCAATTCATGTACCTGTCAGGGACTGGTACATAAATCTGTGTCTGCACTAAGGTCAGAGTGTCCACACTGGACACACCCTCCTTAGTGCACTCGCTCACTTAGTCCCTCCCAAATCACTGCGCCCATCATGCACCTCCCAGGTGCATGACTAAGGAGTTTTGTACTGGGTTGAGCAGGGTCTGAGAGATGAGTTCTTAATCAAGTCTGCTTTACTTTTAATTGACAGCATACGAAAGTGGGCGGATCCATAGCCACTATTGAGTCCTTTAGCAGATGTCCGTGAAATGTAAAAAATTTACCAGATGGGGAACTAGTCTCTCAGTTCCCCATCAAGCTCCACCCACCCAGTGACTGGTAATTAGACTTCTGAACAGGGGAATCTCCCGGTCGGCATCTAAATGGGGCCAGGGATACAGCTCTGTCCGGGAAGTGGTCACATACATGACAGCTTCCCAGCACAGGTACAGCCCAGACCTCCTGTATGTCAGCTCAGAGTTGGTCCTAATTATGGCTAGTTTTCTAATCTGGGATCTGATGGTAATTCTTTAAGAATTTGTTGATGTCATAGCGACAGGTTCTTAATGTGGTGGTAGAACTTCTTGGATTTTCCACATGTGTCGGTAAAGTTACCAACACTGGTGCCAATGCCTTAATAAGGCACAGTTGGTTCTTAAGGGATATTCTGCCAAAAATTCATCATTAGGGCCATTTTGAATTCTCCTGATAGTTTATTAATAAATGTCACAGATCCCCATTATACATGTATAACCTTAGCCAGTAAAGAGCTCTAATTCATACATGCAATGTACAGTGGGGAAAATTAATTATTTGATCCCCTGCAGATTTTGTAAGTTTGTCCACTTACAAAGAAATTAAGGGTCTATAATGTTTTATCATGGGTGTATTTTAAATGATAGAGACAGAATATAAACCAAAAATCCAGAAAAAACACATTATACAAATGTTATAAATTGAGTTGCAGTTGAGTGAGTAAAATAAGTATTTGATCCCCTACCAACCAACAATAATTCTGGCTCTCACAGACTGGCTACAGTATGTGCTTATGTGGTACACAGATTAGTCCTGCCAATTTAAGTAGGGGCTCCTAACGACAACTCATGTGTATAAAAGACACCTGTCCACAGAATCTTTCTTCCATTCAAACCTCAACATCATGAGCAAGACCAAGGAGCGTCAAAGGATGTCAGGGACAAGATTGTAAACCTGCACAAGGCTGGAATGGGCTACAAGACCATCAGCAAGGAGCTTGGTGAGAAGAAAACTGTTGGAGTGATTATTTGCAAATGGAAGAAATACAAAATAACTATTAATTGCCCTTGGTCTGGAGCTCCATGCAAGATTTCGCCTCATGGGGTAAGGATGATCATAAGAAAAGTGAGGGATCAGCCCAGAACTACACAGGAGGAGCTTGTGAATGATCTCAAGACAGTTGGGACCAGTCACCAAACAAACCATTGGTAACACAATACGCCCCCATGGATTTAAATCCTACAGCACCTGCAAGGTCCCCCTCTTCAAGAAGACACATGTACAGGCACGTCTGAAGTTTGCCAATGAATTTCTAAATGATTCAGAGAAGGATTGGGAGAAAATGCTGTGGTCACATGAGACCAAAATTTAGCTCTTTGGCATTAACTCAACTCGCCATGTCTGGAGGAAGAAAAATGCTGACTATGACCCTAAGAACACCATCCATACAGTGAAGCACAGAGGTGGAAACATTATGCTTTGGGGCTGTTTCTCTGCTAAAAGTACAGGCCGACTTTACCACATTGAGGAGAAAATGGACAGGGCCATGTATTGTAAAATCTTGGATGAGAATATTCTTCCCTCAGCCAGAACACTGAAGATGGGTCTTCCAGCATGACAATGACTCAAAACATACCACCAAGGCAACAAAGGAGTAGCTCAACAAGAAGCACATTCAGGTCATGGAGTGGCCTAGCCAGTCTCCTGACCTTAATCCTATAGTAAATTTATGGAGGGAGCTGAAACTTCCGAGTTGCCAAGCGACAGCCAAGAGACCTTAAGGATTTAGAGAAGATCTGTAAGGAAGAGTGAATGAAAATCCCTCCTGAGATGTGTGCAAACCTGGTAACCAACTACAAGAAACGTCTCACCTCTGGGCTTGCCAACAAGAGTGTCTCCACCAAGTACGAAGTCATGTTTTGCTTGGAAATCCAATACCTATTTTACTCACTGAACTGCAAATCAATTTATAACATTTGTATCATGTGTTTTTGGTTGATATTCTGTCCATATTATTTAAAATACACCTGTGATAAAAATTAAAGACCCTTCATTTCTTTGTAAGTGGGAAAACTTAAAAAATCTGCAGTGGATCTAACCAGCCTTTATGTCTTTTTTTTTTTTTTTTTTTTTATTATGAACAGTTAAGCAGGATCCATGAGAACTCCTCGTGGGAAGGCACAACGCTGGAATATTTTTGAAGTAGAGATCTGCCTCTGCAGTCTTTTGGAAACACTTTGCAGTCTTTGTGTTATTAGAACTATAATTAGACTAACAGTTTTTTTTTAGGACTGTCTTGTGTAATGATTAGTGCAGGTCATTTACAAAGCTTGCCCCTAAGAGATTTGATAAACAGTATATTTGAGTGTACTTTAATTCATTTCCTTCCTCTAAAAATCATTGAGTTTAAAAATGCCTATTTGTCACATTTGCTGAACTTTTTTTTTTTAAAGTGTTGAAATTCTTTTTCCAGCTTGCCAAAAACATTGGGAATATAGCATTTAATGAGATCATGGAGGTCGGCCTGCCTGCTGATGATACTGTGAAACCTGTATCCAGTAGTGACATGTGAGTTACAGTGAGATCGCACTCGCATAAACACCCAGAATTCCAGTGTTTTTATTTCTGCATGACAAAAGTATAACAATTCATTATAGAATAATGTAATAGAAAGTTCCTTAGAGGATAACCACTTTATTATAACAGATTATGTGGTATATTAACAGCTCCCTTTCCCTGCCCAGGGGCCCAATCAGGGACATAGGCTTGCCTATTTGTTGAGGACTGTGTGGGGGGTATATTGTGCTATGTACTATAAAAGTTCAGTTATCCTTTAAAATACACTTGCACGTCCCCAACTTGATGCAGCCCAATTCCCAGAAATATTTAAAATGATAGAACAACTAATACATATTTTCAATGCTTATTTTTAGTTATTGCTATATAGTTTACTTGAAATGCCATTTTTGCATTATCATACACCATATTAATGTGGTATACTGGTGGTCATCTGTATATACATTGCAGACAGCATTCTTGCTGAACAAATGCTGCTGGTTGAATGAATGTGATTTTTTATTTTTATTTTTTAATCCAAGGCCCACTTTAGTATAAGCAGAATAAGAATCGTTCCCAAACCTTAAAATGACTCTAATTTGGCTCTTGATATTTCTCTGGACTGTTGTGCTCAGCAGCATTTAAAGGGGGTTAGGGCTTGCAAGTCTGCAGAGAGGATTCACAAGACTCTTTGCAGTTGAGATTACACAGAGCCGTCATGTTTATTAGCAAGTTTCTGTTCCATTGAGCATACCGTCTATTGAGGTTTCTAATGCCGCATACACGCGGTCGGAATTCTCGTCGGAAAAAACTCTGATGGTTTTCCCGTCGGAATTCCGACGGAATTTCGCTCAAACTGTCTTGCCTACACACGGTCACACCAAATTCCGACGGTCTGTAACACAGCGGCATAAAACACGTTTGACAGCACTATAGAAGGGAAGTTTAATGCTTCCGAGCATGTGTCGAATTGTTTCCGAGCATGCGTCGGAATTTTACGTGTCGGAATTGCATACACACGATCGGAAAATCCGATAGAAAGGTTTTCCGTCGGAAAAATTGAGAACAGGTTCTCAATCCAAAGTCCGTCGGAAACTCCGACAGAAAAAGACCGATGGGCATACACACGGTCGGAAAATCCGATGAAAAGCTCCCATCGGACTGTTTCCATCGGAAATTCCGACCGTGTGTATGCCGCATAAGGATGGAGTCTGAAACGGGCTGTGTCAGTCATGTCTTGGTAGTCCTAAACACAGTCCTTTGCCCTGTCTGAGCATGCTCGTGTTTGCAGTGCCACAACATTTGTAATACTACTGGTTATCCATAATTGATACTTGTATACCCATTTCATTGTACTTCTTTTTTTCTCTTTTGCAGGATTGCTAGGAAAGATTATATTACTGCAAAGTACATTGAGAAACGATATGCAAGGAAGAAATATGTTGACAATGCATCGAAACTGCACGGTCTGTGTGACGCCGTCAAAACCAGAGACATATATGCACTTGTGCAACTGCACGCTGATGGTGTGGACCTTACAGAAACCATTCCACTAGCTAATGGCCATGTAAGTGCACAGACCTTTCATTGTCTGCAGCTGTGCAGCACTGATATATTCTGCATTAGTTTATCAGTCCCTACAAGTCTAATGTCCCCAACACATCCAAACATGCAATGTATAATGCAGAACTATTTTACCAGTAGTTAGTGATGTATCACTTTTTGGACTACAGTAGATATAAAAAGCCTACACACCCCTGGCAAAATGTCTGGTTTCTGTGATGTAAAAAAAAAAAAGGAGACAAAGATAAATCATTTCAGAACTTTTTCCACCTTTAATGTGACCCATAAACTACAATTCAATTGAAAAACAAACTGAAATCTTTTAGGGGGGGGGGGATAAAAAAAAAAATAATAATGTGGTTGCATAAGTGTGCACACCCTATTATGGGGATGTAGCTGTGTTCAGAATTAAGCAATCACATCCTAACTCGTGTTAAATAGGAGTCAGTACAAACCTGCCATCATTTAAAGTGCCTCTGATTAACCCCAAATAAAGTTCAGCTTTTTTAGTAGGTCTTTCCTGACATTTTCTTAGTCGCATCCTACAGCAAAAGCCATGGTCTGCAGAGAGCTTCCAAAGCATCAGAGGAATCCCATTGTTAAAAGGTATCAGTCAGGAGAAAGTTACAAAAGAGTTTCCAAGGCATTAGATATACCATGGAACACAGTAAAGACAGTCATCAAGTGGAGAAAATATGGCACAACAGTGACTTTACCAGTGACATGGCTGTGTGGTACATGTGATAACAATCTCCCGTATTCTTCATATGTCTGGGCTATGGGGTAGAGTGTCAAGACGGAAGCCCTTTCTTACGAAGAAAAAGATCCAAGTCCAGGTAAATTTATCAAAAACACACCTGTCTCCCAAAAGCATGTGGGAAAATGTGTTCTGGTCTGAAGAAACCAAGGTTGAACTTTTTGGCCATAATTACAAAAGATATGTTTGGCGCAAAAACAACACTGCACATCACCAAAAGAACACAATACCCATAGTGAAGCATGGTGGTGGCAGCATCATGCTTTGGGGCTGTTTTTCTTCAGCTGGAACAGGGGCCTTAGTCAAGGTAGAGGGAATTATGAACAGTTCCAAATACCAGTCAATATTGGCACAAAACCCTCAGGCTTCTGCTAGAAAGCTGAACATGAAGAGGAACTTATTCTTTCAGCATGACGACGACCCAAAGCATACATCCAAATCAACAAAGGAATGGCTTCACCAAAAGAAGATTAACGTTTTGGAATGGCCCAGCCAGAGCTCGGACCTGAATCCGAAATCTGTGGGGTGATCAGAAGAGGGCTGTGCACAGGAGATGCTCTCGCAATCTGACAGATTTGGAGTGTTTTTGCGAAGAAGAGTGGGCCAATATTGCCAAGTCAAGATGTGCCATGCTGATAGACTCATATCCAAAAAGACTGAGTGCTGTAATAAAATCAAAAGGTGCTTCAACAAAGTATTAGTTTAAGGGTGTGCACACGTATACAACTATATTATTTTAGTTTATTTTTCTTCCCTCCACCTAAAAGATTTACTTTTTTTGTTGAATTGAGTTGTACAGTTTATAGGTCACATTAAAGGTGGAAAAAGTTCTGAAAAGATTTATCTTTGTCATTTTTTTACATCACAGAAACATGACATTTTAACAGGGGTGTGTAGACCTTTTATATCCAGTGTGTGTGTGTGTGTGTGTGTGTGTGTGTGTGTGTGTGTGTATGTATGTATGTATGTATGTATGTATATGTGTGTATGTGTATGTATATATATATATATATATATATATATATATATATATACACAGTATCTCACAAAAGTGAGTACACCCCTCACATTTTTGTAAATATTGTATTATATCCTTTAATGTGACAACACTGAAGAAATTACACTTTGCTACAATGTAAAGTAGTGAGTGTACAGCTTGTATAACAGTGTAAATTTGCTGTCCCCTCAAAGGAACGCAACACACGACCATTAATGTCTAAACCGCTGGCAACAAAAGTGAGTACACCCCTAAGTGAAAATGCCCAAAGTGTTAATATTTTGTGTGGCCACCATTATTTTCCAGCACTGCTTTAACCATCTTGGGCATTGAGTTCACCAGAGCTTCACATGTTGCCACTGGAGTCCTCTTCCACTCCTCCATGACGACATCACAGAGCTGGTGGATGTTGGAGACCTTGCACTCCTCCACCTTCCGTTTTCAGGATGCCCCACAGATGCTCAATAGGGTTTAGGTCTGGAGATATGCTTGTCCAGTCCATCACCTTTACCCTCGGCTTCTATAGCAAGGCAGTGGTCATCTTGAAGGTGTGTTTGGGGTCATTATCATGTTGGAATACTGCCCTGCAGCCCAGTCTCTGAAGGGAGGGGATCATGCTCTGCTTTAGTATGTCGCAGTACATGTTGGCATTCATGGTTCCCTCAATGAACTGTAGCTCCCCAGTGCCAGCAGCACTCATGTAGCCCCAGACCATGACACTCCCACCACCATGCTTGATTGTAGGCAAGACACACTTGTCTTTGTACTCCTTACCTGGTTGCAGCCACACACGCTTGACACTATCTGAACCAAATAAGTTTACCTTGGTCTCATCAGACCACAGAACATGGTTCCAGTAATCCATCTCCTCAGTTTGCTTGTATTCCGCAAACTGCGGTCTTTCTTTTGCATCATCTTTAGAAGAGGTTTTCTTCTGGGACGACAGCCATGCAGACCAATTTGATGCAGTGTGCGGCGTATGGTCTGAGCACTGACAGGCTGACCCCCCACCCCTTCAACCTCTGCAGCAATGCTGGCAGCACTCATACATCTATTTCCCAAAGACAACCTCTGTATATGACGCTGAGCACGTGCACTTAACTTCTTTGGTCGACCATGGCGAGGCCTGTTCTGAGTGGAACCTGTCCTGTTAAACCGCTGTATGTTCTAGGCCACCGTGCTGCAGCTCAGCTTCAGGATCTTGGCAATCTTCTTATAGCCTAGACCATCTTTATGTAGAGCAGCAATTCTTTTTTTCAGATCCTCAGAGAGTTCTTTGCCATGAAGTGCCATGTTGAACTTCCATTGACCAGTATGAGAGAGAGCGAGAGCGATGACACCAAATTTAACACACCTGCTTCCCATTCACACCTGAGACCTTGTAACACTAACAAGTCGCATGACACGGGGAGGGAAAATGGCTAATTGGGCCCAATTTGGACATTTTCACTTAGGGGTGTACTCACTTTTGTTGCCAGCGGTTTAGACATTAATGGCTGTGTGTTGAGTTCCTTTGAGAAGACAGAAAATTTACACTGTTATACAAGCTGTACACTCACTACTTTACATTGTAGCAAAGTGCTATTTCTGCAGTGTTGTCACATGGAAAGATATGATAAAAATATTTACAAAAATGTGAGGGGTGTACTCACTTTTGTGAGATACTGTGTATGTATGTGTGTGTGTATGTGTATATGTATGCGTGTGTATGTGTGTGTGTGTATGTGTATATATATGTATATATATATATATATATATATATGTATATATATATATATATATATATATATATATATATATATATATATATATATATATATATATATATATTACTTTTTTTTTTTTTTTTTTTTGTCTTTATTGTAAAAGACACAGGAATCAATTTGAAGACCATAGTTTATATGATGCTACATTTTGGTAATGGAATATTGGCAAAAGGTTTGACTGGGTCCACCCTTATAGTTATAGTATCCATATAACCCTGCCCACACTCAGAAGGGTCATCCCTCATCGTAGCTAGACTTCCTATGCATTTGTAAATACTGTTACTTCATAAATAGAGGCATTCCTGTGGTACAATGTGGCTTGTTCTTCCTGAAAAATATTGTTTAGTGAAGGGTAGTGCTGGGTCCACAATCTTGCCACTGGAATCACCTTGCTTGATCATGTTATCTATCGTAATGTGGCTTTAAGTGGGGAAGGTGGTTCTGGATATATAAGACTAATAATACAAGAATGTAAGCTAATGGACTGGTGAGCCTGGAGTTGGGATTTACCAAAATACATAGAGATATTTGCACCAGTCAGTTCCTTTACTGCAGAAACACAACCCTGTGAGCTGCTTCAGTCTCAGTCACATTATAAACACTATAGATTTTTGGATTGTGAGTCCACCGTGGCATTCTAATTCTTGACCAGGGCTCTGAGAATGCTAACCACTAGGCCACCATGCTACCACATCTTCATGAGAAAATGAGCAGACAATCTGTATTCTAGGTTGTGTTGTTGAGATTGAATAATGTCAGGGAACATCTACCATTGACATTGCAGAAGATTTGATATAGAAGATCCACTGTGTGTGTTATATTCTACAAAATTAACCAGACTGCACACAATCACTATCTAATAGGTGGTCATTGAACAGATAGCCTGGATGCCTGTCTGGATAAAGATGGCTGATTGTGGTTTTATTTTCTAGGAACATGGGGAGACGGCCCTACATCTTGCTGTTAGATCTGTAGACCGCACTTCCCTGCACATAGTTGATTTCTTAATGCAAAACTGGTAAGTATAATCCAGCTGTAGTATTAAATTAGAACTACAGCATCACTGCAATACAAGACTTCCAGTATAACTACAGCAATAATGCCTTTAAGTAGATGATATGCAGATTAGATCTGGGTGAATGAGGTACAATATTTGTCGTTGGAGCACATTTCAAGTATCACCTGTTGGGTATTGCTGCTACCAATAGTTTCTGTGCAAGCAGGATGCACGGGTTGGATAGGCACAGCTGCAGAGAGGGCTCATTCACACTAGAATGCACACAGCAACGTGTTACCCTATGGTTTGAGATGCGTTGCACTGTGGGTCTCATATAATAGACTTGAGTGGGACCACTCAGAGCAATGTACACAGCATGCGACTTACAGGATTTTTCCCAATGCAACACAGTAGTCAGATCTAATCTAAAGAAATTTTTAGTTTGTCCATTTAAGTTGGCCGCAAAATGTGTGGCAATATGCCTGATGAGAATGAGCCCAAAGATGTAGGGGATGTGTTTTTTCTTTGCCCCTGTCATTTTATTTTGGCTTTTTAGAGGGGAAGCGTCCCTCCATGGAAAGAGGGAATACCCATCTAAACACACATATATCAGAGATTTGTTTCGGCTTCTGGGTTACAGGCTTCCACGCATTCCATTTAAACGTTTTCTAGATTTGAGTCTGTTTTAAGTATGCCATTGTTTAAATCTTTTTTTCAGCTATGTCAATTGTATTCTAATGCCCCGTACACACGGTCGGAAATTAAGACCACAAAATCCGTCGATTTTTTACAACGGATTTTGTCCGACACTGGTGTTGCATACACACGGTCGTACAAAGTTGTCGAAAAATCCGATCATTCTGAACGTGGTGACGTTCGTTGCGTACGACGGGACTACGTAGAGGCTAGTAGCCAATAGCTTTGGTCTTGTAATGTGATCTGAGCATGCGTGGCACTTTGTCCGTCGGAATTCGCTACACACGATCGGAAAAAGTCCAATAGGACTTTTGTTGTCGGAAAATTTGAGAGCAGGAGATAAAACTTTGTCCGTCGGAAAATCTGACGGAAAAAGTCCGATGGAGCCTACACACGGTCGGAATTTCCGACAACATTGTCCGATAGGACATTTTCCGTCGGAAAATCCGACCGTGTGTATGGGGCATTAAAGTGAATAGAGAAAAGCTGAAAATCTTTGAGACTTTACCAGTGCTCTCAGGGAAATCCAAACAATATTTTTACAATAAAATTACACTTTATTAGCTGACCACTTAAAATGGCCAAGAAAGCCCCACCTACATGAAAACATTTGTTTTAAAATGCTTTATTGAAATCTATACAGGGAGATCGGTGCCCAGACTGTCCCCTGTGTCCTTCTCCAGGTCCTCCTCAGTGCCCCTAAGGTCCCCTGCCATGTCCTCCTCCGTGCTCCTAAGGTCCCCTGCCATGTCCTCCTCTGTGCTCCTAAGGTCCCCTGCCATGTCCTCCTCCGTGCTCCTAAAGTCCCCCTGCCATGTCCTCTTCCGCTCCCCCTCTGCTCTTTCTCCGCTCCCCCTCTGTGTCCTCCCCAGTTCCTTCTCCTCCCCCTCTGCCTTCCTGGTAAATCTTTCATTTACTGGCTCCTTCCTTTTCCAAATGCACAGAGTCCTGATCACTGACTCTGTCCATTCATAACTGAATGTGTTATATACTGTGTTCACGATTCTTCAGTTTATGAATGAACAGGAGCCGCTGTCTCCTGTCCATTCATGTTTAGTGCATCTGAGAAAGGGACTGGGGAATCTGTTTCCTTAGTCCCTTTCTCTGTCTCAAAGGGGAAATGTCTGGGACCCCCGATATCTCACCAAAGCCCCCCCCCCCCCCCCCCAACAAGGTTGATAAAATAAAAATAAAAAAGGAAAAATTGCAATAAATAAATATTTAAAAGTAAAATTGTAGAAAAAATAAAAAAACACAAACACTGTCCACCCCCCAAAAAAAGAAAGCATTGTTAAAAAAAAAGCAAAACAAATATAAATTGTAAAAAAGTATTAAAATGTAAAAAATTTAAATTGTAAAAAAAATTTAAATAAAAAACTACTGACACAGTCCACGCCTCATCAGTGCCCATCCGTGCTACTGTCACATGACAGTCTTAAAAAAAGTGGTATTGATGCAACCCTTATATATTTAATCATTATGGGGTAAAGCTACTAAAACTAGTGCACTCAGAATCTGATGCAGCTGTGTGGGGTAACCAATCAGCTTCTAACTTCAGCTTTTTCAATTAAGCTTAAGCAATAAAAACCTGGAAGCTGATTGGTTTCTATGAAGAGTTGCACCAGATTTTGCACTCTCCAATTTTCAGTAAATAAACCCCCATGCCTGCGTTTCTACGGTTTGCTGCTTTCTCAGGACTAGAACATAAAATAGTACTCTTCGAATCTTTAGCTCCACAATCCATCTACAAATCAAACTAGGTGGATTGTGGAAATATAAGTACGTCTTATGCTGCGTACTCACGATCGGATTTTCCGACGGAAATGTTGGATGTGAGCTTGTTGGGAAAGCCCGACCATGTGTATGCTCCATCGAACATTTGCTGTCGGGCTTTCCGACTACAAATGTTTGATAGCAGGTTCTCAAATTTTCCGCCAACAAAACGTTGTTGTCGGAAAGTCTGATCGTGTGTACACAAGTCCCTCGCACAAAAGTTCACGGCATGCTCGGCTTCAAGCAGAAGGAGCCACACTGGCTATTGAACATCCGTTTTCTCGACTTGTCGTACGCCTTGTCCGTCACCACGTTCCCACGTTCGTAATTGTTGGCCAACATTTGTGTGACTGTGTGTATGCAAGACAAGTTTGAGCCAACAACCTTCGAACAAAAATCCACGGTTTTGTTGGCAGAAAGTCCGATTGTGTGTACGCGGCATTTGTTTTGCGGAAGCTGCAAACCTGCAGAAAGGGTTGACAACTTTGGATGCACACTGATATGTAGTCCACGGCATATATATATTTGTTAGAAATGCTTTTATGTATACAGGGCTTTTTTGCCCACTTTTAGTGGTCATTCAATAAAAATTTACATTTATTGTAATATGTTGTTTTAGGTTCCTTTTGGATTTCCTTGGGAGCAAATATAGGGGAAAATGTATTAAAACTGGAGAGTGCAAAATCTGGTGCAGATCTGCATAGAAACCAATCAGCTTCCAGGTTTTATTGTGAAAGCTTAATTGAACAAGCTGAAGTTAGAAGCTGATTGGGTACCATGCACATCTGCACTGGATTATGAGTGCACCAGTTTGAGTAAATCTCTCTCATAGAGTCTCAAAGATTTTCAGTATTCTACTTGTTGGCTTGTATGTGATGGTGCCCTCAGGGACATATCATGTGTATCATGATCCCCCTGTTCCTAAAATTGGGGCTATAGTGTAAATTTTGTTTTTTGGCTGAGCTGTAAACAGCTCAGATTTGACTGTATAGTTTATTTGGTTCTGCTCTAAACTTAAAGTGGAGTTCCGACAAAAAAATAAAAATTAAAAGTCAGCAGCTACAAAAACTACAGCTGCTGACTTTTAATAATCGGAAACACTTACCTATCCCAGGGTCCAGCGATGCGGCGGAATGCAGCCCCGCTAGTCTCCCCCTCCTCTCTGCGGCACCGGTATAGTCACTGTGGGCGCCCAGCTGTGGCTTCATAACCGGGCACGCACTGCGCAAGCCGCACTGTAACTTGACCGGGCAATCATCTTGGACCTGTGACGTGTCCCAGATGATTACAGAGAGGGAGGGGGGATAAGTGAACTTCTGGCGCCTTTGTTTCCCCCGGGAGGAAGTGGGTGCTGGGACCCTCTAAAAAGAGGGTTTCCGCTCCCCCCCCCCCAAAAAACAAATGACATGCCAAATGTCAAGGGGTCACCTTCCCTTAAAGCGTAAGTTCCATTTTTGGGTGGCACTCCGCTTTAACTGAGTTGTGCGTTTCTCATTATTGCCAGTAGGTGTCACTGGTACCACAGGCCAGTATGAGAATTACAACTAGGTTGAGCTATTTAATAAATATTCCTTTTCCAGAACAGCCCAGTAGGAGGTTCCTGGCCACTGTGCATTCTGGAAAGGGGATATTTATTGGGCAGAGCCATGTGTTCTTGTGCCTTCTATTACCTCAAGGCCCTCCTGGCCTGAGGATGTGTTGCTGCAAGTAGGCCCAGAAGCCTGTCTGGGTACTACTAATCCTGTGGTGGTCCTTAGGCTGTCTTGCCTGTGTGGAAGAAGCCAAGCCAAGCTGAGGAGCTCCAGGGGAGGACTCTTGCTGGAGAGAGCCAGGATGAAGGCTGGTCTCTCAGGAGGGCCTGGTAACTCATTTGGAGGACGCACCCATACCTAAACTACTCTTAGGCCCCTTTCACACTGGGGTGGTTTGCAGGCGCTATTGCGCTAAAAATAGCGCCTGCAAACCGACCCGAAACAGCTGTTGCTGTGTCTTCAGTGTGAAAACCCGAGGGCTTTCACACTGAAGCGGTGCGCTTGCAGGACGCTGAAAAATGTCCTGCAAGCCACATCTTTGGTGCGCTGTAGGAGCGGTATATTTACCGATCCTATAGCGCCCCTTCCCATTGAATACAATGGGGCAGCCCTCCGAACTCGCCCGCAAAACGCCGCTGCAGCGGCGGTTTGCGGGCGGTATTAACCCTTTTTCGGCGCTCGCGGGGGGTAAAACCGCCCCGCTAGCGGCCGAAATGCCCGCTAAGACGACGGCAAAGCGCTTTACTGCCAGCGCCCCCAACGCCCCAGTGTGAAACCAGCCTTACAGTGTTGCCGAATGGCGTAAAGGTACTGACACTGTGAAGCTGAATCCTATTCTACAATCTAAACCATGGTAACTAGCTCCTGGCTGCTAAGTCTGTGAGAGGCTTATCCAAGAGTGCTACTCGCTGCTAAGTCTGTGTTAGAGGCTTATCCAAGAGTCCTACTGGCTGCTAAATCGTCTGTGAGAGAGGCTTGTCCAGACTTTCTACTGGCTGCTAGGTCTGTGTGAGAGGCCTATCCAGGTAGTCAGTCTGATAAAAGAGAAAGCTCTTTTACCTTTGGTTTCAAGGAGTCTGTAAGTGATCTGCAAATGGTATCTGAAAACCTCCTGTAGCCCCCTCTCCTCCTACTTCTTTCAAGTTCCTTATTAAAGCATTGCAAATATATAAAGTGACTAGCACCCAAATTCTGTTCTGACTTCCCATTATAGCCATGGACTCAGCCCTGGGGTGAATGTAAGCTTGTCCCCTGTCTCTGGAGGTGCCTCCTTGCTCCCAGTAGACCCAGGGGGGCGCGCTACACTCTATATTCTAAAATTCCGAAATTTCCAATATTACCCAAGGCTAGATTGTATTCTATAAGTGTATTGCTCCTCATTTTGTAATAACATGCTGATGTTTACATAAAATTCATTCTTATGATAAAAAAAAAAGATGTAAAAGGGATCCCTATTGCTTTTACTTTATATACGTGTGTCTTTTTAGATGTCTGGAAACCATCTTCTGACCATTTATTTTTATTTATTTTTATAGTTTGTTTATGGTTTCTTGTGTCTTAAAATTGTGACTGCTTCTAAACATGACTTTTTTTTCTCTTCCAAGTGGTAATTTGGACAAACAGACTGCGAAAGGCAGCACTGCCCTTCATTATTGCTGCTTAACAGACAACGCTGAGTGCCTTAAATTACTACTGAGAGGCAAGGCTTCCATAGAGATTGGTAAGTCCTATCATCTACTGGAACTGATTTATAAACACCGGAGCAAAGAAATTCCTAGGATAGGTTCCGAATGTAATCATAAAGAGGAAGCCCGTTTAGTTTACTGTGGGCCGCTGTTTTAGTTTTCTTTATTTCAATTTTAGGATATCAGCCCCACTCACTCATGTTCTTTCATTGGCTTTTATTTTGTGCTTTTCCATAATAATTTAAATTATCAGGCAGAACTATTGTACCGATGCATAGTTTGACGCAGAGCTAAATATCCATTTTATCCTTGGTATTGCATTATTTTTCAGTTGAAAAGGGGAAAGGTTATTGCTTTCTTTAGACAGTATAAATAGGAGTATATTTTCTGTGTTTCAGCCAATGAAGCTGGAGAAACTTCCCTCGATATTGCTAAGCGACTAAAGCACACACAGTGTGAGGAGTTGGTAAGTCTTGATCTTTTTTTTATTCGCATAAAACATCCCCTATTTTTGCACATCTTTGTATCAAGCATCTAAAAACATCATCTGCTAAGCTGACACTCGGGGGTCTTTGTTGAGACCCCCGTCCCCAGTATGTAAATCAGCTCTTTGGCACCTTCTCAGACCTGAGATATTCACTCTGGGCAGACTAACCTCTCAATTCCAGTTACGTTTTACCCATGCATAAGCTATTTCTTTTCAGTTTAAACTTTAGGAAAACTAATGACCAGGCTTTCTCTATATGTATAGTTAGTGCATGCATTTCTTTTTCTCTTGCATCCTAATTTTCATATTGTGCCCCTTTTAACCAGTTGATGCAAGCTCTGACTGGGAGGTTCAATGCCCATGTCCACGTGGAATATGAATGGAGGCTGCATCATGTGGACCTCGATGAGAGTGATGATGATGTGGATGAAAAAATTCAGGTTGGTTTTATTTTGGAATAAATATATTTTAGTCTTTAGGTACGCTATATGGAGTCTAGAAGCAGTGTCTGACACTTCCAGAATTTCACACCAATACCCTGGGTTGCACACATAAGGCTGGTTATATTTGAATTGTGTTTTTTTTTTTTTTTTGGATCGGCCAGCAGGCTAATTGTAAAAAACAAAAAAAAAAAAGCAGATTCCTCCATTCACAAGCAAAGAATATACTGATCAGTGCTACAGCTGATTGGCTGCAGGTGCTGATCGAATGAAAGTCCTCCCAACAGTCTGATTCGGTCAGATCATTACATTAACTTTTGTGAGTGGGAATGGCCATAGATGGATCGAAATCCAGCTGGTCCCTGCTGAACCGGATGAATTTTAATCCATCTATGGCCAGCTTTGTTCCTTTCATCTCGCCATTGTACAGGTTCTGTAGTTTAAATGCAGGAATGGTGCTGACTATAATAATATGAACCTAGAGCACCTGAAAAATTAAATATATCAGTAATTAAGGGAGAAGCTGGCATCTCGGATAAGCATAAAGTAACCATGACCTGGTGGTAAAACTTGTTCAAGCTATAAATAAGAATACCGATCATTGTGCTCTTTGTTCTTTTCACTCTTAGGTTTCGGTTCTATGATAAGGCTAGCATAATGTACGCAGAAGGCACAAGGCCACAAACGTGTTTTATCTTTATTTTTATATATATATATATATATATATATATTGCACGTGAGCCAACGCATTTTTATAGGCTGAAAGATCCAAGCTATCACCCTGCTTTGTGAAAGGCATCTTTGTTTTCCTGTACTTCCCTCACTCACCTTGTTCAGGACTACAATCTCTGCTGCAGCTCCTTCAGAAATCCTATATAAACACAATCTATATTGAATGGTTGGTATTCGCACTCCCTGCCACCATTGAGACAGTCTAGCTTTTGGCCAATATGGCACCAAGCACTGCATTGTGGGAAGGATTGCATGTGCTCCTTATAACTAGAATTGCCAGCATTTAGACTGGGGAAGTGGAAAGCAGTGGGGAAGGTACATTTAAGCCTGGTACACACAGTACGATTGTTGGCAGGGGACTGTCTGTTGACAGACTGTTGTCTTAAAATCTTACCGTTAGTACGCTCCTTTTCACAATTGTTGTCCAACTTTCGGCCAACAAATGTTGGATGGCAGGCTAGTAAATTTTTGGGGGTCAATGGTTTGACGTCAGCTTTTCGTATGGTCAGTACACAAATCCGTCACACAAAAGTTGAAAGTACAAACACGCATGCTCGGAATCAATGCTCACCAAACCCGAAATTAGCACAAGGGGCCCAAAGGGTGGCGCTCAAGAGCTGAAATTCCTCGTCGTACGTCACTACGTTCGTGTTTGTGGCACGACAGTTGTGTACCGTTGGTATGCAAGACGAGATCCTGGCACACGCCCCTTTGACAAAAATCAGACGCTCGGTTGGCCAACAATCGGACCGTGTGTACAAGGCTTAAGGCTCCTGAGGGTGCCTCCTACACAGCAAAGGGTTTTTTTCTCTTGAGGTAATCATGTTGGCTACACATTTTGGATTTTCACAACCTTTTGCCATTACCAGTTTAACCTGGTCTGACCTGGTTGAATACACTGAACAGTGTTTGCACAACGGACTCTCTGGTTTATATGAATGTTTATGTTTATATGCCATTATTTCACTGCTTAGATCAGGGGTCTTCAAACTACGACCCTCCAGTTGTTCAGGAACTACAATTCCCATCATGCCTAGTCATGTCTGTGAATGTCAGAGTTTTACAATGCCTCATGGGATGTGTAGTTCTGCAACAGCTGGAGGGCCGTAGTTTGAGGATGCCTGGCTTAGATCATCGCCACATGCCTATGTTTAGTCCCAAAAGGCACACTAACGTGTTTCACAGGTAACAGCCATTCACCATAGAAGTCACACATTTCACATATACAGGGTTGAGACGGAGAGCACACTGATCCATTTCTTATGTTTGGTCAGGATAAGAACAACAGTAATCCATTCCAACCAATCAGAATTCGCTCTGCTGAAATCAAACTAGTACAGGATAGATTGGTTGCTGTGTTTAGAAATTATCACTTAAAGTGGAACTACACTTCATTTGACTATCACAAACTAAAAATTATATTTAATTTACATTTTTAATATTCAAAACAAACTCCCCCATCCATCAATGTCTCTATACTTGATTTTTTTGAGAAATCACTTTAGAAAAACACCCCCCTAGCATTTCCAGACGTGGTCATCTTGAGTAAGGGCAGATTATTCATGCAGCATTTACATCCTGGTATTCACCTGCCCTTAGCTCAGGCATGCAAGCAGGAGAGGGTGTGCTTAGCTTTGAAAGCTCCCCTACTGAAGACTCCTGGGCTGTATGACATCATTTGACTAAACATGGAAACCAGGAAGTAACTGAAGAAATAAAAAAAAGTTTAAAACAAGCAAATATGATATACTTTCCTATCTAATTACTAATGCTAGCAGCATGAGAATTAAAATGTGTCAATGTTGTTTTAGGCCCCTTTCACACGAGGCGGACTCCGCTTCCACGGAGCCCGCCTCTGTCCGCCGGCTCAGCGGGAGATCTCTCCGTTGATCTCCGCTGAGCCAGCGGATGACAGGTCCCTCTCTGCTCACTGAGCGTGGAGGGGCTTGCAAGCGCCGCTGGTCTCTATGGAGAGATCGGATGAAAACGGACAGTGTGTCCGTTTTCATCAGATCTCACCCGATCTGATCCGCCAGCGACGGATCTGGACTTAGAGCCATACGTGTGCTTTTGGCGGATTGAACCGGGTCGGATGTCAGCGGACATGTCTCCGCTGACATCTGACGCTTCATAGACTAACATGGAGCGCCCGTTCAGGTCCGCCGTCAAAACTGACAGTCGGATCTGAACGGTCCGTCCATGTGAAAGGGGCCTAAGAGAGTGAAGTGCTGCTTTTAAAAATAAAAACTTTTGTATTACATAAGGTTGATGGTGGCAAACCATTATGGAAATAACAGCCCTGTTCTTTTGTAATGTTTCCTACTTTACTTGCCTATTTTTCTAAATTATCAATGAAAGCAAAAGTGGAAAAAAAGATTGTGTGAAATGCACATTATCTGTGCTGTTTTCTCCGATTAATTTTGTGTTGTTATCTGCTATTGTGCAGCAGCCAAGTCCTAACCGCCGGGAGGACAGACCAGTCAGCTTTTACCAGATTGGAGCAAATGCAGGACAGCCTTGCGTTGCCTCTTTAGCTAGAGATGCAGCCAACATCGCTAAAGACAAGCAAAGAAATTTTCTTCCCAGCCTCATTCAGAATGACACCTATGGAGCAGTGCTCAATAACATCACACCGCCAAGCTCTGCTGGGCCAGCACCAGCACCTCCTCTGCCACCAAGGAACATCGGCAAAGGTAGGAAAATCAAACAAAATGTTGGCAATGTTTCAGCTTGTTATCCTTAAATAGAATAATCTACAAATGTTTTGTTGAAACCCTGACAATTCCTTTTTTTGCTGTTATCTTGGAAAACTTTGCATAACTAAAACAAAATGTATATATTGGCTGACCACCTGTTAAAAATGCTGTTTCTGGCTTCACTACTCTAAAATACTGACCCGGCTTAAACCTGCAGATCAGAAAAGTTTGAGTGACGTCATTCCTGATGTACATACTTCTTCTGGGTCAGTCACTAAGAAATTTCTGAAGTCATTAGATCAGCATGAAGGGCTAGCATTTTCAGGAGAGTTCAGGCCCCACAATTCCGAAGTAAGAGGTTCATGGAAGTCGCCAGTACCGAACAGAAATACCTGAAAATGTTGTAATGTTCTGTCTAGGGTTACTCCTTATTAGAGATAGAGCAAACATGCTGGTCACAGTACAGGCCTGCAATCTTCATGCTCTCCCACTATGACTGCCATTGATGGTCAGTAGAATGTGATGCAATCCTATTTCCTGGCATTTTAATCTTTATTTCTTAATGCAGTATAAAGAACAGTGGCAAATCAAGGAACCAATATTAATTGTATGAGTATTAAATGAGCCATTCTATAATAAGTAAATACCAGCTACCCTATTTTGTAGAAAATGTTATAATGATGAAAGTTATCAGAACAATGCGGATTTACTAGCCATTCCCAAGAGTGCAATTCCTTTAATGGGGAAAATGTAGAATAAGGCTAAGTTTCACATGTGTGGCTAAATTGCCATGCTTCTGAAAAGCGATGCGTGCTTAGATCAATTCTATTTATTTTATGGTGATCATGCAATATGATGCCTGCTTTCTGCTTGTTTTAACTCTGTAAATATCTCACCAGTGGGCCACTATCGAGTGCATTGCATGCAGTTGCGTCAAGTCCTAATTTGCTTGAATGGGTAAAACAAACGAGACAGGGATACATTTTGCAATTGGCTCAAAGCAAACACCTTGACCATGGCATGTGAACACCCCCTTATGCTGTATTTCGGAGATGGTTGAAGGGGTCCCTAAAAACACAGCTTAACTGCGTGTTTTTAATGCCTCCCCAACCGCAAGTCTAAACGAGCCCTTAGGCGATACTTTTGCTGGTAAAGAAGATTGCAGTTGCAAGCTCGGATAGACTGATTGAGTCTATTTATCAGACTAGGCATAATATGGTAACTTTCCATCAAGCAGTTATCATTCCCCCACCCAAATGGCTTACCTGTTGGAAATTGATTTATTACTTTAAATGCAGTTACTACTTATCACAATAAAGACGTTCTTCTCTTTCATTGAGGGATGCAGGAATTCAAAGACTGTTGGGTTATACTGCTGCTTACAGGAAGATTCAGATACTTGCAAACCAAAAATAAATTGTGGCCAGCCCTGTATGGGCTTTTGGCCTCCAGGTTCAACAAAATACTGGACAAGTTTTTCTTTAGGTACTATGAATTTTCTGGTAGAAGCAGTACATGCTGTGGTGGCTCAGAGGGTTTAGTAAATCCTTCACTTTCCTCCCCTGTAACTCATTCCATGCTCCACAAGATCAAGATGGAGGCATTTGGGTGATTTTTATAGTTTTGGACTGGTCCAGGCAGATGTGGTATTCCAACTTGATCAGGCTTTTGGCAGATGTCCTGTGGACTCTTTCAGATCATCTATATCTTCTGTCCCAAGGCACTGGTTTATCGCCCTGCTTTATGGTCATGGAGTGTATTGTGGCTCTTGAAACCCAGGTTCTGTCGGACAGAGGATTCCTGCAATACTAAGGGCTAGGAAGTCTACTTCTGCAAGGTCTGCCATTCCACATTGAAGGAATACTTTGCTTGGTATAGCAAGAAACTCGCAGGGGTTGTAACCCTACCCTACCCTACTTTATGCATTTATTGAAAAACAAAAATGGTCCTAGTGGAATATCAAAATGAAATCACCAATAGGAAGACGTTTGAGGATCGAGTTGAACTTTTATAGTTAATGAGCCTATAACTCCAGCTGTCTGTATGTCTTGACATACTGCTCGTATTTACGTGTCAATTTCACATAAGGAAACATGCTTATACATTTTTTGATTGTGTTCCCCCGGTTTATGACCATTATTAAGTAGGATTAGCCAGAAAAAAAATGCCTTTTTAGTTTTGGATAGAGTAAGTAAGGAGTAAAGCCCTGGTTGTTTATTTTTTGCTATTGGTGTACCATTGGTGACATTTCCCTTTACTTCCTCTCCCAGAGACACAACAGGAAATCTCCCTTCTTAGAAAGTTGTTTCTGGAACTGTTCCCATTGGAATATTTTCCCTTACCTTGTGTTTTGGGGACAATGCAAAAATTTTGTATTTCACCAAAGTTTCATTCGGTGACAATAGTAATCAGGACAAAGAGAGTAGTGAATCTCCCCTTGACAGATATTCTAACCCTTCTCAATGCCATCCAAAACAATAAATATTATGATCAAACTTTCAGTAATCATATAGGTAACTAAATAATATGAATCACTTTATATTTGTCTCTTAAGTAAATTTTTGGTTTAGGACTCATGTCTTCGGAATTTCCCATACAATGGGTGTTTGATAAAGTTTATAGACTTGATGACTGCAAGCTATTTACCAAGTGGAGCTGCAGTGTTGTGTTCTTGTACAATGTGCATTCATGCAACTTGTTTTATGTATTATAGTATTTCTGAAAATAATACTATATAATGTATGCTACGTTTAGATATTGACCGCCGGCATGTGTTTGTGATCAATGGAAATCTTTCCTCCTATCCTCTTGATTTTTGTCCCTTCTAGTTCAGTCGACTTTTTTTGGCAGTAGTATACCCAACGCCCATTCAAATGCCCTGGCCTGGAAATCCCATGCGATAGGACATGAGAGTGGCAGCAGACAGAGGTCCTCGTCTGACCCTCCAGCTATCCACCCTCCTGTGCCACCAATGCGTGTAACATCTACTGCCACAAGTACGTGTCCTCCTGTCATCCACCCATCAGCACCATTGCAGTGCACTGTGTTAGTCACTACTACTAGATGACCCTTCACTGCATCATGACCCTTCACTGCATCCTACTGTCGTATTTTGTTGTGTCTAACCCCATTTCGTCTCTGTGCTGCCAACTGTCATTCTGTCTTTGGTTGTACGTTAGAAACCAAGTAGCAGCAGAAGCTGAAATGTCATCAATTGATGTCAGGTTATAGGGTAACTAAGGCCTAGGTTCTGCTGTCAAATAGTGAGCCTTCTTGATGGAGCCTGAATTACGAACTGTTTTTACCTCATTGCAGCCAATCAGATTCTATCTTTTACTTCCATGGTGGCTCAGAATTAAATTTCTTGCTATAAAGCTGCATTTCCCATTTCAGACACTGTGATTTATTAGGCCCATTGTATTATGCTGAATTATTATGGGACAATCTAGAAGTCAATGAGAAGAGGGAACTAAGGAAAGTGGGGTTGTGTATAGCAAGCAGTTTACCATCTGGCATTTTGAGGTCACCATAAACAACACCACATTTTCTTTCCATTGTGGTTTATTATTGTGTTAAGCCACTTTTGTGATTTACACACATCGTATAGCCAGACAGTGACACCACAAGTCAGATACTTTAGCCCTCTTCAGAAATTAAAACATATATGAACATACGTTTTCTACCTCCAGAAATGAGAAAAACTTTTCCTACATTTCTGAGGAAGCTGTAAAGTTTTTTTGCCCTTTACACAAGACCTGAAGAAAGAGATGGGGCTTCAATGAGCAATGAAATGAACAGTAGCTTCACTCCATATCATGCGGCTACTGCAGTAATGCTGAATGTGGTGTTTCACTGCTCTTCATTTGTGTTTGCATGTCCACAAATATATAAATATATATATATTATATATATATATATATATATATATATATATATATATATATATATATATATAATATATATATATTATATACACAGTATATATAATTGCAATGTGTATGTGCGTAAAAAAAATTTGCCTGGCTCCTAGCATAATTAAAATAGGCTTCATAATGAACATGAAGCAGTTAGCTAGTTAGGTGCCTTCAGACATGAGTGAAGTGTGTGCCAGATTTGTGGCCAATGCAATGGTTAGCTCTATAATGTTTCAAGGAGTGTTGTACAAATGTGCATGTTAACTTTGGATGAACAGGTTCCCCTGGAGGGGTAAGAGGAAAGTCTACAGACATTAACAGTATCCCACAGTCAATGTTTCTGAAAACCTCTGTCCTACTATTAAGCCTTCATTTTCCTTTATGGTATGGAAGGCCTGATGGAAAGATGCATCTGGAAAGATGCATCAGTTAAACTATGTGAAAATGGTCTTCAAGACTGTAGACCAATAACAAACATCATAGCTCCAGCATAAAACTATATGTCCCATAATGTCCTGGCAGATAATGTATAGAAGGTCATGCAGGGAGGGCTACAGCAGAGTATGCTGGAATGTGTAGTTCAACAGCTTACATTCTACTGGTTGACTATCAATGCGCCAATGATTATACTTCCAGTGGTTAGGAACTCCCTTGGATGTTCTTCCTCGCCCTTGGATTTAGCGTATTTAAAACTAAAGACTGAATGTGTAGAACCTTGGTGTGATGTTGTGAACTGATATAAACACATTTGCCCTTTTTAACCTGCTATGTGGTGCCTCCCTTCTGTTTTGTGTACTGTGCACACCTACCGTAGTGTGTTGATTTACAGAATGTCCACTGTGCGTGAGTGTGTGTGTATGTATCTAACACTGGTGCTGTCTATTGGGTTTTATTGTTTTGCTTTCATTTCAGATCCCCCACCACTTCCTGTAGTAAAAACAGCCAGCGTCATTGAAGCACTGAGCCAGCACGCCAAACAGAGCCAGCCCCCTCCTGTTCCACAGAACAAACCAGTTCCCCCTCCAGTCCCACCCCAGCCTCCCAACAGAATGGCACAGAAAAAGCCAGTTCCGGGGTAAGTCTATGGAGAGGGAGATGAGCATGTGCTATTGATAACATATGTGCACACCCTGTATAAGGTCTCACTTATAGGCAGTGTTTCTGAGAGAAAAAAAACAGTTTTCATTGTTCATGCAACGCGGTTCCTTTTTTTACTTTCCATACTGCCTTGGGAGACTAAAAGGAAGAATCTTCAGATCTTTCTAGATTTCTCATACCTATTGTGTATATCATGGTTTCTCAACCAGAGTTCCTCCAGAGGTTGCTAGGGGTTCCTTGAGCAATGACATCATTGATCTTTCTAGCTCTCTATAAGGGGGTAATTCTTCCCAATGACTACAAGTGTAGACAGCTTTCATACCACTGGCCATCACACGAATGTATCATGAATTGTAGATGTAGTAATGTTTAGCAGGGTTTCCTGAGACCGGAAAGTTATTTCAAGGGTTCCTCTGTGTTGAAAAGGTTGAGAAAGGATGGTGTATATGCTCTCTCAGAACTGGTGTGGGGAAGACAGTAGATACAGCCATCTTGAGCACAGCGTTGAGTGCGGAGATTAGTTTACAATGAATTAATTATTTTAGGGCTCAAAATTTCAAGTCCTGAACTACTAGCCAGGCCTTAAGAGTTACTTGCACCAGTTGCCCTACCCAACCCCTACTCTTCCCTACACATTATCTGAAAGAGTGGGGCTTCTGCAAAAGAGCAGCTACAACTTACTCAACCCCACCAGAAGCCTACATGGATAAGAAAGAGCTTCTGCTGCGGAGCTGGCAGGATCCTCCTCTCCTCCAGCTCCCCCTTCTTGCAAGGCACCTTGATGTGAACGTGCAGTGTGCATCTGGCCATCGGCTCACCCCTCTCCCTGTCATGTACCTCTACTCCTTTGAGCTAAGCAGTGCCTCCTAACGTTCAACCATCAAAGATTATAGCTGCCATGGACATCACCATTGTTTTTGGCCCTTGAATGATTTTTAGACTAGTATGCTTGTAGGAATTCTATATTTTATACAGTTATTTTGTTTTGATTCAATCTTAGGGAAAGCAAGCCGATGCTTGCTCATCCCTCCACTTTAAGAGCCCTTTCCCTTGCCAGCGCCCGGGTGTCGGCAGTAAAGCACCACTAGTTTTAGCAGTGTTTTACCGTAAATTTGTGGCTCTTTTGGGGCAAATAAAGGTTTAAAAGCACCTGCAAAGCACCACTGCTGAGGTGCTTTGCAAGCGCTTCGGCGGCGTTGCCCATTGATTTCAATGGGCAGGGGTGCTTTAGGAGCGGTGTATTCACCACTGCTAAAGTGCTGCAAAGAAGCTGCTTGCAGGACTTTTTTTGATGTCCTGCCAGCGCAGCTCCCCAGTGTGAAAGCACTCAGGCTTTCACACTGAGATTGCAGATGAGGCTTTTTTCAGGTGCTTTACAGGCGCTATTTTTAGCGCTAAATTGCCTGAAAAATGTGAAAGGGGTCTTATGCAGTCTTATGCAGTTTTTTTTTTTACTAATTTACAGCTATGTGCCTTTAAATATAAAAAATTTGCTTGCAATTTTTTTGCAATATTTATATGTTTGGTAATTTTTTCTATTTCCAGAGGAGAAAAACCTGCTCCACTAAGAAGCAAGACCCAGCCTGTGGCATCCTCTGCCTTACCACCTACTGGTGAGTTTCCTTTTTTACTTCTATCTGCACAGGGCTGACACCAAGAGGACAGCGTCACCTGCTGATTAACAGTTGTAGTTTTTTTCCCCTTTTTAATGTGTTTGAAGTCTCAGCGATAGTTTTTGTCTGGCTGTTCTAATGCTGGCCTTACACAGGTCGAATTTCGAAAGAACTTTCTTTCGAAAATCTTATCTAAGAATTTTCGTACGAATTTCGCACCATTAGTGGGCTGCAGCAATGGCCGATTTTTGTGCGCCCATCGAATTTTAATAATCGGACATGTTGGAAATTTTTTTTAAAAACGAACGATTTTCTAATCAATGATGGGAGAATCGTGCGAGAAATGTAATCGAAAAAGAAATGCGCATGTGCAAGAAAAGAAAATTCCGGGAAATATAAGAAGATTCCCAGACACGAAAATTATTTTCTGTAGGAACATGAGGTGAAATTGAAGGTTTGGTTGGTGGAATTTCGAAATCAATGGTGGCACCATCGAATCACTAAACGCACACATTTTCTGATTTTCAAAAGAAAGTTGTTTCGAAATTCGACCTGTGTATGGCCAGCATTACTGGCCTGTTGAATTTTCAAACAGGTCATAGTTTATATAATCATATTTACCTACCATATTACGGTGTGTGTGTGTATATATATATGTGTGTGTGTGTGTGTGTGTATATATATATATACAGGGCTTGACAAATTTGCTTGGAATCTAGGAGCCAGCTAAAAAAGTTAGGAGCCAGGTTTTCTTTTTTTTTTTTTTAACGACATGGAGATGAGTGAGGGGAAGATGGCCCCCGCCTGTCTCCAAGTCATTGCAGGGCAGAAGCGACTTCAAATAGTCACTTCTGCCCATAGCTCTTAAAAAGGGACATTTTTTTTATTTTTTTTCAAATGGCAATTATTTTTTTTTGCATTTTAGTGTAAATATGAGATCCGAGGTCTTTTTGACCCCAGATCTCATATTTAAGAGGCCCTGTCATGCTTTTTTCTATTACAAGGGGTGTTTACATTCCTTGCAATAGGAATAAAAGTGACACCATTTTTTTTTCAAAAGAACAGTGAAAAAATTAAAAGTTAAAATAAATAAGAAAAAAATAATAATTTTAAACGCGCCCGTCCCACCGAGCTTGTTTGCAGAAGAGTAGCGCCCGCATATGAAAGCGGTGTTCAAACCACACATGTGAGGTATTGCCGTGATCGGTAGAGCAAGAGCAGTAATTCTAGCCCTAGACATCCTCTAACTCAAAACATGCAACCTGTAGATTTTTTTTTAAATGTCACCTATGGAGATTTTAAAGGGTAAACGTTTGTCGCCATTCCACGAGCGGGCAAAATTTTGAAGCGAGACATGTTTGGTATGAATTTACTTGCCATAACATTATCTTTCACAATATAAAAAAAATTGGGCAAACTTTACTGTTGTGTTATTTTTTTAATTAAAAAAAGTGTATTTTTTCCCAAAAAAGTGCGCTTGTAAGACCGCTGCGCAAATACGGTGTGACAGAAAGTATTGCAACGACCGCCATTTTATTCTCTAGGGCGTTAGAAAAATAAATATATATAATGTTTGGGGGTTCTAAGTGAAGGAGATAAGGCTGTTTTGTTTTCACTGCCTGCCTATTAGTATTGCTGGGTGTCATACCAACGGCCACCACAAGAGGGCGCCAGATTATAGAAGGTACCATAGGACTGCACAAGGCCGCAAAGCCGGGGCCTCAATTACCGGCCGGCGGGCCCATCGCGATCGCGCGCGCGGCGGGGGGGGGGGGGGGGGGGGGCACTAAAGACAGGATACCCCCCAGCTGTGCTGCCCCAGTCGCCAGGTCGCTAATTTTAGTCGCCAATGCGACCTGGCTCCTGGTATTTGTCGAGCACTGTAATATATATATATATATATATATATATATATATATATATATATATATATATATATATATAGATTTAAAATATAATATATAATGGGTGTGTATATTGATACAGAAGATGTGTTTAAAATGTATTGATATAATACTGGTGTGTCTTCTTGACAGCTGGAGATGATGCCCCTTCTCCGCCCCCAGGACCTAAACCAGGTGCTACATTAGCGTTGCAACCTCCTGCCCCAATGCCCAGGAAGTCTCAGCTGGTGAGTGTTTATACTGTCCCAATATGCAGCCTATGAAATACAAGCCGGTGCTCATATTTTCTGTTGATATGAATGGCAGTTACTAATATTTTCCCTGAGCGAAGTCTGTTTTTTTTCTTGATTTGTTATTTTTCTTCAGCATTGCTGTACTATGGAGAGCCCAAATAAAACTTCTTTAAAAAAAATAAAAAAAATCCGGTTGGGATGTCAATCTCGCAACAGGACTTCTGTCAGCTCAAAATTAGTTCAGGAATCCTGAACTGCCCAAGGTGCTACAGCATTACTGCAGTTCTATTTCATGTGTGGCGATACCCTAAGCTCGTTAAGTAACTGGACTTCCATGAATATATATGCGTTGACTCGTCACGTGGATGCATGTGAGTGCACACAGGTGTATGCATGGGTGGAAAGGCACATGCACGACCATCAAATTTGTAGACTGAAGATAACTGGTGTCGTTTTTGTTTGTTAGGCTGTCTTGCTGTAAGCAACCAAAGTATATACCATTAGCATTGCATTTAATTATTATGCCATGGCGTATACAACATGTAAACTATGAGAAGATGGCCGGTTGTATGTTCTAAAACCTTGATCATTTCAATAAAATATATTTGACTTAAAAAAAAAAAAATAATAATAATTAGTCCAGAAATGTCAAACGCTGGTGACCAGGTATGATTGTTTATTCATTAAAATCCAGTAAAGCAACAAAATGCCTACACATTTCACCTTACGGAGCCCTAATCATGCAGTCAGGTGATTTGGCTTTTGACACTCACTGCCTGTGGGATGAAACAGTATTTAGGGAGAGCTACAAAATACAGAAAAATAGCCATTATTAGGGCTCCTTAAGGTGAAACATGTAGGCATTTTGTTACTATACTTACAAAGAATTGGCTGATTAGATCTGGTTCCTGGGCTTTGACATTTTTGTCCTCTTCGGTGAATTGAAGTCTGAATGATTGCTTCCAGTTTTTACTGTTAAAAAAGATGAACTTATTAAACACCTCTTGTCCCTATGACCATTTTTTTGTCCATTGTTGCTGTTTGTCTGAAAGTGCTCACACCCCAAGAGCTAATGGGTATATAAAAATACACAAGACATTCACCTTCTGTTCGCTTGAGAGAAGGTTACACTGTGTGGCCTGTGCAGACACACCTCGGTTGATGCATCTTAGGAGACTGACTCCCCTACCCCAGGTTGGCTTTTCCAGCTAATCATAGTTACCTGAGATAAGGTTAACATGCATGCTCAGCTGATACAAGGGTACGTATATTTATACACCTGTCCTTTTACCAGCCAGCTATCCACATTTCAAGTCTGTGGGCTACATCTTATAAAGGAGAGTTGTTCAGGGCTGGCAGCTCATTGTCCTTAGGTGTAGTTACTAATCACTGTAATATCTTGGTCTATGTACTCAATGAAATGTAATGCTATTTTACATCACAGCTACTGCTTTTGTAGGGTCAGCCTCAAGGCTGTATGTAAGTAAGACGTGCAACAACTTGAAAAAAGGCCAGAAGCTTTTGATTAAAAAAAGTGACAGAAATGTTCCATTGCTCTTTCCTTGTTAACTTGGCAAGTCAGAACCAGAATCAAAGGCTTTGATGACTGTTTAAAATATGTTGATTTACAGGCAAAACCAAAGATCAAAAAAGGGAAAGCAGTATACAACTGCATGGCAGACAATCCAGATGAGCTGACCTTCGTAGAGGGGGAGATTATTGTGGTAGATGGAGAAGAGGACCAGGAGTGGTGGGTGAGTAGACTCTTCTGGGCTCCGAGTTGACAATTTAAAGTGACTGTATCATGACAGAAGTATAGAGGTTGCTTATGCTTGCTTCCTTTCAAAAATGCTTGTGGCTTGGCTGTACCTTGTATCCCCCCCCTCCCAGTTATCACTCCCTAGAACAGAAGGAGGAGACCGATTGCTGTTCATACTTAGTATGAACAACAGATCTGTCTCCTCTCCCCTGACAGAACGGAGATCTGTCTGTTTACATTGACAGATCTCCGTTCTGTCTCTCTCAGGAACGATCGCGGGTGCCCGGCGGACATCGCGGGCACGCGCATCGGCTCCATCGGCGCACTCCCCTAGTGGTCTTAAAGAGGCCGATGTATAGCTATGGCGATTTGCCCAGGAGAGCCAACCTGCCGTAGTATAACTGCGGCAGCTGGTCCTCTAGTGGTTAAAGGATAAGTTCACCTTTGGTAACATGTTCCCAATGTTGCAGATGCTGCTTGATTTCCCCCCTAATTCCATGTGAAGCCCACACATTCGTCATTCAGAGCTCTGTGTATGAATGAACTATAAGTCCCGACATCCTTTGTGTCAGCTTGTAAATGTGTATTTATTTATTTTTTTTTTTAAAGTTAACTTATCCTTTAAGCTTTGGAAAAAACAACCTGGAAACTGATTGGTTTCTATGCAGAGCTGCACCCGATTTTGCACTCTCCAGTTTTAGTAAATCAACCCCTGTATGTCCATTTTTTTTTCACGCTGGTGAACTCAAGAAGCTGCCCAGCACAGCTGTGGGAATGGGCACATACGTATACATACTGCTGTGTACAGATGGACACAGAACTAGACACTATGCACATCTGTATGCTGCATTTTCTATACCCCTGTAAAAAAAAAAAAAAAATTGAGGCTTCGATACTCGCATCCTCTCAAGCACTGTCCCACGCTGCCCGCTTTTGTTATCCAGGGTTGGTCCTCTTCTGGGGTGATTGAAGCCTGACATCATTCAACTCCATACAAACCAAAAACATAATGGGCCTTCCCCTGTGGGCACATCATCAGGATGCCCTGGACCCACAAGAGGATGCTACAGAAAATAAATTTTCTGCAACATTCAGGACTATCGAACAAGGAAGAGGGAGGCCTCATGATATAATGGACTGGAACAAAGACACCTAGGGAAAAAGTTCTGCGTGTACAGCCTTTAAAAAAAAAAAGGGGGGGGGGGTTCTGCTTCAACATTCGGGACTTTAACATTCGGAAGCAATGAATATAATAACTTTTCAATCAATGTCTGGAATTAGTTTTTAGCTACCCTTACTACATCTAGTGGGATTATATTGTTTGGCCCAGACTCATTTTGTATCTAAATTTACTTCACAGATTGGACATATAGATGGCGAGCCATCGCGACGAGGTGCATTTCCTGTGTCCTTTGTACACTTCTTTGTAGAATAAGCCATCCGGGACTACGAGGGCCTATGTCTGAGTCCAGCTGAGCAGAGGACCTCCAGCGCCATAGAGAATATTGAAGAGCTAGAGCCATGTACCATGACTGGCAGCTGATCTCTTACCTCTGTTCATTACCTTTCCACACTCCTGCTGTCAGAGGTACAGAGGAGAGGCTTTTGCCGAGACTCCCACTTCAGTGTATATTTATTGTTCCTGTACGGAAGTTTGTTGCCAATCGGATGTAGATATTCTTGTTGAACTCTAGAGATTTCTGCAGTCTTAAACTCCCAGGATCTTTTATATGACCCTGACTTTCTATGATTAATGGTTTAGTAATGGTGTCTCTGTCCATAGATCCCACTCCTTGTTAAAGAGGAATTGAAATACATTGCAGGGCAATGCACTATAGACTCATCTGCAGCTAATGGGTTAACAACTCTTAGGGGAAAAAATTGTTTTTCTATATAATAACTTTACTTTTTTATGGAACTAATCGTTTAGCTCTGTGTGATTTGCTAATAAATAACCAGACAAATCGAATAAACCTTTATGCTGCCTACTTTGAATTTGTCGTGGTCGTTTTAGATTTTTGAGTCATTTCTTGTATTAAATCTTAACTCCAGGCAGATATAAAAGATACACACTGTATTCATTGATATATCAGTTTTCTGACTTATACACCAATGTAAATATTGCTGATGTACTAATAATAGAGCAGACAGAAGCTGTCTCATCTCCTCTCATTATTGGTGCAAGGTCGTCCTGTGGGCAGCCTTGGAAGACCACATGCCTCACTGAGAGCACTGGGCATTCTTGGAAGTTTTATTATTGGTGTCTGACAGACTAGTAGTGCCTGCATGGAGCTCTGATCTTCATACATCTAGCGAACTGCTCAGTGACTTCTCTGTCATTTTATATGGACTGCAAATGGAACTTTTCTATGCAATTACCGGTAATATGAGCCTCTCAATTATGTCTTTCATATCTCAGAGCATTTATTCTTCAAGGACTGATGGCATTAAAAAAAACTTTAAGACAGAAGGCATCACACATCACACATCTTCCTACAACACACATACCAAAAATGAGATTATTTCTGGATAGTGGCCAGAGCCTTGCAAATCATTTCTTTTTGCCCCCTCCGGCCAGTTTCATGTCCAGAACCTCTGGTGTATAGTGCAAAGGTAGCCAGATGTTATAAGCTAATATTTTATTATAGCCACGACAAATTAAGGACATTTGAGATCTGGACTGTTGTACTGCACAGGTTCCCATACGCTGTCATTGTGACTACCTTCATACCGTCAGTACGTTCTGTTTCACTGACCTGGAAGAAGTATGCATATCGGTTCACTTTGAAACAGTACTTTTTGCTATGAGTGAGAATGAATTATTTCACAGTGCCTGCAGATACAGCGTCAATGAGGGGTCGTTTTAAACATTATTAAATGATTATTCGGAATATGTAAATATTTAAATGCCCATAGTCTAACACAGTTCTACTTTAGGATAGGTTTTATGTGGTATGTTTAACCTCTTCTTCTTTGTTCCATTTCTTTTGGTGTAGTTAGAAATCTACAGCCAGTCATACCTAAACATATGCCTGGCCTTGAACCTAAAAAATGGATAGGTGTCACCAGATTTAAAGTCAAACTCCTGGAAACTATAAAGTTATCCCTTGCAGTGGAGCTGTGCTCGCACTGCAAGGGTTAAATGGTCATTTAGATCTATGGAAAAAGGGAGAAAGGCTGGTTCCATGGAAGTTGGCTAAAACAGTTTTATTAAAGCATCTGAATAACAGTCAAAAAGAAAACCAGCGCGTTTCGGCCGTAAGGCCTTATTCATGGCCTGACGGCCAAAACACATTGGCTTTCTTTTTGACTGTTATTCACATGCTTTAATAAAACAATGTTTTAGCCAACTTCCATGGCACCAGCCTTTCTCGCTGTTTGCATGGATTATATGGAGGTTTACATAGCCTTCACAGGCTGAGTGCTGTGTTCTTGAGGCTCACCAGGCATTGCATAGGAGGTAGTAGCTCTGATGCACCTGTTCCAGTCATTTAGATCTAGGCGACAAAGAAAAGCAGATTTACTTACCAGATCCTCCGCTTTTCGACTGGTCCCCACAGCATCTTCTCCCCCGTGCTGCACCAGTCTAAGGCCGGCCATACACGATCCTGCTGAACCGGCTGAGATTCGAACCGTTAATCAACTTGTGTACAACCAGCCTGCCGATTATCGCAAGTGGCTGCTATTGGGATGCTTTCCATTCCCAAAACCCCTACCCCCGAGCAGACAATTGCTCAGCAGGAGGGATTCCCCTGTCAACACTGTGTTGATATGGGAATCGTGTGAATTTCTTTCCTGCAACCCCTGCTGCCAAAAGCCAATCAGAATGTCAGACAAGACTCTCCTGGACATCACTGGATTGAGAGGGCTCAGGTAAGTATTAGGGGGGCTGCTGCACACAGGTTTTTTTTTAACCTTCATGCTCAGAAGGTAGAAAAAAATGTAAAGTGCCTTTACAACCACTTTAAGCTTTTTTTTTTTTTTCCACTTTTCTTTGGTTGCTTCTTGGATTCTGACCTAGGCCAAAATTATGTCGTACATCCCATGAGTCTTTATGGCATTTTTTTTTTTCCTTTAACCTGGAGGAGGGGACTTTCTCAGCTAAGCATGCCCTCCTGCCTGTGTGAGCTAAGTGCAGATGGATTCCGGAAGTAAATGCTACATATAGCATCTGGCCTTACTCATGATGGCCGGCGCTAGAAATGCTGTCCTATATACCATTGTGAAGTCATAGGATTTCCTGTGCCTGCTGTAGTCATTAAAGATGGAGTTTTGTTTTTCCCCAATATTTCAGCATATGGAAATCTACTATGATTCCTTTAACACCAAATGGGTTGCTTGAATTTTAATGAGGCGCTCCTCTGTGTATTTAAAATGCTCAAGGTAAAAAAAAGAACGTAGTCTCAGAATCCAAAATAAGTATTTTTATTTTCTTTAAATCCACATCATTCAGAATAAATATTTGCGACCTTATATTAATAGATGTAGGGCAAATAAAATGACCGCAGGAACATAAGACTTGAGTATTTTACAACATACTCAACAATCGCCCTACAGAACAAAGATGCATAACCCGGAACTATCATATCTTTCTGGTTGGTTCTCAATTTTATTTTTATTTTTTGGAGGGTGGAGAATGAGAGTATTTTGTTGTTGCCTTCCATCAAGAGAAGATACCATCCACTCCTGATTCACTTGTCACTTAAGTGGACAAGGCAGCAGTGGTGAAAGGGCCAAAAATAAAAGGTGATACCTGGACATACTGGAAGCAACCAGACTTTACAATGAGCTTCAGCACGCTAGGGCATTAGGAACCAGCGACCTTACGGAGATTAGCCATGCAAAGTGTAATGATGTACCCTGATAAATATTGATCCAACTCATAAAGTGTCTTCCTTTACCGCTGTGACAAAGAAGTCACTTACAATCAAACTACTACTAGATACAGTTGTTATATCATTCAGTACAGGAAGGCCCTGCTTATGAGGGCTCACACTCTAAAAGGAGGGGCAAGTGATACAAAGGCATTAACTGTGAGGTAAAATGTTGGTTTCAGCATTAAAGAAATGCCTTCTGCGTTATGTTAAGGGCAATGGAAAACCTGCCATTGACTGGATACACTGCATTAGGGAAGTAGTCAGTGATATTGTACAGTATCAGCTAGCTGAAACTCCTACTTTATCAAATACCACCAAAAGAAAGCTCTATTTGTGGGGAAAAAAAATTATAAAATGTATTTTGGGTACAGTGTTGCATGACCACGCAGTTGTCATTCAAAGTGCGACAGCGCTGAAAATTGAAGTGGTTAAGGAATAAATGCAATTTTGTAATAAAACATTCAATGGTAATATTGTCCAAGCAACCAAACCAATTCCCGTTGTCATCTGATTTGTTGTGTTGGTAACTCTTCAGCTTTTCTTTTCTTGGGTGTATGTTGTATATCTAAACTGGCCATCCTGATGCATTTTGTTTAACCACCCCTAAGAAGCTACTGTCATGTCACTTGTTCCAGGTAAGTAATCACTATTGTTACATGATGGTGTTTGGCAGAGGTGGGGGACTCGAGTCGCATGACTTGACTCGAGTCAGACTCGAGACGGCTATTTGAGGACTTGCGACTTGCTTGACAAAATTAAACAAATGACTCGACTTGACTTTGACTTGACACTAATGACTTGTGACTTGACTTTGACTTGGGCCCTATGACTTGGCAAGTCATTACTACCACTAACCATTGCAGTGTAAAAGCCGCGCCTCCTTGTCTGTGATAGGCGGAACCGCGCCTCCTTGTCTGTGATAGGCGGAACACTCAATTTCACAGCAGGCAGTGTTCCGCCTATCACGGACATCCTCTCATCCTCGTCTGTGTTATGAGGATGAGCGGATAGCCGTGATAGGCGGAACACTGAATGCTGGGAAATAAATTGAGTGTTCCGCCTATCACAGACGATGAAGAGGCGCGATTTTGCAATACTGGGGTCTGGAAAGTGGACACGTGGAATGGCCGCCGGGACGCTGATGGGACGCCGCCGACCAGGTACACCAGCGCTGACAGTATACGGTCGGTGTTGTGCAAATTATTCATTTTATTTTTTTACAGCATTAAGTCCAAGGGGTCTGACTCATATAAAAAAAAACATTGGCACTAATGAACTGACAATCGTAGGAAAGAAATACACATATTGGAGACAATAGGGGCCATTGTGAATAATTGCCCCTATTGTCTCCAATATGACTATTTCCTATGATTGTCAGTTCATTCATTGATTTACATTGATCCTATGTGAGGTCCTAATGTTTAGTAGTACTATATTTATGACCAGTTGCTGTAGGTGTGCAATTTGCTTATAACCAGCTATGGGGTTGTGCAATTAATGAGTTGGAAGCTGTCCGATAGATCAGTTTAAGTTTATATGGAGGTGCGCAATTATTAACCAGTTTATAACAAGCTGTGGGGGCATGCAATTAATTTGCTTATAATAATAAGCTATGGGGGTGTGCAATTCATTTATAACCAGATATAGGGTTGTGCAAATATTAATTTTGACTTGGGAGGTATGCAATTGATCAGTTTAAAACCAGCTATGGGGTGTGTGCAATTAATCAGACAGTTTGACTTGGGAGGTGTGCAATGGATCCACTGGTTATTATTAACTGGCATTGCACAGCCCCATAGCTTGTTATAAACTAGTCAATTGCACACCTCCCAGGTCAAACTGATCAATTGCACACCCCCATAGCGGATTATAAATTGATCAATTGCACACCCCCATAGCGGATTATAAAAAATTGGTCCATTGCACACCCCCATACTTGGTTATACACGGATCCATTGCACACCTCCCAACTGATTAATTGCACACACCCCATAGCTGGTTTTAAACTGATCACGAGGACCCATGGCCCATTCTTAAAACAGCAGTGGTAAACTGGCCACCCTTGCCCTATTTAAATGGCAGCTTCTCAGAACGGCCCATTGTGCTTCCATTCCCACCAGTCTTTTTTTTGCCGGCCTGTGCCACCCCTTTGTCTGCCCAGCTGCTTTGCCATTACTGATCAGCAGCAGCTGGGGGAACAATGACAGTGGCAGGGTCCGGTGTGCCCCCCTCCAGAGAGTCACAGACAGCCGGGGCAAAACTGGCACAGGAGACTGAAGTATTTGCCCGTCTGACTGCAGGCATGATCTGCATGCCAGGCAGGGCTCGGTGAGAGAGTAGCTGGCAGAGGCTGGTGCTGAGAGTGTACTATAAGAACGGTAATGTATAGCAAACCCTAGACAACCAAATGGTGGGCAGTAATGTATAGCAAACCCCTAGCAACTGAATGGTGAGTTCATTAATAATTGAACATGTTACTTGTTTGTTGCCTAAATACTAAAATTTACACTTACAACTGTATTTTTTTTTTTTAATTTTTGGAAATGCCAGTAAAAACTTGCCTGTGCCAGCCCAGTACATTTTGGGTGTCACGTGTGGCTGTTCTGCCACAGAGGAAGAGAGAGATCTTGTGTCTAAGCTGAAACGCAGATCTCTCTTTTCTTCTAACACATCCATCCCTGCCACAGTTAGAAAGCACTCCCTAGGAGCATACCTAACCCCTTGATCACCCCTAGTGTTAACCCCTCCCCTGCCAGTGTCATTTATACAGTAACAGTGCATTTTCTTTAGCACTAGTCACTGTATTGGATTGGTGTCACTGGTGCCAATAAATAGTTTTGTAAGTAAGCAACACCTTATTTTCTGGCAGTGCCCCTCCCGACACAGTATACTCTGGATCCGCCCCTGAGAGACCAACGCACAAGACAGCTATAATGAAGGGAGCGATTCCAAAAATAATTAAATTTGGATTTAAGGATTATGTTTTAGATGTTGGCGAAAAGAAGAGAACGGCGATGTGCAAGGTCTGCAGCTCAAAAATAAGAGACACGTCAACCACAACATCCAACTTCATCCGTCACTACAAAACCCACAAAGAAAGGTAGGTACAGTAACGTGTATGGGTGGGAGCAGAGTGTATTGTTGTTAAAATCAATAAATCACATAGCTAACTTTATTTTCCATCTCTCTTCTGTTTACTCTATAGATATGAAGAGTACATCCATACCAAAGGGACTTTTGATGCTAGCCAGCCTCAAATCTCACAATTCATCGCACAGGGGACTGTGCAGCTATACCACTGCAACCACCAGCAGCAGAAGGCAATTACAAACTCAATCCTGTCAGACCTCATTATAAACTGCAACATGCCACTATCCATCATTGAACATCAAAGCTTTCGTCGCTTTTTGTCAATAGTAGACAACAAGTACTCTCCAGTAAGTAGAAGAACAATTACTGGCAAGCTTGACAATCTGGTGGCAGATAGGCAAATGAAGCTGAAAAATGAACTCGCAGCAGTAGATCATCTGTCAGTGACTGTAGATATATGGTCAGACCGCAGGATGAGAGGCTTTCTTGGAGTCACAGTGCACTGGATCAACATTGAGGAAGACCGTGTTCAGTTGAAATCACAGTTGCTTGCGTGCAACCGCTTCAAAGGTCCCATACAGGGGAAAGAATTTGTGAGGAATTTGAGCGTGTATGTGAAGAGTACAAGATTAAAAAAAAGGTAGACCACATCATCTGTGACAACGCTGCAAACATGAAAAAAGCATTCACTACATGTTTTCCAGGACAGGGAGAAGAAGACGATGACCTTGATGATTCGGACATTTGGAATGACTTGTCAATGGAAGAACAGGAGATGCTTGACAATTATTTGAGTGCAAAAACCCAGACTAGACTTCAATGTTTTGCACACACGCTTCAATTGGTAATAGGTGATGGACTTAAGGAGACTAAATTAGTCAATGCAGCTCTCGCCAAAGCTTCCAGGTTGAGCTCCTTGTTACATACAAGCACCTCTTTCAAGGAAAAATTTGAAGAGGAGTTTGGACAGCGTGGAATCCCTGCCGCTGTTACCACACGCTGGAATTCCACACTGAGGCAATTGAAATCAGTGGTCAGCTGTGACCAGGTGAAACTGACTAGAATTCTTGAAGATGGGGACACAGAGAGACTGTATTCACAGCTAGAGAGTGGAATCAGATTAAGGAACTCGTGGATGTCCTTCAACCTTTTGGAGAAGCCACAGACCTCTCACAGGGAGAAAAAATTGTGACAATAAGTGCTGTTGTACCCTGTATCCTTTCTCTGAATCACCACTTGGAAAATCATAAAGAGAGCGTGCGCTACCTTGGTGGCTTGATCCGTAGCCTGCAAGAATCACTCAAAAGACGATTCGGAGGGATCTTTGTCAATGTGAGGATGGCAGATGAACACAATGATGTAGCAACCTTACCCTTCTCTGACCCTCTATACCTAAAAGCTGCTCTGCTGGATCCTTCATTTGGCACCATGTGGTTGACCCATGATGTTTTGGCTCCCGAAAATATCAAGGAGGCTGTGTCTGCGATGATAAAAAGTATGTTATGTTTTTGTAATAATCCAATGTAATGCCAGATTGTAGGCTATAAAAGAATGTCAGTATGTTGATATACTCTACTCAGAGGTCTTCAACCCTCTCCTCAGGGATCCCCAGACAGGCCGTGTTTTTGTTTTCACCCTAAAATAACACACCTGTTTCAATTAGTCAACTACTACACATTAAGCCTTTGATTAATCAAATCAGGTGTGTTATTTCATGAGGAAAAACTAAAATATGGCCTGTTTGGGGGACCCCAAGGAGAGGGTTGAAGACCTATGCACTAGATTGTCATGATCTGGTTGCTTTTGATATTTCAGTTGTGTTGTGACCATTTATGCTTGTGTTCTTCAGACTTGATTCTCAAAGAAGAGGACTGCAAGCCCACCCCACCAACCACCGATGAAGACGAGCAAATGCCAGTGGCAGAGCCAGAGAGTCAGTCTGGGCTGTTCTCAGCATACCACAAAAAACAAAAGAAAGATTCATGTTCTACTCCCCAAATTCAGCTGAACCAGTATTTAGACATTTGTGATGGACAGAGTTGCCTTCAGTTTTGGGCCATGAACAGGCACATGTTCCCCTCTTTGTTCAGGGTAGCGGTAAGAGTTATGTCAGTCCCTGCATCAAGCGCACCTGTTGAACGTGTGTTCAGCCATGGTGGGGTGATAATGCGACCCCATCGCTCACAACTGAGCGAGAAAGTACTATCGAATTTAATTTTTTGCAAATGCAATGCATTGTAACTTTAGCTGCCCATGCACCTATAGATTATCTGCAGATGTTCTATGGTTAGATGGAAAAAGTGGGAGATTCCTCCATCCACACAGTTTAGCGAACATAGAGAAATCTCATCTGTTGCCCTTTTTCCATCTAACCATAGAAAATCTGCAGATAATCTATAGGTGTATGGCAAGCTTTACAATGCTTTGCATTTGAAAAAAATTAAACAAACAGCAAAAAAAAAAACAATTTGTAAGTAAGTGGCTCATCACCATTCAAGTGTCTACATATATTTTATTAGTTTGAAGTTTAATGTTTCATGCATTGTAACTTAAGCTGGCCAATGGCCATACACCTATAGATTATCTGCAGATGTTCTATGGTTAGATGGAAAAAGTGGGAGATTCCTCCATCCACACAGTTTAGCGAACATAGAGAAATCTGTTGCCCTTTTTCCATCTAACCATAGAAAATCTGCAGATAATCTATAGGTGTATGGCCAGCTTTACAATGCATTGCATTTGCAAAAAATTTCACAAACAGCAAAAAAAAAAACTATTTGTAAGTGGCTCATCACCATTCAAGTGTCTAGATATACTTTATTATTTTGAAGTTTAATGTTGAAAATATTATTTTTAAAATAAAACCTTTCCTGAACAACACTGACTTTTAACTCATTTAAAGGTGGTAAATCAGTATTTTGACTTGATTTGTGACTTGACCAAAACAAATGACTTGACTTGACTTGCTTGACTTCTAGCAGGGACTCGACTTGACTTGCTTGCTTTTCGCCACAGTAACTTGGGACTTGCTTATGACTTGAAGGTTACGACTTGAGACTTGCTTATGACTTGCACATGTGTGACTTACTCCCATGTCTGGTGTTTGGATTCAAACAAACAGCCAAATACAAAGAAAATCTGAGTAAAATGGGTCGGTACAGACATTGTAAAGAAGAACAACGTACTTTGATTAAAACGTTGATTGGAGAGGGGGGAAACATCTAAAGAAGTGCAGAAACTGATAGGCTGCTCAGCTAAAATTATCTCAAATGCTTTAAAATGGCAACCAAAACCAGAAAGACATGGACGAAAATGAACAACTGCCATTCTAATGGATCGAACAATAGCCAAAATGGCAAAGACTCAGCCAATGGTTGGGTGATTAAAAAAGGTCTAACCTTACCTGTGACAATTAGAATAAACCTATGTGAAGCCAAGCTTTTGGCAAGAATCCCCTGCAAACTCCCATTGTAATCTCCTTAGCACTTTGTTTTTTTCAACAATTTGCCAAAGAACACATTGACTGGCCTAAAGAGAAATGGCGCAACATTTTGTGGCCTGAAGTTCTTTTTGGGTATAGCAGACCGTTTTTGTCAGACGACCCACAAACACTGAATTCAAGCCACAGTACACTATGAAGACTGTGACTCATGGTGCAAGCATCATGATTTAGGGCTTTTCCTCACACTATGGTGTTGGGCCTATTTATCACATACCAGGAATCGTGGATCAGTTTGAATACATCAACATAATTGAAGAGGTCATGTTGTCTTATGCCAAAAAGGAAATGCCCTTGAAATGGGTGTTTCAACAAGACAACGATCCCTAAACACACCAGTAAGCGGAGCAGCATCTTGGTTCTAGACCAACAGGATTAATTTATGGAGTGGCCAGCCCAATCCCTGGACCTTAATCCAATGGAAAACTTGGGTGACATCAAAAATGCAGTTTCTGGCGGTAAATCCAAGAAATGCAGAGGAATTGTGGAATGTAGTGCAATTGTCCTGGGCTGGAATACCGGTTAACAGGTGCCAGAATTTGGTTGACTCCATGCAACCCAGATGTAAAGCAGTTCTCAGGAACAGTGCTTATACAACTAAATAGTAGTTCATTGATTCACAGGAAAACTAAATATTCAAGCATTTTTCAGTTTATATAGTAAATGTTTGAGTTTGTGAAGAAAAATGCAGACACTGTTCTCTTTTGGAAAAGTCTAAGGCCTCTTTCACATGGGGCAGATCAGTGCTGATCCACCCCGTGGATATCCGCTTGCTCAGCGGCCATCGCTGGAGCGATCTCTGCTGAGCAGGAAGATGACAGGTCTGTCTCTGCACACAGCGCAGGGACGAACCTGTCAGAGCGCCGCTCTCCCCGATGGGAGATCGGGTAACAACGGACCGTAGAGTTCGTCGTCATTCGATCCGCAGACGGATGGAAAATAGCTTTTTCCTCCGTCACACTTTTTCGGATTGGAGCGGGTCGGATGTCAGCGGACATGTCACCGCTGACATCCAACTCTCCATAGAGGTCTATGGAGTGTCCGTTCAGGTCCGCCTAAAACCCTGACAGGCGGACCTGAACGGACCGCCCATGTGACAGGAGCCTAACATTCTTTTTTTTCTTCACTTTTTGTAAAGTAATAACAACAAATTTGATGAAACATTTTTTTTTTTTATGTTTTGATTTGGAATAGACTGTGCCCTGTTCCTAATGCAATTGCGTGTATGGACATAAAAGCTATTATAAGGATTTTGAGCTTTACTCACTTTTTAAACACAACTGTATATGTTCTATATACATTTTTCCCCCCAGACTGATTCCATTAAGTGACAAAATAATGGCTATAGAAGTCAGGTGAAAACTGCCAAATATGACTTACAGCTAGGGATGAGATAAGAGTTTGGTCATATTAGGCCAATGATGTCATAAGCATGCCCACCCCTTTGTGTATGTATGGCTGTGGGGTGGGGAATGCCCTGGCCACAGCTGATTGGGTGGAAGTGACAGCCTCCTTTGGGATTTGGGTTGGACAAAACTAAAGCTCATCCCTACTTACAACCACAGGAAGTATATAGGTCTTGCATACAAAAAAAAAAAAAAAAAAAAACATTCTTAACAGTCATAGGATGATAGATGAAACATGTTTAAACATGCAACTGAAATATAAAAAAAAAAAAAAAAGGCAGAAGTCTCTGTATACATTTGCCACACAACTATTAAGGTGCCTCTGTACCAAGATCAAAATGAGGAAAACCTTACATGTATTATTAAAACAAGAAGCCATTGGCTATTCCTATAGTTCTGTCCAGTAAAATGTACAGCAGCATAAAACATATTTTGCGTCATACAGTTCAAAACGTCTCGTATGTACCAAACGCTGCAACATAGGAAAACAACATGTGCAGAGGCTTGTTTTCCTTTTAGGTAGCTGGAAATATTAAACACCCAGACTAAATAATATATATTTATATATAAATTTTGGTACCGAAAATGATGGATGTACTAGGCCAGTGGTGCCCAACCTTTTGAAGAGCGAGGGCCACTTAAGCGACTTCGTAACCAGTTGTGGGCCACAATGAGCAGAGTAGGCAGATGACAGCTCCGCGTCCACTCTCCCTATACAAAGCGGACACAGACATAGCCCACTCTTTTCTATGGGCTCTCTGATCTGATCAAATGGAAGGGGACGGATCCACTTCTGTTTTTTTTTTAGCAGATCCGATTAGCGGTAGGCAGGTATAAACGGATACAAGTCTGTTTTCATCTGCCGCTCCAGAGAGGTGAATGGAGGGTCCGACTGGGTCAGACCGATCATGGTAAAGGGGCCTAAGGCTGATTTTACACTGAGGTCTGCGGTCTACGCACACCATGGGTGCAGCGCAGTGCACCTGTGGCTTTCCTGCGGGTTAGCTGTACTTTGCCATAGAATTCTATTATATCCTGCAGGTGTGGTGCACTTTGTGAAAGTGCACCAAACCCATAGATAAAGCCATAAGTCTATGGCTCAGTGCAGGTAAGCCACAGGTGCTCTGAACTACACCTGTGGATCAGTTTGAAAGCAGCCCAGTAACCACTGCAGAAAAGATATGTCCCTATAGACACTGTGATTCTAGTAATAAACTTGCTGTCCCAGGCAGAGTGCATTTGGTATCACTCCGCCTATGACAGGAGCCGGCACTATACAGGAAGCATTGGCTTATGCAGCTCTGTTCCGCAGCTGCTTGCTTTCTCTACTGCTGGCTTCATTCACAACACTGATGCTCTGGCATGGTGGGTAGGCAACCTGCAATCTGGCCATGCCAACCCGCCATCCCAGAGCAGGCGGTCGCGGGCCATATCAGAGGGCTCCGCGGGCCACTGGTTGGGCACCCCTGTACTAGGCCGAAAATGACAGTTTTCAAAAAATATTTATATTTTTATATACAATTATATTTGACTTTTTAGTTAATATCAATTTGAATTTATTGTTGGTCATTATTGGCACCTTTACTGCAAGAAACACTTGCAGTCTCCAACCATCTGTTGTATCATGTCCCCAGTCTCTAACCATCTTTTGGATCATGTCTGCCATCTCTTCAACTTAAACACACTGCTAATAGTATTAGCAACATTTCCATTTGGTGCACCTCTATCAGATATGAAACAGGAGACGGTCAAAGACTGCAGACATGTTACAGGAGATCAATGCAGCTTCACCAGTGCCTGTCAGATACAGCCTACCAGTCAGATGCAGCAGCCTGCCTGTGCCCGTCAGATGCAGCAGCCTGCCTGCGCCTGTCATGCAGCCTCACCAGTGTCTGTGCCCATCAGATGCAGCCTCACCAGTGTCTGTGCATGTCAGATTCACCCCGCCAGTGCCCATGACATGCAACCCACCAGTGCCCATTAGATACAGCCTGCCAGTGCCTGGATCTGAATCTCTTTGCAGCCGCTGTATCGATGCCCCGCCTCATATGACACGCGGCACAATGATTCCTGGAATTGGATCAGTGTGCCGTCTATCTTTTTTTTTTTTTTTTTTCTTTCTGCACCATTTTCAGCCGATAGGTTTCGGTGGCCAAACTTTTGGTGCACCACTAATAGTGTATTCCGATTAATTCCATAGCACTGCATGAGTAATATGGATTACACGTCTATTACCAAAGGAAGTAGCATAGGTTTCAAAAAAAATATTTGTAGATTTATAAAAATTGCAGAAAGAAATATATGGAAATTGGTGACATTATCAACATAGTTAAACAGGCAAACATTAGATCACACTGTGCCTAAAGATAAAGGTTAAATACTTGAACAAGTGGCATAAAACTGGCATAGTGTATACATTCTAATACTCTAATGAAAATACAGATTAGTTACAGTGAAAAGGTAAATATATCCCTACATTTATCACCATTTCTAATCCATAAAATTAGAATCCGGAGTTTTAAATTAGGTGTCAGTGATTATAATAACCCTCTAATCTTCATCCTCTATGAGTATGCAGGTGGAACCTGTACTATTTAAACCTCAGATCTCTAAATCTCTCTAAGGCTGGGTTCACACTCTGCAGCACAGCTCGCAGCAGGGGGTCAAGTGCGTTCCCATTCAGTTTCGGGTCCGAATTGAATTCAGACCTGAAACAGAGCTAAAGACGCACAGGACCCTTCTGCACTGCGGACCGCAGCCACCCCAGAGATGTGTGAACCGGGTACATTGAGAGCCCGGCATACTCTCCTGTCAAGCGAATTGGATGTGGAGCAACCCGTATTCAATTCGCATAAGTGTGAACCCAGCCTAATACTAATGTGTGGGGTGTCATCATGCTAATATCAATAGAGCTCTCTAGGGCCCTCAGAATGAAAGTTGTGGATGAGTGAGCTTGGAAAGAAATTTACAAAGTTTGTCAAGCTATTTGAAATTAATCATTCCACTGTAAGGAAAATAATCTACAAAGGCTGTACATTTTTAAACCATGGATAATTTGTGTAGGACTGGCCAAACTTAACCCAAGAGATGACTGGCGGGTGCTAAAAAAAAAAAGTCCCAATGAACCCTAAAATGTAATTGTGGTACAGGCAGGTACCTCTAGCAATAGCTGGAGTGAAAGTACATACATTTTCAATGAGACTCTACCAATTCAACCTACATCAGAGTTTTGACAAGAAAAAGCCTTTGCTGTCCAAAATGAACACTAGAGTATGACTACAGTTTGCCATTAAACACATAGGCAAAGGACAGGTCTTCTGGAACACTATGCTATGGACTGATGACATAAAACTGGCACGATGAGTTGTGTGGCCACAGTGACAGTATGTATATTCGGTGCAAAGTGAAAATAGGAAAAAGAACCTCCTACTACCAACTGTGAAATGTGGAAACGTGGTTTGGGATTGCTTTACTGCCTGGACAGTTTCCCCCCCCCCAACACAATCTGATTGACACTAGCAATGAGGAATGGCTCAAAATATGAGGGATATGGACTGGTTTAGTCAAAGTCCTAAATTAAATCCCACTGAAATGTTGTGGGGAGGGGGATTTAAAACTGGCAGTAAACATCTTGCAACTAAATGGATTTTGCATGGAATAGTTGTAAAAACTGTCAATGAATGAATGTTGGAGACTGGTGGGCAACTTTGCAAAACACCTGCAAGAAATTGATTCTGCTACAGGGGGGCAATATCCGCTTTTGAGGCCAAGTGTGCACTTTATCCACAGTACACAATTAAATGTTAACATTTTTGATGAATAAATAAAAATGCACTTGTAGTTTTATTTGTGTATCACCTTTAGGCACTGTTTGAATGTTCACATACTGTATGTTGAAAAAAAAAAAAGTAAACCTTTTTCATGGGGTGTAACTTACTTTTTCACATGGTTTTTCATATACACTATATTACCAAAAGTATTGGGACACCTACCTTTACATGCACACGCACATGAACTTTAATGACGTCTTAGTCTGTAGGGTTCAATATTGAATTTGCCCACCCTTTGTGCAGCTATCAACTCTTCTGGGAAGGCTGTCCGCAAGGTTTAGGAATGTGTCTATGGGAATGATTGACCATTCTTCCAGAAGCGCATGTGTTAGGTCAGACACTGATGTGGACGCAAGCAAGGTCCATAAACACATGGATGAGCCAATTTGGCGTGGAGGAACTTGACTGGGATGCACAGTCCTGACCTCAACCTGATAGAACACCTTTGGGATGAATTAGAGTGGAAACTGTGAGCCAGGCCTTTTTGTTCATCAGTGCCTGACCTCACAAATGTGCTTCTGGAAGTATGGTCAAACATTCCCATAGACACACTCCTAAACCTTGGGGACAGCCTTCCAAGAAGAGTTGAAGCGGTTATAGCTACACAGAGGGTGGGCAAACTCAATATTGAACCCTACGGACTAAGAATGGGATGCCATTAAAGTTCATGTGTGTAAATGTAGGTGGTACAATACTTTTGGTAATATAGTGTGTATATATATATATATATATATATAAATAAAGATTTCCATTTATTACCCCCTAGCTCCTCCCACTGGATGTGACTGGTTAATTAACCATCCTTTACATCAGCCTCACCCTCCCTTAAGACTACAAAGCAAGGGAGGCAATGGAAATTCACAACTGCAGCCTGTTATATAGAATAAAGTTAGTAGATGATGTAGCTCACCATCAACTGAAATATCTGTTGCTGCTGGATTAATCCTTCCAACTCTACCTTTATCAGTACAATATATATATATAATATAAATAAATACACTGTGTCCACTAGAATATGTAATTGAAGCAGCAAAAATGTACCTATAAATCTATACAAATGTGATATGAAAGTCTAAGGCCTCCCAAAATGAGCATACAGTCCATTCCCTGTGTATATGACTGTATATAAAATTAATATCTGATCCCAGAATAAATATCTTCCTTCGTACCCGTGTGATTTCATTTGTACCTGCAGCGAGTGTACCTTTGTCAATGTGTCCATTGAGAATTCTACTCCCATGTTATTAGTCCATTAGTGTTACTGGATTATAGTAACAGACTAAAGATAAAGAATATAGCTTTGTCTTATATACAATGTACATGTGTCTGATATTCTCAGTAGGGATCTGCCTTGATGAAGAAGGTGGGACGGCGTCTCTGGAGAGAAGGCACATTTGGTGTGAGCAGAGGATGATTATTCTGCTGGAACTCGAGTCTTTTCCGTGAGAACAGAGTCAAAGGCTGAGGAGAGAATCTTACAGATGGCCTGTGCGTGTTCCTGTATAGTGGAAACAATGGAGCTTTAGTGTCATTAACATTCACTTATGGCATATTAAGCAGATCTGACATCTAAAAAGGACACAAATAGTATACATACAGTAGATCTAAAAAGTCTACACACCCCTGTTAAAATGTCAGGTTTCTGTGATGTAAAAAAAATGAGACAAAGCTAAATCAATTCAGAACTTTTTCCACCTTTAATGTGACCTATAAACTGTACAACTCAGTTGAACAACAAACTGAAATATTTTAGGTGGAGGGACGTCAAACTAAAAAACTAAAATAATATTGTTGCATAAGTGTGCACACCCTTAAACTAATACTTTGTTGAAGCACTTTTTGATTTTATTACAGCGCTCAGTCTTTTTGGATACGAGTCTATCAGCATGGCACATATTGACTTGGCAATATTGGCCCACTCTTCTTTGCAAAAACACTCCAAATCTACCAGATTGCGAGGGCATCTCCTGTGCACAGCCCTCTTCAGATCACCCCACATGTTTTCAATCGGATTCAGGTCTGGACTCTAGCTGGGCCATTCCAAAACTTTAATCTTCTTCTGGTGAAGCCATTCCTTTGTTGATTTGGATGTATGCTTTGGGTCGTTGTCATGCTGAAAGAAGAAGTTCCTCTTCATGTTCAGCTTTCTAGCAGAAGCCTGAAGGTTTTGTGCCACTATTGACTGGTATTTGGAACTGTTCAGAATTCCCTCTCTTGACTAAGGCCCCTGTTCCAGCTGAAGAAAACAGCCCCAAAGCATGATACTGCCACCACCATGCTTCACTGTGGGTATGGTGTGCTTTTGGTGATGTGCAGTGTTGTTTTTGCGCCAAACATATCTTGGAATTATGGCCAAAAAGTTCAACCTTGGTTTCTTCAGACCGTAACACATTTTCCCACATGATTTTGGGAGACTTCAGATGTGTTTTTGCAAAATTTAGTTAGCTTGGATGTTTTTCTTGGTAAGAAAAGCCTTTCGTCTTGCCACTCTACCTCATAGCCAAGACATATGAAGAATACGGAAGATTGTTATCACATGTACCACACAGCCAGTACTTGACAGATATTCCTGAAGCTACTTTAATGTTGCTGTAGGCCTCTTGGCAGCCTCCCTGACCAGTTCTCTTCTCATTTTTTTCACCAGTTCTTGGTAAAGTCACTGTTGTGCCATATTTTCTCCCCTGGATGATGACTGTCTGAACTGTATTCCATGGTATATCTTATGCCTTGGGAATTTTTTTTTGTACCCTTCTCCTGACTGATACATTTTAACAATGAGATCCCTCTGATGCTTTGGAGGCTCTCTGAGGACCATGGCTTTTGCTGTAGGATGCGACTAAGAAAATGTCTTAAAAGATTTCAGTTTGTTTTTAATTGAGTTGTACAGTTTATAGGTCACATTAAAGGCAGAAAAAGTTCTGAAATGACTTATCTTTGTCTCATTTTTTTTTTACATCACAGAAACCTGACATTTTAACAGGGTGTGTAGACTTTTTATATCCACTATACGTCCCTGTATTGATTTTCTTTTGTTCCCCGCCTATTTTGCTGTGGGGTCCTAACTAAGCCTACCTCTCCAGTGATCCAGCGTTGTCTGCTGCGATCTGCCACCACATGAAGGGTCCTACACTGCCAGCTTCTCTTCCTACATCATCAGCCAGCTGGCTGTGTCCATTAGGCTCTTGCAGTCAGCCCCCAATGATGCACAACCAGGTCTGCCCTCCAGCTGCTGTGTGTGCCTGCCCCTGCAGGTTGAGCACCCATGTCCTAGGATATCCCAAGGGGCAGTAAGAACAGGGACACGTCAGTCTCACCCAGGAGAAAAGAGACAGGACAGAGCAGACTAGAATAGTAGTGAAAAATGTAAATGAATAAAAACATTTAAAAAAAGTTCTTTATACATACAGTCAGCGTGAAGGTACCAAAGCTAATGGATTTTCACAGTAGCAGCTAGCATTTTCAGAAGGATCTCTGTTAAGGCCATCCATGTATTTCTCTGATGGCAGGGGAACTTAGATCACAAGTGTACAGGGAAAGCAAAGGCACCAAATAAAGTTTGGCTAAAAATTGCTTTTTGGCTTGCTTGACTTCATAGCAAAACGTCACAAAATACCCCACCCGAAAAAAAAAATTCTCCTCTGGTGTTCCTGCATTAATTATAGTGGATTATGCCAGGTTTCAGGGGGGGGGGGGGTTACTGGATTAGGACTTCACAGTAAGCATCTAGCCAACTGGCTCAATACACATTGTATTCTAGACATTGAGCCATTTGGCTTCATTTACACCTTTGACTAGATTTCTCTCATCCCCACCACACTCAACAAGAAGACTCTTACTTGCCACCACTACACCTCAGCACACTCCTATACTGGTCCAGCTGCACACTTTTACAGTGGGGCTGAGCAAGAAGAACAGTGATTTAACAACCAGAGCTGAAAGCAAGGATTGATCCCTGGAAGATGGAAATTAAGTCTGGTTTCTGGATGGGTATGCAAAGCAATGAGTATTTTAAGCCTAGTACATAGGGGCCGAATGTCACCTGGCATCAGCCAATTCGTTAGAAACTGTCTGACATTTGGCCCATGTGTATGGCAGCTGGTCTGACGAAGGTTCATGACCGAAAAAAGGTCTGCTGACCGCCTCCCGTTCAGCACTCTCAGCCAATGGCGGAGAGAGCTGACCGGAGTGTTCTGGCAGGGGGCCATCCCCCTGTCAAAACACAATAGTACAGCAGGGGGAGATCGCTGTACTAACATCAGATCGTTAATACAGCAGCTCCGACCTGAGCTGTTTTTCGTTCAACCCAAAAACTAGTGTGTGCGAGGCTTTATTAATGGAAATGGGCTTCTTTTAATTCTTTATTTAAAGAAAGGCAGTGGTTAACAAACACCATCTCTCAAAAAGACATCTAAGGTGTAGCTGAGTGAGCTAATTACAAATAAACATAACCAATTAACATCTAAGCCCTATAACTACTCTAAGTTTGTTTCCCCCGATGCCTTCAAAATGTCAAATATTAAAAAGATTTACAGGGACGGGGCAGAAAGAAGGAGGGGAATAATGGGCCAGAAATGGCACTCCAGCATCTAGCCAGTTACGAAGAACCGTAGGGAAATCCAGGACTGCTCGGTGAGTGTCCAGAAGCAGGGAGAAGCTCCTGATCTGCAGATGAACAAGACAAAATGGTCAATGGATGCCATTGGGGTTAATTTACTAAAACTGTAGAGTGCAAAATCTGGTGTAACTGTGCATGATAGCCAATCAGCTTCTAACTCCAACTTGTTCAATTAAGCTTTGACAATAAAACCGAAAAGTTGATTGGTTTCTATGAGGAGATGAATTAGATTTTGCACTCTCCAGTTTTAGTAAATAACCCCCATGTGTCACAAAACTCTGTGATATACAGTATGGAGGCTGTTTGGACTTATTTTTAATACACGTACTATGCTTATCTTTTAATATTGGGGGAAGATTTAGGTGAAAAATAAGCACTATAGAACTGTGAGCAACCGGGCTATGCTCACGGACTGGTGTGGTGATTCGTGTGGCTACTCCTACCACTCAAAAGTGCTTCAGACTTTATTTGTATAAAATGACTTACCAGAGTGCTGCACTGATACACCCACAGGCTATACTGCTCCTCGCTGGCATCTTTGGTCTTCAGGGCTAACAAGCTCTTTCCTGCCACCAGTCCATCGTCATAGCACACCATGGACACAATGAGATACAGAGGGTGCCTGTGTAACACATCCTGAAAAGGGGCAATATAAAAAAAAAAAAACATATGATACATCTCCAGACATTACTGGGGACATACAGCTGCTGGAGGGCAAAAAAGTGGAGGCGTTGCCTGTGACAACCAATCAGATAGCAGTTATTCATTTCTAAACTGCACTAGAAAAGTTCTGTTGGAATTTAATTGGTTGCTAATTGGATTTGACAGTTCCAGTGCTGTTAGTTCTGACAGGTACTCTTCAGTCAAACTTCAGTAGATTGATAAGAGACTCGGCGTTGTAATATGATGGACTGGATATTTTCAGACATTGTAAACTACTCTTCATTTGTTCCCAGTAGAAAACAGAAGTCTTTGCTTTTTATCACTTTTCTGTGTTCACCATTTCACAATAGTCTTGTTCCCTATTTTTTTATGCCATTATGCAGCTAGTAATACACATCTACAGTATATTCTAATGAAAACATGCCCAATTTTTTGTTCTTTTTTCTGTGTATGGTTACTTTGTATGTAATGCTGAAAGTTTTCAAGAATTTAATTAAAAAAAAAAAAAAAAAAAAAAAAAAAAAAAAGCCCATGCTCTTACTGGGGTTTTCCTCTCTCTTTAATCTTTCATAGCTGTACTCCAACTAAAACTTATTTTCCTTCTTTTTTTTTTTTTGGATGAAGTGGAAACTTGGCTAACATATACCTGCTTTATAGTAAGAGTACAGCTACACCTAATCATATGTTTATTTACTGATTACTACGTACACCCCTGAAGATCTCCCACGTTATGGGCCTTACGGTATAACTACTAAATGTGACAAACCAAATGTGACTGTAAAAAAAATAAAAAATAAAGACAACTTACATACTGATCAGAGGTAGTTACTTTAACACCATATTTTGAGACAACCATGATGAAGTCTTCATCTGAGGGTATAAAGGGAAGTTTTCCATCTTGCTGCAAAGGATAATAGAAACAAGGATGACTGCAAATTTCATTTCTCTAAATGAAGCAGGATGAATTCTTATTTTCACAATTATGCTATAATTTTATGAACTATCCAAATTAAAATCTTCACTTCCAGTTTCAAAATTGCATTTGCAGGTGGTTATCACTGTCCCATGTTGCTAACTTTGCGCCTGCATCATTGCTGATGGATTACAAAGAACACAGACCTTTCCTTATCACCCCCCAGCCAGATCACCCCAATAACCCCCTACTTGTGCACACAGGCAGAGAGCACAGGAGGTTTTACAGATTTCTGGCAACATGTATTTTTGGCACTTATCGAACGGATCTAACAAAACCCTGTTTACAGACACTTGAAGTCAGACATCCAACTTGTTAAAAAAAAAAGCACTGCGAAAAACTGTTTAGAGCTATATAAATCTTGTGTAATATTAATAATAATACATTTTTCCCTATACACCTTCCCCTTGTTAATGCAGGTGCTCATTAAGTTTCATCCTATCCTCACGCATACCATCCCCTCTCTGGCACCTCATTTTTCTTGCTTTCCTTCTCTTTCAATTGGTCAGTTCATTACCTGTGCAACATCAATGTAATTGATCAAATCCAAAGGCCCCTGTAGAGGTTTGTTCTCCTCGGGCTGCACTCTTTCAATGGATCCCACATACTTCACTCTGAACTCGGCACACGGATCAGAATTACCGGTGGCTTGTCCTGTGGGCAGCAGACAGGAAAGAGATGAAGGGTGGAAGGATCACTAGTACAGTACTGTGTAATAATTCTCAGTTACTTCTATTGTGCGACGCTGTCTTGTCTTGCACGGTCTGCATTGCTTCTATTGTGGGTTACAGAACAACCTCTGCAGAGATAAAAGGAAGTGCACTTCCTGTCTGCTTGTTTTGTAAGATGTGTACATCTATACTCAGCAATGTTAGGGGTGTGAAGCAAAGCTTAAACAGGAAATGATTAAACATACAGTATCTCACAAAAGTGAGTACACCCCTCACATTTTTGTAAATATTTTATTATATGTTTTTATGTGAAAACACTGAAGAAATGACACTTTGCTACAATGTAAAGTAGTGAGTGTACAGCTTGTATAACAGTGTACATTTGCTGTCCCCTCAAACTAACAACACACAGCCATTAATGTCTAAACCGCTGGCAACAAAAGTGAGTACACCCCTAAGTGAAAATGCCCAAATTGGGCCCAATTAGCCATTTCCCTTCCCGATGTCATGTGACTCGTTAGGGTTACAAGGTCTCAGGTGTGAATGGGGAGCAGGTGTGTTAAATTTGGTGTTATCGCTCTCACTCTCTCTCATACTGGTCACTGGAAGTTCAACATGGCACCTCATGGCAAAGAACTCTGAGAATCTGAAAAAAAAAAAAGTTTTGTTGCTCTACATAAAGATGGCCTAGGCTATAAGAAGATTGCCAAGACCCTGAAACTGAGCTGCAGCACGGTGGCCAAGACCATACAGTGCTTTAACAGGACAGGTTCCACTCAGAACAGGCCTCGCCATGATCGACCAAAGAAGTTGAGCGCACGTGCTCAGCGTCATATCCAGAGGTTCTCTTTGGGAAATAGACGTAAGAGTGCTCCCAGCATTGCTGCAGAGGTTGAAGGGGTGGGGTGTCAGCCTGTCAGTGCTCAGACCATACGCTGCACACTGCATCAAATTGGTCTGCATGGCTGTCGTCCCAGAAGGAAGCCTCTCCTAAAGATGATGCACAAGAAAGCCTGCAAACAGTTTGCTGAAGACAAGCAGACTAAGGACATGGATTACTGGAACCATGTCCTGTGGTCTGATGAGACCAAGATAAACTTATTTTGTTCAGATGCTGTCAAGCGTGTGTGGCGGCAACCAGGTGAGGAGTACAAAGGCAAGTGTGTCTTGCCTACAGTCAAGCATGGTGGTGGGAGTGTCATGGTCTGGGGCTGCGTGAGTGCTGCCGGCACTGGGAAGCTACAGTTCATTGAGGGAACCACGAATGCCAACATGTACTGTGACATACTGAAGCAGAGCATGATCTCCTCCCTTCAGAGACTGGGCCGCAGGGCAGTATTCCAACATAACGACCCCAAACACACCTCCAAGATGACCACTGCCTTGCTAAAGAAGTTGAAAGTAAAAGGTGATGGACTGGTCAAGCATGTCTCCAGACCTAAACCCTATTGAGCATCTGTGGGGCATCCTCAAACAGAAGGTGGAGGAGCGCAAGGTCTCTAACATCCGCCAGCTCCGTGATGTTGTCATGGAGGAGTGGAAGAGGACTCCAGTGGCAACCTAGGAAGCTCTGGTCAACTCCATGACCAAGAGGGTTAAGGCAGTGCTGGAAAATAATGGTGGCCACGCAAAATATTGACACTTCGGGCCCAATTTGGACATTTTCACTTAGGGGTGTACTCACTTTTGTTAATAGCTGTGTGTTAAGTTATTTTGAAGGGACAGCAAATTTACACTGTTATACAAGCTGTACACTCACTACTATACATTGTAGCAAAGTGTCATTTCTGTCACATGAAAGGATAGAATAAAATATTTACAAAAATGTAAGGGTGTACTCACTTTTGTGAGATACTGTATATATCAAAGCAGAGCAAATACAGGCCTGAATTTCTCCCAACATTTATATTCACAATATTAATTTACACAGCCAGTAGGACTATGATGGGGTATATAGAACCTCAAAATTTTTCTAAAACTACACACCCTCATATACAATGCTATAGGGGAGATTTACTAAAACTGGAGAGTGTAAAATCTGGTGCAGCTGTGCATGGTAGCCAATCAGCTTGTTCAATTAAGCTTTCACAATAAAACCTGAAAACCTGATTGGTTTCTATGCAGAGCTGCAACAGATTTTACACTCTCCAGTTTTAAGCCTTGTTCACACCTATGCATTTTGGTAGTACGTTTTCAGTTTTGCAGAAACACACTACAGTCCATTTAACATGGTTTCCTATGGATGTAGTTCACATCTATGCATTTTATGGAAAAAGCCAGGGACTTTTTTCTGGGTTTTGGTTCCATAGACTTCAATGGATCAAAAGCGTGTATTGAAAAATGCAAACTGCAACCTGCATATAGGTGTGAACCAGGCCTTCCTAAATCTCCCCCTATGTGTATTACAAGGTACACTTCTGATAGTTCATTAAATAGTAAAGTACATGGAATATATCATTAATGAATTTTGTTGTGATTTTGAAGTAATATTCCACATATACAATAAACAGGAGGAAACATTTTTAGTTCTCTAGGAACAGTATGGAATCATTTATACACATTAAATTATATCCTTTTAATAAATATTTGTCAATTGGTACTTCAGGTAAGGTGACTCACATTTATAAAGTGGTCTACTTACATTGCTTTCTGATGAAATCAACCATATACAGTGAGGGAAAAAAGTATTTGATGCCCTGCTGATTTACATAGAAATAATCAGTCTATAATTTTATTTGTAGGTTTATTTTAACAGGGAGAGACAGAAAAACAACAAAAATATCCAGAAGAAAAAATGCATTTCAAAAAAGTTATAAATTGATATGCATTTTAATGAGTAAAAAGTATTTGACCCCTTTGCAAAACATGACTTTAGTACTTGGTGGCAGAAACCCTTGTTGGCATCTACAGAGGTCAGACTTTTCACGTAGTTGGCCACCAGGTTTGCACACATCTCAGGAGGGATTGTCCCACTCCTCTTTGCAGATCCTCTCCAAGTCATTAAGGTTTCGAGGCTGACGTTTGGTAACTCAAACCTTTATCTCCCTCCACATATGTTCCATGGGATTGAGGTCTGGAGACTGGCTAGGCCACTCCAGGACCTTAATGTCCTTCTTATCGAGCCACTCTTTTGTTGCCTTGGCCATGTGTTTTGGGTCATTGACATGCTGGAATACCCATCCATGACCCATTTTTAATGCCCTGGCTGAGGAAAGAAGGTTCTCACCCAAGATTTGATGGTACATAGCCCCGTCTATCGTCCCTTTGATGCAGTGAAGTTGTCCTGTCCCCTTAGCAGAAAAACACCCCCAAAGCATAATGTTTCCACCTCCATGTTTGACTGTGGGGATGGTGCTCTTGGGGTCATAGGCAGCATTCCTCCTCCAAACACGGCGAGTTCAGTTGATGCCAAAGAGCTTGATTTTAGTCTCATCTGACCACAACACTTTCACCCAGTTCTCCTCTGAATCATCAGATGTTCATTAGAAAACTTCAGATGGCCTGTACATCTGCTTTCTTGAGAAGGGGGACCTTGCGGAGGCTTCAGGATTTCAGTCCTTCACAGTGTAGTGTGTTCCCAATTGTTTTCTTGGTGACTATGGTCCCAGCTGCATTGAGATCATTGACAAGATTCTCCTGTGTAGTTCTGGGCTGATTCCTCACCGTTCTCATGATCATTGAAACTCCACAAGGTGAGATCTTGCATGGAACCCCAAGACCGAGGGAGATTGACAGTTATTTTGTGTTTCTTTGAATAATCACACCAACTGTTGTCACCCTTTTACCAAGCTGCTTGGCGATGGTCTTGTAGCCCATTCCAGCCTTGTGTAGGTCTACAATCTTGTCCCTGACATCCTTGGACAGCTCTTTGGTCTTGGTCATGGTGGAGAGAATGGAATCTGATTGATTGCTTCTGTGGACAGGTGTCTTTTATACAGGTAACAAGCTGAGATTAGAAGCACTCCCTTTAGGAGAGTGCTCCTAATCTCAGCTTGTTACCTGTATAGAAGAAACCTGGGAGCCAGAAATCTTGCTGATAGGGGTTCAAATACTTATTTCACTCATTAAAATGCAAACCAATTTATAACTTTTTTGAACTGCGTTTTTCTGGATATTTTTGTTATTCTGTCTCTCACTGTTAAAATAAACCTATATAATTATAGACAGATCATTTCTTTATGAGTGGGCAAATTTACAAAATCAGCAGGATATCAAATACTTTTTTTCCCTCAATGTACAGTGCAATTTGTTCATTTACTAAAGGAAAGTATTTGTAGTATTTTTTAGACATACCTGTGATAAAGGATCGTCTTTATATAAAATAAGCTTATCTGTGTGTATGTTGGTATTATAAATAGCCATGTTTTTATGTACGATTTATACTGACAGCGGCATTTATGAAAGACTGAACGGGAAAAAGGTTTGTCTAGAGGTAAGCCAATGAGGGGGGAGTTGCAATAGTCGAGGTGAGAGATAATAAGGGAGTGAATCAGAAGCTTTGTGCTGTGGTTTGTAACGAATTTTGGGGTGGATTGGGACAAATTTTGGAGAGGTTATAGAGCTTAAAGTGGAAAGATTTGGCAATAATTCACGTGGGGCCAGAAAGAGAGGTCCGAGTCTAGGATTACACCTAGCACCCTTACACGAGGGGAGGGACTGATGTTGTGCTATTGGTCTGGATGTAAATGCCTGGGACACAGGAATAGGAGCTCATTTTTGAAAAACTTTTTTAGAAAATTGTGTGACATCCATACAGATATCAGTTAGTAAACTAGTGATGTGTGGGGAAACTGAAGCAGTGAGCTGTGGGGTCGATTTGGGCGTTGTCAGAGTATGGGTGGTTGTGGCTATCAACTGACCCAGAGAGTTTTAGGAGCCTATTTACAGAACACTGAATATGGGCATTCACTAAACATTTACCTCAGGTGAATCTTCCAGCTCCATGTGCGTTAAATGACAGTGAAAGATTCATCATGAGTGAATGTTTGGAGAAAGTCACCTTCACTGCTTTATAAATATGTCCCCCAATGTCTATTTCACCAGTTTATTCAGGCCCCCTTCACACCGTACTGTTGTAGTGCATTAACATGTGTTGTGTCACGTGCTAATGAAGCTCATTCAGTATGAATGGGCTATCAGTGCACCAAAAACTGGTCCTGAAGCAAATCTGTAACATAACACAGTATGTGTTCTGCAGCAATGGTCCATTAACACCTACTGGATTGGTGTGTTGGGATGCCATTTGGAAACCATACAGAGTGGTGTGCACTAGAATACATTTACCTTGGCTTAGTGGAACACATGGGTGAGAATCCAGCCTCAATGAATAAAAGGAGTCCTGTACCCACAAAGTAAGTCAATAAAAGGAAATTTTTGGATTTGTAAATCTAAAGCAACTGTTGCAGCTATCCGTGAATCCTACACCAAAAAGTGTTCCCAGACATGAGGTAATCAATGCCCAGTTTGGCTGCACTTAAATGGATTGTGAAACAGTCTCATGTCTTATGGATGCAGCAAACACTGGCAGCTGAGAAACCTCAAAGAAATAAGCAGTCTGACAGGTCAGAACATTTTGTTCTCTGGCTCGTGTATTCATAGGGCTAAGCCAGTTCTAAGGTAGTCCACATACATCTTTGTCCACTTGGCTCCACAGTATATCTAAAAGCAAAGAGATGGTCTCAATGTCCAGCTATACGCCTGACACTAGACCTAAAACACTTTCAGATGGTTGGATCACCTGCATGTCTGACTGTCTTATGATGTCTATGGCCCGCTTAGGACCACAGAAGATGTTCTCATATTCAATGGGAAATTGTGTCAGCTTTCTTTGTAGTGGACCATTTAAATACAGACTGGAACATATATACGAGTGTGGATGTTATTCTTTAATTATACATGGGGATAAAAACTGCAGGCGTAAATCATTGTTTATCTTTAATCTAGATTTACTCTTCAAAAGAGAAGTTCACCTTTGAAAAAAAGAATAAATGCACTTTTTTTTGCAGGTAAAAAAAAAAAAAATGGGCATTTACTATTTTTTTTGTAGAAGCCTGGGAAGCACTGCACCCACAATCAGATTGCAGGTGCAATGCAGGACTACTGCAGACTGTCAGTGAATCTGTCTGCCCGTACCTTGTATGGGCAGGCAGTTACAAAATGTCAGGAAGAATCAATGAACTAGCAGAGCGCTCAATAGCGCCATGGTAGTGCATTGAGAACTACAAGCCGTCAGCTGCAAAGGGCGTCAGTACTTGTAGTTCATTCATTCAGAGAACTCTGTGAATAAATGACGTGGCTGCACTCTTTGCAAATAGTGACAATGGGTGCGGGGAGGAGATTCCCGTGCCCGCTTTCACAGGGAAGTGGGGGTGGGGGGGAGCAGGAACATGTTCCACCCTAAGATCCCTTTCACACTGAAGGTGTTTTAGCGCTAAAAACTGCGCCTGCTAACTGCCTCTCATGCCCTCCCAGTGTAAAAGCCCGAATGCTTTTACCCTGGGGCGGTGCCCTTGCAGAACGGGGAAGAAAAGTCCTGCAGGCAGCATCTTTAGGGTGGTTTGGGAGTAATGTATACACTGCTCCCAAAACGTCCTGCCCATTAAAATGAATGGGCAGCGCTACCGAAGTGCCTGCAAAGAGCTTCAGCAGAGCTGGAAGACGGGCGCTTTTAACCCTTTCTTTGCCTGCCAGCAGGGGTTAAAAGCACCCCGCTAGCAGTCGAAAAGAGACGCTAAAATGACGGTTAAGCACAGCTAAAACTAGCGCCACTTTACCGCTGAGGCAGGGCGCTTTCAGTGTGAAAAAAAAAAGGTGAACGCTTATCCTCTAATTATTGTATTGTTATTCAGTCCTTTTAAAACCTGTTTCAAATCCTTTTTCACTGGTTAATGAGCATATCATAAAACAAAATGGGGCAAGCGAGAGAAACACTGTTGCATGCAGCAAATTTGTTTAAAGCAGAGAAAAAAAAAAATGCAAAAGGAACAAAAGTGCGATACTTGCGTTTATTCATATGGACCGACAGGGAACTAAAACCAAAGAGGCCCTGCATGGTGCTAAAGCCCGCATCCAACTTTCAGCAAAAGGATCAAAAATAGTCATAACAGTATTCAGAAAGGAACTCACCATAGCTCTTGGTAGAATCTGTGTCCAGGCTAGCCACTGTGCTGGATCTGGAAAGGCCACCAAGACTGGAATCTACAGACTAGGAGACATAACATTTACCATTACAACAGTCACTGTGTACATTCCAACTGCCAATTAAATGGCAACCCATAACTTTAGAAGTAAGCTTTGGAAAAACCCAAGCCTGATGTCAGAACTAAGAAAAGTCTCACCAACAACCAGATGGAACCTTGGAGGTTTGTGTGTTATAGGTGATACAGAAGGTCACACAGTACAAGATACAGAAAGTGCACCATTAGTGACCCTGTGGGGTGCTCTATGGATTCTGACCAAAGGGAACTGTATTAAAGAGCAAATGCAGATTTACTAAAAGAGTTCAAATCTTCACACAGTAAACTCAGTAGCTTCACCTGCACATGTTTGGGTATTCAAAGCGAACACAGCTACAGTTTATTGCATGAAGATTCTCTACTCTCCGTCAGTCACCTTTAGTAATCAGCATCAATCTCTGCGATTACTTCCTGAGGATACCCCACTTGCTTTGCCTTACGCATGCCCAGTCATATTCAAGTTCCCAAGGCAGCTTTGACTCCGATTGGTGGGTTTCTGTTATATCAGGCTGTAAGTGGCAGGCAGCAGGGAGCCTGTAGTGTGTGTTCCGCCATAACAAGCATGCGAAAGCCAGGGTTGGCCTGGAGCAGTACAGCAAAGCATGGACAAAAACTGAGTACCAAGCTGGGAGGCTGCATTTTAAAGTAAAATTTTTCATTTTGATTGTCCCTTCACAATTAACAGTTTTACTTTAGCACACTTGCTGGATAACATTAGTAGCTCACTGAAAGAATGGTTTCACCTGTTGCATTGCATTTTAAACAGTACTCCTTTTACCAGTGGTCGGCGCACCCAACTTATGAAAAATACCTATGATCACACTGTGAATAAGCAGCACAGATCATAGGCAAAATGCACAGAGCAAATCAGAGTGGCTCTGTACTTTGTGATTGCTGTGATGGCTAATCCCAGTGATCACAAACGTAAACAGCACTACTGTTTACATTTGAGAGCCATCCCTTTCCTTTTAATGACAACAGAGGAAGGAGAAATGTATGAACAGAGGTTCCTAGGGAGTTAGTGACTAAGGCCTTATAGGCGTAAACGCATCAACTGTTTTCACCTGCGTTTGTTCACTGTGGCTTGTTAATAAAACTGAAGATTTGTTTAAAGAGCAACAATCGGAGTGCGGATCATTTTTCCTACATTACTTGACTCAGCCAGCGACTGTGGATCGAGCACCCAGGAGCTCTGCTATGTGTTGTATGGGAAGCAGCACTGACTTTTCTGTCTCTACCTAGGGAGGTAGGCAGCAGCAGATTCAAGATGGGGGGTTTATTAAATTTTATTGAGGAATCGGATTTTAAACAGTTAGGCTGGATTCACACCTATGCATTTTTAGTGCCTTTTGCATTTTGCAAATTTTCACTACAGAATGTGTTCCATAGGAAACCATATTAAATGGACTGTAGTGCAAATCTGCAAAATGCAAAAAGCACTAAAACTGCATAAGTGTGAATCCAGCCTTAACCCCCCCCCCCCCCCCCCCTCCTCTCCTGAACATCTCATCCCCATCCTGTCTCTGTATCACCTTCACCTTTATTATCCTGCACATTAAAGCGGGGTTCCCACTTAAAAAATAAAAATAAAATAAAAGCCAGCAGCTACAAATACTGCAGCTGCTGACTTTTAATAATCGGACACTTACCTGTCCCAGGGTCTAGCGATGCGGGGGATCAAAACCCCACTCACCCCCCCCTCTGCTCAGCGGCGCCGGGATTTTAACTGTGGGCGCCCGGCTGTGGCTGCACAGCCGGACACCCACTGCGCATGCCCGAGTCGCACCGCGTGCCGTCACTGGCCACGCAATCATCTGGGACCGGTCACGTGTCCCAGATGATTGACAAGAGGGAGGGGGGGAGAGGCGATTATTATTATTTATTTATTTTTTAAGCATTTTTGTTTTTTTGGGGTGGAACTCCACTTTAACCTACGGTATTTTTTTTTTTTTCAAAATGTTTGATCTTGTTCCCTAATAAGGTAGGAAACATCAAAGGAAAAATCTGTCTTAAAAAAAAAAAATGAAAAAAAAAAAAATGTAAAAATTTATTTGGGTACAGAGTTAAAGGATGGAGTAATTGTCAGGCAAACTATCACAGCACTGAAATCCAAAAAATGACTGTCATTGAAGGGGCATGTACAGACTGGTACTGCTAAAAAAGTGATGTAAAATGTATTTGGTTACAGAGTTAAAGGATGGAGTAATGGTCAGTCAAACTATCACAGCACTGAAATCCCCCCCCCCCAAAAAAGGCCTTGTATTGAAGGGGTATGTACAGACTGGTACTCAAGTGGTTAAGATATGAATACAAATTATGTCAAACATAACTACAACCAGCGGCGGTGCGTCCATAAAGGGCGCAGGAGCGCCACCCCCCCCTCTCCTGTCACTTTCTATACAGCATAGATATATTCATGCAATGCATAAATCTATCTATCTATCTATGGTCGCTGCTGACACCCCCCATTCAGGTGTCAGGCCCCTTTTCGGTCACCGGGCACCTGAATTACAGCGGTGGGGGCGTTTTTTGGAAACACCTGATTAGCGCCGTAGGCGCTAATAGGCGTCCAAAAAAGTGAGAAGCGCGCGCAACGCTGTGCGTTCCTTGTCACTCAGCAGTATGTTAGCAAACCGAAGGAATTCGGTTTGCTAACATTGTACAGCCCCTTAGCCAATCAAGAGCACAGGTCTGTGTTACCTGTGCCCTGATTGGCTGAAACGACAGGCGCCTATCAGGCGTCCAATCATAGCAAAGGAGGAGCGGGCAGGGGAAGAGATGGAGGACAACGCTGTCGCTGTCACCCGAGACAAGGTGGGGGGGGGGGGGCACAGTGGCAGCTTCTTTGCAGAAGCCTTCTTTGCAGGGACAGCTTTATTTTGAAGCGACTGCATTTTATAGCAAAGTGGCAAAGTGGCTGTGTTTGATGGCAAAGTGGCTGCGTTTGATGTCACAGTGGCAAAGTGGCTGCGTTTGATGGGCACAGTGGCTGCGTTTGATGGGCTTTTTTTTTTTCAGAATTTTTCAGTCTATTTGTGCCCCCCCAAAAATTTTGAGCACCAGCCGCCACTGTCTACAACCAATAACCTCTGCTGAGTCAGCAGCTTCCAATTTGTAGGCAATGTATTGCACATATCAGAAGACCTGACTGGCAAAGGTAAACCTATATTAAAGCGTATATACATGAATAGATGTGACCTAGTAGCAGACCTCTTTACACAGATGACGTGGTATATGAAGGGTACACACCTTACTCTTCGTACTGATCTCACTGCTCTGAGAACTGCTGCTGCTGTGACGTTTTTTCCCCTTGCGGAACATTCTCTTATCTCAATTCCATCCGGACGTCCTGAGGGGGAAGAAAAGGGTGATGTTTCATGAAAACTGTTCCGTTCACCATTGTCTACAGTACCCAAGAGATGTCTTTTATACACTATATTGTCAAAAGTATTGGGACACCTGCCTTTACACACACATGAACTTTAATGGCATCCCAGTCTAATGCTGGCCATACACTATACGAAAAATTGGCCGAACCCAATTTCAAAAAACGAACGTTCGGCCGCGAGCGCAAACGATAATGCCATCATGTAATGACCGATAAATCGTTCAGTAGACATAAATAAATACATTTTATGTTAGTTTTTTTACATATACCTAGTGCAGACAGGTCGGACGGAAACACATTAACCTTTCAATTTATCGTTCGATCGGCAGAAAATTTCCAAACTTGTCCTTCGTTTTTTCGGCTCAAAAACGTCCAAACGATTATCGATTTTGTGTCCATTAACTGGCCGAAAAAACGAACGAATGGTCTAATGACCGAATTTTCGGCCAATTTTTTGTATAATGTATGGCCAGCATTAGTCCGTAGGGTTCAATATTGAGTTGGCCCACCCTTTGCAGCTATAACAGCTTCAACAGTCCTGGGAAGGCTTTCCACAAGGTTTAGGAGTGTGTCTATTGCCGAATACACACGAGCGGATTTTCCGTCAGAAAAACCTTGGATGTTTTTTCCGATGGAGTTCCGCTCAAGCTTGGCTTGCATACACACGGTCACAAAAAAGTTTGCTGAACTTTTTTTTTTGTTTACAAACGGTTTTTATTATGGATAAGGTCATAGTACAAGATTTTGACAGTGGTGGAAAACATACAAGTGAAGGATACAGTTAGATATAACATTATAGCTGAGAGAAGACATATCATATGGCAGGATACATACATTAAATTATCCGTTTAAGTAACATTTGCTTGGATGGGTCCATGGATGTGCTAAAGTAAAATAACATTAATGGACATTACCCAGTAGTGAGGAATCCCAAAGAGCCCATTTTTTTTGGTATATATGCATGGTGTCATATAACGTGTGGTGTATTCGTTCTGATAGTTTTATGTTTGCCATACGGCTGAGAACCTGAGGCCATGGTATATTGGGTGAACGCCAGTTGAAAGCTATGGTCCAGTGGATAGAACTAAATAGAGTGTGGATTAATCTAGAGCTGGCTATTGGTATATCTTGTATGGGGGAGAATAAGAGGCACATTTGTGGTGTTAGTTGGGTCTTTCTACCTGAGATTCGATCAATCATGAGATTGGCATTGTGCCAGATGTTATTAAGATGGGGGCAATCCCAAAATATATGTAAAAGTGTCCCATGTGTAGGGCAACCCCTGAAACAGAGTGGAGAAGTTGAAGGGTAGAATGAATTTAGTTTGGCGGGGGTAAGATACCACCTATAAAGTAGTTTGGTAGCAGATTCCCTGATGGTGGTAGTTTTGGTGCATTTATGTAAGTTCTCAAAGATGGTATCCCATTGATCGGGGGAGAATGAGATGTTCAGATCTGATTCCCATTGTAGCATGGGGTGTGATTTTTCAGGCATATTGAATTCGTTTAGGTTTTTATAAATTATGGAGATTAGTCCTTTGTCTCGTGGAGAGGATAAAGTTTGCTGAACTTTTGACCGTCAAGAACGCCGCGACGTACAAAACACTACGACGAGCCGAGAAAATTAAGTTCAATGCTTCCAAGCATGCGTCAAGTTGTTTCCGAGCATGCGTAGGAATTGCTACAGACGATCAGAACTTTTTCCAACTGAAAAATTGAGAACCTGCTCTCAATCTTTTGCTGGCTGGAATTCCGCCAGCAAAAGTCCGATGGAGCATACACACAGTCGCATTTTCCCACCAAAAGCTCTCATCGGTCTTTTGCTGGCCGAATTTCCGATCGTGTGTACGCAGCATAAGGGAATGTTTAATCATTTTTCCAGAAGCGCATTTGTGAGGTCAGGCACTGATGTGGACAAAAAGGCCTGGCTCGCTGTCTCTGCTCGAATTCTTCCCAAAGGTGTTCTATTGGTGTTCCTCCACCCCAAACTCCCTCCTCCATGTCTTTATGGACCTTGCTTTGTGCACTGGTGTGCAGTCATGTTGGAACAGGAAGGGACCATCCCCAAACTGTTCCCACAAAGTTGGGATAATTAAATTGTCCAAAATGTCTTGGTATGCTGACGCCTTAACAGATCCCTTCACTGGAACTAAGGGGCCCAACCCCTGAAAAACAACCCCACACCATAATCCTTCCTCCATCAAATGATTTGGACCAGTACACAAAGCAAAGTCCATATGGATAAGTAGGTTTGGGGTGGAGGAGCTTGACTGGCCTGCACAGAGTCCGGACCTCAACCTGATAGAACACCTTTGGGATGAAATAGAGCGGAGACTGTGAGCCAGGACATCTTGTCCAACATCAGTGCCTGACCTCACAAATAAGTTTCTGGAAGAATGGTCAAACATTCCCATAGACACACTCCTAAACCTTGTGGACAGCCTTCCAGAAGAGCTGAAGCTGTTATAGCTGCAAAGGGTGGGCCAAATAAATATTGGACCCTACGGACTAAGACTGGGACTCCATTACAGTTCATGTGTGTGTAAAGGCAGGCGTCCCAATACTTTTGAGAGTCTCTATCTCATATATATATATATATATATATATATATATATATATATATAAATATATATATATATACAAACACACACACACACACACACACACACACACACACACACCGTAGTATGAAGAGATGAATACTGTGACTGCGATACTGTATAACTGACATTACCTATTTCTGTACAGTACATAGGATTTACACTTCAAAACCTTACTTGTGGCATCTCCTGAGTGAATAATATACTAGAGTCTTCTGTGTGAGCACCAACAAGCAATGTCTTATGCCCCGTACACACGAGCGGAAATTCCGCCAGCAAAAGACCGATGAGAGCTTCTGGTCTGAAATTCTGACTGTGTGTATGCCCCATCAGACTTTTGCTGGCCAAATTCCAGCCAGCAAAAGATTGAGAGCAGGTTCTCAATTTTTCGGTCGAAAAAATTCCGATCGTCTGTACCAATTCCGACACGTTCCGCGTTCTTGACGGTCGAAAGTTCAGAGAACTTGTGTGACCGTGTGTATATAAGCCAAGCTTGAGCGGAATTCTGTCGGAAAAAACATCCAAGATTTTTCAGACGGAAATTCCGCTCGTGTGTACGCGGCATTAGACAATGGTTTGTCTCCTGGCTGGAGCATCATCTAGCCCAGGGGTCTTCAAACTATGGCCCTCCAGTTGTTCAGGAACTACAATTCCCATCATGCCTAGTCATGTCTGTGAATGTCAGAGTTTTACAATGCCTCATGGGATGTGTAGTTCCGCAACAGCTGCAGGGCCGTAGTTTGAGGATCCCTGATCTAGCCCTTTCCTCCCCATCATCCCTGTCCATGTGCTGTCCCTTCCATTCATTGGATGTCAGTTCTTTCAATCTCAGCATGTGGACATTACCCAAGGTGATTTGCAAACAAATACATGCTGCTTAGAAATGCTCAGTCCTCCAGACTGACATTGAACCATCAAGACATGCTGATATTTGCATAACTCCTCCCAAGTGCCAGCCCACTGCTTGCATCAAATATGAGGGTGTTTTCCTGCTTTTTTTGTTGTATTTTTTTATATATATATATATATATATATATATATTATATATATATATATATATATATATATAAGGAAGGAAGGAAGGAAGGGAGGAAGGGAGGAAGGGAGGAGACTCGCTCTCACACTGATCTCCCTTCTCTGGCTGTCAGCGAGAGTGCCGCGGCTGTGCGGGAAGCGATGTGTCAGACAGCCCGGGACACTCTCACTGTAGGGCCGGCCCTAGACTCGGGGCTCCAGCCTTAATAGCCAACCCTTAACAACGCCACTGTATATATCATATCATATTTGACTGATGCCCCTGGAAGCTGGAAATCACTGAAAGAGACACCACTACTCCATTGGTCTCTACTTGCTTCCGGATCTCGTGCTTAACATATGCCCTGCTGTATTGTAAACACAGTAGGTTGGCTGCATGGGCACCATTTTCTGAATGAATGCAAAGTGTTTCACTGATTGGATAAGGTGGAGACTGAGACGCCACTGCCCCACCTCATCCAATCAAAGAACACTTTGCATTTATTTGGAGAATGCAATACATTCTCTGAATGTCATCCGTGCCGAGTGGCCAATCTTCTATGTTCACAATGCCGGAGTACAGCTGCTCAGCACAGGACCTGGAAGCAAGAGATGACTGGAGTAGTGGTGTCTCTTTCAGTGATTTCCAGCTTCTAGGTGCATCAGCCAGATATGGTATGTATCTATCTACATCGGTCCAAGCTGGAACAATGTACCTGTAATGCCGCGTACACACGGTCAGAATTTCCAATGCAAACAGTCCGATGGGAGCTTTTCATCGGATTTTCCGACCGCGTGTATGCCCATCTGTCTTTTTCTGTCGGAATTTCCGACTGACTTTGGATTGAGAGCCTGTTCTTAATTTTTTCCGACGGAAAACCTTTCTATCGGATTTTCCGATCGTGTGTATGCAATTCCGACACGCAAAATACTGACGCATGCTCGGAAACAATTTGACCATGCTCAGAAGCATGAAACTTCCCTTTTATAGTGCAGTCGAACGTGTTGTATGCCGTAGTGTGATTGACTATCGGAAGTTGGTGTGACCGTGTGTAGGCAAGTTTGAGCGAAATTCCGTCGTTGGTGTTCCTGGAGGCATGGTAGGGGAGCGTCATCCGTCCATGTACGTCATGCTATACCATCCCATAGTTAGGAGGTAGGGCTACAGGATACAAAGATGTATTCTGCTACATAATAATGCACAGCCACAAATATACCGCTAATGACAATACTACAATCACCCCCCCCCCCCACCCCAAATATACAGCCACAAATATACCGCCAATGACAATACTACAATCACCATGCAGTCATCTTGAAACTGGCTGATGCAGATATGACCATTATAATGAGGCCGATATGGTGATCTACCGGTCTGTGTTCAATGACATCCTGATCATCCTCCATATGTGACAACTTCCACAACACATAGAATGGCAAGGACAGTCATTTTCTCTACTATCACATATCTCTCAACTTTTTGAGATGGGAATGAGGGACACCTATCAGCAAAAGTATGCAGGCATAGGACACACCCCTTGCCACGCCCCCTTAAAAGGAGAATTGTACAAAAATAAACAAGATTGGTTAAAACGGTGTTTCTCAACTCCAGTCCTCAAGGCGCCCCAACAGGTCATGTTTTCAGGATTTCCCTCAAATGCAAACAGCTGTGGTAATTACTAAGGCAGTGAAACTGATCAAATCACCTGTGCAAAATAATGGAATGCCTGAAAACATGACCTGTTGGTGTGCATTGAGGACTGGAGTTGAGAAAACACTGGGTTAATCCCACAAGTGCTTTTTTTTTACCACTTCTATTCCTTTATATTGGCTTTTGGAATTTACAAATGCAGCAATTTAGGAATCAGATGAAAGGTTTAGCGCTGGGAAACTATTTTTGATAGATAAAAAGTGCATTTTATATACAACTATATAGATCAGACCAAAATGAGGGACAAATGAGGAGGAATGAGGGACAGAGGGACATTGCTCCACATCAGGGACAGTTGGGAGCTATGATATCATCATGATGTATGCAGAGAGATCACACCACCAGACACTGGAGGAGGGGTCTATATACACTACACACTCACATCATACTATACAGGAAATAGAGCAATGAGTGTGACCCCCCCCCCCCAACATTACTATCACCACCTATAACCCCTCCACTACACACCCCATCCGGACATCACTTACCTATCATATAACACAGCGGAACCTTCTATAGAGGGACACAGCCGGAACCTTCTATAGAGGGACACAGCCGGAACCTTCTATACAGGGACACAGCGGAAGCTGAACTGTGCGCCGGAAGTGGCTGATAGAAGAAGCACACAGGCGGAAGAAAGTCTCACTGAGTGGTGATTGAATGTAAAGATGTCTGTGAAGAGGAAAGCAGACGGAGCGGTTCCGGCGGAGGAGAGCGATCAGCTTCTTATCAGACCCTTGTATGTCCGACATACCGTGCACTGACTGTACCCCCTATACTGTGCTCTGTATGCTGACTGTACCCCCTATATTGTGCTCTGTACGCTGACTGTACCCCCCTATACTGTGCTCTGTACGCTGACTGTACCCCCTATTCTGTGCTCTGTACGCTGACTGTACCCCCCCCCCACTGTGCTCTGTACGCTGACTGTACCCCCCTATACTGTGCTCTGTACGCTGACTGTACCCCCCTATACTGTGCTCTGTACGCTGACTGTACCCCCTATTCTGTGCTCTGTACGCTGACTGTACCCCCTATTCTGTGCTCTGTACGCTGACTGTACCCCCCCCCCACTGTGCTCTGTACGCTGACTGTACCCCCCTATACTGTGCTCTGTACGCTGACTGTACCCCCTATTCTGTGCTCTGTACGCTGACTGTACCCCCCCACTGTGCTCTGTACGCTGACTGTACCCCCCTATACTGTGCTCTGTACGCTGACTGTACCCCCCTATACTGTGCTCTGTACGCTGACTGTACCCCCCTATACTGTGCTCTGTACGCTGACTGTACCCCCCTATACTGTGCTCTGTACGCTGACTGTACCCCCCTATACTGTGCTCTGTACGCTGACTGTACCCCCCCTCATACTGTGCTCTGTACGCTGACTCTACCCCCCCCCCCCTCATACTGTGCTCTGTACGCTGACTCTACCCCCCCCCCTCATACTGTGCTCTGTACGCTGACTCTACCCCCCCCCTCATACTGTGCTCTGTACGCTGACTCTACCCCCCCCCCTCATACTGTGCTCTGTACGCTGACTCTACCCCCCCCCCCATACTGTGCTCTGTACGCTGACTCTACCCCCCCCCCTTATACTGTGCTCTGTACGCTGACTCTACCCCCCCCCCGTATACTGTGCTCTGTACGCTGACTCTACCCCCCCCCCCTATACTGTGCTCTGTACGCTGACTCTACCCCCCCCCCCTTATACTGTGCCCTGTACGCTGACTCTACTCCCCCCTATACTGTGCTCTGAACGCTGACTCTACCCCCCCCCCTTATACTGTGCTCTGTACGCTGACTCTACCCCCCCCCCCGTATACTGTACGCTGACTCTACCCCCCGTATACTGTGCTCTGTACGCTGACTCTACCCCCCGTATACTGTGCTCTGTACGCTGACTCTACCCCCCGTATACTGTGCTCTGTACGCTGACTCTACCCCCCGTATACTGTGCTCTGTACGCTGACTCTACCCCCCCCGTATACTGTGCTCTGTACGCTGACTCTACCCCCCCCTATACTGTGCTCTGTACGCTGACTCTACCCCCCTCTCTATCCCCCCCCCGTATACTGTGCTCTGTACGCTGACTCTACCCCCCCCCTCATACTGTGCT